>JASEVX010000001.1:35172197-35809181 GCA_031761405.1 Serripes groenlandicus | reverse complement strand
CTTTGTACTTTCGTATTATGCTATTTGAACTGTAAATTGCTATGACAGACGGGGAGGTCGTGGATTCAATCCCCGGCCGTGTTCATACCAAAGACTTAAACATTGGTAGTAATGAATGACTCTCTTGGCGCTCAGGGTTGTTGGGTAAGCATTACGACCGACTTGCTGGTGTCGGGATAAATGGACCAGTTAAACTGGTAACTTTGGTTCGATCCCCCAGTCGCGGCACTACGGTCATGGTGGAGTGCCCTTGGGAAAGGCACATTTTCTAGCCTAGTACTGGTTTGTTTACCCAGGGATCATGAATAATTAAATTTTAATTGTGCGCTAAATGACCTTCGCTTTCGATGCGCCATAAAACAATATACATTCATTCATTCATTAAACTGGTAACTTACCCTGGAAAAGCCGTTCTATAACAGAAAAAGTGTTGAAAGCGGCGTCAAAACAACCAGAAATCTATAGCACGATGTTTTCATGAGCCGGCTGCTGTCGATGCGTCTTTGTGTATTGGAAAGGGTAAAAACAATATTGAGCCGGAACTAAATCAAGCGGATAAAAGCTAGTGAATCCAGGCTACTGTGTATAAATAGATAACATCGTTCGTATAGCGAGCTTTTAACATGTATATCATACGTACGGCAGTTCAAATGTATGCAAAACTTGTATGCAGTAATTTCGACACGGAAAACCTCAATTAAATACTGCATTACTAACATTTTACAACGAGTTTCATTGGACAATTATGGATCTGTTCATTTAGAGACGACTTTCATGATTTCATTTGGAGTGTGTGTTAAAATAGCTGTGAGCATACTTGATATACTTCCGTTGTAGGGATTTTGTCATACATTCAGGTACGTCAACGTTTTAAACTTTTTGAATACTGTTTGATTTTTAACGTTGATGTCAACGTAGCGGTCTGCTTTTTAAATCATTGTGGGACAAGGGGAAACCGCTCGTTACCCCCCTCCGCCCCTTTTCTTATAATGTTTGTAAACATCGTATGTTGCATGATGTGATTGTATCGAGGGTAATGAATTTTAACCTACAGACATTCAGAGGACGAGATAAGGAGGAGTGAACTGGTTCTTTTCCCATCCATATCTCCATTATGACTCAACTTAAACCTCTGTTGTGGGTACACAAAAGATTCGTCTCACTGTGATGATTCTTTTGAGTATACACAACATAGGGTTTTGAGGGTCAAATAAGGATTTTGGGATGGTAAGTACTCTTCTTATCTAGAGCTCTGTTAACTGTAACAGTAACAGTCCTTTAGTTGTTTGTTCGTGTTTGAACTTACTCGGTGTTAACTTACTCGTGTTTATATCTTTCTTCAAACAAAATGTTTACTTTGACATTGTCATAATATATACATACTGATTGTTTCTGCATGTAAGGCCTACCTAGACTGCAGCCAGAATTTAAATTCAATTGATGTGAGAAGTGTATTTTTTAACACCTTTCCACATGTATACATGCATTTTGAGGAGTCCGCAGCAGAAGATTTTTTTAACGAATTTCGACAAGGAAAAGAAATTGCACATAATGATCAATTACTTTATATTCATTTTCCCTACTTTTGCCTAGATGTTGTTGTTTTCTTTCAAAGTCGTCCTGCTGCAGATTTTTTGGTATGTGGGAAAGGGTTAATGTCGTGATTCAGGTACAGGTAACAATAACATGTGTACATTGTTGATCTTGATTAGACTCCTCTCAATTTAACCACGACTATGTCAGAGCCTTATAAGATCAGTTGCTTTTATCTCCTGTTCTTATCTTTTTATTTGTTATTCAAACTCTTTGTTGTGGGTATTCAAAATAATCGTTCAACTGAGACGGCTATTTTGAGTACCCACAACATAGGGGTTTGGGTGGACTAATAAGAGAGATATTAGTCGGGAAAATACTTGTTCACTACCCTTTATCCAGACCTATCAATTCGTGCAGCAGACGACTTTTTGGATTTGGAATAGTCATAACTAGCATATCAGGTAAGTCGATCTGGTGTTATGTATACACTATTGTTTAAGTTGTAAGGAGATATGCATTATCTTTATCACACATGTACATAACAGTGTTACCTGCTTGACATAATCTGTGCTATTTTAGAATCCTTTTTATCTTTATTCCGGATATTAAACGTCTGATTCATTGAGCATATTGACAAGTATAGGTATGATTTTAACCCTTTCCCTCATACGACAATTCTGCAGCAGACGACTTTTGAACGTATTTTGTCAAAACATAGAAAATCTCCATAATTGAATGGATAAGCCATGACAAAAAGTGGAAAACATTGTGGCAAAAGGAGAAATTGCACGTTTTGTGCAATTTCTTCTTTTGTCACTATGTTTTCAAAAAGCCGTCTGCTGCAGAGGCGTCAGAAAGCGTCTATATGAGGGAAAGGGTTAATAGACAGAGGTGCGAATACTTTGTGAGAAAAAGCGAAATATTTCCTTTCCCTCACAATGTTTTTTAAACGTAGTTTTCTGCCAATGCCTTACATGGAAATGGCGTCTCCTCCGGAGAAGAAGGATATTTGAAAACACATACAATGAATGTATTTACTACTAATTCAATTCAATTCAATTAATTCTGAAACATCAGCATTTTAAATGCCTTTGGCAAATACAAATAACAAAGGGGACAAATATGGCAATAACAATAAACAACACAATATACACCCAAAACAATTTGAGAAATATGGAAAACAAAATTGATCTTTTTTCATGGGAATGCATTACACAAGTCAGACTTGTGTTATGGTCACCTCTATTAAGCAGGCAACTTGTATTTAGCAGCCAGGTGTGAAGGTGAGCTATAAAACCCTTTCTTATAATAATTATATATTTCTTTTGTTTAGTTAAACAGCAACCTGTGTTCTCTTGGCAGCAGTCAAATGTGGACTCTCCTAAGACAAGTTTGACTGTTTTTAGTACAATACTAAATTCAATTGATCATAATGTTCATGTATTTACTTTATGACTATAATGTCAGTTATGAGGGAAAGGGTTAAAATCATACCTATACTTGTCAATATGCTCCATGAATCAGACGATTAATATCCGGAATTAAAGATAACAAGAGCTGTCGCCTTTGGCAAATACAAATTACAAAGGGGAGAAAAATATGGCATAACAATAAACAACAAAATATACACACAAAACAATTTGAGAATATGGAAAACAAATCGATATTTTTTTCATGGGATGCATTACACAAGTCAAACTTGTGTTATGGTCACCTCTATTGAGCAGGCAACTTGTATTTAGCAGCCAGGTGAAGGTGAGCTATAAAAACCATTTCTTATAATAATTATATATATTTGTCGTTTAGTTAACAGCCACCTGCGTTCTCTGGCAGCAGTCAAATGTGGACTTCTCCTAAGACAAGTTTGACTGTTTTTAGTACAATACTAAATTCAATTGATCATAATGTTCATGTATTACTTTTATGAATATATATGTTCACATGAACTTTTAACATGTTGTTATAATTATGTTGTGTTTTTTTGTGTTTTTGTTTTTCTTTAAATGCGTAACGTAAATACTTATCATTTGGTTCTTATTGGAAGGCAGCATACTAACCCTTACCAAACTGCAGACGCATTTTTACGCATCTGCAGCTGACGATTTTTGAAACAAAAAGAGAGATTAATCATAATGACCAAGTTCCCTTTTAAACACAATGTTTTTTTCAGTTCTTTTCAAAAAAATATTTTCTGTTATAAAGATTTCCATATTTTTTCCTAAATGTTTTTAAAATCATCTGCAAACGATATTGTTTGTATGTGGAAAAAGGGTTGGGAACACGTTAATTAAACAAGAATAGACAGACAAGATAATGTATGATTTATGACAAACTGAATTAGAGGTGATTGCATACTATATATTTCGAGAAATGCCTTGTAGCAACGAGTTTTGCATAAATAATAATACAATTCCTTGCAACGAGATTGCAATAAAAAGTGAGTTTTGCAATAAAACCACTCTAACAAAACATGTTGTGATTTGTGATGGTATTCTTAAGTCAATACACACTATATACTATAAGGATATGGCACATCGGAATACGATTCTTCGTTATATCAATATAGGCAATTCTAACAAAAACAAAAAACAGTTTGAACATACGGACGTGACATTTTTAAACAGGATGTGATTCAAAAAGTAATTTGTATTGGTCATGTACACATTGAAGACTTTCAGCTCGAGTAAAAAATAATAAACAATGTTTGTAAAACCCGTTGCAATGACAAAAATTGTAATAAAATTCTTAACAACGAGAATTACAATAAAGGTGATTTTTAGCAATAAAAAACACTCCAAAGATTTAGAACTCCGACTCTACAAACATGTTGATGATATTCTTAATTCAATACACACATAACTATAAAGATATAGCACATCGGAATACTATTCGTCGTCCTGTCATATTACAATTCTTGCAAGAACCAAAACAGGTTTTACGTAACGATGTGAAATTTTGTAGTCAGGATGGTGATCCGGAAATGATTGTTATTAGTCATGTATAAGACGGGTTTTCATCGTCGAGTACAATTTCGAAAAAATATTGCAAAACTCGTGTAACCAAAACATTGTAATGAAATAAATTACCACTTAAGCTGCGGAAGTGGTTTTATTGCAAAGCTCCCTTTTATTGCAATTCTCGTTTTTTAGGATTGTTTTAGGATTTTTTTGCCAATTGCAACGAGTTTTGCAATAATTTAATTGCAAAGCTCGTTTTTATAACAAAACTCGTTGCTACAATGCCATACCGTCAGAAGCAAATATTTCCGAATTTTGAAATGTTTTCAAAAGTGCGTCCATGGTTAAAGTTAAATTAATTGTATTCTATTTACGTAAATGAAAATGCGATGCAATTCAGCACCTCAGTCTATAATTAAGTCTATATAAACGGAAATCAAGCAAACAACTGCCGATGGATGTTTACAACTCAGATAAGACATTAACCCTTTACCCACATACACTAAATTTGCATCAGACGATTTTGAAAATCCAAAGGCAAAATATGAAAAATCACTATCAATGAATGTTTATGATGCTATATAGAGTGAACATTGTGACAAAATGAAAACATGCTCATTTTGAGCGAATTTTCCAATTGCTACAATGTTTTCAAAAAATCGTCTCTGCTGCACAGTGCGTTAAACGTGTCTGCATGGGGGAAAGGATTAAACCATAATTTCACATTGATGGGTCCGACTAGACGACACAAATAGTAGATCCAGATCAATGTGTGCACCTGTTCGATCTGATCGCCACATTGACCACAGCAATAACTTCAGGGGATTGGATCAGACGATTTCAATTACACATGAATCCGATACAGGATGCGTACAAATATAAATATTAATATTTATCTTATCTTTTCTGAAATTAATTATGGTTCAATTTCCGTTACGGTGAACTCGAGTTGTTTTCACCATTTGGAAGGACTGAACCCTTTCCCTCATAAGACGATTCTGCAGCAGACGACTTTGAGCATATTTTGTCAAAAAATAGAAAATATCTATAATTGAATGGATAACCTATGACTAAAAGTGGAATACATTGTGGCAAAAGTAGAATTTTTTCGTATTGGGCAATTTCTTCTTTTGTCACTATGTTTTCAAAAATCCGTCTACTACAGAGGCGTCAGAAAGCGTCTATATGAGGGAAAGGGTTAACCTTCTCCAACATATAACAAATCTGCAGCAGAACTTGAAAATATCTTGAACCATATTTGAAAGTATGGACACTCTCTATGAATAAAAATATAATCCTTGAATAGAATTGAAAACATTGTGGCAAAAGGAGGAAATGATCATTATTACAATGGGTTGTCTTTTTAAATCTACTGCTGTAGATGCGTCGAAGGCGTCTGCAAGTGGGATAACGTAATAATTAGTGTAACAGGTCAACAATTACTGTTGTGAAAAAAAGGAAGGAAGATATGTTAACCTTTTCCAAATCTGCAGCAGACGACGTTGAAACCATCTAGGCAAAACTATGAAAACATTCTCAAAACGAAAGTATAATTTGTGAATTAGGTTGAAAATGTTGTGTGATATATATGGAAAATCGATCATTATGAAACACCATTTATTGCAGGTGCCTCAAAATGCGTCTGCATTAGGAAAATGGTAACACTTTAGGCTCTAGGTCAATGATCTTTGTGAAAGAGTTAATTTACGTTGTTAACGCTTTCATACTTGCAGCCGTATTGTGTGACACATCGACAGCAGACGACTGTTGAAAAACATTGTGACAAAATGAGAAAATGCTCATAATGAGCATTTTCTCATTTTGCCACAATGTTTTCAACTGTATATATTCAATAGTTTCAGTAGAATATGGTTTTTGCCGAGATGTCGTCTGCAGCAGATTTGCCATATGTGGGAAAAGGTTAATAACTTTATAATCTATTTGAAAGTTTGAAATGTTGAAATACCGATCTTTTAATGGCCATCATAAATACTTTGGCCACGTTCACCTATTAACCCCTTGGACAATAGAACAAATCTGCAACAGACGACTTTGTAAACATTTAAATGAAAATATGGAAAAATCTCTATGAATTAAAACGTTTAAACCGTTAAAGGACAAAGGAGTCAAAGGAGTAGAAAACATGGTGGCCAGAGAAGAAATTGCTCGTTTTGTGCAAATTCTCATTTTGTCACAATGTTTTCAAAAGTCGTCTGTTACAGGCGCGTCAGGAAACGTCTTTATGTGGGAAAGTGTTCACGTAGTTGATACCATAAGTCCTTCGACTTACCGGAATATAATATGGAGTCAGTACACAATAACAATAACATTGGATGACTAAATTAATCTCAAGTTGAATCTTGTTTATTTTTACCCCATTGCGAACAAGTGTTCAGCTTATATTAACAAATTCCCACCTACAATAAATCTTACAGCAGACGACTTTGGAAACATAGTGACAAAAACCTGAAAAATCTCCATAAATAATAAAAGATAGCTTAATTGTTAAATAAAGTTGAAAACATTGTGGCTCATCATGAGCAATTTCACTTTTGGCCATAATTTGTTCAATAGTCGTCTGCTGCTATTGCGTCAAATTGCGTCTGCAGGTGGGAAAGGGTTAATCACTCTCGATGTCTGCCTCCAAGAAACTTTGCCAGTACTCACTCCTAGAATCCGCAGTGGCCTAGTGGTTAGTGTCGGGGATTTGGAACTGGGCGTCCCTGGTTCACCTCAGACGCGGCGGTCATGGTGAAGTGCCCATGGACAAGGCCTTGCATGCTATCATAGTGTCAGTGGACTAAACTTGTTTGCACTCTTAACAACATGCAGACGTATTTCTAAAACACTATGACAAAAGGAGCAATTGTTCATAATGATCGTCTAATCATCCAGTAAACTTCTCGGGGGTAATGAAAACAATCGAACTCTCGTAGCTTAACCTTATGCAGGCGTATATGAACGCATCTGTGGCACATGAGCTTTTTAAACATCATGGAAAAGCTCTTAATGACAAAGATTTTTGAATCATAAAGATCATGCAATCATCCCGTAAGCCTCTTTGTGTAACGTAAACAATCCAACCCTCGCATCTTAACCGTTATGCATACGTATTTTAGCGCATCGGTAGCAAAGATTATGGAGAAAGTAGCAATTGCTCGTAAAGATCGAGCAGAGCATCCGCCTCCGATGTGGGACGTCGCGGGTTCGATCCCCGGCCAGGTCATACCAACGACTTTAAAAATGGTAGTAATGTCTGCCCTCCTTGGCGCTCAGGGTTCCGACTGGCTGGCTGGTGTCAGGGTAATTGGACCAGTAGTACTTGTAACTTACCGAAGAAACGCCGTGATATAACTGAAAAACCAATGTTGTTGAAAGCGGCGTAAAACACTAAACAATCAATCCCGGAAACCATTTTTTGGATAATGACATAAGTACAACTAACTGTGTCATTCAAAAAGGGATCTTCAGAGCCCTAAATAAGAAGAGTATTTCACATCCTAGAATCAGTGTATGATCCTCAAACCCTATGTTGTGGTACCAAAAAGAATCATCTCAGTGAGACGATTCTTTTGAGTATCCACAACATATGGTTAAGTCAAGTCTTAAGAGAGATTTTGTTGGGGGAAAAACAGTTTATTCCTCCTTATCAAATCCTCCGATTTTGTCATAAACCGGGTTTTCAGTATGAGTTATGATTCATCTTATATATCCAGTAAGAGATAGCACGCGTTTAACCTTGAATGATATCTATAAAGATATATCTATCTCAAATATTAGCGTTTTATATCTCAAACCCAGAGAGACTTGTTCTGACGAATACGATAAACACAAATTTGCGATGTCGAACCATCGGAAACCTCTACTCTACTCTACTCTACTCTACCCTACTTGAAAACACTGGAGCAGACGGATTTTGAACAACTTGTGGCATTGAGCGATTTCTCCTTTGGCCACAATGTTTTCATATCAATTCAATAATTAAACCCTCATTTTTTGAAGAGTTTCCACATTTATGCCTAGATGTGTTCAAAGTCGTCTGCTGCAGATTTGACGTCCGTGGGAAAGGGTTAAATTATTTGTTTTATATTTTCAGATTTAAGTCGAGAATGGCGGCACAAAGAAGCCACGACAACAACAATGCCAAAAGGGAGGTTACCGCGTTCCGAACAGTTCCTGTGTCGAATGTTCCCAAAGAAATGCAAAATCCGTCGATTCACCGTGGGTACAGACTGACAAAACAACCCTGGGGATACTATGTCATGAGCATATTTCACATTCATAACGAGACGGTTAATGTATGGACACACCTCGTTGGACTGGTGTTATTTTTATACCAAATGTGGTACTACTTCAACATATACAGGTCACATGACTCGCCTCTACAGTGGACGGTGCTGGGCACCGGGAGTTGTTGTTCTTTGACGTTGTTCAACAGTGCCACCGCTCATTTGTTACACTCCAAGTCTCCATACGCAAACTATATAATATTCATGTTTGATTATGTAGGCGTGGTTTTCTGGGGTTTCGGAACCGCATATCTAGCATATTACGGAGTGTCTTCAAAGGAAATGTACGATCTGATTGGTCCAAATTTTGTCATATTCCAATTTGCTGCCACCTACCTTAACTTTATGAATATATGTTTTGCAAAACTGCGATTTGGTCACGACCTTCGAGATAATCGTCGAAAGCTTTTAATAGTCGGTGGAATAATTATACAAGCGTTTTTTGCGGCAATTCCATGGTTCCCTAGATATATAACGTGCTATTGGTCGGAGACGTGCAATCTCGGGTCACTAAATCACATCACTGTGGTTTGTATTTCGTTCGTCTTTATGGCCTTGACCTTTCTATGTCACCAACCAGAGCGTGCCTACCCAGGGCGATTCGACATCATCGGCCAAAGTCACCAGATATTCCATTTATTCGTGATACTTACACAGTCGCTACAATTACGGGCGTTATACGTTGACTTCTTGACTGATGTTAACCTCCATTGTAAACCAGACATTCATACCATGGTGTTATACATTGTAGTGTTGTTTGCAATGTGCTTGTTGACGATCGCTCTTCTTAGACCAAGAATACGAAACTGTTTAGAAAAAAACAAGAAGAAAATGTGATTTCTATCTCGCGCGTGTGTACTAAAAGATGATGTTCGATTCGATTAGGAATCATGAAGAATTCGCAATTCCAATGCCATTATATTTGTTGGGGGGGAAATTTCATGAATGTCGGAACGAAGGGCCAACACAACATCCATTTAATATTTTAGTAGAAAATCAGTTGATTTCATTTGCCATCAACCTTTTACATTGCATTACATGACAACTTCACGGCTATAGAATGTACGGAAGAAAATGGGGACCAAAATGCGAATACGTTGAATATAAACTAATGGCGCAGCTAACAACTAATTTCAACCAATGTAGCATGAGATATTTATCGTTCACAGTTTGATCCAATTTATCGAGGGCTTGGCGTGAAACGGTTGTAACTAAAATTTATATTTTTTTACCAAGGTTAATCACCTCGTCATAAAGTCTTTATAAGTGTTAAATCATTTTTTTGGGGGTAAACAATTGAAATGTGTTAATGGTTAATACACATAATACACAATTTGCATTGTTTACAAAGGGGTCAAAATTGCCCCTAAACCAGGGATCTCAAAATATGTTTTTAGTTACAACCTTTTAAAAGTTGATATATATATATATACTAAAGCCTTATAATAACTACGTTTGAAGTGTACTATTCATTTGATTCCAGTTTTCAAAATGGTGGGGCTGATGGACACTATTTTTGGAACATCAATAAGATTGATTTTTCTTATAACCTTTATTTAGTTAAAAGCTTAAAAGACATTCAAGATCGAGATTTACTTGATGTAATTTACTTGGCTTGGTTATAATTTCCGAACAAAAACAGTAAGTACCTTGAAATTCAGGTAATCCTCAAACGATTTCATGAACACTTCAAGTTAAGAGTTGGCAATAAAATGCCACCATAGAATTGTTAACCCTTTCAGCGCCAAAGGCAATATTCAGGTTTTTGCAAACAATACTGATTCATGCGAGTCAGCTCGTAACGAGCTGTCTCACCTGAAAGCAGCATTGTTTGCCTTTTATTTATCAAAATTGTAATTATATGAGAAATGGAGACGCCCGATTTTGAACATGGAAGAGTCTACTTTAAACAATTCGGCGCTGAAAGAGTTAAGAGGGAATTTGGTGAATTGTCATATATCATGTGAGCCGCCTCTAGCAGCTTACAGCGTCGGATACCCACGGTTGTTGATTCCGAATATGTTTGGAGAGTAGCGGAGTCCACAACCGTGGGTGTCCGATTGTATTGACTCCGTAACGGGATAACATAAAAGCACATTGGCATAGAACTAGTTGAGCTACAGTTATATCTTTGTGAGAAAAACTCATGTACATATATGTATTAATCCCTCATACAACAAATCTGCATCCGACGGCTTTGGAAACATAATGGCAAAACACATGAAAAAATATTAAATAGAGTTGAAAACACAATTGAGCAATTTATACCTCTGACAAAATGTTTTCAAATGTCGTCTGGTGCAGTGGCGTCAGAAGGCGTCTACATGTGGGAAATGGTTAATACACATAGGCAGACAATGAAAACTGTTGAGAGCTTGCGTGTGCACTGTGTATTCATAGTACGTAGATGCGATAGCACACCAAATCATATATATGTAGTGACTCGTATTCTTTTTTTTTTCTCTAACATATCTGTTCTTGTTATTGTTATATTTAACAAATAATTTGTGATTTATATCTTCATATATATTCCGTCTACTTGTCTTTCAGCTCTTCATATAACCTGATTGTTATCTGCTTTGTCTGTCAATTTGGGGATCTTTTTGTAATCCTTTCCTACTTATAGACACTTCCTGACGTCTTTGCAGCAGATAACGTTTTAAAACTGTTTTGGCAAAAGGAAAGATTGCTCAAAACGAGCAATTTCTCTAATTTACACATTATTTTATTATTTTTTCAGTAATGATACTTCAATTTATTGAGATTTTCTTTGTTTTTTCCAAAATGTTTTAAAAGTCATCTGCTGTAGGAAAGGGTTAATATACTGTTTGACATCATTTAACCCTTTCCCACATACAATTAATCTCCAGCAGACCACTTTGAAAACATACGTGCAAACAATATGGTCACAAGTCTTTAAATAGAATTATGATTTTTAGATAAATTTGAAAACAGTCTGGAAAAAATATTAATTGCTCATAATGAAACATTTCTCCATTTGCCAGAATATTTTCAAAGGTCGCAGCTGCGGAGGCGTCAGAAGGCGTCTGTATTTGGGCTTCTATTCTTCTTGGTTGTCTTTCAACTCTTTGATAAACTTAAATGTTGAATAGGTCAAGCCTTTCCCACATACAACAAGTGTTCAGCAGACGACTTTGAAAACATTTAGTAAAACATATGGAAACTCTGTATAAATGAGATAAAAAATAACTGAGTGAAGTTGAACAAAAATGTGTCAGCTGCAGATGCGTCAGAAAGCGTATGTTTGTGGGAAATGGTTAGCTGTCTGTGGCTTGTCTGTAAGGCTATTTTCTCTGTCGCCAATCCCGTCGCTATTGTGATCGCCTTTTGTCCGACATGCGATGTCAACAATCTCCTCCTAAACCGCATAGCCAATTTTGATGAAACATCACAGGGATGTTTCCTGGTAGGTACTATTTCAAAGTTATTCAAAGAAATTAATTCAATGCATAACTATGGTTGGCATGTTTACCGAAAGGATTTTTTTAAACTTCGAAAATCTTCTTGTCTGAAACCGCAAGGCCTAGAGCTTAGCTATTTAGTTTGTAGCATTGTCTAGTAGTCCTCTACCAAGATTGCTCAAATTACGTCCCTGGGGTCAAAATTGGCCCCGCACCAGGTTCACCTGTTTTCCATATAGTTATATGGGAAACACTTTTAAAATTTTCTTGCCTGAAACCGAAAGGCCTATTAGATATTTGGTGTGTAGCATTATCTAGCGGTCCTCTACCAAGATTGCTCAAATTACCTCCCTGGGGTCAAGATTGACCGCGCACAATGTTTTCCATAGAGAGATATAGTGAAATACTTTGAAAGTCTTCTCGTCTGAAACCGCAAAGCCTAGGGCTTAGATATTTAGTGTGTAGCATTTTCAAGTAGTCCTCTATGCCCCAAAGCTGAAAACAAGCACCGTCCCGGAATCACATGTTTTACATGGAGATATATTGGGAAACACTTTGAAAATGATCTTGCCTGAAACCGGATGGCCTAGAGCCTAGAGCTTAGATATGTTGTGTGTAACGTTGTTTAGTGGTCCACTACCACTGCTCAAATTATGCTCCTGGGGTCAAAATTAGCCCCGCACAGGGCGTCACCTGTTTTCCATAGAGATATATAGGGAACACTTTGAAATGTTCTTGTCTAAATCCGAAAATCCTATGGCTTAGATATTTGGTATATAGCATTGTCTAGCGGTCCTCTTCCAAGATTGGTCAAATTGCCCAGGCCCCTGGATTTACCTGTTTTACAAAGAGAGATATAGGGAAACATTAAAAAAAAAGTCTCATCTGAAACAGACCTATCACTTTCCTCAAGTCATATAAATAACAAAAGACATACAACTTTGGTTGGAATATTAAGTGAGACTGTCGTGTATTTGTTTATCTAACCGCAAAATGAATTACTGTGGTTGTCATTACAAATCATATTACATAACTCATGTGAGCGATCCAGGGCCATCAATGACCCTGTAGTTTATCAATGTGTCCGTCACTCTAGCAGGCGATACAAGTGCTCCTCGGAATGATATGAGCCGTTCCACGAGAATTAGCCTTATGGACTCTGCGTAATGTATCGACCCAGATCAGCCTGCGCAGTCCACGCAGGATAATCCGGGCCGAGGGATAAACGTATAGAGTAACAGAAAATCCACAGGAGGCGAACAGTTTCTGACCGAATTAGCCTGCGCCGCATGCTTCGGATGATCCTGGTCGATACTTTACGCAGATTCAACCATGTTGGTTTTTTTCTCGTGGACCGGCTCATATTGTATATGTTATGCACACTATAATACTATAAGAATGAAGGCATTAGTGCCGATTGACTATCACACACATATTCAATAGCTAAAGCCTTGTGTATGAGTTATTCCGTTTATATGTCTCTGGTTCTCCTCAGATTCGTCCCCAATGAGACCTCTCTGACTAGTACCCAACAACAAAGGATTGAAAGTCATGAAGTGACCACAGGTGCCAGTCTCGTTTAAAATCTAAAAATAGCATTTTACTATATATTGATATATAATAAAATGCTATTTTTAGATTTTAAACGAGACTGGCACTTGTGGAAGAAACAAGCTTATTTAGTCTTCCATGTATTTGCCTCGACTTGCCAATTATTAATATATGTCCATTCTTGCCTGTAAAATACAGTGTATTCGTGATTACTCGAGCGGTAATTCGAGTATATCGTTTTAACTCGAACGAATTCATGGCACGGTATCTGTCTTTCGAAAACATCGTAGTAGCAGTTCTGATTGCTCATACGAGTAATCAGATCTGTTACTCCATTGTTTGCTTGATATGAGTATAATATTGACTTATGTTTAACTCTTTCCATGCCAAACTTCACTAAGTCGAATCTTCTATCTTGAAAATTGGACCACTCCATTTTTCGTCCAACTGGAAATTTTATGGTACGGTATCTGTCTTTTGAAAACCGCGTAAAAGCAGTTCTGATTGCTAAAACGAGTAATCAGAACTGCTACTCCGCTGTTTTCTTGATATGAGTATAATATTGACCTTAAGTTTAACTCTTTCACTGCCGAACTTCACAAAGTCGAATCTTCCATTTTGAAAATTGGACCATTTCATTTTACGTCCAATTGGAAATTTGGTAAAATCTAAAGCTAGGTGCAAAACAATGCAGATTTCGGGTGAGACAGCCCTTTCCCTCATATAGACGCTTTCTGACGCCTCTGCAGCAGACGGCTTTTTGAAAACATAGCGACAAGAGAAGAAATTGCACAAAACGTGCAATTTCTCCTTTTGCCACAATGTTTTCCATTATTTGTTGACAAAATACGTTCAAAGTCGTCTGCTGCAGAGTTGCCGTATGAGGGAAAGGGTTTTAAATGCTTTTGGCAGCGAAAGAGTTAATAATAAGAGTTAATAATAAGAGTTAATAATAAGAGTTAATAATAAGAGTTAATAATAAGAGTTAATAATAAGCATTTAAGTATACATGAATTACGAAGCTGTAAATAAGTGAACTAGTTTAGAATAGCCCGACGATTAGTAAAACATGCTGATAACTCGATAACATTTATGATGCCCACCCAGGTTTGAGATATCGCGAGTCCGAGGTAATGGTCGATCGTCATAGTAATGGTGATTGTCTCATGATTTGTAATTTATTTTAACCCTTATCCTGCTGAAATCCTGCAACTTGTATCATCATCATTGATTTTTCTAATTTGTTTTAAAGTTTTTATAATTTAAGGAGAAGTTTAGGCTACGTTTTGGTATATGAATAGGGAACAAGTTAGCCAACAATTAGACTGTACAATTGCTTATTACGAACAAGTTAGCCAACGATTAGACTACATACAATTGCTTATTATGAACAAGTTAGCCAACGATTAGACTGTACAATTGCTTATTACGAGAAACTTATCATTTGCTCACACTATTTTCAAAACGTCCGTCTACTGCAAACGCAGATGTATTGGATAGAGTAGAAACCATTGTGACACAGGAAGAAATTGCTTATTATGAGAAACTTCTCCTTTTGTAACAATGTCAAAATACGCGTCAAAATACGTCTACATATATTTTTCCTTAGATCTAAAGAAAAGGTTAAGTGGTGAGTGCGAGTTTTCCCTTAGGTCTAAAGAAACATCCGCGAAGTCTGATCGGGCTCTACACTTTTCGCCAATTAGTCATAAACGGCAGTATCTATTTGAAAACCTAACGTAGATACGCAGACAAGTCGTTTTACACACGTGTACTTATTACGTTATCCATTTCCCATATACAGACGCTTTTTGACGCCCCTGCAGACGACTTTTGAAAACATTGTGACTTAACCCTTTCCCTCATACGACAATTCTGCAGCAGACGACTTTGAACATATTTTGTCAAATAATGGAAAATCTCTATAATTGAATGGATAACCTATGACTAAAAGTGGAAAACATTGTGACAAAAGGAGAAATTGCACGTTTTGTGCAATTTCTTCTTTTGTCACTATGTTTTCAAAAAGCCGTCTGCTGCAGAGGCGTCAGAAAAACATTGTGACTTAAGACGAAAAAGTCGTCTGCTACAGATGTGTCGTATGTGGGAAAGAATTAAGGTTGCTTTTCACAGAGAACTGCTCATTGTTGTAAAAAACTCACGTCTAGCTGGGTAAGGGTAAATCAAATTATTTTTGTTATGAATAGTAAATTAGTCAATTGCTGCACTTTGAGCTGTTATATATGACACGTTTATTTACATGTTTTTACAGGTCTACTTGTATATGTCTTATATATATATATTTTTTATGCATCCAATTTATAGAAACCATTAAAACAATGTGTATGTTTGTTATATTGCTAATAATATTGTTCCCAATTGTTGTTCCCGGTAGCTCAGTCGGGTTGTCAATCCAGGGGTTGTGAGTTCGAATCCCGGCTCGGCCAACCTTTCTTTCCGACGTTTGACAAAAGTCATTGCGACATACGTCATTCGTCTTCCACCAATGGGCTAAGTCTATGTGGAAAAGCAGCCAGTTGCTTGGGAAGATTGTTGTGTGGAGTACTGGTGTGAGAAAACCAGGAAACACATGAGTAGGTGAACTGGCCGCCGTGATATGGCTGAGAAATTGTTAAAAACGGCGTTAAACCTCAATCAATCAATCAATCAATCAATACCAATTGTTGTAATCCGATGTATTACCATTGCCCCGCGACCGTCTCGGTGATGTTTGTGATTGGGACGTCCTCCTTGAGCCCGTGATACCTGGGTTCGATCCGTTGTCTTGTAACATACTTAACCCTTTCCCTCATATAGACGCTTTCTGACGCCTCTGCAGCAGACGGCGTTTTAAAAACATAATGACAAAAGAAGAAATTGCACAAAACGTGCAATTTCTCCTTTTGCCACAATGTTTTCCACTTTTTGTCATAGGTTATCCATTCAATTATAGAGATTTTCTATGTTTTGACAAAATACGTTCAAAGTCGTCTGCTGCAGAATTGTCGTATGAGGGAAAGGGTTAACAAATGATCATCCTTGGCGCCCAGGGTTGCATGGCTAGCACATACGATAGATGTGCTTGGGGTCAGAATACGATTACCGGAGTACTGGTAATGTACCCATGAAACGCCCATATAAGACTGAACTAATACCGGCGTAAAACTCCTTAAAACGAAGCAAAGCAAATACATCGCTCTTCAGCATGTATCTGTGTAAATTGAACTGTTAGACGGCCTATGTGGTGTAGTGGTAGATATTCCGCCTCGGGAACGGGAGGCCGTGGCTTAGATCCCTGGCCGGTTCATACCAAGGACCTTAAAAATGGTAGTAGTAGTGGCAATCCTCATTGGCGCTCAGGGTTGCGGGGTTAGCATAACGACTGACTGGCTGGTGTCAAATCTCAGTTATATTATGGCGTTCCTGTGTAAGTAACCAGTACAATTGGTCCGCTGGACGGAGGGCAGCCATTATTTCGAAAGTGTTTTGGCCATATCAACTCGGATTACACAAACATATAGATAATTTAGCCGTCCCGCGAGAAAACCAACATTGTGAGCACTGCGTAAAGTATCGAGGCGGATCAGCCTAAGCATGCCGTGCAGGCTTACCCGGATATACATTTTTCGCCACATGTGGATTTTCTGTTTCAGGAATCATTACTCTTTACCTCTATCCTCCTAAGAAGGAATGTGTCGGCCCGGATCAGTCTGCGCAGGCTGATCTGGATCGATACATTACGCAGAGGCCATATTGTTGTTTATCTCGAGGGACGGCTCATATAAAGGAGCCGTGCCTGGCGATGTGGCAGCCACAGTCTGACCCTTGCTTGAACCATAAATGGGTCAGAACATTTTGAATCAATGCAGCAAGTAGGCGTGGTATTGGTTTCATAATAGCATCTTTCCTGTCTGCCGCAATATGAACTTAGCTGTTAGAAGCGACTTAACTCTTCCAGCGCCGAATTGTTTAAAGTAGACTATTCTATGTTCAAAATCGGGTGTGTCCATTTTTCAATTTATGAAAGTTTGGGACTATTTTGGTAACTAAAAGGCAAACAATGCTGATTTCAGGTGAGACAGCTCGTTACGAGCTGAATCTGCAATGTTTGCAAAAACCTCAATATTGCCTGTGGCGCTGAAAGGGTTAAAACCCAAAACAAATAAATAATTGGTTATTGAGTCTTGCTGCATCTGCGTACAGGGAAGACTCTGGTAAGCATGTGTGTACGCACAGCTTCACCGGAGTCATCAATTACCGGTTGTGTGTTACATAGCCTAAGATGTTCCTTCAAAATAGACTCGAGTCCAACGGAGGAATCCGCCATGCCCGAGTGGTCAGCATCGGGGATCTGGAACTTGACATCCTAAGTTCGATCCCCAGTCGCGGCGGTAATGGTGGAGTGCCCTAGTCTAGAACTTTTTTTTGTTGATATACATTGATATATAAAGGAGCGCTGCATGGCGATATGGATTCTTGCTGCATCTGCGTACAATGGAAAGCCTGTGCGTACATGCAGCTTCATAAAAGTGTTCACTTTGCGTTTGCGTGTGGTTTAGCCCAAGATGTAACTTCAAAATAGACGTATATAGTCCTACAGGATTAACTACTATATCCCTATGTATGACCCCTTTACGTAATTTGGATCTAGCCAATTCACGGTCTAGTCCGCCTTTCGCAATATATACTATCAACACCCACATCGAGAAAGAGAGAATATGGTTCGGTCGCCGGTTTGGTCATACCAAAGAGTTTAACAAATGGTACTAGTGTCGGCTTCCCTCCTTGGCGTTCGGGGATATCGTTGCTACTTAAAGGGTTTAAATATTTAAGTTATTTTTTCTTCTGCTACAAAAGTGCTTAGTGTTTTATAATAAACGAATGACTGAAAATGTTCCGCAGTAGTAAAATGGATTGTGTTTTCATAGGCAAATGGTAGAAACTATTTGCAGCAAGACAAATTGGTCCTGGACAATATTCAGAAATTCAAAATTAATTAATACACTCAGAACACTTATAGTATGTGCTATGAAGATAAACAAACATCAGTTTATCAACCATAGATAAACCAAACTGCATGGCTTTCACACATCCGCCCAACCATATCCATAAAGTTTGCAGGACGGACAATGTGTCCTCATGATCGACTCGCAACCAAACTGAATATCCGTTTTCTCCTGCGTGCTTACAGTGCTTACACTTTATTATTTACATAGACCAAGGGTTGAACATATTTACAGAACTATAAAGCAGACACCACATCACACCTCCTTTTCTCCGGCTGCAAACAAAGTGTTGGTGTTTTCACAGACGATATGTTGAAACTATAATGCAGCACGGAAAATGTATCCTTGGCATTATCGCGCAAGCGAACTGCATATCCCAATTTCTCCTGCTGCTTAACCCTTTCCCTCATATAGACGCTTTCTGCCGCCTCTGCAGCAGACGGCGTTTTGAAAACATAGTGACAAAAGAAGAAATTGCACAAAACGTGCAATTTCTCCTTTTGCCACAATGTTTTCCACTTTTTGTCATAGGTTATCCATTCAATTATGGAGATTTTCTATGTTTTGACAAAATACGTTCAAAGACGTCTGCTGCAGAAGTATCGTATGAGGGAAAGGGTTAATGTTCAAGTTTGTTCATAGTCGACTTGTTGAACAGAGAATATATAGCACAAACATGGTCCTCCGGAGCGTCGAGAAACCAAACACACTTATCGACCTTCTCCTGGTGCAAAAGTTGCCAGGTCTTAGTCTCTACAGCAGATGACTTTTAAAAGCATTGTGGCACAAAGAGAAACGGCCCATAATAAGTAGTTTCTCATTTTCACAATGTTTTCTAATCCAGTTTCAAATTGTACTTTCCTTTATAGTAGCGGGATTTCCCATATTTGCACCAATATATTTTAAAAGCAGTCTGCTGCAGATTCTTTCTACGTGGAAAAGGGTTCATGCATATGAATACAGGTTCTTTCCAAATTGAAAACATCTGCAAAAAAAATAGGGGGCAAAGGACAGTGCGATTGGTAGATTTAAAAATACCAATCTGATATTGGAAAGAAGAAATATCTGCTTAGAGTTATAATTTAATCAAATTAAATGTAAAAAATAAAAAAAATGCAGCTTTTATACAATAATTGTATATTCAGTATTATAATTTAAAGTTACTCATTACATAGTAATTATACCCTGGTCTAATGTCTGTTAAATGTTAACCCTTTCTCTCATACTGCAAATCGGCAGCAGACGACTTTGTAAAAGTCTACTCTAAAATATTGAAAATCTCTATAATTGTAGGTATAATTACTGGAAAAAGTTGATAACATTGTGGCAAAATGAGCAATTTCTCCTTTTGTAACAATGTTTTCAAAAGTCGTCTGCTAAAGGGTGCAAAAGGATTAAATGTTAAGAGAGTGTAGCAAACAGTGAGAAAAGGTTAAATCAGACAAATGATTTTATAAGCAATTTCTGTTTCTTCTACATTGTTATCAAAAAGACATCTGTAACATTCCAAGTGAATACCATTGATGTAAACAATAAACTAGAGTTATGGTCGTTGTTTTCTTTCAATCTTTCTGTGAAATGTCAGTTGTATAGCTTCAATAGCATGATGTTAAGACTTTAGACAATCAAATTTCGACGTTAGAAAAGGAGATAAAACATTGATTGATATAAAACCAGAGATACGGTTCTTGAAATTTACACTTCCGCTGTGACAACTGATCTTTATGCATTTATAAAGTATTATCCAAATAGCTTACGATTTGGTTAAGTATTGTTAATTCAGACACAAAAGAAGGGGTTATTATTATTAGTTATTCTATGATAACTTAAAGTCAGGTTACGGTAAAAGCGCTGAGTGACAGATGAATGAAAAGTGTACATTAATATATCAAGTAGTCATGCGAAAACAATAATGTAATGGTTGATATATAATTTATCTTGGATAGTTGTAATAATAAGGTCATCGTTTAGTTTAAACTTTCAGCTTAAATTAATCACACCTGATTTCTGTTTCCTGGAGACATAACAAGTACTCGCACCATTTGTGTTGAAAAATCAAAAAAGGCAGATACCTCTCATCATGGGATTCGAACTTCAACCCTTTGATATAAAAGGCCAACACCCTATGACTGCCCCACTGTTGTCTACAATCGATGTTTGTATATATGTATTCTTAGAGAATAGGGAAAGGTAGTACACAGTCACAAGGAAAAACGTACAGTAGTTCATACCATTTACTTCTGGTACTTTAACCCTTTGCCTCATATAGACGCTTTCTGACACCTCTGCGTCAGACGGCTTTTTGTAAACATAGTGACAAACGAAGAAATTGCTCACAACAAGCAATTTCTCCATTTGCCAAAATGTTTTCCACTTTTAGTCATAGGTTATCCATTCAATTATAGAGATTTTCTATTTTTTGACAAAATATGTTTAAAGTCGTCTGCTGCAGAATTGTTGTATGAGGGAAAGGGTTAAACATGTTAGTACAAGAGATACATTTTCTGACCTTGCATGTTGAAGGTCAATTTTACATTGAGCTGCTGAAACAATTCTGACCTTTAACATGCCAAAGTCGGTTATTTACCAGTACATTTACAGAGGTCAAGATAAGGAGGGGTATTCAGCTCTTTCCCCCACACTTTCTCTCTTATTATTAAAGCAAACCCTATGTTGTGGGTACTCAAAAGAATCGTCTCACTGAGTACCCATAACATAGGGTTAGAGGGTAAATGAAGAATGTTAGAACATGCAAAACGCCCTTTATCTGGAGCTCTGCATTTATACATGTGATACATTTAAACATCTCATTTCCGTAAGGCGGTTGAGCAATATGACCTTATCCACCACATCCACCTCCACAGCCTCCACCACCGCAGCCTCCTCCCCCACAGCCCCCACCGCCACAACCACCACCACCACAACCCCCACCGCCACCACATCCTCCACCACCATAATCGCCACCGCCCCAATCTCCGCCCCCATAGTCTCCACCCCCATAGTCTGCACCTCCATCATCATAATTTGCCATTCCGAAATCATCCCCATCATTTCCCATATCACCATTGTTGTAATCATTATTGCCGTCACCATCTGCGCCAAAATCGTTGAAGTCACTTCCTCCGAAACTATCCACAGATCCTGCGTCTTCATCATGGTGACAGTGAACGTCAACATCAATGTCAACATCAAAATCCCCATAGCCCCACCCATATGATGGATGGTAGCCCTTCCCCCATCCCCAACCATAGCCCCATGGCCTACCATAACCATATCCTATCGATGGACCGGCCAGAAAACCTGAAATAAAAATATAAATACATAACCAACATTCAAATTTACATAGTGCCAAAGGAGAAGTTGTTCCTGATGAGCAATTTGTGCTTTTGTCATAGTGTGTTCAAATATTTATGCTATCATTTAAAAAGAGATTTTCTTATTTTTCGTCTAAATCTGTTCATAGGCAGATTTGCTGTAGGTGGGACTGGTGAGAGATTAACCTTGTACCATTTCTCACATACAACAAACTTTGAAAATATACCCGAAAAAAAAAATGAAAATCCCTTTAAATGAAAGTTCAATAATTGAATAGAGTTGAAAACATGGTGAAATAAGGAGAAATTGCTTGTTTTGAGCAATTTCTTCTTTTGTCACCATGTTTTCATAAAGCTGTCTGCTGCATCGTCCCTATATGAGGGAAAGGGTTAACCTTTAACTCTTCTTGTTTTTGTGATTATTAACAAAATTTGTTTCCTCTGCTGTGAGACATTTGCACACAAAGTTGACTTCAATCGGCCTGTAGTGTTGTCTTGGTTACATTGTTGTTTCTCATTCATGAACTCTTAGCTCTTAGTATAGACAAATATATTAGCAATATTTAGCAATTAACCCTGACCCACATACAACCAATCTGCAGCAGACGACTTTGAAATCATGTAGGCAAAAATTAGGAAAATCTCTATATAAAAGAAAGTATATACATTGTATATTGAGATAGATTTGAAAATATTGTGGCAAATGGAGAAATTGCTCATGATTTCAACAATGTTTTCTTCAAAAGTTGTCTGCTACAGATGCATCAGCTATCTTTTATGGAGATTTTTTCAGGTTTTTGTCACTATGTTTTCAAAGTCGTCTACTACAGATTTGTTGTATGTGGGAAGTGGTTAAATATACTGACCATCAAAATGTAAATCTCCAACTTTTCATTTGTCACAAAGACAAGAAATATTATCAAAGAGTCTGAAATTCTATGGGTGTCTTTGGATTTAATTCTCAAGCATTGACCCCTAAATCTTTTAAACAGTCAACCTTTTCTAATATATTTTAAATCCTCGGCAGACATATAAGAAAATGTATAAACAATATTTTATTTAATCTGCATGAATGAAAGCATTTGTTAAGTAATGGAGTTGAAAACATTGGGACATAAGTCACCATTGTCCGTCAATTCCAGAGTTATGTTCCGTGTATTGTTCCGCTGTCCTGTTATAAGTGTTGCAATTTTGAAGTGTATTTTCAAAACAGAAACAAAATAAATGGCCGATTTAAAATGAAAAAGGGAGATAACCCAAAAAAAACAGGCTATAGTTATTTTCCTTTTATTGATTCTCCTGATCACCCGGTACAAGTGTTGCAATTCTAAAATGAAACCTGCTAATCAGAATAACATTTATGACCACTGAATGCAAAAAGGGATGAACAGAGGGACAACTGAAGACAATTGAGAATTGATCCATAAAGGTATGTCTGTCTAAACGGCAAGCGACACCAAAACTATACATTGTGTGTTTTCAAAAGGACCATATCTCATGTTAGTGATCAACTCTTTTGAGTTTTTAAAAAAATAAAAAATGGAGGGCAAATAAAGGACCTTTTCCAACATTTAAGGTCCAACATTAAAGACAACTCCGTCAGTTGACTTTGAAAATATCTAGGTCAAAATCCGGAAAATCTTTACTAATGAACGTATAAATCTTGCATACATCAGAAAAAAGTGTGGCAATAGGAGAAATATTTTCAAAGGATGTCAGATGTACTCAACTTTTGTACCTTGTTTTTACAGCAAATTCAAACAAGAGCACCGCGTACGGCACAGACGCTCGACTGATAGGGAGAAAAAAAAATAGAAAGAAAATGAGCTAAACAAAAAACCTTAACCGGACGACCCGACGCCAGGGTCATGACAATAGCTCTCTTTTTTTTCAAAAGTCGAGCTAAAAAGGTTCAGTTATATCATTGCATTCCTGGCTATGTAACCAGTACTACTGGTCCATTTATCCTGACACCAGCAAGTCAGTCGTAATGCTAACCCAAAATCATGTATGCCAAGTAGGGAAAGCCATTACTACCATTTTTTAAAGTCTTGTGTAAGGCCCGGCCAGGGATCAAACCTGCTAACCTCGCACCCGAGGCAAAGGCACTACCACTACATAACCGAAGTGGTCACAGTTGCATTAAAATTAGTCAGAAAGAGTTAACCCGTTTCCACATACAGAGGCACTCTGACACCTTTGTTGCAGACGCCACTGTATATCGCAGACGATTTTTAAAACAGTGCGGGAAAAGGAGAAGTTGTCTATATTGAACATTTTTTTATTTAGTCACTATGTTTCATATTCAATCAATATTTATACTTTCACTTCCACGTTCTTGTACAGATAATTTTTCATATAAACATAAACAGGATTGAGCAGAAAGCATTAAGCGTATTTAGGAAGCTCTCTCCTTCAGGGTTAACCCTTCCCACATACAACAAATCTGCAGCAGACAACTTTTATAATTTGTTGGCACAAACATGGAAAATCCCCATAAACGAAGGTATAATTACTGAAAAAAGTTGAAAACATTGTGGCAAAAGGAGAAATTGCTCATTTCGAGCAATTTCTTCATTTGTCACATTGTTTTTAAAAGTCGTCTTCTGCAAAAGATGTCGGAAAGCGTCTTTATGTGGGGAAGTGTTAAGAGCATTAAATTTGCCTATTTTCTAGGACTCACCATCGCTCGAATGTTTCCTTTTGTGCTGTTTCACCACATGCGTTGTTGTTGTTTGTTGCATTTGACCACTATATGGTTGAGGAGGGTAGGCGGAGCCACCACTTGGATTGACATTCATTCCAGGAGGAGGCGGAGCTGATGGCTGAGCACCTGGCATTGCTGCTGGATTGTTTGCTGGTGGAGGGAGCTGCAATAAAAAAGCAAAGGACTCATATAAATTCACCTATCCAGTGTTCCAAATTCAAAAGTGTTTGGATTCAATAGTTTTTTGTTTTGTAAGATATTGGAAATATTTAGACCTTTCCCACTGTTGACTTTGAAAACATAGGAAAAATCTCTATAATTGAAAGGTTTAGTAGAGTTGAAACATCGTGGGGAAATCAGAAAGTTTTCAAAAATCGTCTGCTGCAGAAGCGTCAGAAAGTTATCATATGTGGTAAAGGGTTAATTAAATTGGTTGATTGAATATATCACAGCAGCCAGTTCACCGACCCATGTGTCTCCTGGCTCTCTTACACCAGGAACCACACAACATTTATCACAGGCAATTGAAATTGTAGTTGCATTCATAGTTAAATTATATTTTGATAAAAGGTTAGTTGATGTTAAGAAACCTTTTACCAGAGTTGTTCATCAAGCCAGATATTTGCTTACTTTCCCTGACAAGCATATTTTACACCATTCTACCCAGGCAACCGGCTACCTCTTTACATAGACCATTTAGAAAAGTGATGGGAGAAGAATGAATCTTGTTACATTGACTTTTATCAATTGTTGATATATAATTTCAAGGCGAGTCAATATTCTCATGAACCTTGGGTTTTGTTTCAAGCCTAGCGTTGCATTTACCCTTTCCCACATACACCAAATCTGCAGACGACTTTGAAATATTTTGGCAAAAATGTGAAAATTCTCTGTAATTGAGAGTTAAATGCTTTCCCTCATATAGACGCTTTCTGACACATCTGCAGCAGATGACTTTTGAAAACACTGTGACAAAAGGAGAAATTGCTCAAAACGAGCAATTTCTCCTTATGCCAAAGTATTTTCAACTTTAATCAATCATTATGCTATTTTTTATCGAGATTTTCACATTTTTGCCAAGATGTTTTCAAAGTAGTCTGCTGCAGATTTGCTGTATGTGGGACAGGGTTAAGTATTGAATACTGTTGAAAGCATTGGCGCAAAAGGACAAATTGCTAATTTTGAGCAATTTCTCTTTATGCCATTATGTTTTCAAAGGCCGTCTGCTGCAAAAGCATCAGAAAGCGTTTGTTTGTTGGAAAGGATTAATGATAGAAAATAAAATTGGATTGATACAAAATTTGATATACTTACAGTCTGTGATATAGAAGTCATCCATCCACTGAAAAATATATTGATAGCCATAATTATTCATTAGTATGACTGTTTAACCCTTTCTAACATTCGGACGCTTTCTGGCACCTTTGCAGTAGAAGACTTTTGAAAACATAGCGGCAAAAGGAGAATTTGCTCAAGACGAGCAATTTCTCCTTTTACCTCTATGTTTTCAACACTTTTAAACAATAACACTTTCATCTAATTAAAGCGATTTTTCATATTTTAAAGTTACAGCTGGTTGAATTCTGACAAAAGATTTGCAAAACACTTTCTTTTGACCAGTATTTGGGGAGGAAAAAATAGAGAGATAGGGACAGACAAACAGAAAAGCACAGAGAGACAGACTGACAGACAGACACAAAGAGAGAGAGATAGAGAGCGCACATGAGACAGAAAGAGAGTGAGAAAGAGACAGACAGACAGACAGACAGACAGACAGACAGACAGACAGACAGACAGACAGACAGACAGCCTGACGGGGGGACAGACAGGGACAGTGAGAGAGATTTTATTTTGACAATTTTTCCAAGAACAGCTCATTTTAGGAAAGAGTTTCTTTGAACTATATACGACGATGATGCATTATGTTTTGTGTGTCAAGAGAGCATGGACTTGTGACACAATGGAACCAAATTTGATCCCTGTGAGCCCTGGGTCACCATTTGCAATCCTCTCACATACTCAAAATAAGAACTTTCTCGGAATCAGAGGTCAAGAGTGATAAATAAAAGTTTTACAGTCATCTGCTGTAGATTTGTTGTTTGTGAGACATAGTTAAGGAATATTCAACTTACCCCATTGTGCTTCCATTGGGACATAAGAAAAAGCAGACAGGACTATTCACCTGTCCTGGTACAGCATTGTAGGTTACGAACTGCGGGAACGCGAGCATGTAACTATAACTCATCTTCTTTGGCAGCGACCTTGGACACGTGGGTATCTTGGTACAGACTGGCCCAACGAGTAACATGCTACACACATTCTGTTAAATAGAAATGAATTGAGACATGTGAGATGAAATGGTATTCAGAGCTCTAGATAAGGTGAGTATAAACAGTGGAACCTGTGTATAAAGACCACCCATGGGGAGGGCAACAAGATGGTCTTTGTTCACAGATGGTCTTTAATTTCAGGGTCATTTATGGAGAAAATGAGTAATTGGGAAACTGAAAGTGTGGTTTTTATAGACAGAGGAGTGCTATACCAAGTTGGTCTTAAGCACAGCTGGGACTGTAATTTCAATTAAAATCCGTATTTGACACTCAAACACTGTGTTGTGAGTATAGTAAAACATGTTGAATTCTCAAGGTCAAAATTTCACAATTTTCTGACAAATTCATATTTCAATTTTTAAATAATTTGCATATTCATAAATTCGCAACATCGGCTTCATGAGAAACAGGAAACAGTGCAACATCTTCATCACACTGGTCGAACGGACACACAATAGAAACAAGAGGGCTATGATGGCCCTGGAATCGCTCACCTGATTTTTTTTTTCACTTTAGCTATATAAGCCCCGTCCCCTGGCAGCCATAGTTTCCGACCAATCCACTTGAATTGAAGGAATCTGATAGAGGGTCACCTTAGGAACATTTCTACAAAATTATTTGAAAATCGGCCAGACACTTTTGGAGGAGAAGATTTTTTAAGTTTTCACTATAGCCATATAAGGCAAAATAGCCCCGCCCCTTTTGGCGGCCATGTTTTTTGACCAATCAAGATGGCTTGAAGAAATCTCATAGAGGGTCATCCAAGGAACATTTCTACAAAATTATCTGAAAATCGGCCTGACTCTTTCGGAGAAGAAGATTTTTTAAGTTTTCACTATAGCCATATAAGGCAAAATAGCCCCGCACCCCTGGCGGCCATATTTTTCGACCAATCAACATGGCTTGAAGGAATCAGATAGAGGGTCATCCAAGGAGCATTTCTACAAAATTATTTGAAAATAGACCTGACACTTTCGGAGGAGAAGGTTTTTTGAATTTTCACTATAGCCATATAAGGCAAAATAGCCCCCCCCCCCCCCCCCCCCCCCCCCCCTGGCGGCCATGTTTTTCGACCAATCAATATGGCTTAAAGGAATCTGATAGAGGGTCATCCAAGGAACATTAATTATAATTATAACAAATCTGCAGCAGACGACTTTAAAATCCTCAGCAGAAAAACATGGAATAAATCATGATGAGTAATTTCTCCTGTTGCAAAAATGCTTACAAAAGTCGTCTGATGAAGATGCATCAAATTGCATCTACAGATTAGAAAGGGGGGTTAACCCTTTCCCACATATTGACGCTTTCTGACGCCTCTGCAGCAGACGGCTTTTTGAAAACATAGTGACAAAAGAAGAAATTGCACAAAACGTGCAATTTCTCCTTTTGCCACAATGTTATCCACTTTTTGTCATAGGTTATCCATTCAATACTGGAGATTTTCTATGTTTTGACAAAATACGTTCAAAGTAGTCTGCTGCAGATTTGTCGTATGAGGGAAAGGGTTAATTAACCAGCAGATGGTTTGTTGCTTATATACATTTACACCAGAATGTGCATACCTGCAACATCACATGGTTTATGGGCTGCTTCTGTTTCGGCTTGGTGAACCATGCAAAGGTAGAGTCCTGGAAGAGAATGACGAAGACTTTTTTCCATTTGCTTGTATGCTCTGAGTAGTACAACAAATATCCTGCTTTACATGGCTTGGAAGTAGCTGAAAAGACAACAAGGGCATTTGTTGATTCTAACCCTTTCCCACATACAAGTCAACAAATCTGCAGCAGGTGACTTTGAGAAAACATCTTGACAAAAATGTGAGAACTCTAAATAAATGAAAGTACCATTATTATTGGATAGAGTTGAAAACGTTGTATCAAAAGGAGAAATTGCTTGTTTTGAACAATTTCTACTTTTGTAACAATGTTTTCAATAGTGTCAGAAAATGTCTATAAGTGGGAAATGGTAATATACCTGGCCAAAATGGTCCCCACCATCAGACTGATGTTTCTTGGGCTTTCATAGTATAACGTGTAGAGTTACACTTCCTGATGGTATTAAATGATTTACCCTTTCCCACTTACAGACCCTTACCTGTATACACAAGATCTGCAGCAGACGACTTTTGAAGCATCTGGTCAAAAACTTTGAAAAATCTCTTTAAATGATAGTATTATTGTTAAATAAAGTTGAAATCATTGTGTAAAAAGGAGAAATTACTCACTCCTTAAGAGCAATTTTTCCTTTTGCTATAAGGTTTTCAAAGGTTGCAGAGGGGTCAGAAAGTGCATATATGTAGGAAAGGGTTAAAGAAAATCAGTTTTGAAAACACAGTGGCAAACAGAGAAATTACTTTTCAACTCTATTTAATAATGAAACTTTCATGAATAGAGATTTGTTCATACATTTGCCTTCATAGGCTTTCAAAGTTGTCTGCTGCATAATTATTGTATGTGGGAAAAGGTTAATTTTAAAATAAATTCCTTGAATCATTATGCCTCCATGAAATATGCGCATAAACCCTTTACTGCTTGCAGACGCATTTTGACTTTTCTCAAAAGGCGCAGATTTTCCTTTTGACACAGTGTTTTCAAACTCTTTTCAATAACAGCATTTTAATTTATAGAGATTTCATTATATCAGCATAAATGACGGCCTAGATCTTTTTAAAGTTGTCAGCTGCAGATCTGTTGTACATGGGAACTGGTTAAGAGGAGCTCTCAAGCAACACAAAGGTTGAGTAATTTCTCCTTTAGTCAAATTGTTTTCCAACTTTTTCAATACAGCAATTGTCCTTTCATTTATAGAGTTTCCATACTTGAGACTAAAATTCTAAATGTTTTCAAAGTCGTCTGCTGCAGAAAAGTTGTATGAGTGACACGGTAAACATATTAAAAGTTTGTTCGCGTCAGAGTCTGAGACATATAAACACTATGTCTCTCAGATTAGCGTATTTCGCAATGTTATATCACTTACTTGGTGTACAAATTTACCTGGTTTATTAAATATTCATAGATCACATTATTAAGGTCCTATACACATTTAAGAAGTATAAAAACCCACAAAAACACGTACGTTGAAATCTTCCTAGTCTTTCATAGGGTCCTGAAGAAGCACAACCCATATTTGTTCCGTTAAAGACAACAGGTCAGTCTTAATTTATCTCAATACACATATATTCCTACACTTCCTTAACCCTTTCCCCCATACGACAAATTCTGCAGCAGACGACTTTGAACGTATTTCGTCAAGACATAGAAAATTTCCATAATTGAATGGATAACCTATGACTAAAAGTGGAACACATTGTGGCAAAAGGAGAAATTGCACGTTTTGTGCAATTTCTTGTTTTGTCACTATGTTTTCAAAAAGCCGTCTGCTGCAGAGGCGTCAGAAAGCGTTTATATGAGGGATAGGGTTAATTACAATAATTTGAAATGCCAGGTTACCGTACACGTAAACACAGTTGGCTGTACTCGGTTAGTATTGGTAATTGGTTCGGTTGAAGGTATTTTCGAACACACAACTCGAAAAGTTTTTGTGCTACATTTACTGTCCTTGTATATATACATAGATCTTGTATCCGAAGGCTTGAAAGGACCACACTGCCATGGACCACGAATCTGCAGACTAAATGAATCTTTCGACTTCAGAAAATATTTAACACTTCTCAGTAGCCTGCTTATAACAAATGTAAATCAGTGGAGTAAAGGATGAGAACCTGGATGATCACCAAGTTGGAATGCTCGACGATAAATGAAGCCCTTTCTGTGATTAAATCCTGCACAACAATTCAGCACAGACAAAATACGTATGATCTGTGTCTGTCGATTTGATCTACGTCCCTGATTTGGGGTCTCAATGCATCAGCGTAGAGAGAAGAACCAGATCAGCCTGTACATTCGCACGCCGAATCAGGGTCAAAACATTGTGTAACCTATATCAGTCTCTGCCTATATTCAATTCATTTCATATTAAAGTATTGTTTTAACTATTTACTTTAAATTGTACGATTATACAACAATGGAATCAAAGAGATTGTTATTTTATGATGAGTTAATTGTTTTGTCTGAATTCAGTGATTGAAGAATAGACTATGTAACCACATGAACAAAGTACCACAATGCATTTTGATTATACTTAGGCTATATATATGATAAGTTTAAATTATGTACCCATATGGGATAATTGTTACATTTTTTGTTATTTAAATGAGTATTGATTTGTTATAATTTAATTGTAATTTAACTTACCAACATCAATAAACAAGATAAAAAAACAAATGACATATAAGAGATTAAAATTGTGCCTTTCTGAATCAGTCCTAAAACGTTTTTAGTAATTGGCCTTTCTGATCCGAGTATTCACTTTCCGCTTATGTTATAAAAAAAACTAACCGTTTCTTCTGATATTTCACTTTCCGCTTATGTTATAAAAAAAACTAACCGTTTCTTCTGACAAAAATAACTATAAGTGTAGCCCTCACATACAGCAATGTAACTTTAAATGATGCTAAAACGGCGAGTCAATAAATACCTTAAAGGTGCTGAACTGCAGATGATAGCTAGTATAGTTCAAGTTTTAAAACTGTTCAAAAGTTGTCTTGAAATATTGGAATCATAAATCTGGAATACATTTAGAGTAATCCACTTTCCAGTACAACAGACATCTAAATATTTATCGTTTCTGCTTTATTTTTACTAAGTAGACATGCTATACCCAGTAAGCCAAATTGTGTACATTTTCATGACTTGCAATTGACTGTTCTTCAATATTTACTACCAAAATAGTTGTGAACTATTTATTATTTACTGTGTTGTCCCTATTAGCAATATTTAAGTTTCAACATTTCAACATTTTGAACTCCATCTGGAGTTCAGCACCTTTAAAATTAACCGTCTGACGCAGGTAATATAAGTATTGACCTTTATAAATATGTAGGCCCGGGTACTATTTGTTTGTTTGTTGATCCCTGTGTCCTCAAGATGACATTTGTAAATACTTATAGGGGAACTGGGGCTGACGGATAGATATTCTTCTTCTTCTTCTTCTTCTTCTTCTTCTTCTTCTTCTTCTTCTTCTTCTTCTTCTTCTTCTTCTTCTTCTTCTTCTTCTTCTTCTTCTTCTTCTTCTTCTTCTTCTTCTTCTTTGTTTGTTGATCCCTGTGTCCTCAAGATGACATTTGTAAATACTAATAGGGGAACTGGGGCTGACGGATAGATATTCTTCTTCTTCTTCTTCTTCTTCTTCTTCTTCTTCTTCTTCTTCTTCTTCTTCTTCTTCTTCTTCTTCTTCTTCTTCTTCTTCTTCTTCTTCTTCTTCTTCTTCTTCTTCTTTCTTCTTCGTCTTCTTCTTTTTCTAGATAACGGTCACGAGTCTGGTCAGACTGTAAGACTGACCTGATGTGTTTATGTGATACGACAGCCATAAATTTCCCGATTTAAAACTGCGTTAAAAGAATGCAACTATTTACATAGCACTGGTCTCATTCTGAGTGGAAGACGATCATCCAGGGCAGCCGCAAAGTCTTTAGTACCACAGATACTGGTAATGGTCGTAATCAGCTGGTTCCAAACCCTTTGGGTACGAGGATAAAAGGACTGGTGGTTGGTAGATGGTAGATTCTGCAGCAAGTTGTCGAATCCTCCACTCTCCCCTTTGTTTTGGGATCCACTGATTGCAGACAGTCTCCTGGGTCGATGTCAACTTCATGTTGTTTGATCCTGAACAGATGATTAAGTCTGCGTGCTCGTCTCATGTACGTACAATGCCATTGCGAGGTGTGATAGGTGCACATTTAAAACAGATAGCAAAAAGGATATGAGCATGATGATCCCCTAGATCGCCCTACTGAGACTGCTCTTTTAGACAATATCAATATGTGCAGGACATTTAAATCATTCTCATTAACATAACGCATTTCTAGTGAATCTGAATAGTAAGCGCAACCTGTCCTTGATCCATACTGGCCATGTTTATTTAACATAAAAACATATCAAAATAACTGGAATCTCCTTTTTAGAGGGTGGAACATTTCTGTCAAATTATCTTGAAATTAGACTAGCATTTTTTTCATTTCACTAATTTTCTAAATGTCGCCACTGCTATATTTTTCTGTAAGTTCGTGGAAATGGGTTGAACAGTTTTTCTGGAGAGACATCTGCAAACAAATTCTGTTAACTTTATGTTGGAAACAAAAACCCACAACAAAGAAGAAATCAAAGTACTGAAGTACTGAAGGTAGAATTGCGATCGTTTAAGAAGAGATACAGAAGTGCATATATGAATATTTATTTTACAAAATGTTGACGAACAGACAGACGGAGAGACAGACATCGCCAATCTATAGACCGGAATTGCTAGAGGAATCCGGCCAAAAATAAAAAAAAATCATCAATTTTAGCAGTAAACTCCTGCCAAGAAGTAATGAATTGAGAAAAAAATGTGCTGATAGGTCCATAATTTCAAACTTGCTAAGATTTGGTCTGTGCAATGAATGTACAAATTGAAAAATGTATTGTTGACATGTATTTTCTACACCATCATTGTAATGTTGTTTATCATAAATAAAATTATTCCTTTTTTTAAATAAACTTTTAATCAAAATGTGTGTCTCAGTGTTGTCTTCTTCAGCAGTTTGACAGAAACAAAGCCTAAATCTGAAATTGTGTCAATGTGTTATTTGTCAACTCTGTCCCATAAGTTTTGCTTGTGATTTGAAAGGGACAACTTTCCCAACTTTGATTAAATATGTTTTCAATTAAATTGTAAAAAATCTTTTTCTTGTTTTTTGAAAGTTTTGTCATTATTATTTAAGACGGACATTATATACTAGAATAGCCAACTGACTATCATTTGAAAAAGTGTTTCTTATTTAAACCTTTCCCACTTGCATACGTAATTGCAGCCGACGACTTCTGAAAACATTGATGCAGAAGAAGAAATTGCTCATAACAAGCTTTCTCCTTTTGCAACAATGTTTTCAACTATATTCAATGATTACACTTCCAATAAATGTGATTTTCTGTATCTTTGCTCAGATTTTTTTTAATTCGTCTGCTGCAGAGTTTTTATATTGTGGGGTGGGTTGTGATTTGTTAAAGGGCAAGCAGGATTGGGAATTGAGTGTTGCACTTATCCTAATGAAACACTCGCCTGCCTGTGCATGTTTTAGCTTACCTTAACTTGTTAATGTTCTTTCCATCATCAACTTAGTCATCTGTTAGTAATCAACTCTATGAACGAAATAATCGCGTCAAAATCTTGAATCGCGTCAAAATCATAACGAACAAACTGTCAAAATCTAATTTTGAACTGTGTAATACAAATTTAAAATAAAAGGATGAATCAGTTATGTTGTAACAACCAATATCCGCGGGTCATTTACCTGATTTTGGCCGAAAGAAATGATCGATTTCTTGCAAGATTTATTCGTTATTCGTTCGGCCTATTATAATCAAAGTATTCTAAACGCTTTATAAACAAGTGATTTAAAGCGCTCAAATCATTTGATGAAATTTGTTTCTTTAGACGCGGACCTTGTCGAAAGCACCTATCCAAAATGCAAGTCATCGTTAATCGTTGTCGAAGGAATAGATGGACTGAGAGAAAGAGAAAGAAAAGGCTTAGCAATGCATACTATCTTTATGAATAAGGACATGAACGAATATGTATGGACTAGCGCCTAGAATTTCGTACACGCCGATCCTTCATTCCACTCGCTTATGCTAGCGGGCGAGTGGATGTTTACATCTCTGCCGAGAGGGAAAAAAGGGTTACAATTTACAAAGGGTAATTGCGCGGTGCAGTGCTATATTGGCGTAGTGATATCTAAATAATTGTGTACACTTTAAATATGATATTTACACTTACAAGACTTGTTATTTTCTATTATAAGCTTGAATAATCGGATTTTTTTTCGTTACTCTATGTTTGCTTTAGTGAGCATTCGTAAATTAGTCAAACCAAAAATTGCACTTAATTGTTGGTGGTGAAGGGCATATACATCACGTGACTTCAAACTCACTATGACTATGGCAGCCTCTGCGCATGCGCAAGTCTACCAAAAACGAACAGTTTCTTCTTTTGTCACCATGTGTTCACCTCTATTCAATTATTGTACTTTCCCAAATGTTATCAGGTTTGTTTTCACAGTTGTCTGCTGATGATTCATGTTATGAGGGAAAGGGTTAAGAGACGGGCACGCAAGGAAAAGTTCTGACTGGAAATTTAAAGTTGTGTCATTTTCCCCCTTTCTAATGACCAAAGTTTCTCTGAACAATTTTTAAACGGAACCGCCAACGGAACATTCCCAGGTCTTTTTCTATCCAACTCTCACGACGACGGGCACAGGGTGATATCACAATAACTCGCCTTGAGCACATAACTCTATTAAGGACGATATGTCGTGTGCGTAGGCAATGGATGGCCGCGCAATCAGAATAGGATTTTCACTGCACGCCAACTAGTAGTACAAGTAATTTAGAAGGCAATGTAAACAAATTATACAAAAAGTCGAAATTACAATTAACCCTTTCCCACATTCATCCAATCTGCAGCAGACAACTTTGAAATTATCTCGACTTAAATAAAATTAATTCTTGTAAATGAAATTATAATCTTTGAATACATATGATTACATTGTAGGAAAAGGATACATTTTCTCCTTTTGTCACAATATTTTCAACGGTCGTCTGCTGCAGAGGCATCAGAAAGCGTCTGTGTGAGGGGAAAGGTTAAGTTAAAAATCTCCGGAAGGTCTGTGTTCGTGTTACGTTTCTCCTTTTGTCGCAATGTCTCCTACTATAATCAGTAAATTGTTATCTTCACCTTTAGGATTTTTTTCATGTTTTGATTAAATGTTTTCATATATGTGTGCTGCAATTTCTCCTTTTGTCAAAATGTTTTCAAAAGTTGTCTGCTGCAGAGGCGTCAAAAGCGTCTATGTGTTTGTAAAGTGTTCAATTAAGTCAAATAATGAAATGCCAACTTTAAAATGCCAGAATCATAATTACACAAGTGACATGTATGTACATATTAAGCTATACACATGGGGTATGAACCAGAATTATTATAAAGATTCTCACGTCTGAATTGTACTCCATATTTCTTCCCATAAGGCTTGGACTTTCCCGTACTTTCTATACATCCCATCGTCAATGAACATATAAATAATAATATAGGTCTAGTCCATACACAATACAGATTTCAAATGCCTATAATGCAAACATATTTCCCCTAACACATATTATATAAAGTTACGCTGTTATCTCAGTATTTTGTCAAAACATAGAAAAACTCCATAATTGAATGGATAACTTATGACAAAAAGTGGAAAACATTGTGGCAAAAGGAGAAATTGCACGTTTTGTGAAATATCTTCTTTTGTCACTTTGTTTTCAAAAAGCCGTCTGCTGCAGAGGCGTCAGAAAGCGTCTATATGAGGGAGAGGGTTAAAGGGGCCTAGTCTTGAATTTTGTCTACCTCGCTTCGACTGAATACACATGGTAAATGATATCAACTTAGTTGTAATCAACTTTATAAATAGATCATAATTATTTGAGCAGCAGTCTGGGAAAAAGAAACCTTAACCCTTTCCCTCACACGACACATTTGCAGCAGACGACTTTGAAACATCTACAAAATATAGAAAATATCTATTTAATATTGACGATTAAACCATTTCTCCATATACAGAGCAGGGTCGTGGGGTTAGCTTTACGACTGACTCGCTAGTGTCAAGATAAATGTTCTTGCAGAAAAGAGTTAAAAACATTGTGGCGAAAGGAGAAATTGCTCGTTATGAGCAATTTCTCATTTTGCCAGAATGTGTTCAAGAGTCGTCCGCAGCGGAGGCGTCAGAAAGCGTTTGTATATTTGAAAGGGTTAACCCTTTCTCTCATATAGACGCTTTCTGACGCCTCTGCAGCAGACGGCTTTTTTGAAAACATAGTGACAAAAGAAGAAATTGCACAAGACGTGCAATTTCTCCATTTGCCACAATGTTTTCCACTTTTTGTCATAGGTTATCCATTCAATTATAGAGATTTTCCACTTGTTGACAAACTAAGTTCAAAGTCGTCTGCTGCAGAATTGTCGTATAAAGGAAAGGGTTAAAGGCAAATGCGACAATAACCATTTCCCACATGCGACAAGTATGTACAGCATGCGACATTAAAAACATCTAGGCAACAACGTGGTTATCTCTCTAAATCAGTGAACGCACCACAGGCGTAACTCCCTTTATGTACTGTAGGCACGTGCCTACACATTGTTTCTAAAAAAATGCCCCAAAATGCAGCTGCGGCGATACACATCTGCGTAATGTATCGACCATATCAGCCTGCGCTGTCCGCGCAGACTGATCCGGCCGACACATTCCGTCTAAGGGGGGGGATAGATATAATAGTGATTCCTGAAACAAAAATCCACAGGAGGCGAAAAGTGTATATCCGGGTACGCCTGTGGGCATGTTTAGGCTGATCCGGGTCGATACTTTACGCAGAGTCCACACTGTTGATTTTCTCACGAGACGGCCTACACATTGATTATTGCCAAGCTACGCCCCTCTGCGCACTGTCTTTGGAACGTCCGCCTTAGGAGCTGAAGACCAGGGTTCGATTCCCGATCGGGTCATTCCAAATACTTTGTATTGTATCCTCCCATTGTCGCTTTAGGGTTGCGGGAATAGCAGTTCGACTGATGCATCGGTTACCCGGGAAATGCCGTGATATAACTGAAACACTGTTGAAAGCTGCGTAAAACATCATACAGATCAAATGTAGATGATGGTATGATTAATGACTTGAGTGCGAATCATTGTGGAAAAAAAAGAATTTGCTTATTATAAGCAGTTTCCGCTTTTGCCACGTCGTTAAAACTTTTCAAAAGTCGTCTCCTGCATTTGAGTCAAAATACGTCTGTGCGTGGGAAAGAGTTAGGCCTATTTATATTTACTCCGTGGATGCTCTTTTTAGAAACCCGACCTGGCTCTTCATCGTTTGCATGTGCAACAATGCTCCTCTTTGCAGGACACATCTCTGGAATGTGATCTGTTCTCATGGACATCCTTCCTAGTCGTAATTAGTACGCGCGTATTAAACGACATGCCTGCGCGTCCCTGCTAACATATTTAAATGGATGTAAATGAAATGGATACTGGTAGTTACGTCATTAGAAACATTCTTTGATCAATTGTCAAACAGTGCAGAGCCTTATCAAGCTGGCCTACTACCCCTGTGGCTTTTGGGCGCTCAATAAGAATGTCAGCCATAGTCTGACACTTTCTTGAGCCGTAAGCTGAGCCGGCTAAATGGGTCAGAACGATTGAAGACAATGCAACTCTTCAGATCTAGCAGGTGGGATGGGTTTCATACCTTATGTATATACATATATGAGCTGTCCCGCGAGAAAACCAACATTATTGACTCTGCGTAAAGTATCGATCCGGATCAGGCGAAGACCCATAGGCTAATCCGAGCAGAAACTTTTCACCTCCTATGAATTTTCTGTTTCATGAATCTTTACTCTATACCTCTATCCCTATGAGACATAATGTGTCGGCCCGGATTAGCCTGTGCGGACTGCGCAGGCTGATCTGGGTCGATACATTACGCAGAGTCCATAATGTTGGTTTTCTCGTGGAACGGCTCATATATATATGAGCTGTCCCGCGAGAAAACCAACATTATGGCCTCTGCGTAAAGTATCGATCCGGATAAGTCTAAGCATGCCGCGCAGCCTAACCCGACCATACACTTTTCGCCTCCTGTGAATGTTCTGTTTCAGGAATCATTACTCTATACCTCTATCCTCTTGAGACGGAATGTGTCGGCCCGGATCGGTCTGCGTCCTAATCGCTTGACGCGGCGTGTATGTAGTACCTAAGAGTTCAAGTGTGAACCCTATCGTATTAATTAACAGAACAGAATAGAAGTTTATTAACGTATACATGTATATACATTGTACATACCGGTATATAAATGTATCTTGTTACAAACAAAACGTATTTACATAAAATTTAACTTCATGTGTTAAACAATACTTTTTCATCTGTTGACAAGTTCAGAGGAGAATGAACGGAAATTTCAAATTTCATAAATATAGTTTTACAATAACACAGTTTATACTTAATTTTGGTTTGAACAAATTTATATTATTGAAAAATAGAAAAAAATAAAAGAAATTGAATACATGAGTCTTAACTTTCATATATCTTAAATTGTGTCTGCATACGTTCGTTTCTTTTATAATATAAACTGTTCCTCGACACAACAATACAATTTTGGATTCGTAATCATTATCAATGAAACTCGATATCACATAATATCAAAATAATATATCTATAGGTGCTACCTATTTACGAAAAAACCGCAAGATAATTATAAACAAAAATTAATGGCATTCTTTGGCCATAAAAAAGGATTTATAAGTAATTGACTAGACAATAATAATGTTAAAGTCATGTGTCTTGCATTATCAAAACATATTTGCAATTCGTATTGCTGTCGTCTATTATTGCGAACAGAAAATAATAAAGTAAAGACTTTCAGAAAATCAAGGAATACATTTATAATGAACGAGGTTAAAACATGAGGGCCAAGATGATCCTTAATCGATCACCTGCATTATGGTAAAGAAGCAAATAGATCAGCCCTTTTCTGATGCCACCTGGCGACTGCCTTTTTCAAGCAGTCAATATGACTGGAACAAATTATGTAAGGGGTCACATTTCTGCTTAACCCTTTCCCTATTAGAGACGGTTTCTGAGGCTTATGCAACGATTTAGGAAAAGATTGTCGCAACAAGAACAATTGCTCCTTATGAGAAAGTTATCCTTTTGCCACAATGTTTGATATATAATTATACTTTGAATGATTGAGTCAATAGCTCATTTATAGGAATTTGGGGTCTTTCATGTTGATATCACTTTTTTGCGGAAAACGACGTCGCTCCATTGACGTTACGCCAAGATGAAGTGTAACGGAAATGACGTCACGTCCTTCTTTGGCTACGATACAGTCAAAATTTAGTTTCGGGAGTAGAAGGCTAATGCTGTCGTTTTTTTTGACGAACGGGAAAACATATTTCTTATAGATTTCCATTTATTTTTAACTTTTCGTACAAATGTTAATTCCAGCACTTTAATGTTCTTAAATATCGATTTTAAAAAAAATGATTAAAAAGACGACAATAATTTTCAATCCGTGTTTTCCTGCTCATTTTATACATACCCAAAATGCCGATTTAAAAAAAAATGATTAAAAGCCGACAATAATTTTCAATCTGTGTTTTACGTCTGCTTTATATACATATCCAAAATGGCGGCCCCCATGGATTTTTCCAGTTTCATTTATGTGTTTTTGTCCGTATAAACGTTATAATGATGACGTCAATGATGAGCTGTCCCGCGAGAAAACCAACATTATTGACTCTGCGTAAAGTATCGACCCGGATCAGCCTAAGCATGCCACACAGGCCTGTGGCTTTTCTGTTTCAGGAATCACTACTCTATCTATCCCCCTTTAGACGGAATGTGTCGACCGGATCAGTCTGCGCGGACAGCGCAGGCTGATCTGGTCGATACATTACGCAGATGTGTATCGCCGCAGCTGCATTTTGGGGCATTTTTAGAAAAAAATGTGTAGGCACGTGCCTACAGTGCCTAAAGGGAGCTACGCACCTGGTTGACGTGTACAAATACGGTCGTACAGATCAAAAGAAGCCCAAACAATGTTATGGGGTAACGTGATAGTATATGAAAGGATACAGTAAACTGATCTACCTTGATTTGACATCATGTTTCATACATGTGCATATTTTAAGCTTCATTGCGTCACGCACTAAAACATTTCGCTTACTTTACACTTTGAAAATAGTTGATTACGTACATGTATACTTGTCGTAACTGAACCCTCTGACAAATTATTTATTCTTATATATGGAGGAGATAGCATCGATTCGTAAACAGATCTTTGCATACACTTTTAAATAGATATATAGATAGACGGATTAACGTATTTACCCTTTCACACATATAGACCTATGTTGACGTCTCTGCAGCAAACGACATTTGAAAACATTGTGGCAAAAGAAGAAATTGCTTATCATGCGATGTTTTCACTTTATGCCACAATGCCTTTTAACTTGACTGAATATAAATATTTCCATTAAAGAGATTTACCATAATTTTACAGAGTTCAAAATCGTCTATTTTAGATATTTTTTAAGGTGCGGAAAAGGGTTAAATTCTCCTATGAGGGTCTCCCAGGGGTTTTGGGGAACAAGGGAACATGCCCATTTACTTTTGGGGAACAAGGAAACATTGCAAATTACTTTCAAGGAAGAAGGGAACATTGGCATCATATTAGGGAACTAGGAACATAAGCTTAAAAAAAAAAAAAAAAATTATATATAAAAAAATGATGGTGATATATTGTACAACAGTAGTGATTATAATGATTTTTTTTTTTTTTTTTTTTTTTTTTTTTTTAAAGGAAATGCGCAATTTTTTTTAAATTATTGTGGTAAATACATCGACAATTAGTGTTATATGCTAATGAAGATACAATAATTTAAGATTATTTAAACATGGCCTCAGCTTCAGTGAATGTTCCCGTTACGGCTGCAAGTTACAACAAAAGGACCATGATGGTCCTATATCGCTGACCTGATTTAATCAAACTTAAAAAGTCCACTAGATGTAAAGGCCAGGGCACTCTACTTTTAGACAAGAAGATTTTTAAAGTTTTTCCCCTAAATGAGTCTATGTAAAACAAGGGACCCCGGGATGGGGTAATTTTTGACCCCCATGGCTATAATTTGAACAATCTTGCACTAGATGATGCTACATACCGAATATCAAAGGTTAGGCCTTCTTCTTTTAGACAAGAAGATTTTTAAAAAAAAGTCTCTATGAGTCTATGGAAAAACAAGTGACCCCGGGGAGGGGTAATTTTTGACCCCATGGCTATAATTTGAACAATCTTGGTAGAGATCCACAATCATGCCAAATATCAATGGCCTTGGCTTTCTACTTTTAGACAAGAAGATTTTTAAAGATTTTTTCCGTATATGACTCTATGTAAAACAATAGTCCCCAAGGGAGGGGTCATTTTGACCCCAGGGCTATAATTTGAACAATCTTGGTAAAGGTCCATAAGTGATGATACATACCAAATATCAAAGGCCTGTGCCCTCTACTTTTAGACAAGAATATTTTTAAAGTTTTTCCCGTATATGAGTCTATTTAAAACAATTGACCCCGGGGAGGGGTACTTTTTGACCCCAGGGCTATAATTTAAACAATCTTGGTAGAGGTTCACTAGATGATGCTACATACCAAATATCAAAGGCATGGGCCTTCTACTTTTAGACATGAAGATGTTTAAAGTGTTTCCCCTATATGAGTCTATGTTAAACAAGCGATCCCCGGGGAGGGGTCATTTTGACCCCAGGGCTATAATTTGAACAATCTTGGTAGAGGTTCACTAGATGATGCTACATACCATATCAAAGGCATGAGCCTTCTACTTTCAGACAAGAAGATTTTTTAAGTTTTGGTTAATTTCCCCATTTGTGTTGCCGTGGCAGCCAACGTTCTGCATGCACTAGAATTCTTTGAACAAGTTTGAAAGAGATCCACCCAAGGAACATTCCTGTAAAACTATTTTGAATTTGGTTAATTGGTGTAGGAGGAGAAGTCGTGTGTGGGAAAATGCGAACGGACGGACGGACGACGACGGTCGACGGACGGTGAGCGATCACAAAAGCTCACATTGCACTTTGTCTATAGGTGAGCTAAAAATGGCGAGGGAAAGCCTGCAACTCGATGGTGTTTTGAAATTAACATAAAAACTGATACGGATGCAGACTTTTACAACTTTGTAACAAGGTTAAATCAGGGGTTTGGTATTAATGAAAAGTGTAATGAAGTTGGAATAAACAAGAGAAATGTAATTTCCTACGTTTGAGAAAATCGAATAAGGAGGAAATTAATTTCCCCCTGTTTGAAAGCAATGAACGCTAGGTGGCGTTGTTTTAAAGTGAATTGCACGAGGAAAGTTCTTTAGTCGACCGTCCAAATGCTTGTCGCAATTATAGAAAATGTTTTTTCAATATAAAGTGTTATTTGTTTCATTTGTCATTAGTCAATTAATGTCAAAAATAAGTCCTTGAATGGAAAGGTACATGGGGAAAACTAAGTGTATGCCTTAAAGACTTCAAAGGTTCGACAGAGTTTCCGAAAGGTCGCTCATTCGATATAGACACACAAGAGCAATGGACCCATTTAAATTGTCTGTTTAATCATAGAAATTAATTTTGGAGAACATTGGCAAATACTTTTGGGGAACAAGGGAACATTGGAAATACTTTTAGGGAACAAGGGAACATTGAAAAAATAATTTTGGGGAACATGGCCATTTACTTTCAGGGAACAAGGGAACATTGGGCTTTACTTTCAGGGAACAGGGGAACATGATTTCTATCTCTCGCGTGTGCACTTAAAGATGATGTTCGATTCGATTAGGAATCATGAAGAATTTGCCATTCCAATGCCATTATATTTTTAGGGGGAAAATTCATGAATATCGGAACGAAGGGCCAACACAACATCCATTTAATATTTTAGTAGAAAAACAGTTGATTTCATTTGCCATCAACCTTTTACATTACATTACATGACAACTTCACGGCTATAGAATGTACGGAAGAAAATGGGGACCAAAATGAGAATACGTTGAATATAAACTAATGGCGCAGCTAACAACTAATTTCAACCAATGTAGCCTGAGATATTTTTTAAACTCTTTTACAGTTTGATCCAATTTATCGAGGGCTTGGCGTGAAACGGTTGTAACTAAAATTGGTATTTTTTTACCAAGATTAATCACCTCGCTATAAAGTCTTTATAAGCGTTAAATCATTTGTTCTGGTAAACAATGGCAATTTAGGTGCCATTGCTCATTCTGAGCAATGGCACCTAAATTTGAATTGTTAACAAAGGGGTCAAAATTGCCCCTAAACCAGGGATCTCAAAATAGGTTTTTAGTTACAACCGTTTCACGCCAAGCCCTCGTTATGCTTTTTAAAAGTTGATACCACAGTTTCACCATACTAAAGCCTTTTAATTACTACGTGGGAAGTCTATTATTCATTTGATTCCAGTTTTCAAAATGGTTTGGCTGATGGACACTATTTTTGGAACATCAATAAGATTGATTTGTTCTTATAACTTTTATTTAGTTAAAAACTTAAAAGACATTCAAGGTCGAGCTTTACTTGATGTAATTTACAATTAACTTTGCTTTATTATAATTTCCGAACAAAAACAGTAAGTACCTTGAAATCCAGGTAATCCAACTCAAACGATTTCATGAACACTTAAAGAAAAGAGTTGGCAATAATATGCCACCATAGAATTGTTAAGAGGGAATTTGGTGAATTGTCATATAGTATGTAGGCCGCCTCTAGCAACTTACAGCGTCGGATACCAACGGTTGTTGATTCCGAATATGTTTGGAGAGTAGCGGAGTCCACAACCGTGGATGTCCGATTGTATCGACTCCGTAACGGGATAACATAAAAGCACATTGGCATAGAACTAGTTGAGCTACAGTTATATCTTTGTGAGAAAAACACATGTGCATGTATGTATTTAACCCTCTCCCTCATACAACAAATCTGTATCCGACGGCTTTGGAAACATAATGGCAAAAAAACATAAAAAATCACCATAAATGATGAGTTTAATTATTAAATAGAGTTGAAAACACAATGGCAAAAGTAGTATTATGAGCAATTTATATCTCTGACAAAATGTTTTCAAATGTCGTCTGGTGCAGTGGCGTCAGAAGGCGTCTACATGTGGGAAATGGTTAATACACATAGGCAGACAATGAAGACTGTTGAGAGCTTGCGTGTGCACTGTGTATTCATAGTACGTAGATGCGATAGCACACCAAATCATCTGTAGTGACTCGTATTCTTTTTAGCTCACCTGAGCTTTGCTCAAGGTGAGTTATTGTGATCGCCTTTTGTCCGGCGTCCGTCGTCCATCGTGCCTCGTGCGTCGTGCGTCGTGCGTCGTGCGTCGTGCGTCAACTTTTTCTCCTCAGTAACCAGTGGGTCAATTGCGATGAAACTTCAAAGAAAGCATGCTCTCAATGACCTCACCAGATTTCCTTCAATTTTTTGGGATCCATGCAGAATTCTGGTTTCCATGGCAACGAAATGAAAAAACCTTCAAAATTCTTCTTCTCCCAAACTGGTTGGCAGATTTTCAAATAATTTTGTAGAAATGTTCCTTTGTCAGATTCCTTCAAGCAATGTTGATTGGTCGAAAAACATGGCCGCCAGGGGGGGCGGGGCTATTTTGCCTTATATGGCTATAGTGAAAACTTAAAAAATCTTCTTCTCCCAAACTGGTAGGCAGATTTTCAAATAATGTTATTGAAATGCTCCTTGGATGACCCTCTATCAGATTCCTTCAAGCCATGTTGATTGGTCGAAAAACATGGCCGCCAGGGGGGGCGGGGCTATTTTGCCTTATATGACTATAGTGAAAACTTAAAAAATCTTCTTCTCCGAAAGTGTCAGGCCGATTTTCAAATAATTTTGTAAAAATATACCTTAAGATTCCTTTCAGATTCCTTCAAGCCATGTTGATCGGTCAAAATATATGGCCGCCAGTGGGCAGGGCTATTTTGCATTATATGGCTAAAGTGAAAACATAAAAAATCTTCTCCTCCGAAAGTGTCAGGCCGATTTTCAAATAATTTTGTAGAAATGTTCCTTAAGTGACCCTCTTTCAGATTCCTTCAAGCCATGTTGATTGGTTAAAAAACATAGCCGCCAGTGGGCATGGCTATTTTGCATTATATGGCTATAGTGAAAACTTAAAAAATCTTCTCCTCCAAAAGTGTCAGGCCGATTTTCAAATAATTTTGTAGAAATGTTCCTAGGGTGACCCTCAATCAGATTCCTTCAAGCCAAGTTGATTGGTTGGAAACTATGGCCGCAAGTGGGCGGGCCTTATATAGCTAAAGTAAAATTCCAGAGCGATTCCAGGGCCATCATGGCCCTATTGTTTTTTTCTAACATATCTGTTTTTGTTATTGTTATATTTAACAAATAATTTGTGATTTATATCTTCATATATATTCCCTCTACTTGTCTTTCAGCTCTTCATATAACCTGATTGTTATCTGCTTTGTCTATCAATTTGGGGATCTTTTTGTAATCCTTTCCTACTTATAGACACTTCCTGACGTCTTTGCAGCAGATAACGTTTTAAAACGTTTTTGGCAAAAGGAAAGATTGCTCAAAACGAGCAATTTCTCTAATTTACACATTATTTTATTCTTTTTTCAGTAATGATACTTTTCTTTGTTTTTTCCAAAATGTTATAAAAGTCATCTGCCGCAGGATTGCTTTATGTGGGAAAGGGTTAATATACTGTTTGACATCATTTAACCCTTTCCCACATACAATTAATCTCCAGCAGACCACTTTGAAAACATACCTGCAAACAATATGGTAACAAGTCTTTAAATAGAATTATGAGTTTTGGATAAATTTGAAAACAGTCTGGAAAAAAAATTAATTGCTCATGATGAAACATTTCTCCATTTGCCAGAATATTTTCAAAGGTCGCAGCTGCGGAGGCGTCAGAAGGCGTCTGTAATTTGGCTTCTATTCTTCTTGGTTGTCTTTCAACTCTTTGATAAACTTAAGTATTGAATAGGTCAAGCCTTTCCCACATACAACAAGTGTTCAGCAGACGACTTTGAAAACATTTAGTAAAACATATGGGAACTCTCTATAAATGAGATAAAAAAATAACTGAGTGAAGTTGAACAAACATGTGTCAGCTGCAGAGGCGTCAGAAAGCGTCTGTTTGTGGGAAATGGTTAGCTCTCCGTGGCTTGTCTGTAAGGCTAGACCTTTAGGGACCAATTTTCTCTGTCGCCAATCCCGTCGCTATTGTGATCGCCTTTTATCCGACATGCGATGTCAACAATCTCCTCCTAAACCGCATAGCTAATATTGATTAAAATGTTCTTGCCTGAAACCGAAAGGCCTATTATATATTTGGTGTGTTTGTCTAGCGGTCCTCTACCAAGATTGTCCCCCTGGGGTCAAGATTGACCGCGCACGATGTTTTCCATAGAGATATATCGTGAAATACTTTAAAAGTCTTCTCGTCTGAAACCGCAAAGCCTAGGGCTTAGATATTTAGTGTGTAGCATTTTCAAGTAGTCCTCTATGCCCCAAAGCTAAAAACTAGCACCGTCCCGGGATCACATGTTTTACATGGAGATATATTGGGAAACACTTTGAAAATGATCTTGCCTGAAACCGAATGGCCTAGAGCCTAGAGCTTATTTATTTTGTGTGTAACATTGTTTAGTAGTCCACTACCAAGATTGCTCAAATTATGCTCCTGGGATCAAAATTAGCCCCGCACTGGGCGTCACCTGTTTTCCATAGAGATATATAGGGAATACTTGTTCTTGTCTAAAACCGAAAGTCCTATGGCTTAGATATTTGGTATATAGCATTGCCTAGCGGTCCTCTTCCAAGATTGTTCAAATTGTGACCCAGTCAAATTGCCCAGGCCCTCTGGATTTACCTGTTTTACAAAGAGAGATATAGGGAAACATTAAAAAGAAAATCTTATCTGAAACGGATCTATCAGTTTCCTCAAGTCATATAAATGACAATGGACAGACAACTTTGGTTGGATTATTAAGTGGGACTGTTGTGTATTTGTTTATCTAACCGCAAAATGAATTACTGTGGTTGCCATTACAAATCACATTGTATAACTCATGTGAGCGATCCAGGGCCATCATGACCCTGTAGTTTATAAATTTGTCCGACACTTTTCTAACTTCGTATCCCCCTCTAGCAGGCGACACATGTGTTCCTCGGAATGATATGAGCCGTTCCACTAGAAAACCAGCATTATGGACTGCGTAATTTATCGACCCAGATCAGCCTGCGCAGTCCACGCAGGCTAATCCGGGCCGACACATTCCGTCTCAGAGGGATAGAGGTATAGAGTAATTATTCATGAAAAAGAAAATCCACAGGAGGCGAAAAGTTTCTGACCGAATTAGCCTGCGCCGCATGCTTCGGATGATCCTGGTCTATACTTTACGCAGATTCAACCATGTGGGTTTTCTCGTGGAACGGCTCATATTGTATATGTTATGCACACTATGATACTATACAAATGAAGGCATTAGTGCCGATTGCCTATCACACACAAATATTCAATTGCTAAAGCCTTGAGTATGAGTTCTCCCGTTGATATGTCTCTGGTTCTCCCCAGATTCATCCCCAATGAGACTTTTCTGACTTGTACCCAACTACAAAGGATTGAAAGTCATGAAGTAACCACAAGTGCCAGTCTCAAGACTGGCACTTGTGGAAGAAACAAGCTTATTTAGTCTTCCATGTATTTGCCTATACTTGCCAATTATTAATATATGTCCATTCTTGCCTGTAAAATACAGTGGATTCGCGAATACTCGAGCGGTAATTCGAGTATATCGTTTTAACTCGAACGAATTCATGGCACGGTATCTGTCTTTCGAAAACATCGTAGTAGCAGTTCTGATTGCTCATATGAGTAATCAGAACTGCTACTCCGCTGTTTGCTTGATATGAGTATAATATTGACCTATGTTTAACTCTTTCCATGCCAAACTTCACTAAGTCGAATCTTCTATTTTGAAAATTGGACCACTCCATTTTTCGTCCAACTGGAAATTTTATGGTACGGTATCTGTCTTTTGAAAACCGCGTAAAAGCAGTTCTGATTGCTAAAACGAGTAATCAGAACTGCTACTCCGCTGTTTTCTTGATATGAGTATAATATTGACCTTAAGTTTAACTCTTTCACTGCCGAACTTCACAAAGTCACGAGCTGTCTCACCTGAAATCTGCATTGTTTTCAAAAGCCTTTAACCCTTTCCCTCATATAGACGCTTTCTGACGCCTCTGCAGCAGACGGCTTTTTGAAAACATAGCGACAAAAGAAGAAATTGCACAAAACGTGCAATTTCTCCTTTTGCCACAATGTTTTCCATTATTTGTTGACAAAATACGTTCAAAGTCGTCTGCTGCAGAGTTGCCGTATGAGGGAAAGGGTTTTAAATGCTTTTGGCAGCGAAAGAGTTAATAATAAGAGTTAATAATAAGAGTTAATAATAAGAGTTAATAATAAGAGTTAATAATAAGAGTTAATAATAATCATTTAAGTATACATGAAGTACGAAGCTGTAAATAAGTGAACTAGTTTAGAATAGCCCGACGATTATTAAAACATGCTGATAACTCGATAACATTTATGATGCCCACCCAGGTTTGAGATATCGCGAGTCCGAGGTAATGGTCGATCGTCATAGTAATGGTGACTATCTCATGATTTGTGATTTATTTTAACCCTTATCCTGCTGAAATCCTGCAACTTGTATCATCATCCTTGATTTTTCTAATTTGTTTTAAAGTTTTTATAATTTAAGGAGAAGTTTAGGCTACGTTTTTGGTATATGAATAGGGAACAAGTTAGCCAACGATTAGACTGTACATTTGCTTATTACGAACAAGTTAGCCAACGATTAGACTGTACAATTGCTTATTACGAGAAACTTATCATTTGCTCACACTATTTTCAAAACGTCCGTCTACTGCAAACGCAGATGTATTGGATAGAGTAGAAACCATTGTGACACAGGAAGAAATTGCTTATTATGAGAAACTTCTCCTTTTGTAACAATGTCAAAATACGCGTCAAAATACGTCTACATATATTTTTCCTTAGATCTAAAGAAAAGGGTAAGTGGTTAGTGCGAGTTTTCCCTTAGGTCTAAAGAAACATCCGCGAAGTCTGATCGGGTTCTACACTTTTCGCCAATTAGTCATAAACGGCAGAATCTATTTGAAAACCTAACATAGATACGCAGACAAGTCGTTTTCCACACTATTTAAAAACCTAACATAGATACGCAGACAAGTCGTTTACCACATGTGTACTTATTACGTTATCCATTTCCCATATACAGACGCTTTTTGACGCCCCTGTAGACGACTTTTGAAAACATTGTGACTTAACCCTTTCCCTCATACGACAATTCTGCAGCAGACGACTTTGAACATATTTTGTCAAATAATGGAAAATCTCTATAATTGAATGGATAACCTATGACTAAAAGTGGAAAACATTGTGACAAAAGGAGAAATTGCACGTTTTGTGCAATTTCTTCTTTTGTCACTATGTTTTCAAAAAGCCGTCTGCTGCAGAGGCGTCAGAAAGCGTCTATATGAGGTAAAGGGTTAAGACGAAAATTGCTCATAACGAGCAATGTCTCCTTTTGCCACAATGTTTTCAACTGTATTCAATTATTGTTGTTGTTTCAATTACAAAGATTTTCCAAATCTTTACAATTTTCTTTTTTTTCAAAGTCGTCTGCTGCAGATGTGTTGTACGTGGGAAAGGGTTAAGGTTGCTTTTCGCAGAGAACCGCTCATTGTTGTAAAAAACTCACGTCTAGCTGGGTAAGGGTAAATCAAATTATTTTTGTTATGAATAGTAAATTAGTCAATTACTGCACTTTGAGCTGTTATATATGCCACGTTTATTTACATGTTTTTACAGGTCTACTTGTATATGTCTTATATATATATATTTTGTTTATGCATCCAGTTTATAGAAACCATTAAAACAATGCGTATGTTTGTTATATTGCTAATAAAATTGTACCCAATTGTTGTTCCCGGTAGCTCAGTCGGTAACGACGCGGGTTGTCAATCCAGGGGTTGTGAGTTCGAATCCCGGCTCGGCCAACCTTTCTTTCCGACGTTTGACAAAAGTCATTGCGACATGCGTCCTTCGTCTTCCACCAATGGGCAAAGTCTATGTGGAAAAGCAGCCAGTTGCTTGGGAAGATTGTTGTGTGGAGTACTGGTGTGAGAAAACCAGGAAACACATGAGTAGGTGAACTGGCCGCCGTGATATGGCTGAGAAATTGTTAAAAACGGCGTTAAACCTCAATCAATCAATCAATCAATACCAATTGTTGTAATCCGATGTATTACCATTGCCCCGCGACCGTCTCGGTGATGTTTGTGATTGGGACGTCCTCCTTGAGCCCGTGATACCTGGGTTCGATCCGTTGTCTTGCAACATACTTAACCCTTTCCCTCATATAGACGCTTTCTGACGCCTCTGCAGCAGACGGCGTTTTCAAAACATAATGACAAAAGAAGAAATTGCACAAAACGTGCAATTTCTCCTTTTGCCACAATGTTTTCCACTTTTTGTCATAGGTTATCCATTCAATTATAGAGATTTTCTATGTTTTGACAAAATACGTTCAAAGTCGTCTGCTGCAGAATTGTCGTATGAGGGAAAGGGTTAACAAATGATCATCCTTGGCGCCCAGGGTTGCATGGCTAGCACATACGATAGATGTGCTTGGTGCCAGAATACGATTACCGGAGTACTGGTAATGTACCCATGAAACGCCCATATAAGACTGAACTAATACCGGCGTAAAACTCCTTAAAACGAAGCAAAGCAAATACATCGCTCTTCAGCATGTATCTGTGTAAATTGAACTGTTACACAGCCTATGTGGTGTAGTGGTAGATATTCCGCCTCGGGAACGGGAGGCCGTGGCTTAGATCCCTGGCCGGTTCATACCAAGGACCTTAAAAATGGTAGTAGTAGTGGCAGTCCTCATTGGCGCTCAGGGTTGCGGGGTTAGCATAACGACTGACTGGCTGGTGTCAAATCTCAGTTACATCATGGCGTTCCTGTGTAAGTAACCAGTACAATTGCTCCGCTGGACGGCGGGCAGCCATTATTTCGAAAGTGTTTTGGCCATATCAACTCGGATTACACAAACATAAAGATAATTGAGCCGTCCCGCGAAAAACCAACATTGTGAGCTCTGCGTAAAGTATCGAAGCGGATCAGCCTAAGCATGCCGTGCAGGCTTACCCGGCTATACATTTTTCGCCACATGTGGATTTTCTGTTTCAGGAATCATTACTCTTTACCTCTATCCTCCTAAGAAGGAATGTGTCGGCCCGGATCAGTCTGCGCAGGCTGATCTGGATCGATACATTACGCAGAGGCCATCATGTTGTTTATCTCGAGGGACGGCTCATATAAAGGAGCCGTGCCTGGCGATGTGGCAGCCACAGTCTGACCCTTGCTTGAACCATAAAGAGCCGGCTAAATGGGTCTGAACAGTTTGAATCAATGCAGCAAGTAGGCGTGGTATTGGTTTCATAATAGCATATTTCCTGTCTGCCGCGATATGAACTTAGCTGTTAGAAGCGACTTAACTCTTCCAGCGCCGAATTGTTTAAAGTAGACTATTCTATGTTCAAAATCGGGTGTGTCCATTTTTCAATTTATGAAAGTTTGGGACTATTTTGGTAACTAAAAGGCAAACAATGCTGATTTCAGGTGAGACAGCTCGTTACGAGCTGACTCATCTGAATCTGCAATGTTTGCAAAAAACCTCAATATTGCCTGTGGCGCTGAAAGGGTTAAAACCCAAAACAAATAAATAATTGGTTATTGAGTCTTGCTGCATCTGCGTACAGTGAAGACTCTGGTAAGCATGTGTGTACGCACAGCTTCACCGGAGTCATCACTTACCGGTTGTGTGTTACATAGCCTAAGATGTTACTTCAAAATAGACTCGAGTCCAACGGAGGAATCCGCCATGCCCGAGTGGACAGCATCGGGGATGTGGAACTTGACATCCTAGGTTCGATCCCCAGTCGCGGCGGTAATGGTGGAGTGCCCTAGTCTAGAACTGTTTTTTGTTGATATACATTGATATATAAAGGAGCGCTGCATGGCTGCAGAAGTATCGTATGAGGGAAAGGGTTAAGGTTCAAGTTTGTTCATAGTCGACTTGTTGAACAGAGAATATATAGCACAAACATGGTCCTCTGGAGCGTCGAGAAACCAAACACCATATCGACCTTCTCCTGGTGCAAAAGTTGCCAGGTCTTAGTCTCTACAGCAGATGACTTTTGAAAGTATTGTGGCACAAAGAGAAACGGCCCATAATAAGTAGTTTCTCATTTTCACAATGTTTTCTTCTCCAGTTTCAAATTGTACTTTCCTTTATAGTAGCGGGATTTCCCATATTTGCACCAATATATTTTAAAAACAGTCTGCTGCAGATTCTTTCTACGTGGAAAAGGGTTCATGCATATGAATACAGGTTCTTTCCAAATTGAAAACATCTGCCAAAAAAATAGGGGGCAAAGGACAGTGCGATTGGTAGATTTAAAAATACCAATCTGATATTGGAAAGAAAACATATCTGCTTTGAGTTATAATTTAATCAAATTAAATGTAAAAAATACCAAGAAATGCAGCTTTTATACAATAATTGTATATTCAGTATATATATTATAATTTGAAGTTACTCATTACATAGTAGTTATACCCTGGTCTAATGTCTGTTAAATGTTAACCCTTTCTCTCATACTGCAAATCGGCAGCAGATGACTTGTAAAAGTCTACTCTAAAATATGGAAAATCTCTATAATTGTAGGTATAATTACTGAAATAAGTTGAAAACATTGTGGCAAAATGAGAAATTGCTCGTTTTGAGCAATTTCTCCTTTTGTAACAATGTTTTCAAAAGTCGTCTACTGCAGACGAGTCAAAATGCGTCTAGAGGTGCAAAAGGATTAAATGCTAAGACAGTGTAGCAAACACTGAGAAAAGGTTAAATCAGACAAATAATTTTAAGCAATTTCTGTTTCTTCTACATTGTTATTAAAAAGGACATCTGTAAAATTACAAGTGAATATCATTGATGTAAACAATGAACAAGAGTTATGGGCCTTGGCTTCATAGTATTTCCTTTAATCTTTCTGTGAAATGTCAGTTGTATAGCTTCAATAGCATGATGTTAAGACAATCAAATTTTGACATTAGAAAAGGAGATAACACATTGATTGATAAAACCGGAGAAACGGTTCTTGAAATGTACACTTCCTCTGTGACAACTGATCTTTATGCATTTATAAAGTATTAGCCAAATAGGTTACGATTTGGTAAAGTATTGTTAATTCAGAAACAAATGAAGGGGTGTCTAAATTAGTTATTCTATGATAACTTAAAGTCAGGTTAAGTTAAAAGCGGTGAATGAAAAGTGTACATTAATATATCAAGTAGTCATGCAAAAACAATAATGTAATGGTTGTTGATATATCATTTATCTTGGATATTTGTAATAATAAGATCATCGTTTAGTTTAAACTTTCAGCTTAAATTAATCACACCTGATTTCTGTTTCCTGGAGACATAACAAGTACTCGCACCATTTGTGTTGAAAAATAAAACAAGAGCACCGCGTACGTCACAGATGCTCGACTGATAGGGAGAAAAAAAAAATTAGCTAATCAAAAAATCTTAACTGGACGACCACGCCACCGCCGCAGCCGCCGACGCCAGGGTCATGACAATAGCTCTCTTTTTTTTTTAAAAGTCGAGCTAAAAAGGCAGATCCCTCTCATCATGGGATTCGAACTTGAACCCTTTGATACAAAAGGCCAACATTCTACGACTGCACCACTGTCGTCCACAATCGATGTTTGTATATATGTATTCTTAGAGAATGGGGAAAGGTAGTACACAGTCACAAGGAAAAACGTACAGTAGTTCATACCATTTACTTCTGGTACTTTTAACCCTTTTCCTCATACAGACGCTTTCTGACACCTCTGCAGCAGACAGCTTTTTGAAAACATAGTGACAAAAGAAGAAATTGCACAAACGTGCAATTTCTCCTTTTGCCACAATGTTTTCCACTTTTTGTCATAGGTTATCCATTCAATAATAGAGATTTTCTATATTTTGACAAAATATGTTTAAAGTCGTCTGCTGCAGAATTGCCATATGAGGGATAGGGTTAAACATATTAGTACAAGAGATACATTTTCTGACCTTGCATGTTGAAAGTCAATTTTACATTGAGCTGCTGATGAAATATCTGACCTTTGACATGCCAAAGTCGGTTATTTACCAGTACATTTATACATGTGATACATTTAAGCATCTCATTTCCGTAAGGCGGTTGAGCAATAAGACCTTATCCACCACATCCCCCTCCACAGCCTCCACCACCGCAGCCTCCTCCCCCACAGCCCCCACCGCCACAACCACCACCACCACCACCGCCACCACATCCTCCACCACCTCCACATGCACCGCCCCCACCATAATCACCACCGCCCCAATCTCCGCCCCCACCAGAATCTCCTCCTCCATAGTCTCCACCCCCATAGTCTCCACCCCCATAGTCTCCACCCCCATAGTCTGCACCTCCATCATCATAATTTGCCATTCCAAAATCATCCCCATCATTGCCCCCATCATTTCCCATATCACCATTGTTGTAATCATTATTGCCGTCACCATCTGCGCCATAATCGTTGAAGTCACTTCCTCCGAAACTACCCACAGATCCTGCGTCTTCATCATGGTGACAGTGAACGTCAACATCAATGTCAACATCATAATCACCATAGCCCCACCCATAAGATGGATGATAGCCCATACCCCATCCCCAACCATAGCCCCATGGGCTACCATAACCATATCCTATGGCTGCACCGGCCAGAAAACCTGAAATAAAAATAAAAATACATAATACATAGTAGCAAAAGAGAAGTTTTCAACTCTATTCAATAGTTTTATCATCATATTAACCCTTTTCCACTTACAAGAATCTGCAGCAGACAACTTTCAACATTTTTTGTCAAAAAATGGAAAATCTCTATAATTGAATGGATAACCTATGCCGAAAAGTGGAAAACATTGTTGCATAAAGAGGAATTGTTCATTATGAGCAATTTCTTCTTTTGCCCCAATGTTTTCAAAAGTCGTCTGCTTCAGAGGCCTCAGAAAGCATCTGTATGAGGGAAAAAGTTTAAGATTTTTCGTCTACATCTTTTCATAGGCAGATTTGCTGTATGTGGGACTCGTGAGAGATTAACCTTTAACTCTTCTTGTTTTTGTGATTACTAACAAAATTTGTTTCCTCTGATCTGAGAGACATTTGCACACAAAGTTGACTTTGATCAGCCTGAAGTCTTGTCTTGGTTACATTGTTGTTACTCAATCATGAACTCTTAGTATAGACAAATATATTAGCAATATTTTGCAATTAACACATTCCCACAATCAACCAATCTGCAGCAGATCTACAATGAATAAGGTAGATAACCCCCCCCCCAAAAAAAAAAAAAGTAGGCTAGAGTTATTTTCCTTCTTTTGTTCGATTCAGGAGAAACCTGCCAATCAGAAACACATTTTATGACCACTGAATGCAAAATGGAATGTAGAGAGGGACAAATGGACAGATAATGGAGAATTGATCCATAAGTGTGTCTGTCTAAACGACAAGTGACACAAAAACTATACGTTGTGGGTTTTCAAAAGGACCATCTTATTTATTAACTCTCTTAAGTATCTAAATAAAACATTTCTAGGGCCCAGAGGTCAAGATAATGAGGGGTATTCAGCTCTTTTTCCCACATTTACTCTCTTAATATTAAAGCAAATCCTATGTTGTGGTTACTCAAAAGAATCGTCTCACCGAGACGATTCTTTTGAGTACCCACAACATAGGGTTAGAGGGTCAAATAAGGATTTTAGAACATGCAAAATGCCCCTTACCTAGAGCTCTGCTAGTGCCAATATAAAACCCTTTTTCACATTAAAGACAACTCTATCAGTCGACTTTGAAAATATCTAGGTCAAAATCGGATAATCTTTAATACTGAACATATAAATCTTGCATAGATTTAGAAAAAAATTGTGGCAATATAAGAAATATTTTCAAAGGTTGTCTGCTGCAAATGTACTAAATTTTTGTACCATGTTTTTACAGCAAATTCACTAATAGTTATATCATTGCATTCCTAGCTACGTAACCAGAACTACTGGTCCATTTATTCTAACCTCACAATCATGTATGCCAAGGAGGGAAAGCCACTACTACCATTTTTAAAAGTCTTGTGTAAGACCCTGCCAGGGATTAAACCTGCAAAGCCTACAACTGAGGCCAATGCTCTAACACTAAACCAACAAAGTGGTCGCAGATGCATTAAAATTAGTCAGTAGAGTTAACCCTTTTCCACATACAGAGGCACTCTGACACCTCTGTTGCAGACGCCATAAATCCCCATAAACAAAGGTATAAATTACTGAAAAAAGTTGAAAACATTGTGGCAAAATGAGAAATTTCTCATTTTAAGCAATTTCTTCATTTGTCACATTGTTTTCAAAAGTCTTCTGCTGCAAAAGGTGTCAGAAAGTGTCTTTATGTGGGAAAGTGTTAACCCTTTCCCTCATATAGACGCTTTCTGACGCCTCTGCAGCAGACAGCTTTTTGAAAACATAGTGACAAAAGAAGAAATTGCACAAAACGTGCAATTTCTCCTTTTAACACAATGTTTTCCACTTTTTGTCATGGGTTATCCATTCAATTATGGAGATTTTCTATGTTATGACAAAATAAGTTCAAAGTCGTCTGCTGCAGAACTGTCGTATGTGGGAAAAGGTTAAGAGGATCAAATTTGCCTATTTTCTAGGACTCTGATCCTACCTGCTGCCATGTACTTTCCACCATCACTCGAGTGTTTCCTTTTGTGCTGTTTTACCACATGCGTTGTTGTTGTTTGTTGCATTTGACCACTATGTGGTTGAGGAGGGTAGGCGGAGGGTGGAGGAGGGTAGGCGGAGCCTCCACTTTGATTGACATTCCATCCATAAGCAGGCGGAGCTGATGGCTGAGCACCTGGCATTGCTGCTGGATTGTTTGCTGGTGGAGGGAGCTGCAATCAAAAAGCAAAGGAATCTTATAAATTCACCTATCCAGTTTGGATTCAAGAATTTTATGTCTTGTAAGATCCTGGAAATATTTAGCCCTTTCCCACATACAACAAATTTGCAGGAGATGAAAACATCTATACCAATAATAGGAAAATGCTTGAAAGGAAGTCTTTTTAGTCGAGTTGAAAAAATTGAGTCGTTTGCTGCAGAAGCGTAAGAAAAATATCATATGTGGGAAAGGGTTAATTAAATTGGTTGATTGAATATATCACAGCAGCCAGTTCACCAACCCATGTGTCTCCTGGCTCTCTTACACCGGGAACCACACAACATTTATCACAGGCAATTGAAATTGCAATTGCATTCATAGTAAATTTGAATGTCTTTACCTTTTATCAGGCTTTTTACAGAGCAAAGAAAAGACAAATTCATTAATATTTTGATAAAAGGTTTTTGGATGTTAACAACGCTTTTACCAAGGTTGTTCATCAAGCCAGATTTTTGCTTACTTTCCCTGACAAGCATATTTTGCACACCATTCTACCCAGGGAACCGGCTACCTTTTTACATGGTCCTTTTATAAAAGTGATGGGAGACAAATGAATCTTGTTGCCTTGACTTTTGCCAATTGTTGGAAATAATTATAAAGGTGAGTCAATACATGTAGTCTCATGAACCTTGGATATTGTTTCTAGCTTTGCATTAACCCTTTCCCATATACAGCAAATCTGTTGACAAATTTGAAATATCTATGCAAAAACATGAAAGATCTCCATAATTGAGGGTTAAAGTATTGAATACAGTTGAAAGCATTGAGGCAAAAGGAGAAATTGCTCGTTTTGAGCAATTTCTTCTTTGGCCGCAATGTTTTCAAAATTTGTCTGCTTTAAAGGTGTCAGAAAGCGTCTGTTTGTTTGAAAGGATTAATTATAGAAAATAAAATTGGATTGATACAAAATTTAATATACTTACAGTCTGTGATATAGAAGTCATCCATCCACTGAAAAATATATTGATAGCCATAATTATTCATTAGTATGACTGTTTTGAAAACATAGCGGCAAAAGGAGAGTTTGCTCAAGACGAACAATTTCTCCTTTTACCTCTATGTTTTTAACACTTTTAAACAATAACACTTTCATCTAATTAAAGAAATGTTTCCATATTTTTGACTAAATATTTTCAAAGTCGTCTACTGCAGATTTGTTGTATGTAGAAAAGGGTTAACCCTTTACACATGCAGACAAATTTTGACACATCTGAAGAAGAAAACGTTTAAAAATATTGTGGCACAAGGAAAAATTGCTCAAATTGTTTTTATCTCTATTACATGTATTTAGTTATAATTTCATTTATACAGATTGCTTTATATTTTTGGCCAGATATTTTCAAAGACCTATGCTAAAGTTTTGTAGTATGTGGGAAAAGGATTAAATTTACAGTTGGTTGAATTCTGACAAAAGATTTGCAAAACACCTACTTTTGACCAGTATTTGGTGAGAAAAAATAGAGAGATAGGGACAGACATGTAAACAGAAGAGCACAGAGAGACAGACAAATTTATAGACAGACACAAAGAGAGAGCGCGCACACATGAGGGGGAGAGAGAGAGAGAGAGAGAGAGAGAGAGAGAGAGAGAGAGAGAGAGAGAGAGAGAGAGAGAGAGAGAGAGAGAGAGAGAGAGAGAGAGAGAGAGAGAGAGAGAGAGAGAGAGAGAGAGAGAGAGAGAGAGAGAGAGAGAGAGAGAGAAAGAGAGACAGACAGACAGACAAACAGACACACAAACAGACAGACTGACGGGGGTACAGACAGAGACAGTGAGAGATTTTATTTTGACAATTTTCCAATAACAGCTCTTTTGGGAAAAAGTTTCTTTGAAATAATTATATATGACGATGATGCATTATGTGATTAGACAGCATAATGTATAAGGATAATCTTTGTCTGAGTGTTTTGTGTGTCAAGAGAGCATGGACTTGTGACACAATGGAACCAAATCTGATTCCTGTGAGCACTGGGTCAACATTAGCGATTCTCTCACATACTCAAAATAAGAACTTTCTCGGAATCAGAAATCAAGCGTGATAAATAAAAGTTTTCAATCAATGTAAAATAAAGTTTAAACTTAAGCCTTTCCCACATGCAAATGAATTTGCTACATCTGCAACAGATAACTCATGATGATGAGCAATTTCGCCCTTTGCCACACTTTTTTTCTTCAAATTATTCATTCATTTTATTTTCATTTATAGAGAATATTATATTTTTGCCTACATCAGTTCATGTTTTCATAGTCATCTGCTGTAGATTTGTTGTTTGTGAGCCCTGGGTCACCATTTGCAATCCTCTCACATACTCAAAATAAGAACTTTCTCGGAATCAGAAGTCAAGAGTGATAACTAAAAGTTTTACAGTCATCTGATTTGTTGTTTGTAGGAAATAGTTAAGGAATGTTCAACTTACCCCATTGTGCTTCCATTGGGACATAAGAAAAAGCAGACAGGACTATTCACCTGTCCCGGTACAGCATTGTGGGTTACGAACTGCGGGAACGCGAGCATGTAACTATAACTCATCTTCTTTGGCAGCGACCTTGGACACGTGGGTATCTTGGTACAGACTGGCCCAACGAGTAACATGCTGCACACATTCTGTTAAATAGAAATGAATTGAGACATGTAAGATGAAATGGTATTCAGAGCTCTAGATAAGGTGAGTATAAACAGTGGAACCTGTGTATAAAGACCACCCATGGGGAGGGCAACAAGATGGTCTTTGTTCACAGATGGTCTTTAATTTCAGGGTAATTTAATGTAAAATTTAGTAATTGGGAAACTAAAAGTGTGGTTGTTATAGACAGAGGAGTGCTATACCAAGTTGGTCTTAACCCTTTCCCTCATATATACGCTTTCTAATGCCTCTGCAGCAGACGGCTTTTTGACAACATAGTATCCATTCAATTATGGAGATTTTTTATGTTTTGACAAAATACGTCCAAAGTCGTCTGCTGCAGAATTGTCGTATGAGGGAAAGGGTTAAGCACAGCTGGGACGGTAATTTCAATTTAAATCCTTATTTGACACTCAAACACTGTGTTGTAAAACATTTTGAATTCTCAAGGTCAAAATTTCACTATTTTCACTATTTTCTGACAAATTCACATTTCAATTTTTAAAAGATTTGCATATTCATAAAATCGCAACATCGGCTTCACGAGAAACAGGAAACAGTGCAACATCTTTATCACATTGGTCGAACGGACACACAATAGAAACTAGAAACGTACGTCTTTATCACTTGCCGGTGTTAGGTGAGACAATATCAACAAATGCACTTAAAACAGGTACTAGTACAGGTATTATTGAGCCAAATTGTTCAAACAGTGTTTGTGTACCCACAACATAGGTTTTGATTGAGTACAAGAGAAATATAGGTGGGAAAAGACCAGTTTACTCCTATTTAGACCTCATGGGTATTGTTGGATATACCTGCTACTTTGATTATGCTATACAATGTAGTTATTTAGTTTCTTTGTATGGTATTATACACTGCTTTCAACAATTCTTTAATTATATCATGGCATTTCCTGGATAAGTTACCGTTACTACTGGTTCCTTAAGTCAGTCGTAATGCTTACCCCACAACACTGAGGGCCTAAGAGGGAAAGCCATCACTACCATTTTTAAAGTCTTTTGTATGACCTGGCGCAGGATAAAACCTGTGACCTCACGCACCTCAGGTGGACCCCCTACAACTACACCATCGAAGAGGTCTTTAAATATAAATGAGACATTTAAGGTGAAATAGAATTTTTGGTACCCCTGCCTCTTGCCAAATCTGAAACAGGCGACTTTAAAAAGATATCTAGACAAATTTTAGATAATCTCTATGAATGAAAGTATCATTATTGAAATGTCTGGTAACATTTATGAGCAATTTATCATATTGCCACAATATTTTCAATAGCTGTCTGATGCATCCGTTTGTATTTTGAAAATGTTTAACCCTTTCCCATATATAACAAATCTGCAGCTGACGACTTTAAAATCCTCTGCAGAAAAACATGGAATAAATCATGATGAGCAATTTCTCCTGTTGCAAAAATAATTACAAAATTCGTCTGATGAAGATGCATCAAATTGCGTCTACAGATTAGAAAGGGGGGTTAATTAACCAACAGATGGTTTGTTGCTTATATACATTCACACCAGAATGTGCATACCTGCAACATCACATGGTTTATGGGCTGCTTCTGTTTCGGCTTGGTGAACCATGCAAAGGTAGAGTCCTGGAAGAGAATGACGAAGACTTTTTTCCATTTGCTTGTATGCTCTGCGTAGTACAACAAATATCCTGCTTTACATGGCTTGGAAGTAGCTGAAAAGACAACAAGGGAATTTGTTGATTTTAACCCTTTCCCACATACAAGTCAACAAATCTGCAGCAGGTGACTTTGAGAAAACATCTTGACAAAAATGTGAGAACTCTAAATAAATGAAAGTACCATTATTATTGGATAGAGTTGAAAACGTTGTATCAAAAGGAGAAATTGCTTGTTAATTTTGAGCAATTTCTACTTTTGTAACAATGTTTTCAAAAGTGTCAGAAAAGGTCTATATGTGGAAAAGGGTAATATACCTGGCCAAAATGGTCCCCATCATCAGACTGATGTTTCTTAGGCTTTCATAGTATAACCTGTAGAGTTACATTTCCTGATGGTATTGAATGATTTACCCTTTCCCTCTTACAGACCCTTACCTGTATACACCAGATCTACAGCGGACTACTTTTGAAGCCTCTGGTCAAAAACTTTGAAAAATCTCTTTAAATGATAGTATTATTGTTTAATAAAGTTGAAAACATTGTGGAAAAAGGAGAAATTACTCATTCCTTAAGTTAACCCTTTCCCTCATACGACAATTCTGCAGTAGACGACTTTGAACATATTTTGTCAAAGAATAGAAAATCTCTATAATTGAATGGATAACCTATGACTTAAAGTGGAAAACATTTTGGCAAAGGAGAAATTGCTCGTTTGGAGCAATTTCTTCTTTTGTCACCATGTTTTCAAAAAGTTGTCTGCTGCAGAGGCATCAGAAAGCGTCTATATGAGGGAAAGGGTTAAGAGCAATATTTCCTTTTGCTACAAGGTTTTCAAAGGTCGACTGCTACAGAGGTGTCAGAACGTGCATATATGTGGGAAAGGGTTAGAGAAGATAAATTTTGAAAACACAGTGGCAAACAGAGAAATTACTTTTCAACTCTATTTAATAATGAAACTTTCATAAATAGAGATGTGTTCATACATTTGCCTTCATAGGCTTTCAAAGTTGTCTGCTGCATAATTGTTGTATGTGGGAAAAGGTTAATTTAAAATAAAATTCCTTGAATTATGCCTCCATGAAATATGTGCATAAACCATTTCCTGCTTGCAGACGCATTCCGACTTTTGAAAACATTTTGACAAAAGGACAAATTTTCTCATAAGGAGCAGATTTTCCTTTTGACACAATGTTTTCACTCTTTTCAATAACAGCATTTTAATTTATAAAGATTTCATTATATCAGCGTAAATGATGAGAAATGGTTAACAGGAGCTCTCAAGCAACACAAACCATAGCGGATGAGTAATTTCTCCTTTAGCCAAATTGTTTTCCAACTTTTTCTATACAGTTATTGTCCTTTCATTTATAGAGTTTCCATACTTGAGACTAAAATTCTAAATGTTTTCAAAGTCGTCTGCTGCAGAAAAGTTGTATGTGTGACAAGGTAATTGATTGATTTGGGTTTTACGCCGTTTTTAACAATTTCTCAGTCATATCACGGCGGCCAGTTCACCTACTCGTGTGTTTCCTGGTTTTCTCACACCAGTACTTCACACAACAATCTTCCCAAGCAACTGGCTGCTTTTCCACATAGACTTATCCCATTGGTGGAAGACGAATGACGCTTGTCGCAATGACTTATGTCAAACGTCGGAAAGAAAGTTGGCCGAGCCGGGATTCGAACTCACAACCCCTGGATTGACAACCCGCGTCGTTACCGACTGAGCTACCGGGACTCGACGTGTGACAATGTAAACATAAAGTTTGTTCGCGTCAAAGTCTGAGACATATAAACACTATGTCTCTCTTAGCGTATTTCGCAATGTGATATCACTTACTTGGTATACAAATACCTGGTTTATTAAATATTCATAGATCACATTAAGGTCCTATACACACATTTAAGAAGTATAAAAACCCACAAAAACACGTACGTTGAAATCTTCCTTGTCTTTCATAGGGTCCTGAAGAAGCACAACCCATATTTGTTCCGTTAAAGACAACAGGTCAGTCTTACTTGATCTCAATTACACATATTCCTACATTTCCTTAATTACACAATAATTTGAAATGCCAGGTTACAGTACACGTAAACAAAGTTGGCTGTACTCGGTTAGTATCGGTAATTGGTTCGATTGAAGGTATTTTCGAACACACAACTCGAATATATTTTTGTGCTACATTTACTGTCCTTGTATATATATATATACATAGATCTTGTATCCGAAGGCTTGAAAGGACCACACTGCCATGGACCACGAACCTGCGGACTAAATGAATCTTTCGACTTCAGAAAATATTTAACACTTCTCAGTAGCCTTCTTATAAAAAATGTAAATCAGTGGAGTAAAGGATGAGAACATGGATGATCAACAAATTGGAATCCTCGACGATAAATGAATCCCTTTCTGTGATTAAAACCTGCACAACAATTCAGCACAGACAAAATACGTATGATCTGTGTCTGTCGATTTGGGGTCTTAATGCGTCAGCGTAGAGAGAAGAACCAGATCAGCCTGTACATTCGCACGAATCAGTGTCAAAACATTGTGTAACCTATATCAGTCTCTGCCTATATTCAATTGATTTCATATTAAAGTATTGTTTTAACTATTGACCTTAAAGTGTACGATAATACAACAATGTAATTAAAGATATTGTTATTTTATAATAATTTAATTGTTTTGTCTGAATTCAGTGAGTTAAGAAGTTTGAAGTAGATAGACTGTGTAACGACATGAACAAAGTAGCCTACCACAATGCATTTTGATTATAATTAGGCTATATATATATATTATAGTTAAGATTATGTACCCATATGTAATAATTGTTACAATTTTTGTTATTTAAATGAGTATTGATTTGTTATAATTTAATTGTAATTTAACTTACCAACATCAATACACAAGATAAAAAAAAAAAAGTCATAAGGGATTAAAATTGGGCCTTTCTGGATCAGTCCTCAAACGTTATTAGTAATTGGCCTTTCTGATCCGAGTATTCACTTTCCGCTTATGTTATAAAAAAAACTAACCGTTTCTTCTGACAAAAAAAAACTATAAGTGTAGCCCACACATACAGCAATGTAACTTTAAATGATGCTAAAACGGCGAGTCAATAAATACCTTAAAGGTCCTGAACTCCAGATTATAGCTTGTATAGTAAAAGTTTTAAAACTGTTCAAAAGTTGTCTTGAAATATTGGAATCGTAAATCTGGAAGTAAACTATTTATAACTTACTGTGTTCTCCCTATAAGCAGTATTTACAGAAGTTTCAACATTTCAAAATTTTGAATTCCATTTGGGGTTCAGCACCTTTAAAATTAACCGTCTGACGCAGGTAATATAAGTATTGACCTTTATAAATATGTAGGCCGATACTATTTTTTGTTTGTTGATCCCTGTGTCCTCAAGATGACATTTGTAAATACTGATAGGGGAACTGAGGCTGACGGATAGATAATACAGAAACTATATCAGATAGTTTAATTTACAAGTCAGTCTTTTTACTTCATTTTTTTTAAAAATCTTCTTCTTCTTCTTCTTCTTCTTCTTCTTCTTCTTCTTCTTCTTCTTCTTCATCTTCTTCTTCTTCTTCTTCTTCTTCTTCTTCTTCTTCTTCTTCTTCTTCTTCTTCTTCTTCTTCTTCTTCTTCATCTTCTTCTTCTTCTTCTTCTTCTTCTTCTTCTTCTTCCTCATCTTCTTCTTCTTCTAGATAACGGTCACGAGTCTGGTCAGACTGTAAGACTGACCTGATATGTTTATGTGATATGACAGCCATTAATTTCCCGATTTAAAACTGCGTAAAAAAAGCAACTATTTACATAGCACTGGTCTCATTCTGACGAAGTGTAACTTCCAATGTGATCATCCAGGGCAGCCGCAAAGTCTTCAGTGGCACAGATAATGGTAATGGTCGTAGTCAGCTGGTTCCAAACCCTTTGTGTACGGAGTTAAAAGGACTGGACTGGTGGTAGATGGTAGATTCTGCAGCAAGTTGTCGAATCCTCCACTTTCCCCCTTTGTTTTGGGATCCACTGATTGCAGAAAGTCTCCTGGGTCGATGTCAACTTCATGTTGCTTGATCCTAAACAGGTAATTAAGTCTGCGTGCTCGTCTCATGTTGCTTGATCCTGAACATGTAATTAAGTCTGCGTGCTCGTCTCATGTTCGTCAGAAGATGCAAACCAAGTTAATGGATCATGTGTGTTAACCCTTTCCCTCATACGCCAATTCTGCAGCAGACGACTTTGAACATATTTTGTAAAAAATTAGAAAATCTCTATAATTTAATGGATAACCTATGACCAAAAGTGGAAAACATTGTGGCAAAAGGAGAAATTGCACGTTTTGTGCAATTTCTTCTTTTGTCATTATGTTTTCAAATAGCCGTCTGCTGCAGGGGCGTCGGAAAGCGTTTATATGAGGTAAAGGGTTAAAGTGTACTTTATAACATCGTCGTACTTGTTGTATGTACAACGTCATTGAGAGTTGTGAGAGGTGCAGATTTAAAACAGATAACAAAAGGGACATGAACATGATGAGCCCCTGGATCGCTTAACAGAGAATGGCTTCTTTTAGGCAATATCAATATGTGCAGGACATTTAAATCATTCTCATTAACATAACGCATTTCTAGTGAATCTGAATAGTAAGTAAGCGCAACCTGTCCTTGATCCATACTGGCCATGTTTATTTAACATAATGACGTATCAAAATAACTGAAATCCCCCTTTTTAGAGGGTCGCCTTTGGAACATATCTGCCAAATTATCTTGAAATTAGACTAGCATTTTTCCATTTCACTAATTTTCTATTGCCTTGCCGCCTATGCTATATTTTTCTGTAAATTCATGGAAATGGTTTTCATAGATTTTTCTGGGGAGGCATCTGCAGAACAATTCTGTTAACTTTATGTTGGAAACAAAAACCCACATCAAAGAAGAAAAACGTCACAAATTTGCCATTTTACGTCTTTTCTGATGAAATGTATTTTAACTAATCAACTAATCATTAACTAAGTGAACAGTGTTAACCCTTTCCCTCATATACTAGACACTTTCTGATGCCTCTGCAGCAGACGGTTTTTTGAAAACATAGCAGCAAAAGAAGAAATTGCTCAAAACGAGCAATTTCTCCTTTTGTCACCATGTTTTCACCTCTTTTCAATTTGTGTACGTTCATTTAAAGAGAGCTCCCAAATCTTTTCAGGTATGTTCTCACAGTTGTCTGCTGCTGATTCATGGTATGAGGGAACGGGTTAAGAGACGGGCATTCAAGGGGAAAAGTTCTTCCTCCCAGGGCGTTTGATATGCATCTCAAGGGTCAGTTGTCCTGATCTATTCCCAATGGCAAAAACATTTAAAATCATGAAGAATTCCAAATGTTGTCATGTGAACCCTTTTTTTAAATTCTCAAATAAAAAAAAAAGCAAAAGCATTTTCCCAAATAAAGGGCCATATTCTTGTAAACAAAATGCTTAGAAAAATGCCTGATGGTATGAAGCTTGGCTTAAATAGATTCGGTAGTTTGAGTGGAGATATTGTTAAGAGAAATGATGGCAACGACGCACTACGACGGACACAGGGTAGGGTGATCACAATAACTCGCTTTGAGCACCTTTTAATACTCTGAGGACGGAATGCCGTGTGCGTAGGCAATGGTTGGCCGCGCAATCAGACCAGGATCTTCACTAAATGCCAACTAGAAGTACAAGCAATTTAGAAGGCCATGTAAACAAATTATACAAAAAGTCGAAATAAAAATTAGCACTTTCCCACATACATTAAATCTGCAGCAGACAACTTTGAAATCATCTCGACTGAATTTGGGATCATCTTTGTAAATGAAAGTATAATCTTTGAATAAATATTATAAAATTGTACATTTTTTCTTTCGTCACAATGTTTTCAAAGGTCGTCTGCTGCAGAGGCATCATAAAGCGTCTGTTTGGGGGGAAAGGGTTAATTTCAAAATCTCCGGAAGGTCTGTGTTCGTGTTACGTTGCCCGATAACGCGATTGATTATGTATGTCCATTTGTCATCGATATTGTCCGTCGACATCATATTCTAATAATAGTCCTGTTTTCTGTTCTCGAATTCGATTTTATGTTACAACTGTTCGCATCCAATGTTTTGTGTTTTTGCTAGGTGATTTGTGCTGCTTTCAACACGTTTCTATTTTCCTGGCCTAGTTACCAATACTAGCACCAGCAAATATGCAGCGTTAGACTAGACAAGTACATGATAAGGTAAAATTAATGTCTATACATGAAAGTATAAATAATTGGATATAGATGTTTTCAATTATAGTCTGCTACAGATGCATCATCAATTCGACTTCATGTTGGGAAAGGTCTTTGAAATTCATTACATAAAATCGAAATCACGTTGCTTTCACGTACAGATGAAATATACGCAACTAGACAGTGTTGATGTGTATTTATAACCCTTTCTGACATTCAGACGCTTTCTGACACATCTGCAGCGGCCACCTTTTGAAAACATTGTGACAAAAGGAGAAATTGCTTTTAGCAAGCTATTTCTCCTTTTGTCGCAATATCTCCTACTATAATCAGTCAATTTTTATCTTCACATAAAGGATTTTTTTTCATGTTTTGATAAAATGTTTTCATATATGTGTGCTGCATTTTCTCCTTTTGTCAAAATGTTTTCAAAAGTTGTCTGCTGCAGAGGCGTCACAAAGCGTCTATGTGTTGGAAAGTGTTAAATTAAGTCAAATAGTGAAATGCCAACTTTGAAATGCCACAGCTTCATAATGTGTGTACATATTAACCCTTTCCCTCATACGACAATTCAGCAGCAGACAACTTTGAACATATTTCGTCAAAATATAGAAAATCTCTATAATTGAATGGATAACCTATGACTAAAAGTGGAAAACATTGTGACAAAAGGAGAAATTGCACGTTTTGTGCAATTTCTTCTTTTGTTACTATGTTTTCAAAACGCCGTCTGCTGCAGCGGTGTACGCCGTCTGCTGCAGCGGTGTCAGAATGCGTCTATATGAGGGAAAGGGTTTAGGTATACACATGGGGTATGAACCAGAACGATTATAAAGATACTCACGTCTGAATTGTACTCCATATTTCTTCCCATAAGGTTGGGACTTTCCCGTACTTTCTACACATCCCATCGTCAATGAACATATAAATAATAATATAGGTCTAGTCCATACACAATACAGATTTAAATGCCTTTAATGCAAACATATTTCCCCTGACACATATTATATAAAGTTAAGCTGTTATCTCCAGACCGATGTATTTATAATACATACAGGGCTATACAGAACGTTCAGTGAAATTTTAATAATCCACCAACCAAATCACAGTAACTATACCCCACTCCTGGTACGAACTGAAACAAACCGTGAGATGCGATGTACCAAAATCCTTTACTGGATGCTTTAATGAACGCGAGATAGATTTGGTTAACCCTTTCCCTAATACAACAATTCTGCACCAGACGACTTTGAACATATTTTGTCAAAACATAGAAAAACTCCATAATTGAATGGATAACCTATGGCTAAAAGTGGAAAACATTGTGGCAAAAGGAGAAGTTGCACGTTTTGTGCAATTTCTTCTTTTGTCACTGTTTTCAAAAAGCCGTCTGCTGCAGAGGCGTCAGAAAGCGTCTATATGAGGGAAAGGGTTCAGGAGGCCTAGCCTTGAATTTTGTCTACCTCGCTTCGACTGAATACACACGGTAAATGTAATCAACTTTATAAATAGATCATAATTATTCGAGCAGCAGTCTGGGAAAAGAAATCTTAACCCTTTCCCTCACACGACACATTTGCAGCAGACGACTTTAAAACATCTAAGCAAAATATAGAAAATATCTATTTAATATTGACGATTAAACAGAGCAGGGTCGTGGGGTTAGCTTTGCGACTGACTCGCTAGTGTCAAGATAAATGTTATTGCAGAAAATAGTTTAAAAAACATTGTGGCAAAGGGAGAAATTGCTCGTTATGAGCGATTTCTCATTTTGCCAGAATGTTTTCAAGAGTCGACTGCAGCGGAGGCGTCAGAAAGCGTCTGGAATTTCGAAAGGGTTAACCCTTTCCCTCATATAGACGCTTTCTGACGCATCTGCATCAGACGGCTTTTTGAAAACATAGTGACAAAAGAAGAAATTGCACAAAACGTGCAATTTCTCCTTTTGCCACAATGTTTTCCACTTTTTGTCATAGGTTATCCATTCATTTATAGAGATTTTCCATTTTTTGACAAGATAAGTTCAAAGTCGTCTGCTGTAGAATTGTCGTATGGGGGAAAGGGTTAAGGGCAAATGCGACCAGTGTAACCGTGTGTATTTGTATCGAATATACCAGTGATGCACAGACTGATCTTTATCTACAGTTGTCACACATGCCCCCAGGTTGGATCTATTCGACCACGGCTCAACTATTTCGTTCGTTTTAAACGTCGTATCGGATCTCATTATCACCAATAACCATTTCCCACATAGTATGCGACAAGTATATGTACAGCAGGCGACGTTGAAAACATCTAGGCAACAACGTGGTTATCTCTCTAAATTAGTGAACGTCAGGGCGTAGCTCCTTACAGTGCACGTGCCTACACATTGTTTCTAAAAAATGCCCCAAAATGCAGCTGCGGCGATACACATCTGCGTAATGTGTCGACCAGATCAGCCTGCGCTGTCCGCGCAGACTGATCCGGCCGACACATTCCGTCTAAGGGGGGATAGATAGAGTAGTGATTCCTGCAACAGAAAATCCACAGGAGGCGAAACGTGTATATCCGGGTACGCCTGTGTGGTATGCTTAGGCTGATCCGGGTCAATACTTTACGCAGAGTCCACGATGTTGATTTTGCTCACGAGACGGCTTACACATTGATTATTGCCAAGCTACGCCCCTCTGCACACTTTGTAGTGATTAGAGCGTCCGCATTAGGAGCTGAAGACCAGGGTTCGATTCCCCGATCGGGTCATTCAAAATACTTTGTACTGTATCCTCCCATTGTCGCTTTAGGGTTGCGGGAATAGCAGATCGACTGATGCATCGGTTACCCGGGAAATGCCGTGATATAACTGAAACACTGTTGAAAGCTGCGTAAAACATCCTACAGATCAAATGTAGATGATAGTATGATTAATGAATGGAGTGCGAATCATTGTGGAAAAACGAGAATTTGCTTATTATAAGCAGTTTCCGCTTTTGCCACGTCGTTAAAACTTTTCAAAAGTCGTCTCCTGCATTTGAGTCAAAATACGTCTGTGCGTGGGAAAGAGTTAGGCCTATTTTTATTTACTCCGTGGATGCTCTGTTCAGACTGTTTAGAAACCCGCCCTGGCATGTGCAGCAATGCTCCTCTTTGCATGACACATATCTGGAATGTGATCTGTTTTCAAGGACAATCCTTCCTAGGCGTAATTAGTACGTGCGTAGAAAACGACATGCCTGCGCGTGCCTGCTAACATATTTAAATGGATGTAAATGAAACGGATACTGGTAGTACCGTCATTAGAAACATTCTTTGATCAATTGTCAAACAGTGCAGAGCCTTATCAAGCTGGCCTGCTGCCCCTGTGGCTTTTGGTCGCTCAATAAGAATGTCAGCCATAGTCTGACACTTTCTTGAGCCGTAAGCTGAGCCGGCTAAATGGGTCTGAACGATTGGAGTTAATGTAAATCTTCAGATCCAGCAGGTGCGATGGTATTGGTTTCATACATTGTATATCTATATATATATGTGAGCTGTCCCGCGAGAAAACCAACATTATTGACTCTGCGTAAAGTATCGACCCGGATCAGCCGAAGCAGGACCCATAGGCTAATCCGAGCAGAAACTTTTCGCCTCCTATGGATTTGTTGTTTCAGGAATCATTACTCTATACCTCTATCCCTATGAGACGGAATGTGTCGGCCCGGATTAGCCTGCGCGGATTAGCCTGCGCGGACTGCGCAGGCTGATCTAGGTCGAAACATTACGCAGAGTCCATAATGTTGGTTTTCTCGTGGAATGGCTCATATATATATATCAGATGTCCCGCGAGAAAACCAACAGTATGGTCTCTGCGTAAAGTATCGACCCGGATCAGTCAAAGCATGCCGCGCAGGCTTACCCGGATAGACACTTTTCGCCTCCTGTGGATTTTCTGTTTCAGGAATCATTACTCTATACATCTATCCCCTTGAGACGGAATGTGTCGGCCCGGATCAGTCTGCACCCTAATCGCTTGACGCGGCGTGTATTAGGTAGTACATAAGAGTTTAACCCTTTCCCTCATATATACGCTTTCTGACGCCTCTGCAGCAGACGGCTTTTTGAAAACATAGTGACAAAAGAAGAAATTGCTCAAAACGAGCAATTTCTTCATTTGCCACAATGTTTTCCACTTTTAGTCATAGGTTATCCATCCAATTATAGAGATTTTCTATTTTTTGACAAAATATGTTCGAAGTCGTCTGCTGCAGAATTGTCGTATGAGGGAAAGGGTTAAGTGTGAACCCTATCGTATTAACAGAACAGAACAGACGTTTATTAACGTATATATACATGCCGGTATATAAATGTATCTTGTTACAAACAAAACATATTTACATAAAATTTAACTTCATGTGTTAAACAATACTTTTTCATCTGTTGACAAGTTCAGAGGAGAATGAACGGAAATTTCAAATTTCATAAATATAGTTTTACAATAACAAAGTTTATACTTAATTTTGGTTTGAACAAATTAATATTCTTGAAAAATTGAAAAAAGATAAAAGAAATTGAATAAACGAGTCTTAAATTGCACATATCTTAAATTGTGTCTGCATACGTTCGTTTCTTTTATAATATAAACTGTTCCTCGACACAACAATATAATTTTGGATTCGTAATCATTATCAGTGATAATGAAACTCGATATCACATAGACGTTACGGACGATATTGGTACCTATTTCGGTAAAGTCATAAATGGCATTAAAACGCCGCTATTTGACGTTATTACAGAGAAGGCGTCATATAAGGTCCTTTTATCAGTCTTTATGTCACATTTGTCTTAAATTAATGAAATTGTTACCCAAGGCTAATATCAAAATATTTATATAAACGTCATAATGATGACGTCATATAGTACTGATCGATATATAGAGTTTTATCTCACGTATGCTTTTCTACTATTACCTGTATGGAATAATAATTATGTGGTATGATCAGACTCTTCAAAAGGAATCAAAGCGCTGAAAGCGCTGATGGTATAGGGGGCATATGTAAATTGAAAACATATGGCATAGATCATATGGACAAACATTGTTGAAACAATGAAACAATGACCTTTAAACAAACCAAACCAAAAATGTTTGAAGCAACACATATTGCCTGCCAATAACATATACCTCATTTGTCAAAGTTTTACCCTTTTCTTGTATAAACAAAATATCGAAGGACAAAAGATTGACAAAAAAAACCCGAGCAGCTACCCTTAATTAAAATATTTCTAGTTCAGAAATCACTAAAGATCCACAATGTATATTGTAATCATGCTGATAAATGAAAGACGATCGAAAGCATGATAGAGTTATGTTTCTTTTGCACTGCACAATTGCAGCTCTGAGTTTCCTATACACCAAGTCTTAAATTGATATATTGGACATATATTGAGACAATAACCGAAGAAATGAAAAAATTGAGTTTACACCTAAAAAACAGATTAGATTTGACGAAGTACAAATCTTGGGGAAGCACTCATTAACGAAAAAGGGAATTTCACGGAACGCATGTGTTGCATATAATAAGGGAGAACATTGAAAGACAAACATATACACACTCCAAACGCAGCATGCTAACTATATGGTAATGGTGCACTGCAAATCTGTAGGTCATAAGTTACATACAAACCAAGTTTGAAATTGATACAATGAAAGTTAATTGAGACAATCGCTGAACTAAATAAGGAAAAATGGAGATAACTGAAAAAACAGACCAGAGTTATGTACCTAGTACTTTGCCGTTCTCCTGATCACACGGGTATAATTGTGACCACTTTGGAATAAATCTGCCATACAGAAACAACGTGTTAACTAATACATGCAATCCATGACGGACGGACGAATGCACATTCAGGCAGACAGCCGGCCGGACGCCGGATTATACCTCCAAGCTTTACAGACGGAGACAACTCAAGTATTGATTACAGAAGACTGGTTCGATGCGTCAAAACACGTCAGCTTAGATTATGGTATTTGTAAAGTATTTGCAATTTAATTGTATCTCCGAAACGGGACCGGACCGTCAAGGTTAATTTTCAAAAACCTATGTAGACTACATTTCTAGTTTATTTGTCAATAGATACATCTAGGACTATATTACACGTTGATGAACGTTGAGTCTTAAATTAACGCAAATGCATATACATTATAATTTTAGTCCCAAAATCGCTAGAAGCTTCTCAATAATAAAATAAATAATGACCTTGCGGTTATAACTCGGATGTGTTGACAAATTCGGCCAAATTTCTTTCCGACGTTTGACAAAAGTCAATGCGACATGCGTCATTCGTCTTTCACCAATGGATAAGTCTATGTGGAAACGCAGCCAGTTGCTTGGGAAGATTGTTGTGAGGAGTACTTGTTTGAGAAAACCAGGAAATACATTTGTAGGTGAACTGGCCGCCGTGATATGACTGAAGAAATGTTAAAAACGGCGTTAAATCGCAATCAATCAATGTTGAAATTAACTTATCTATAATTTGTAGATTTAATTTCTATTTCCTAGTAGGGTCTACATACAGCGACACATGAGAATATTCAACACAAAACACGACCTCTCTTTGGACGAATTATGTTGTAACAAGTTTGTTTACAGTATTCCTTAACCTTGACCACATAGACTAAATATACAGCAAACAACATTGAACTAAGGAATAACTATTGACCTGAATTAATAAAAGTATGATTTTGAATAGTGATGAAAACATTGTGGAAAAAGACAAACTTGTTGATTATCATTCATCTGTTAAGGTTAGTCAAATGTGTCTAAAAGGGGCAAAGGTTAAAATAATAACTGTAGACAAATGTTTTCGTTATCTAGGTTATAGAAACAAATTGATTCATGTTTCAAAGCATTGTTTGAAAAGGAGGAATTGCTCATTGTCAGCAATTGCTCCGTTTGCAAATATACTTTCAACATTTGTTTGTAACTAAGTAGCTATAACGGGAACGGTTCAACCCTTTCCCGCTTACAGTCGCTTTTTGACGCATGTGCAGCAGACGGCTGCAGAATTGTTTATCATGACCCATTTCCTCTTTTTCCACAAAGGTTTCAACTATATATTTTTCCCCTTGATGTAAGACAAAATTGCTCGTAATCATTCATCTCTAGCATGTTATTCAAAATGTGTCCGGAAGGGAGAAAGAGGGAAAGAACGTCCATAGTAAAATGTTTAAATATGAAAAGAATTAATTTGAAACGTGTTTGAAAGCATTGTGTGAAAAGGAGGAATTGCTCATTGTCAGCAATAGCTCCATTTTCAACAATATTTTTTAAATATTCGAACTGTTATAGTATCACGGAAAGGGTTCCGCTTCCATGGGAAGGATGTAACCATTTTCCGCCTATAGACGCTTACAGATGCATGTGCAGCAGACGACAATCGAAAACATTGTGACAAAAGGGGAAATTGCTTTTCGTAGGCAATTTCTACTTTTGCCTCAATGGTTTCAACTCCTTTCAATAATTGTATTTACAGTGCTTTGCACATTTCTCTATAAGTCGACTGTTGTAAACTAATGGGGTCACAGAACGGTCGACGTTACCTCACACTACTGACATTGAGGTCAACCATAGTTCAGAGTGAGTTTCATTCATAGAAACTATTTTGTCTCATAAATTTATGCAAGCGGAGGGTTTTGTGATTCGGTCGAACCAATGAAATCGTTGAAAAGGCAGATTATAACCAATCAAAACTCGATTTTGGTGTAGGTATACACATGTGGACTGCGGTTGCAGCTTTAATCCGACTTTTCGAAAGCAGCTTCGCTATGAGATAGTGGCGAAACGCCCCTATCCCAAAAACGACATACGAAACACACAGGCGAATGTGCTATGTATTTCTATAATGTTACGCATGTGTATACGATGTTCTCAGGGGAAATTAATTGTTAATAATTAACGAACTCTTCTTTCCCCTTCACATCTGTTATGTGATGTGCTGTTGACAGAGGCGTAGCTTGGCAATAATCAATGTGCAGGCCGTCTCGTGAGAAAATAAACATTGTGGACTCTGCGTAAAGTATCGACCCGGATCAGCCTAAGCATGCCACACAGGCGTACCCGGATATACACTTTTCGCCTCCTGTGGATTTTCTGTTTCAGGAATCACTACTCTATCTATCCCCCTTAGACGGAATGTTTCAGCCGGATCAGTCTGCGCGGACAGCGCAGGCTGATCTGGTCGATACATTACGCAGATGTGTATCGCCGCAGCTGCATTTTGGGTCATTTTTAGAAAAAATGTATAGGCACGTGCCTACAGTGCCTAAAGGAAGCTACGGTCCTGGTTGACGTGTAAAAATACGGTCGTACAGATCAAAAGAAGCCCAAACAATTTTATGGGGTAACGTGATAGTATATGAAAGGATACAGTTAACTGATCTACCTTGATTTGACATCGTTTTACATACATGGGCATATTTTAAGCTTCATTGCGTCACGCACTAAAAACTTTCACTTACTTTACACTTTGAAAATATTTGATTACGTACATGTAGTTGTCGTAAATGTACCTTCTGACAAATTATTTATTGGAGATAGCATCGATTCGTAAACAGATCTTTGCATACACCTTTAAATAGCTACATAGATAGACGGATTAACACATTTACCCTTTCACACATATAACCTATTTGACGTCTCTGCAGCAAACGACATTTGAAAACATTGTGGCAAAAGGAGAAATTGCTTATCATACGATGTTTTCACTTCATGCCACAATGCCTTTTAACTTTACTAAATATTAATAATTTCATTAATAAATTAAAAGATTTACCATAATTTCACAAAGTTCAAAGTCGTCTACTTTAGATTTTGTGTAATGTGGAAAATGGTTAAATTCTCCTGTAGCCATCCTCAAAACACCTACGTGTTTTCACATCTTTTCAATGATTAAACTTTCCCTTATACAAACAAATTTTCCATAAGTGCCCAGATGGGTATCAAAGTCGTATGCTGCTGATTTACTGTAAGTTGCAACGTTTTAAAGCTGCGCACAAACATAAATGGGCTGCATGCATATCTTTCCACAATGTGTTTGGTAAAAGTTGAAAGTACATTATATAAGCCCTATTTGGCGTTCAGGGATTGTGGGAATAGCATTACGACTGATGCATTGGTGTAAGGGTAAATACTACCGGTTTTACTGATAAATGACCCAGTATATGCCCCTTGATATAAATGAAATACCGTTAAAAGCGGCGTTAAACACCTTTCAATTAAACACATATCTAGGACCCGTGCTCTGTGCAACTCAAACATACGCCAAATGAGCAGTTCCACGAGAAAACCAACATTATGGACTCTGCGTAATGTATCGACCCAGATCAGCCTGCACACTCCGCGCTGGCTGATCCGGGCCGACATATTCTGTCCAAGGGGGATAGATGTATAGACTAATGATTCCTGAAACAGAAAATGCACAGGAGGCGAAAAGTGTCTGTCGGGATTAGCCTGCGTGGCATGCTTATGCTGATCCAGATCGATACTTTACGCAGAGTCCACGATGTTGGTTTTCTCGTGGGACGGTTAAAATACTTTTTCCCAGTAAAGGGCCAGATTACTCGACAGACTGATGTATTTAATCTTGTGTATGGATCAGAAAGCATAGATTCATAACCAGATATTCACCTGCACCTTTCAGAAACTAATTTCGTGGTTTTTTTCCAGTGTATAAATTTGTGAATGATAGATGTAGCCTATCTTTATATGAACCGTTCCACGAGAAAACAAACATTATGAACTCTGCATAATGTATCGACACATATCAGCCTGCGCAGTCCACGCAGACTAATCCAGGCCGGCACTTTCCGCTTCAGTAGTATAGAGGTATAGAGTTAAGATTCCTGAAGTATAGAAAATCCACTGGAGACGAATAATGTCTGCCCGAATTAGCCTACGTCGTCATGCTTATGCTGATCCGAGTCGATACTTTACGTAGAGTCCACAACGTTGGTTTTCTCGCGGAACGGCTCATATTTATTTAAAAACAAATAATCCCCTCCCACCTGCACACGAATCAGCAGCAGACGATTTCAAGATATGGTAGCAAAAGAAGAAAATTCTCATGTTGTGACTTTGAACAGCAATTTTTCTTTTCACCAAATTATTAAATAATTAAACTTTCATTTATAGAGATTTTCAATAATTGTGCAACAATGTTCACGCAACGTTGCTTCAGATTTGTCGTATATGGGGAAAAGGGTTAATTTCACCTAGATCATCCCCAATCCCGCAAACACCTACGTGTGTTACTACACACTGTTCAATGGTGAATTCTCATTTCAATAGAGTACATTGGGCATATCAATAATTTGATATCATTCGAATGTCAATCAATCTTCCAGTCATCAATTTCCGAAAAACTTTTGTGTATACCGATGTTCAGTTTTACATCTATGATGTTTATCTTAAAACCAACAGCATATACATATTATACTTTATAGCAGGACAGGTGTTAGACATCTTCTGTTGATAATTATGTGAATGCATAATTCGAATTATGCACAGTTCAACGCATGTCCCTATTGCAGACGAATTTTGACGCATCTGCAGTAGACGGCTTTTGAAGCATCTTCCGAAAAGACTTTTGACTATTGTGTCAAAAGCAGAAATTGTTCCCAATTTCATAAGAATTCAATAATAATACATGTACTTCAATTATAGATATATACTAATTTGGGCTTAGATGTTTTCATTATCGTCTGCTGAAGATTTGTTAAATTTGAACTGTGTACATACAGCCTGTGCATGCCTCATATTGTTCCTATAGCAACGTTTTATAAATAAACTTCAACCTCTCCGTGTTGAAGTCGTATGAGCGTCCGCCTCGGGTGCGGGAGACCGTGGTTCGATCCCCGAGGCACACCAGAAGTAAAGACTTCCCGTCTAGACGTTCCAGGTTGCGGTCATATAATTAGGACTAGTGCATCGGTGTACCGATGAACAATACCGGTAGTACTGGTAATTACTGGAACGCCGTGATATAACTGAAATGCTGTGTTCAAACAATTGTAACTATTGATTGATTTATAGGGGTTAAACGCTATTTTCAACATTTTTATCAGTCTTATCACGGCGGCCAGTTCACCTACTTATGTGTTTCCTCGCTTTCTTACACCATTTTCAACATAGACTATAAGCCCGTTGGTGGAAGACGAATGACGCTTGTCACCGTGACTTTCGTCAAACGTTGGAAAGAATGTTGGCCGAGCTGGGGTTAGAACTCACAACCCATGGATTGAAAGCCCGCGTCGCTACTGACTGAGCTACCGGGGCTCAGCACTATTTCAAGTACACACATATCAACATTAAAAAGTTTAGGTCACCATAAACATATAGATCTACAGATGGAAGGAAAGTACATACAGTTGAAGATCTATTAAGAGTAGTATTAATTATCAAATAACTCCTATTACTTTGTTGGTCTCCCGTAGTATTCTCAAAATACTGTACATGTATGTAAATCTTGCCCGATATGAAAAATGTTGTCAATATTCAATGTCATTTTGCATGGGTGAGAGAACAACTAGCGTTTGCAAGTTTACTAGGTCATTTCAACATTGAACATTCATATATAACCGTGAGAATAATGGATGTTTTATTATTGATTTGGTGTAAACGCCGTTTGCAACAATTTTAAGTCATAGCATAGCGCTTAGTTCATCTATCAATGAGTTTCCTGACTTTCTTACATTAGTCTTTCCAAGCACCTGGCTTCGTTCGCCCCATAGACTGTTATCCCATCGGTAAAAGAGTAACTTCGCATGTCTCATTGACTTTTGCCAAAAGTCGGAAAGAATGTAAGCCGAGCTTGGGTTAAAGGCCTCTAGATTGACAGCCCACGTCGCTACCGACTGAGCTAACGGGCACCGGCAATAACTATAACCGCTGAATATCTGCAACTGGTGACGTCACCAACGATTTTTGTTAGTTCTTAGATATGAGTTTGTCCTTGCGAAAACGTACAAGTGGGCGTTTGTGAGTTGTACAGAGCCAGATCAGCCTTTGCAACCGTACACTCTGATCAAAGTCTTCACTGTTCGCTTATTACTCACGTAAGTTTGTTTGAAGCTTCTGTCAACGTGTGTATAACGTGTGACATGACGGACCCGATGAACAGGTTGATCTGAACCTGATCCGAACATGAAATGTGCTGTCCCTGAAAGTATTTTAACCGTCCCACGAGAAAACCAACATTGTGGCCTCTGCGTAAAGTATCGTCCGGATCATCCTAAGGAGGCCGAGCGGGCTTACCTGGATAGACACTATTCGCCTCCTGTGAATTTTCTGTCTCCGGAATCATTACTCTATACCTCTATCCCCCTGAGACGGAATGTGTCGGCCCCGGATTAGCCTGCGCGGACTGCGCAGGCTGATCTTGGTCGATACATTTCGCAGAGGCCATAATGTTGGTTTTCTAGCGGGACGGCTCACATATTTATGTTACATATTGATGTATCATATTTTATCTTCTTTGCTTACATGACGTTTTATGGCGCTTACAACTATTTCCCCGGTTATATCACGTTGCTTCTTGGATAAGCCTCCAGTTACACTGGTCCATTTAATCAAACTGACACCAGCGAGTCAGTGGTAATGCCAACCCCACAACCCTGACCGCCAAGGAGGGAAAGGCATTACTACCAGTTTAAAGTATTTGGAATGACCCGGCCATGGATCGAGCCCGCGAATTTCCGCATACTAGGCGGACGCTGAACCATTATACCACCGAGGCGGTTGATCTGTTAAAAGGGTACAACACAGTCAAAGAATAGGCTGCACGAGTGAGCGAGTTGATATATGTTTGCGTTGTCCGTAAATGGTGTTTAATGTCGAGTATAGCTGGATGACAGTTATTCATATTCTACATAAATACGCTTTCTGACGCCTCATGAGCAATTTCTCCATTTGTCACAATGTTTTCAACAATAATTAAACTTTCCTTTTTATATAATTTTCATATGTGTTTGTATATGTTTTCAACAATAATTAAACTTTCCTTTTTATATAATTTTCATATGTGTTTGTATATGTTTTCAACAATAATTAAACTTTCCTTTTTATATATTTTTCATATGTGTGTGTATATGTTTTCAACAATAATTAAACTTTCCTTTTTTATATAATTTTCATATGTGTGTGTATATGCTTTCAACAATAATTAAACTTTCCTTTTTTATATCATTTTCATATGTGTGTGTATATGTTTTCAACAATAATTAAACTTTCCTTTTTTATATAATTTTCATATGTGTGTGTATATGTTTTCAACAATAATTAAACTTTCCTTTTTTATATAATTTTCATATGTGTGTGTATATGTTTTCAACAATAATTAAACTTTCCTTTTTATATCATTTTCATATGTGTGTGTATATGTTTACAACAATAATCAAACTTCCCTTTTTTATATAATTTTCATATGTGTGTGTATATGTTTTCAACAATAATTAAACTTTCCTTTTTTATATAATTTATATCATTTTCATATGTGTGTGTATATGTTTACAACAATAATCAAACTTCCCTTTTGATATCATTTTCATATGTGTAGGAAACACATAGTTATGTGACCTGGAACTTCGTATCCTACATACATTCGAGTGGTGCAATCCAGTTGGCACGAAATGCTACACCGATCGACGTCAATCGATCGATTCATGCAAAACGGTTGTAACTACAAATTGTAACAATATGTAGTTACAACCGTTTTGCACGAAGCCAACGAAATGTCAACGTCCAAAGAAATCATTAGTCATCACATAGTTCTGTGCATATTTAGCACACATGTGACATTTAACTCTTTTATTTTATATAGACGATTTAACCCTTTACTACAGAAACTGACTTTTGAAAACATTGTTGCAAAAGGGGAAATTGCTCAAAACGAGCATTAACTATTTCCACAATGTTTTCAACTCTATTTATAATAATAATACTTTTATCGACAGAGATGTTCAACTTTTTGGCCTAAATGTTTTCAAAGTCGTTTGCTCCAGATTTGTTGTACGATGGAAAGGGTTAAAATCTAGCAGGAACATATCGTATTTGAAATCATTTTTGGGAAATGGCACTCCCCTTTGAGATTATTTATTATTTATGAGACCACATTGGCATTAAACTAGTGGGGTTACACTTCCAATCTTTAGCCAGAAGCTGCATTTAGGTATGTACAACATATATGCGGACGGTGATGACCCTGGTGAGACAGTTACGAATGCACAGACTCGTCTGAGTATTTACTGTGCACAGATGAATTAAGACCCCTAAATTGATAGACGCGCCTTAATTATGATATTTCGCAACCGGCGTTATCCGTGTGATCCAACGAGACATTTCGACGCAGTTGCAGCCGATGATATTTGAAAACATAGTGTCAAAAGTAGATATTTGAAAACATAGTGTCAACAGTAGATATTTGAAAACATAGTGTCAAAAGTAGATATTTGAAAACATAGTGTCAACAGTAGATATTGCACATAATGAACAATTTTTCCATTTGCCACAATATTTTCAAGTTTTTTCATTTATTTAAATTGTCTTAGTTGTCTGCTTCAGATGTGTTGTGTAAGGGAAATGATTACATTAAACATTTGTAGTCTGGGATTTTTGGTAAAAAGAACCCACACGTTCCCCGGATGTTAACGGAATGTACATTGTAGTTAAACATGTATGGTAAGGTAATAGTTAAGCCGGTTGCAGAATTCCTTAAGGGTGGTTTTCGCGTGACATGGGCCACATCATGTGATACCATTGTGAGTTATACGTATACAGTATGTACCCGTAGGCGTTCGTTATCCTCCATTCATTTCGAAATATCGAAGGGGTCAGTCAAGTACTGATCAATACGTTATTACTGGTTTGATAAATGAACTCAAAGGAATGTGAAATAAACAGGAAAATGACATCAACAGTTAAACATTTTTGGAAAATTGATATGCTGAACATGTTTTTTTTATGCAATTTTATTGCAAAGAGGAAGTTTTAAAAAAAATGACAAAATACTCACCAAATGAACAGTTTCTAAACTGGAAGCGAGAGAAAGAACCCAAGTATTAGACCACATGCAGACGTATTTGGACGCATCTAAAGCAGACGCCTTTTGAAAACAGACAAAAGGTGAAAATCCTATAATGAGTAATTCCTCCTTTTTCAACTATATTCAAACAGGGACACTATAATATAGTGTCCCTGATTCAATGAAAAAAAAAAAAAAAAAAAAAAAGACTTGATTCAGATATGAAATTATTGCTTTATTTTTTAACAAAGTTTTCGAAAGAAGTTAAGAAGGAAATGGTACACCTTATCGTATGGATTAACCCGTTCCCTTATCCATGTATAACAAATCTGCAACAGACGACTTTGAAAATATGTAGGCAATTTCTGTAAATGAAAACATAATTTTGAAATCAGAGCTAAAAACATCGTAGATAAACGTGAAACTACTCATGATGCAGCAGCAGGTCTGCAATTGAAAAGGGGTTAAACTATGACAATGTTTGAATAAAAAAAAATCCGATGAAACCCTTTACTGCGAGTCATCCTGCCATTTGGAAATCAGATTTCACATGATGTGTTTGCGTGGTGTTTTACACATCGTTACATGATGTTTCCAGTTATATCACGGCGTTTCCTGGATAAGTTACCAGTTCTACAGTTTCATTAATCCCGATACCAACGAGACATTCGTAATGATAACATCACAATCCTGAGCGCATAGGGGGATAACACATGATTTCTAGGGCTGGTGGTAGATAAGTTGTTTGTTTATTTTATTCATAGTACTTTAAACATTTCAAGGTTTCAATTTTGATTTCTTTAAAATGGACTCATCCAGCTTACCATTTAGAAGAATATCCAGTCAATTTTATGAATATTAAGTTAACCCTTTCCCACCTATAGACGCATTTTTACGCAAAAGTAGCAGGTGACTTTTTGAAAACATTGTGACCAATGTGAAATTGCTCATGATGAACAATTTCTCATTTGGCCACAATGTTTTCAACTTTATTTAACATTTAAGCAATCTTTTATGGATATTTTTCAAGTTTTTGTCACTATGTTTCAAAGTCATCTGCTGCAGATTTGTTGTATGTGTGAAAGGGTTAAGATGTTGATTTGAGCAGACAGCAGTGAAACGCCTGGTCAGACGGCATGGAGGCACCGGCTGGAATAGTCTGGTACTCGGCGTACCAAAGTAAATAAGGAAGTTTGGCATAATACAAAAATGGCTTTAGAAATGTCATCTCCACTTACATATCGCTTTCACGTATAAGTCAATTAGTAAAATATACAATTGACTTTCTTAAACTCAACAGCGGACAAATACAACATGGTGTTTGGAATAAATACATGAATATCATCCACAAAAAGGGTAGTCCTTTAGTCTTTTGCAAGCTACACCATGCCCTGTCCAAAGGGTGCCGCCATAATATTGTATGCTTAACCCGTTAATGTTATGGTAGGGGCAGGTTACTCAAGACCGACTTTATACGTGTGGCACAGACTTCACAAAATCGGTTCCGGCAGTCGAAGGGTTAAGCTCCAGTGCATGTGTTTTTTAATTGTGCAGTTTACAGTTCATATTAATCATTTAATTGATATATTAAACTACAAATCCCCAGGGTAGAACCAGTTCTGACCACAGGGTCATATAATGTCCACTTATAATGTATGGCCACAAATTCTTGTTAAATTCCAAACACTAAAGCTCAAGTTCATACCCCAAACCCTTACCCCCGTTTGGCACATTTTTAACCTAGGGTCAAAATGAGTGCAACCTTGTAAGTAGTGGACCACTAGGTAATGCTAATTAACATATATTGAAGCCTCAGCTCCGGCGAATATATATGAAAATTACAATAAAAAGTTGTATTTAAATCTTCAACTTAGTGGTATACATTTACATGTGATGTCACAATCTTAAGATTTCTGCTTCATGTAAAAATAGAAATAAAGAATTTAAGTCATATACTTTAATATTTTTTATTTCATTCATGTAAAAACAATTTAACCCATTAGGGTTGAACAAATCTTGATATGATGTTATAGTAAGTGACAGAAAATGAAAAACGTCTTGGACACATAATTCATAAATATCCATTGTAAGTTTTAGGATAGTACTTTCAAAACACAAGAACATGTATTATGCAGTTGTGATTCCAGCAGGCTGCAGTTAAAATATTGTTAACAAATAATTAACCTTTTCCCCCACATGCAGAGGCTTTTTGAAGCATCTGCAGACGCATTTCAAAAACATTGTGGCAATAGGGGAAAAATACTCATTTACTCATAATAAGCAATTTCTCCTGTTAGCACAATGTTTTTAACTCAATGTAAAACATCGGCTCTATTTGTGTCTATAAAATTACGAAAACTCACCAAATGAATACTTTATAAATGTGAAAGAAAGAGAAGAAACTCAAATGTATACTCTCATTAGTAGAACATATTTTTGCCTAGATGTTTTCTAAGGGGACTTCAGCAGATTGATTGTACATGGGAAAGGGCGTACAGTGTATGTAACCAATATACAAGATACACAATTCACACTGATAGAATAGAGAACAACTTCCTACAACATTTTTACACTCTTTTCAGGGTAATATACCAGTTTATCTTGTTGCAAACATATCACATATAAAGCTAAACATTAATCAATATTGAATCTTAATTGTATTTACTTTATACAGAACATAGTAAACCATGATCCACATACACACGTTTTTGGCATCATACAACTTTTTAAAACATTGTGGCAAAAGATTGAAACTAGAGATTGCTTTTTTGAAAAAGCGATTGTCTCCCCATTTGTGTGGTCGTAGGGGAGGAAAAGAAATGATGGAGATGAATTGTTTAGTTTTGGACTGGAGATGAAGCAACAGTGACAATCCTCAGTTATTGAGCGGAAACCATTTTTCAGCTGAGGGTTACCATGACCTTGGTCTTTGACCTAGTGACCTCAAAATCAATAGGGGTCATTTGCTGCCGGTGACCAACCTGCACACCAAGTATGAAGTTCCTGGGCCCAAGCAATCTTCAGTTATTGAGCGGAAACCATTTTTTTTTCAGCCAAAGGTCACCGTGACCTTGACCTTTGACCTACTGACATCAATAGGGGTCATCTACAGGTTAGGACCAAGCTGCACACCAAGTATGAAGTTCCTGTGTATAAAAGTTCTTGAGTCATTGAGTAAAACACATTTTTCAGCTGAAGGTTACCGTGACCTTCGACATTTGACCTTGTGACCTCAAAATCAAACAAATTCAATAAAGGTCATTTACTGGTTAGGACCAACCTGCACACGAGGTATGAAGTTCCTCAACATAAGCATTCTTTAGTTATTGAGAGGAAACCATTTTTCAGCTGAAGGTAACCATGACCTTGACATTTAAGCTAGTGACCTCAAAATCAATAGGGGTCATCTACTGGTGGTGACCAACCTGCACACCAAGTATTAACTTCCATGACCAAAGCATTCTACAGTTAATAAGCAAAAACAATGTTTCAGCTCATTGTCACTGTGACCTTTCAGCTCAAGGTCACTGTGACATTGACTTTGACCTCAAAATTAATAGCGTCTTCTACTGGGCATGGCCAACCTGCATACCAAGTATGGAGTTCCTCGGCCCAAGCGTTCTTCAGTTATTGAGCGGAAACCATTTTTTACCTCACAAGATCACCATGACCTTGACCTTTGACCTTCTGACATCAAAATCAATAGGAGTCATCTACTGGTCATGACCAACCTGCATACCAAGTATGAAGATCCTATGTCCAAGTGTTCTTCAGTTATTGAGCGGAAACAAGTGTGACGGATGTGACCTTGACCTTTGACCTAGTGACCTTAAAATTAATAGGGGTCATTTGCTGGTGGTGACCAACCTGCACATCAAGTATGAAGTTCCTGGGCCCAAGCAAAAACTATTTATCAGCTCATTGTCACTGTGACCTTTCAAGCTCATGGTCACTGTGACCTTGACTTTAGACGTACTGACCTCAAAATCAATAGGGGTCTTCTACTAGGCATGGCCAACCTGCATACCAAGTATGGAGTTCCTCAGCCAAAGCGTTCTTCAGTTATTGAGCGGAAACCATTTTTTACCTCACAAGGTCACCATGACCTTGACCTTTGACCTTATGTTATTAAAATCAATAGGGGTCAGCTACTGGTCATGACCAACCTGCGTACCAAGTATGAAGTTCCTACGCCCAAGCGTTCTTCAGTTATTGAGCGGAAACAAGTGTGACAGACGGAAGGACGGACGGAAGGACGGAAGGAAGGACGGACGGAACGGGCAAAAACAATATGTCACCCCCATGTAATGGGGGAGACATAATTACTCATAATGAGCAATGTCTCCACTATATTCAATACTAGTAAGTATTTATTGAGACTTTAAAATATATTTAAAACATTCATTAAAGTTGTCTGCTGCAAATGTTTTGTACGAGGGCATCCATGGGATGAGAAATATACATCTCACTGAGCATCAACTTTTTTCACACCTTTTTCTGGGTAATTTACGAACTATGAGCCATGACCGGTAAGTTTATCTTGTCTCCAACATATCACATATAAAACTTAACATTTAGTAACCCTTTCCCACATACAACAATTCTTTGATAATGTAAATTCAAAAATATGGAAAATCTCTATAATTGTAGGTATAATTAGGGAAAAATGTTGAAAATATTGTGGCAAAATGAGAAATTGCTTGTTTTGAGTAATTTCTCCTTTTGCCACAATGTTTTCAAAAGTTGTCTGCTGTAAATGTGTCTGCAAGTTGGATAATGTTAATATGGGACCTTCACTGTATTTACTTTATACAGAAAACAGTAAGCATAGATGATATTTTCAAACGTTTCCAAATTAAAAACATTATGAAGAAAAATTTGCCAAAGTGTGTCAGGTAAGTTTTGTTAGTTTGAATGGAGTTTTAGACTGGTTTCTACAGTGTTTCAGTTATATCATGTGGTTTACTGATTAAAATGTAAACTAGAACTATCACTGAAAATGATAAATACCCCCAAAACAGCACCTTGACCTACACCATAACTTAATAAGTAAAAGGGCCATCACTCTGTAAAATAATATGCACTTATAAGACCTTTAGGATATGCACATCTCCTCTTGGTATAGAAGCTTCATGTAAAATTTTATTGAATTCCACCCAGTGGTTTGTAAGAAATAGACTGGACAAAATAGGGCTTCCGACCGACCGACACAGTGACTCCTATATACCCCCTCTTCTTATAATAATGAGTTTATCCTGACACACATCGGTTGTAATACTATTGCCCCAACCCTTAGCACGAAGGCAGGAAGAAACTACTTAGATTTTAAAGTCTTTGGTATGTGACCTTCAAACGTGAAAAGCATGATATTGTGACAAAGACGAAAACATACATGAGCAATTTTCTGAGTAAAATACAAATATGGAGTTTATCCTGACACACAGCTAGCATCAGTTGTAAGACTATTGCACCAAATCTGAGTACCAAGGCAGGAAGAAACTACTTGGATTTTAAAGTCTTTGGTATGTGACCTTTAAAACGGGTAAAGCATGGTATTGTGACAAAGACTAACACATATATGAGCAATTATCTTTTTTCTCATAATATCATCAGAGATCAAACAAACAACATGATTTATAGAAGATTTGCTCCTTATGAGCAGAACTCTCTTTTCCCATAATGTCTCGAAAACGAGAAATAAATAACTTAGACCCCCTGGCATGTCAAAGACTTCACTTTATCCTGACAAAGGGAAGAAATTATGTTTACCCTCTCCCACATACAGATGCTTTGTGACACATAGCAGAAAACCTTTGACAAAAATGTTGCAAAAGAGAAATTGCTCCTTTTCCTACAATGTTTTCCATAGTGGTCTCGTCCCCTACAGATGTGTCAAATGTGTTTCTGTCAAGGAATATATAAATCTCTGTAAAATTGTGTTTGTTTGTATGATGTTATACGCTGCTTTTAACCTTTTTTGTTATATCACCGGCGTTTCCTGGATAAGTTTCAAGTACTATTGGTCCAATTATCCTGACACCAGTGAATCAGCTGTGATGCTAACCCAGCAATCCTGAGCGCCATGGAGGCAAAGTCCTTACGACATTTTATTTCTACATTTTGTAAAAGAAGAGAGACTTCATCAAACCATCTGTCATGAAGGGAAGAAATTATGTCAAAATATGGATATTATCCTTTTAAGACATATGGGATTTTTTATCTTGAACCATTTTACTTATACAGGCAACATTTGGCTATTCTGCAAAAAACAACTTTGAAACTTTGCAGAACAGGTACACATTGCTAAAATCTGTGTATTTCTCTTTTTCATCAAAACCATCCTCCAAATTTGTTGACATGTCTTTAAATCTAATTATTTAATTTTAGTTCATTTAGTAAATGATAATATAACTTTCTTGATCTTCTTTGTGAAACTAACTTTTCATATACTATATTTACTTGTAAATATGTTACTATTATGTTTAAATTATTACTCTGTACCTAAAGTGACTTATAGGCCCAACGCGGCCGGGTGTGTTTATTGTATTAATAGTTGTATGTAATTGTTATACACATGTCACTCTAATAAAATATATCTTATCTTATCTTATCTTATCTTATGTCCCCCTTTTTTTTTTAGATGCAGTCTGATCTGGATCAGCACTATTTGCTACTCAGTCTCACAACATTTTTAAGAAGCTTCTTACAAACAGTGTAAATTTGAATCAGATCACATGGAAGCGCTGCCATGTCTGTATCCACAAAGCCTAAGGTTGGTGTAGAACAGATCATATGAGTCAGCGCATGAGAAAAATATACCAGTTGGCATTTCTATACAGTGTAGGTTCAGATCATCTTGTCCATCTGCTCTGTTTTCTGAGACTCAAGTTGACATGATCTTCTAACAAGCTTGCATAAGCAATATGTCAACAGTGTCAATCTCGATCAGGTATACAAGCCGATCTAATGTTCATAAAAATCAACTTGTACATTTTCCAATACACCAGGCTCATATGTTTACAGACAATCTTGTGTTTAAAGACCACTCATGGGAATTGAACAATCTGGTCTCTGTTCACAGGTTGTCTATAATTGCAGGGTCATTTATACAGAAAATGAAAACTTTGGTAACTAAAAATATGGTCGTTATAGACAGGGAATTGCTATTCCAATGTAGTCTTTAGCACAGCTAAAATTACCTTTGAGATGTCAGGGTCAATCAAATTACTCATATCTACAGGCACACCAACAATCCTTTCTATGTGGAACAAGGATATTAACACAGTTTGACTGCAATAAAAACCTAGATCATGATATTACTCCTGCACATAGAACTGTTACTGTGACATGACTGACAGGTCAGTTTACTCTAAATATTTACCTGAAATTAAAAAAGTGTTTGGTAACACTTGAGCCTTCTACCATTATAAGTATACATATAGTCCATACAATTATAATGTTGACCCTTTTCCCACAAATCTACAGCAGGTGATTTTGAAAACATTTGGGAAAAACTATCTCTATAAATGAAAGTATAGTTATTGAATACAGATTAAAACATTGTGGAAAAAGGAGAAATTGCAATGAGCAATTTCTCCATTTGCCACAATGTTTTAATCTGTTTTCAATAACTATACTTTCATTTATAGAGATTTTAAAAGTTGTCTTGTGTAGATGTATAAAAATGTGGGAAAGGATTAAAATCTCTTTAAATTGAAATTTGAAAAGGAAAAATACAGGTTTGCTATAATTGCATGATAAACCTATATCTAAAGCTTCACGACAATGGCATGTCATAAATTAGGGCATGCCTTTTTTTAAAAACAAATTAACGAAACAATGCAAAGCAATATACCCCTCCAACTTTTTGAAAGTTTTGGGCATGTAAACTGACCTTTTCGCATAATCAACACGCAACAGTTAAATGTTCAAGTGGCATTAAAATATTAACCATTTTTTAGATAAAATAAATGCAGCAGATGACTTTGAAAATAACTAAGAAAAAATATAGGAAATCTCTATTAATGTCAATGTAATTTTTCAATACAGTTGAAATCATTGTGACAAAAGGAGAAATTGTTCATCATGAGCAAGTTCAGCCTTTTGCCATGATGTTTTCAGAAGTCGTCTGCTACAGATGCTTTAAAATCTGTCTGCAGGAGGTGAAAAAAGGTTTAATTAATACACTGTTATCTGTAAGGCACAAGTCTGTGTAGATATTCAATAACGTTGGCTTTAGACAGTTTGGAATCGTCCTCTTTCCCCTGCTGCTTGTCCAGTAACTTCACACCGTCTTCCCACATCCACTGGTAACTGTGGAACTTTGTGTCCCTGTTTAAGAAAGTTAAAAAATATCCATTGAGAGTGTTAGGACAGAACTTTCACAACACAAGTACATGTATTATTCAGTTATACAATTTCATCAACCTGCAGCTAACCCTTTCCCACAAACAGACGCTTTCTGACGCCTCTGCAGCAGACGACTTTTGAAAACATTATGGCAAATGAGCAATTTCTCCATTTATTACAATGCTTTCAAATCTATACAATAATTATACTTTCATTTTATTTCAGATATTCCCTTTTTTTGCCTTGATCTTTTCGATGTCATCTGTTGCAGATTTGTTGTATGTAATTGTTGGGAAAGGGTTGTTGTTAACAAGTATCAACCCCTTTACCACATGCAGGAAGGTTCCTGTTCACACATTAAGTCATACAAGCATCCTGAAAGCCTCAGAATCAATGTCATAAAAAATCACCTACATATCTGATCGCGAGGGCCAATTTCTTTTTCAAACCTCCAAATGTTGTTTTCATAAGGAGTGACTCACATCTGTTTAACAGTTTCTCACGTACAGACACATTTTGACGGGTAAAATGCAGATAGCTTTTGAAACACTGTGACAAAAGGAGAAACTAGTCATTTTGAGCAATTTCTTCTTTGGCAACAATGTTTTCAAACCCTATCCATTAATAAAAATAATAGTTTATAGATTTTGTCATACTTCTGCTTAGATGATTTCAAAGTCGTCTGCTGCAGATTTGTTGTATGTGGTTAAGGGGTTACCATTTTCAACTTGCTACAAATTTGCAGAAGATGATTTTGAAAACATATAGCAAAAATATAGAAAACATTTTGAAATGTTAAATGTATGAATGAAGAAGAAAACATAGCGGCAAAAGAAGCAATTTCTCCTTTTACCACACTGTTTTCAAAAATTGTCTGCTGCAGCTGCATTGTTTGGAAAGGGTTAAGGGTTAAGTTGTTTCCTGTGTACCGTACTTACTTTACGCTTGCTATACTTTCTATAGGACAGTCAAATCTGGACTGCCCATTCCGCAGGTTGAAGAAGTATTTCTTGCTCTGTGATTTACTCCATTGCATAGTCCAGGGATCTGGAATAAAGGAGATACATCATACATGTACTTTTACCTTAACTCTTTCCCTCATACGACAATTTTGCAGCAGACGACTTTGAACATATTGTGTCATAAAATGGAAAATCTCTATAATTGAATGGATAACCTATGACTAAACATGGAAAACATTGTGACGAAAGGAGAAAATGCTCGTTTTGAGTAATTTCTTCTTTTGTCACTATGTTTTCAAAAAGCTGTCTGCTGCAGAGGCGTCAGAAAGCGTCTATATGAGGGAAAAGGATAAACCAATCGCATTTAAAAACAAATGAAAATATTGTCTGTATAAAAATGTGAGACATCTGCATGCTTACCAACCTTTTCTCATCCTCAAGGGGGAGTTTCATAAACTCAAAGTGGGGGATTGGGGTTTGAAGGGGGGAGATTTTCAGCGCCATGAATTTAACAGTAGAAATGTTCACAATAGAACGGAATTTTGATAACTATGCAGGGATACATGTACAATACTTTCAATATTTAATATAGGAAAATAATTAAAAAGACTCATTTTGAGAATGTTTTCTATTAAACAGATTATTTTCAACTGTATCTTAGCATTTAAGTATTATTTTGGAATTTTTTCAAATCTGTTCTTTGATATTTAGAAATGTTTTAACTGTGGTTAACTAGAAAATCACGCAAGTTGTCTGTTATGTCAAAGACTTTCATATTACATCCAAAAAAATAAAAATATTAACAACATTTTAATTTATAGACATACTTTTGAATGAAAAACACGGGTACCAATGGAATAAAGACACATGGAGAAGAAATATACATACATGTATTAATCATTTAATTGAGCTACACACATTGTTTTGAACTTGTTGAAAGAAAGGGCCTTTTATCAGTGACAATATGTTAAAAAGTTGATGTTAGAAAATGATTGTAGTAATTTTCAGTACATTTATCCTCATGATTTAATTAAAAAAAAAATTTTTTTTTTTTTAATTTTCGATTTTTCGAAAATCGTGAGTTTCTCCCTCATGATCGTAGGGGTGGGGTTACGCCCTTCAAATCGTGAGACTCACGATTGAATCTGGAGGGTTGGTAAGCATGAATCTGGAAAATTGAAAGTTTTACTTTTAATAAAGATATAAAATCATAAAACAAATCTGCAGCAGATGACTTTGAAAACATTTAGTCAAAACTATAGAAACTCTCTTTAAATAAATCATTTATTTTTTAATAAATTTGAAATCATTGTAGTAAAAGAAGATATTGATCATAATGAGCAATTTCTCCAATTGCCACATTTGTAAAAAAAAATCTGCTGCAGAGAAATCAAAAATTGTCTGTATAAATTTTTTTATGTGAAGGGCAATTTTATTGGGGTTTTACGTCATTTTCAACATAATTTCAGTTCAATGACAGCAACAGTTCACTTATTCATGATCCCTGGGTAAACAAACGAGCATTAGGCTAGACAAGAGTGAACGCCAATGACGACTTGGTATAGACATGCGTATTCTTCCTAAGAACATGTGTACCAAGTTTCAGTTGAAAATGTTGAGCGTTTTTTTTTAGTTATGAGGTAAGGTTAAATTTTTGTGACAACGTTGAAACACCAAAGACAATGATGAGGATGAAGCCATGGGTATCACAATAGCACAATAGACGAGACAAGCTAAAATGTGCCCATGCCCAAGCACTTTCTACCATGAGTGCCGCAAGCCCGGATCAAACCTGGGATGCCAGGTTTCAAATTCTCCATGCTAACCACTTGGCCTCGGTGAATTCTACGAGTGAAAGGTTTAATCTTGTCTTGCATCGGCGTTTGAAAGAGAGAGACTCACCCTTCATTGTTCTGACGATATATATCCCAGTAGGTTTGTAGAATCGGTGCTCTGTATTTGACTGTGGACTAAAACAGAGTCTGTCTACCCCTCCGCACCCCTTTACCCTCTTCATATCCAACCTAAAATGGAAAAATATCAATTCTTAACAAACATATCATTTAAACATTTACTCCATATAACAAATCTACGACAGATGACCTTGGAAACAACTTGGAAACATCTTGAAAATATGGAAAATATCTGTAAGTGAAAGTATTAAATGATTTCAGAATTGTTGTATGAGGGAAAGGGTTAAAATTGATACAGACTTGAAAACATTGTACAAAAGGAGAAATTGCTAAAAATAAGCATTTTCTCCTTTTTCAACAATGTTTTCAAAAGTCGTTTGATGCAGACCTGTTTATTAGCCTCTGTTTGTGGTAAAGGGTTAAGGGGAAACATCTAAAACAGAATTGAGCTTAACTGTCTAGGTCAAGTCACCATCAGATTATCTGCTGGCTAAAATTAATGGTGAACAAATGGCAACTTTTTTCGCCATTAATAACACAATTAACACTAACCCACTTGCAGCACATTAACCCTTTCCCTCATATAGACGCTTTCTGATGCCTCTGCCTCGGCTTTTTGAAAACATAGCGACAAAAGAAGAAATTGCTCAAAACAAGCATTTTCTCCTTTTGCCACAATGTTTTCCACTTTTAGTCATAGGTTATTCATTCAATTAGAGATTTTCTAATTTTTGACAAAATATGTTCAAAGTCGTCTGCTGCAACATTGTCATATGAGGGAAAGGGTTAACACACATTGGAAGAAGACGATTTTTCTAAACATTGTGCAAAAAGAGAGAATGATCACAATGAGCAATTTTTCTTTTTGCCTCAATATTTTCAACTCTATTAATTTATTATGCTTTCATTTATGGATTTTCCATATTTTGTCTAGATGTTTTGAAAGTCGTCAGCTGCAAATTCTTTTTTTTTTTTAAACGGTTAACACTTTTCTTCAGTCTCAAAAAACTGTTCCATAAAGATGTCAGAGAAGCGTTTCTTATTTCAAGTAAGGACAGACAGATAAACAGACGACAGAGACATGAGCCCCATATATCAGTCTGCCTCAAGTAAAGGGCACACAAAAAGAGCTTAGAAGTCGTACCATATGTACAGAGCTCTATATAAGGGGCGTTTTGCATGTTCTGAAATCCTCAATCGACCCTCTAACCCTATGTTGTGCGTACTCAAAAGAATCGTCTCAATGGTACTGTACCCACATCATAGGGTTTGGTTGGATAATGAGAGAGATATTGTGGGGAAAAGAGCTGTATATTCCTCCTTATGTAGACATCTGCATATGTAGACTGACTGTTACGTAGAGAAACTTTCTATAAATGGGAGAATAATTATTGAATGAAATTGAAAACATTGTGGCAAAAAAGAGAAATTGCTCATCATGAGCAATTTCTCCTTTTGCCACATTGTTTTCAAAAGCTGTCTGCTAAAGAGGCGTCAGAAAGTTACTATATAAGGGAAAGGGTTAAACAAACTACTGTGTACCTTTCAAATATCTGTTCTATATCTTCAAATTTATGAATCTCAGGAACAACGATTTTAGCCAAGTCAGATCTGGTATCTTTGGTGATAGCCTTCACAAACTTCTGTAGCTTTTGCATTCTGGAAACAAACATAATCAATTCTTTGGGTTACAATACACCAAATAAATTTGTTCTTTGTTTCCATGTAAATCGACCAGTTTCAGTCCTCAATTGTCACACTTTCTAAGCATTTCTCATATAGAATAACATCTATCATTGAAAAGAGTTACCTCTATGCTTTAAAACAATCCAATTCATGCATTATGCAACAAGGAATCACCGCGTGAAAATGGTTTGGACCAAATCGGGCCCTGACAAAACCGGTGTTTCTCTACATGCAGGGCAATCAGATCATACAACAAACGCCCATGCTATACAACCGGAGCACTCGACAATCACCGCTTCTCTATATTATTTGTTCATATAGGTTATCTTACCCGTTTTATATAGAAAGGTTTGGTAAGGGACAATTTGATAGGCTGACGCATAGGTCAATCTGAGACAGCCTGTATGGGCAGTCATCAGATCTATATATGAGGGAGTCAGGGTTTTCAAAATTAACCGATTGCTGATCAAAATCATCTGTTAAAATCAATTTTTGATCTGTTACTTTTGCTCCCCTGGGCCCCCTTCTAGGGATTTGCCCTTGATCTGACCCCAAGCCTGATCGGTTACTTTTCTCATTTGATCTGTTACAACAAATCATTTTGACAACCCTAGGGAGCCAAGTTTGAGTCTGGTTTTAATATAAATTTGGGAAGGGTAGAGTAGAGTAGAGTAGAGTCTACAGAGTAGAGTCATCAAACGAAATATGTTAGATGGCAATGGTAAGTGAATACGAACCTTTCAGTGAAGTGAAGATTCCTCACGTCTTTACCGAACAGAAACAAAGCATCTAAGGCATGGATTGAAGTGAATTTTCTTTGTCCTGAACCCTGTTAAAATGATATATAAATAAACCTTACCCCATTCTACCATATAACAAATCTGCAGCAGACTACTTCTAAAATATCTGAAGATCTCTATAAATGGAAGAGTACTTATTGACTCGAGTTGAACAGATTGTGGCGATAGGAGAAATTGCTCATCATGACCACAATGTTTTTAAAATGCGTCTGCAAGTAAAATAGAATTAATCCCCCTCCTCCAAATTGTTTTTTAGGTATAAACAAGAGGGCCATGATGGCACTATATTGCTCAACTGATTTAATAGCCCGTCAAATTTTTTCAAAAGTTGGACTTTATACATTATAAAGAATACGGGCCCCGCCCAGATGGTCATCATATTTTTCAACAAATTGGAATGATTTGATCTTGGGTCTATACTTCTGGACAACGTAGATTTCTACACCTTTTCCTCATTAAGACATTTTCTGACGCCTTTGCAGCAGACAACTTTGAAAACATTGTGACAAAATGAGCAATTCCTTCTTTTGCTACAATGTTTTCAAAACCTGTCTGCTGCAAACGGGGTGCCAGAAAATTGTTGAAACTCCTTTTACTGATTCCGACAACAATTTGATAACTTTGTGGGAAATGGAGCAAAAGAGCAATTTATGCCTTTCTCAGATTATTGTCAACCCCCTGGATTACTGTTATGCTTCTAATTGTTTTGTATCACAAGTTATTTCCTCAAATATTTTCAAAGCAGAAGACTCTAACAAGAGGGCCATGATGGCCCTGGAATCGCTCACCTGATTTTTCTTTTTTCACTTTAGCTATACAAGCCCCGCCCCCTGGCAGCCATAGTTTCCGACCAATCAACTTGGCTTGAAGGAATCTGATAGAGGGTCACCCTAGGAACATTTCTACAAAATTATTTGAAAATCGGCCAAACACTTTTGGAGGAGAAGATTTTTTAAGTTTTCACTATAGCCATATAATGCAAAATAGCCCTGCCAACTGGCGGCCATGTTTTTTGACCAATCAACATGGCTTGAAGGAATCTGAAAGTGGGTCATCCAAGGAGCATTTCTACAAAATTATTTGAAAATCGGCCTGACAATTTCGGAGAAGAAGATTTTTTAAGTTTTCACTATAGCCATATAAGGCAAAATAGCCCCGCCCCTTGGCGGCCATGTTTTTAGACCAATCAACATGGCTTCAAGGAATCTGATAGAGGGTCACTCAAGGAACATTTCTACAAAATAATTTCAAAATCTGCCAACCAGTTTGGGAGAAGAAGATTTTTTTTTTTTCCGTTTCTTTGCCATGGAAACCAGAATTCTGCATGGATCCCAAAAATGTGAAGGAATTTTGGTGAGGTCATTGAGAGGATGCTTTCTGTGAAGTTTCATCCCAATTGACCCACTGGTTACCGAGGAGAAGATGTTGAAGATTTTTTAAGTTTTCACTTTGGCCATATAAGGCAAAATAGCCCCGCCTGCCTAGCCCCGCCCCCTGGCGGCCATGTTTTTTGACCAATCAACATGGCTTGAAGGAATCTGATAGAGGGTCACCCAAGGAACATTTCTACAAAATTATTTGAAAATCGGCCTGACACTTATGGAGGAGAATATTTTTTAAGTTTTCACTATAGCCATAAAAGGCAAAATAGCCCCGCTCTCTGGCGGCCATGTTTTTTTTACCAATCAACATGGCTTGAATGAATCTGATAGAGGATCACCCAAGGAACATTTCTACAAAATTATTTAACAAGAGGGCCATGATGGCCCTGGAATCGCTCACCTAATATTTTGTTTTCACTTTAGCTATATAAGCCCCGCCCCCTGGCAGCCATAGTTTCCGACCAATCAACTTGGATTGAAGGAATCTGATAGAGGGTCACCCTAGGAACATTTCTACAAAATTATTTGAAAATCGGCCAGACACTTTTGGAGGAGAAGATGTTTTAAGTTTTCACTATAGCCATATAAGGCAAAATAGCCCTGCCCACTGGCGGCCATGTTTTTTTACCAATCAACATGGCTTGAAGGAATCTGAAAGTGGGTCATCCAAGGAACATTTCTACAAAATTATTTGAAAATCGGTCTGACACTTTCGGAGAAGAAGATTTTTTAAGTTTTCACTATAGCCATATAAGGCAAAATAGCCCCGCCCCCCTGGCGGCCATGTTTTTCGACCAATCAACATGGCTTGAAGGAATCTGATAGAGGGTCATCCAAGGAACGTTTTTACAAAATTATTTGAAAATCAGCCACACACTTTCGGAGGAGAAGATGTTTTAAGTTTTCACTTTGGCCATATAAGGCAAAATAGCCCCGCCCCCTGGCAGCCAAGTTTTTCGACCAATCAACATGGCTTGCAGGAATCTGATAGAGGGTCACCCAAGGAACATTTCTACAAAATTATTTAAAAATCGGCCCGACACTTATGGAGGAGAAGATTTTTTAAGTGTTCACTATAGCCATAAAAGGCAAAATAGCCCCGCCCCCTGGCGGCCATGTTTTTTGACCAATCAACATGGCTTGAAGGAATCTGATAGAGGGTCACCCAAGGAACATTTCTACAAAATTATTTGAAAATCGGCCTGACACTTTTGGAGGAGAAGATTTTTTAAGTTTGCACTATAGCCATATAAGGCAAAATAGCCCCGCCCTGGCGGCCATGTTTTTCGACCAATCAACATGGCTTGAAGGAATCTGATAGAGGGTCACCCAAGGAACATTTCTACAAAATTATTTGAAAATCGGCCTGACACTTTCGGAGGAGAAGATTTTTTAAGTTTTCACTATAGCCATATAAGGCAAAATAGCCCCGCCCCCCCTGGCAGCCATGTTTTTCGACCAATCAACATGGCTTGAAGGAATCTGATAGAGGGTCATCTAAGGAACATTTCTACAAAATTATTTGAAAATCTGCCAACCAGTTTGGGAGAAGAAGAATTTTGAAGTTTTTTCAGTTTCGTTGCCATGGAAACCAGAATTTTGCATGGATCCCAAAAATTTGAAGGAATTCTGGTGAGGTCATTGAGAGGATGCTTTCTGTGAAGTTTCATCCAAATTGACCCACTGGTTACTGAGGAGAAGAAGTTGACGCACGATGCACGACGCACGACGCACGACGGACGCCGGACAAAAGGCGATCACAATAACTCACCTTGAGCAAAGCTCAGGTGAGCTAAAAATTGGCCTGACACTTTTGGAGGAGAAGATTTTTTAAGTTTGCACTATAGCCATATAAGGCAAAATAGCCCCACCCCCCCTGGCGGCCATGTTTTTCGACCAACCAACATGGCTTTAAGGAATCTGATAGAGGGTCACCCAAGGAACATTTCTACAAAATTATTTGAAAATCGGCCTGACACTTTCGGAGGAGAAGATTTTTTAAGTTTTCACTATAGCCATATAAGGCAAAGTAGCCCCGCCCCCCCTGGCGGCCATGTTTTTCGACCAATCAACATGGCTTGAAGGAATCTGATAGAGGGTCATCCAAGGAACATTTCTACAAAATTATTTGAAAATCTGCCAACCAGTTTGGGAGAAGAAGAATTTTGAAGTTTTTGGCTTCGTTGCCATGGAAACCAGAATTTTGCATGGATCCCAAAAATTTGAAGGAATTCTGGTGAGATCATTGAGAGGATGCTTTCTGTGAAGTTTCATCCAAATTGACCCACTGGTTACTGAGGAGAAGAAGTTGACGCACGACGCACACCACACGACGGACGCCGGACAAAAGGCAATCACAATAACTCACCTTGAGCAAATCTCAGGTGAGCTAAAAATGCCATATAGAGCAAACCGTTAACCTTTTTCAACATCCAACAGATAGCAGACATCCTTCCAAAATATGAAAAATTTCTATTAATGAAAATTATGATAATTAAATGGAGTTGAAAACATTGTGGCAAAAGTAGAAATTGCTCATTATGAGCAATTTCTCCTTTTGCCGAAATGTTTTTCAAAAGCCGTCTGCTGCAGATGCGTCGAAATGTGTCTGAACGTGGGCAAAAGATAAGCTGACCATTACCTCTCCCTTAAACTCTGTGACTCTTTCTGCCTCTATGAGAGTGTCCCGAGGAAGCTCCAACCGTAAACCCTCCTCAAGCTTTCTCCACGCTCCGTTGGACTGACAGCTTTGATAAAACACATGGGACCTCTGGAATCAATGAAAACAGGGATTATTATGATCCTTTAACTCTTACAACAAATATGGCAAACTAATAGAAATTATGACTATCGAAAACATGGTGACAAAAGGGGAAATTACTTATTATGAGAAAATGACACTTTTTGTTTGCATAAAGGGATACTTATACTGCCTGGTTTAGAGCTAGCTATTGTAGCTAGACATTGGGCACCAGTATTACCCAGCTGAAAAAAGTCTGAAACATGGGCTTTCTCCTTTTTCCACAATAATTTTGATTTTTGCATCAAAGTTGTACTTCCTATTTTACATTTTTAGAGCTTTTCAATTCTTTTGCCAAGATAAATTCAAAGCAGTTTGCTTCAAAATTGTTGTGTGTGAAAGGATTAACACTTTCCCACTTATAAGAAATCTGCAGCAGACGACTCTGTAAACATATAGTCAAAAACATGGAAAATCCCAATAAGTGAAGGTATAATAGCTGAAAAATGTTGAAACATTGTGGCAAAAGGAGCAATTGTTCGTTTTCAGAAATCTCTTCTTTTGTCACATTGTTTTCAAAAGTCGTCTGCTGCAAAGGCGTCAGAAAGTGTATATATGTGGGAAAGGGTTAAAAAAAAACCTGTACTTACTCCTAGACCTAAGATATATATTCTGTTGCATGGAATATCACCGGTAACTATACATCTATAGTCGTAGGCACTCTTAATGCTGCGTAAATTTTCTGCTGATAGGGTTTCTATTACATGCTCCAAACCCACATCTTCCTTCTGAAATAACAAACCCTTATTGTTAGACGGGAATTATCAGGGCAGAGGGGAAGATTAACCCTTTCCCTCATATAGACGCTTTTTGACGACTCTGCAGCAGACGGCTTTTTGAAAACATAGTGACAAAAGAAGAAATTGCACAAAGCGTGCAATTTCTCCTTTTGCCACAATGTTTTCCACTTTTTGTCATAGGTTATCCATTCAATTATGGAGATTTTCTATGTTTTGACAAAATACTTTCAAAGCCGTCTGCTGCAGAATTGTTGTATGGGGGAAAGGGTTAAATGGAGTAAACACTTTCACACATATAGACACTTTCAGACTCCTCTGCAGCAGATGACTTTTGCAAAGATTATGGCAAATGGAGTAATTGCTCGTAATGAGCAATTTCTCTATTTGCTACAATGTTTTCAACTCTGTTTATTTTTTTCAATCATAGAGATTTTTCATATTTTTGTCTTGATGTTTTCAAAGTGGTCTGCTGCAGATTTAATGTATGTGGGACAGGGTTTAAATGCCACTCTTAATACTCATTTAACCCTTTCCCTTATATAGACGCTTTCTGACGCCTCTGCAGCAGATGACTTTTTAAAAACAGTGACAAAAGAAGAAATTGCTCAAAAATAGCAATTTCTCCTTTTGCCACAATGTTTTCCACTTTTCTTCATAGGTTATCCATTCAATTATAGAGATTTTCTATTTTTTGACAATATATGTTCGAAGTCTGCTGCAGAATTGTTGTATGAGGGAAAGGGTTAAACACTGTGTAATGGATACTTACAAGAATTACAAGAACAGATACATACAAGAACAGATACTTACAACAACATATACTAACAAGAACAGATACTTACAAGAACAGCTACTTACAAGAATTACAAGTACAGATACTTACAAGAACAGCAAGAACAGATACTTACAAGAATTACAAGAACAGATACTTACAAGAACATTCCCACTGAGACAATGCCTTTAACCCAGGATACAACAAATCCAGAGCAAAACAGCAAAACATATTCGCAAAGACATGAAATATCTCCATAAATAAAAAACATTGTGACAAAAGAAAAAATTGCTCGTTTTGAGCAATTTCTCCATTTTGTCACAATGTTTTCAAAATTCGTCTGAGACACGGCATCAGAAAAATGTCTGTATGTTGGAAAGCGTTAAGTACCCCCAGCACAGGGATTTGAAGTGAAATAAATGTTTAGAACATGAAATATGCTCCTCAACTAGAGCTCAATTCAACCATCATCTTCGTGCAACCAGAGTGCTTGAGGGAACACATGTGCTGCATATAGGTCAGTTAGTGAAAGTTTGAATTGATTGATTAACTCTTTCCCTCATATACACGCTTTCTGACGCCTCTGCAGCAGGAAGCTATTTGAAAACATAGTGACAAAATTTGCCACAATGTTTTCCACTTTAAGTCATAGGTTATCCATTCAATTATAGAGATTTTCTATTTTTTGACAAATTATGTTCAAAGTCTTCTGCTGCAGAATTGTCATATGAGGGAAAGGGTTAATTGGTGCATTATTCCACTTTCACAAGGTTTTCGGTTATATCACGGGTTTCCTGGTAATATGTTTCCAGAAGAGCTACTACTGGTCCATTTATCTATTTATCCTGACACCAGCCAGTTAGTCCAAGCGTTAACCCTGAAACACTGAGCCCAGCCATTACCACCATTTTTGAAGTCATTGGTATAATCGCCCGGGGATCAAACCCACCACCTCTTGCACCCGAAGCAAAAATTAGAAGGACGGATCAATGACACAGAGGTGGTCACGGTGCATATCCTTGCCAAGGCAAGGAAAAACAAAAAGGGGTCTTGTTGATGGCTCAGGCCAATGTACACAAAGACTTGCACTTTAAACGGCTCTAGTTGGCTGTAACTTCTGTCAAAGAACGCGAAGTTTGGCCCTACTAGTTTAAATGGCTTTAAGTTTCTCTATACAATGTCATAAGTGAAATGCACAAAGACCCCTTTTGGCATGATATATTTCGCCCTTTCCCACATACAAAAGATCTGCAGCAGACGTCATCTTGACAAATATATGGAAAAGCTCTGAAAATGCAAATGTAATGACTTTATCGAGTTGAAAATATTGTGGCAAATAGAACAAGAGCCCCAAATGTCACAAAATACGCCCGTCCTATTTTTTTGAGACCAAGTATAGTGATAATTGGTTGTACGTCAGGCAAATTTAGAGAGCGGACACTGTTAATATAGTTTTGGCCATTTCCAGGGATATAAGTATGGAGTGACTAAGATAACGTGGTAAGTTATCGAACCTGACCAAGATATTCTGCCCATCAACATAGTGTCTAAATTAGTGATGATCAAATACAATGAATCAAGTGATATGGCTGAATATAGCACTTGGCCGAGATAGTATGCCAAAAAACATTCTGACTAAATTTGGTGATGATTGGATAAAAGCTTCAAAAGTTATTGATAGGACAATACCTATTTGAGGTAATTTCTATAATTAAAGGGCAATAAATCTCGATTGACAACAGCGATATGGCTGGTTTTAGAACTTGTCCGAGATATTATGCCAAAAAACATTTTGACTAAATTTAGTGGTGATTGGACCAAGGGTTTCTAAAGTTATTGAGCAGACAAGATCAATTAAAGATAATTTCTATAATTAAAGGGAAATATCTCTAGAGTGACTATAGCGATATGGCTAGTTATCAAACTTCTCCGAGATATTATGCCAATTCACATTCTGAAAAATTTTGTGATGATTAGACAAAGGCTTCTTAAGTTATAGGGCTGACAAGACCAATTTTAGGCAACTTCTATAATTAACGGGCAATAACTCTCGATTGACTTGAGAGATATTGCTAGTTATCAAACTTGTCCAAGATATTATGCCAATACACATTCTAATGGAGATTTTCTATGTTTTGACAAAATACTTTCAAAGCCGTCTGCTGCAGAATTGTTGTATGGGGAAAGGGTTAAATGGAGTAAACACTTTCACACATATAGACACTTTCAGACTCCTCTGCAGCAGATGACTTTTGAAAAGATTATGGCAAATGGAGTAATTGCTCGTAATGAGCAATTTCTCTATTTGCTACAATGTTTTCAACTCTGTTTATTTTTTTCAATCATAGAGATTTTTCATATTTTTGTCTTGATGTTTTCAAAGTGGTCTGCTGCAGATTTAATGTATGTGGGACAGGGTTTAAATGCCACTCTTAATACTCATTTAACCCTTTCCCTTATATAGACGCTTTCTGACGCCTCTGCAGCAGATGACTTTTTAAAAACAGTGACAAAAGAAGAAATTGCTCAAAAATAGCAATTTCTCCTTTTGCCACAATGTTTTCCACTTTTCTTCATAGGTTATCCATTCAATTATAGAGATTTTCTATTTTTTGACAATATATGTTCGAAGTCTGCTGCAGAATTGTTGTATGAGGGAAAGGGTTAAACACTGTGTAATGGATACTTACAAGAATTACAAGAACAGATACATACAAGAACAGATACTTACAACAACATATACTAACAAGAACAGATACTTACAAGAACAGCTACTTACAAGAATTACAAGTACAGATACTTACAAGAACAGCAAGAACAGATACTTACAAGAATTACAAGAACAGATACTTACAAGAACATTCCCACTGAGACAATGCCTTTAACCCAGGATACAACAAATCCAGAGCAAAACAGCAAAACATATTCGCAAAGACATGAAATATCTCCATAAATAATGGTTTAATTACTAAAAAGAGTTCAAAGCATTGTGACAAAATTTGGAAAAACATTGTGACAAAAGAAAAAATTGCTCGTTTGTCACAATGTTTTCAAAATTCGTCTGAGACACGGCATCAGAAAAACGTCTGTATGTTGGAAAGCGTTAAGTACCCCCAGCACAGGGATTTGAAGTGAAATAAATGTTTAGAACATGAAATATGCTCCTCAACTAGAGCTCAATTCAACCATCATCTTCGTGCAACCAGAGTGCTTGAGGGAACACATGTGCTGCATATAGGTCAGTTAGTGAAAGTTTGAATTGATTGATTAACCCTTTCCCTCATATACACGCTTTCTGACGCCTCTGCAGCAGGAAGCTATTTGAAAACATAGTGACAAAATTTGCCACAATGTTTTCCACTTTAAGTCATAGGTTATCCATTCAATTATAGAGATTTTCTATTTTTTGACAAATTATGTTCAAAGTCTTCTGCTGCAGAATTGTCATATGAGGGAAAGGGTTAATTGGTGCATTATTCCACTTTCACAAGGTTTTCGGTTATATCACGGGTTTCCTGGTAATATGTTTCCAGAAGAGCTACTACTGGTCCATTTATCTATTTATCCTGACACCAGCCAGTTAGTCCAAGCGTTAACCCTGAAACACTGAGCCCAGCCATTACCACCATTTTTGAAGTCATTGGTATAATCGCCCGGGGATCAAACCCACCACCTCTTGCACCCGAAGCAAAAATTAGAAGGACGGATCAATGACACAGAGGTGGTCACGGTGCATATCCTTGCCAAGGCAAGGAAAAACAAAAAGGGGTCTTGTTGATGGCTCAGGCCAATGTACACAAAGACTTGCACTTTAAACGGCTCTAGTTGGCTGTAACTTCTGTCAAAGAATGCGAAGTTTGGCCCTACTAGTTTAAATGGCTTTAAGTTTCTCTATACAATGTCATAAGTGAAATGCACAAAGACCCCTTTTGGCATGATATATTTCGCCCTTTCCCACATACAAAAGATCTGCAGCAGACGTCATCTTGACAAATATATGGAAAAGCTCTGAAAATGCAAATGTAATGACTTTATCGAGTTGAAAATATTGTGGCAAATAGAACAAGAGCCCCAAATGTCACAAAATACGCCCGTCCTATTTTTTTGAGACCAAGTATAGTGATAATTGGTTGTACGTCAGGCAAATTTAGAGAGCGGACACTGTTAATATAGTTTTGGCCATTTCCAGGGATATAAGTATGGAGTGACTAAGATAACGTGGTAAGTTATCGAACCTGACCAAGATATTCTGCCCATCAACATAGTGTCTAAATTAGTGATGATCAAATACAATGAATCAAGTGATATGGCTGAATATAGCACTTGGCCGAGATAGTATGCCAAAAAACATTCTGACTAAATTTGGTGATGATTGGATAAAAGCTTCAAAAGTTATTGATAGGACAATACCTATTTGAGGTAATTTCTATAATTAAAGGGCAATAAATCTCGATTGACAACAGCGATATGGCTGGTTTTAGAACTTGTCCGAGATATTATGCCAAAAAACATTTTGACTAAATTTAGTGGTGATTGGACCAAGGGTTTCTAAAGTTATTGAGCAGACAAGATCAATTAAAGATAATTTCTATAATTAAAGGGAAATATCTCTAGAGTGACTATAGCGATATGGCTAGTTATCAAACTTCTCCGAGATATTATGCCAATTCACATTCTGAAAAATTTTGTGATGATTAGACAAAGGCTTCTTAAGTTATAGGGCTGACAAGACCAATTTTAGGCAACTTCTATAATTAACGGGCAATAACTCTCGATTGACTTGAGCGATATTGCTAGTTATCAAACTTGTCCAAGATATTATGCCAATACACATTCTAACCAAATTTGGTGATGATTGGACAAAGGCTTCTAAAGTTATTTAGCTGACCAGACAAATTTTAGGGTAGTTTCTATAATTAAAGGGTGATAACTCTTGATTTACTACAGCGATATGGCTAGTTATCGAACTTGTCAAAGATATTATGCCAATACACATTCTGATAAAATTTGGTGAGGATGGAACAAAGGCTTCTTAAGTTATTTAGCTGACAAGCCCAATTTTAGGTTATTTCTATAATTAAAGGGCGATAACTCTTGATTGACTACAGCGATATGGCTAGTTATCGAACTTGACCAAGATATTATGCCAATACACATTCTGACCAAATTTGGTGATGATGAGACAAAGGCTTCTTAAGTTATTTAGCAACATACTGGACACATGCCAGCCCGCCGACCTGCCCGTACGCCACAGGTAAAACTATAATACGATCCGTTTTTTCAAAACGGGTGTATAGCAGCAGATAAGCAGAAAAATTGTTCACTTTGTGATAAAAGCATGAAATTTGGTACAAGTATAGCCAAACGTATTATAAGAATAATTGGATATTGGGCCATTCTGAAATTTCTGTATTTCGCAAAAAGCAGCCATTTTTCAAGATGGCCGCCATTTTCATTTTTTTTAATTCTTCAAAATTGGATTTTCCGAATTCACTTTGGAATGCGAGCAGATATTTCGATGAATTTTGGTGAAGAGTCGTATTATGGCTAGATTCGTATTATATTTGAATTTGGTTGCTGTCAGATTGTTCTTAGCAGAGAAGTTGCCCATGGATGTTTAAAAATATGGCGGATTAATAGTATATTGACTGAAATGTGTTGGTCCTGATCATATTTGAAGACTGATCAGGACTTACATTGGTTTCAAATGTCCGAAGGTCCCCCATCACATGCCAAAGCTCATTGAAGAATGTATATAGTTCTATTTTATTTTTAATTGGTCTTTTCGTTGACATAGCTCTTTTTTCCTGTGTAATAACGTGTGGCCCTGGTATTGATATCGGTGTCAAAACTACAGCGAATAGATCTATTTTTAAACCTGACCTCAAACTGTGTCCGTTAACACTGGTGTGACTGCTATAAGAGGCATGACGTATTGACATACGTCACAATTAATATTGTATCGTAAATATTCATGCTGCTTTAGTTGCTTTTATAAGTAATTTGAATCTCTACTGTATTCATATTAAATGCCACTGTAACGAGTGTCAAAATGTCAAATAAGATTTTCAAAATTGTGAATCTTGATGATCCTAGACCTTCAACTTCTCGCCAAGTCACTACAGATTGGACACTCTGCATTATATGCCAAGAATCAGCACCAGACCCATTAACATGTCCACTGCATACCAAACGCACTGATAAAGGGAGTGGATACAGTTCACTTGCAGAACATTTAATCCAATTTAACGAGCTTGGCCAGCTCCCTCCATCACTGCGGCTGGAGAGGTTAGATATGGGAAAAGGTATTGAAGCAGCAATGGTTGCAAATACAGCTCAATACCATCAGTCATGCAGACTAAAATACAATGCAACAAAGCTGAAGAGAGCTAAGAAGCGATCAATTGGACTTTATGATGAGAGTATAGACCCGTACACAGAGAGCAAGCGCACAAGGTCAAAGTCATTGTGTTCTGAAACTTCTGCAAAAAAAAGATGAAATATGTTTCTTCTGTAATCAGCCTGCTGGCCAAGATTGTCTCCACGAAGCTTCTACCTTTCAGCTAGACAAAAGAGTGTGCACTAGTGCAACAATTCTGCAAGACACATACTTACTTCGTAAACTAAGTGCTGGAGATATGGTGGCAATCGAAGCCAGGTATCATGCCAAATGCCTTACGGGTTTGTACAATCGCGCAAGGAAAGCTAATCTTGAAGGTCTTGATGACAATGGCCAAGGTAAAGCAGAATCATCCTCTAGCATTGCATTTGCTGAACTTGTACTTTATATTGAAGAGACAATGCAATATGCGGAGACAGTGCCAGTTTTCAAGCTAGCTGAGCTCGCATATCTGTTTATGTCACGCATGGAGCAGTTAGGAGTAAACGTTGACAACAGGATTAATTCAACGTGATTGAAAGATAGGCTTCTTGCTGAGTTCCCCGATTTGCAAGCATATCATAAGGGAAGAGATGTCCTTATGGCATTTCAAAAAGATGTTGGGATTACTCTAGAAAAAGCCTGTGAAAATGACAGCTCTAAGGATGCCGTTCTTATTGCACGAGCTGCACAAATTGTCCGCCTTGATCTATTTAGTGAGGCTAAGCCTTTTAATGGTTTTCATGAGCGATGCCAAGAAGAATCTGTTCCGAAGTTGTTGTTAACCTTAGTTAAAATGATCCTAGAAGGACCAAGTATAACAGATCAAATGGCAGTTGGAACATCTCCGGCAGCACTCACCATTGCTCAAATATTAAAATTCAACAGCACTAAGCATAAACGAGCACCAAAGACATCATCTTCTGGGAGGCACAGTATTTCGCAGGAAACACCAGTACCATTGTATATTGGATTGTTGTTGCATGCCAAAACACGTAAAAGAGAGTTGGTAGAGAGAATGACAAACCTTGGTTTGAGCGTATCATACGATCGTGTTCTTGATCTCTCAACTGAAATGGGGAACAAAGTTTGCGACCTATATCAAAGTCAGCAACTTGTATGTCCTCCACAATTGCGTAGTCATGTTTTTACAACTGCTGCTGTTGATAATATCGATCATAATCCCAGTTCAACAACAGTCAGAGATTCTTTCCATGGCACAGCTATATCGCTGCATCAGCATCCATCATTTGTAGATGAAGGGAATGGCCAAAACCTTAGTGATCGTTTAGGGAATGAGAAAGGTAGTTCCAGAACCATCAACCGTTTGCCGGATTGCTACACAAATGTCCCCACTGTAGCTGGCAATATCAAATCGTTACAGGTCCCAGTAAGTAGAGTTGAACGTCTAGAAAGAGATGGTGTCAGCGTTCATACGAAGGAAGAGTATGAGTGGTTAAATAATTTGAGGGATGCCATTGAAAGAGACACAGACACATCAGATAATGTGTTGAATACATATTGGGCTGCCTTCCATGCAAGTCATAGGCCACATGACCCTCTACCCCTGTGCTCCACGGCTCTGATTCCGCTTTTTCAGGAAAGTGCTCATACTGTTGCGATGATAAAACATTCCCTTGATGTCATCGGGAAAGCAGTTCAACACCTGAATCCTAACCAGAGTCCTGTCGTCACATTTGACCAACCACTGTATACATTGGCAAAACAAATTCAGTTTAAATGGCCGGACAAATATGGTGAAAACAATTTTGTTATTATGTTCGGTGGCTTGCATATTGAGATGACCGCGTTGAAAATGTTGAGGAATTGGTTAAAAGGTAGTGGCTGGGTTGAAGCACTAGTTCAAGCTGACATCTCCTCACAAGGGACAGCTGACTCGTTTCTAAAGGCAACCCATGTAACTCGAACCAGAAAAGCTCACCAGATTACTGCAGCGGCTCTATATGTTTTGCAACGCCGTGCTTATGACAACTACTGTCAAACCATCACTAATGAAATTCCTGTAGAATTTGATGCTTGGTGCAACCAAAAAGCAGATTCTATCCCTCATTTTCGGTACTGGTCTATTGTACTCGAGCTAGAGCTTCTCATACTGGTATTTGTAAGATCATTGAGAGAGGCGTCGTTTTCCATGTACCTGGATGCTCTAACAGAGTTAACGAAATGGTTTCATGCGATGGACCATACAAACTACGCACGATGGATTCCTGTTCACCTTAGAGATATGACTGATCTACCAAGGACCCACCCTGCAATAGCCGAAGAATTCAATGCTGGTAAATTTACTGTTCAGAAAACAAGAAATGTATTTTCATCTATAGCTATTGAGCAAGCCCATGAGCAACTGAATGCCATGATTAAAGGAGAAGGCGGGGCTGTAGGCCTGACTGAAAACCCTTCTGCTCTTCTTCGGTGGATGATCGCGGGACCAGAAATTGCCCAATCTATACATGACTTTGAGTCCAGTTCCAATCAGTCACTTTCATCAAGTGACTCGCATCACCATGACCAAACAACTAGTGTCCAAATCTCTTTCATTAGAGATGTCCGTTCATTAGTTAATACGATGGAACAACTTGGTAATCCATTTGAAGAGGAAAGCAAAGATTTGATCGTCTTACATTCAAAAGAAATCGCGGGACCTACAAGTATTGATACCGTGAATAAGGTGAAGAAAATAGGGGAGAATCAATTTGCAGCTTTCACAAGAGAACGCCTAATTGAACGAACTAAACCAATAGATGACACCCTACAAAGGAACAAGCTTGTAGTATTCGGTGCTTCTGCGGTCCGGAAAATTTCGAATAACAAACAGCAGATGATTTCTCTTAAACAGGACATGCAGCTGTTTGCGAGGTTGTACATTGCATGCCAGACCAGAGATGGAAACCTTGGCGAGTTCTTTAGACACGAGAATCAGTCTTGTCCACCAGCGCTGTCTAATGGGGGATCAAAAGTGATTTACTAGCATGCCTAGAAAGTGTTCATGGTACAATATCTGATGAACCCAAGGTCACATGCATTATACTAGATGGGGCTGTTATTGTTCAAATGCTTAAACCAACATGTGTAAAGACCTTTAATGAATATGCTTATGAGATATTTATTCCATATATATCAAAGAAACTTCAAAGTGTGTCTAGACTTGATGTGGTGTGGGACCGTTACATAGCAGATTCCTTGAAAAGCGCTACAAGAGTAAAGCGTGGAAAAGGAGTGCAGCGAAGGGTTGTAGGCACAGTACCTATTCCGAAGAACTGGCAGGATTTTTTGAGGAATGACAGTAATAAATCAGAGTTGTTTTGCTTCCTATCAGATGTCCTTCTTAGATGGTTTGTGCAGGAAGATAAACAACTTGTTATCACAGACAATGCAGAAGTCCATAGTAAACCACTTCTTCCAAATTTGAATACCATTGCTCCGTGCTCACACGAGGAAGCTGATAGTCGCATGTTTTTACACGTGTTACATGCTGCAAGAAATGGTAATCAGAAAGTAATGATTAAAACTGTTGATACTGATGTTGTAGTATTGGCTGTAGCCGTGACTCGGAATTTACCTCTGGAAGCTGAACTTTGGTTAGCCTTTGGAGCTGGAAAAAGCTTCAGATATATATCAGTCCATGCTATTGCAGCCGGACTAGGACCTGAAAAAGTGCACGCCCTTCCTATGTTTCATGCACTGACAGGCTGTGATACAGTGTCAAGCTTTGTTGGTCGTGGGAAGAAAACTGCATGGGCTGTATGGGATGTCTTTCCAGAGCTTACAAATGCTCTAATTAAAGTATCTTCTGCCCCAGATGATGTACCACAAGACGTTATGACCATCATTGAAAGATTCATTATCTTGCTCTACGACAGAACAAGCACATGCCATGAAATAGACAAGGCTAGAAAGAAATTGTTTGTGAAAAGAAACAATGTACAGTCCATTTACCCAACAAAGGCTGCCCTTCAGGAGCATGTCAAAAGGGCTGTGTATCAAGGTGGCCATGTGTGGGGTCAAACACTTGTGTCTGCACCCACACTACCTTCACCTTGTAGCTGGGGTTGGTTCAAGTCTGCAGAGGGCTTTTATGAGTCATTTTGGACTAATCTACCAGATGCAGGCAAATCAAGCTATGAGCTTGTTTCCTGCAAATGTAAGAAAGGGTGTGTCAAGCATTGCAAGTGCAAGAAAGCTGCTTTGGATTGTACTGCACTGTGTCATTGTGAAGGAGAGTGTTAAATCATAACCGTTAAGATACACGACTTGACTACTTCATTTGGGCTTTAAAAAGTGCAATTGCACTCATTCACTATAATTTTGGCGGGAACGATACATAGGGCACTGCTGGCAGTGTAAATTGCGCAATCCTTAAAACTATGAAAAATTCTAAATCCAAGGGCAATTACTCCTGTAAGAATAATCTGGTAGAAACCAGAAAGACAAACAGATGAGGCTTGATCTTTTTCTATTTATGACTTCCCACAAAAGAGCAACAATAAATCATCTGCATTTACTGTCGAGAAATTTAGCAGTATACAAAAGATGTACAGATATGAAAATCAAAGGGCAATAACTCTGCTTACAATTATCTAATGGCAGTCCAATTCAAACTTGGCCTTTGTTTTAACATTATACAACTATCCACTTAATATCATTCAAAAAAGTTAATACATTCCGGAGAAAATGAAAGATAACGAATTATAATAGAATGTAAAAAAGCTGCAACTGGCGGCCATTTTGGAAAATGGCTGCCATCGGCGAAATTTTAAAATTTCAAGGTGGCCCAATATCTATATATTCTTAAAATAACATCAGCTATACTTGTTCCAAATTTCATGCTTTTATCACAAAGTGAACAATTTTTGTAATATTTCTAGCTAAGCTGCTGGACTAGTATAAAAATCGGTCATAATAAACAATTTATTAATTTCCAAAAATGTTATCTACCATTAAATACTACATATGCATAAAAAATAGTCTGTTAGTGGGAAAGGGTTATATTTTATTAAACTAGAAATGTGTAGGAACACATTTATGTCCCCACTGGTGGCCAAATCACAAATTTGAATTTCAAAGTCCCTGTGCAATAATTCTCATTAACCATTTCCCTGATATACAAATCTGCAGCAGGCAAATTAGAGATTGTTTAGGCTTAAATATGGGAAATTACTCTAAGTGGAAGTATAATTAGTGAAAAGTTGAAAACAACTTCTCATATTTCCACAATGCTCTTAAAAGTCATCTGCTGCAGATATGTCTGCATGTGGGAAAGGATTAGTTGCCCCTATTCCATCCATTTCTGCTAGTGCCCAATTTACAGGCATCTGCAAATGTGAAAACCATACATTAACTCAGTATCACTTACATCTAATAGTTCTTCTATTCTTTTCTTTGGATTAGATTTTGGTGGCGCTGTCCGCACTTTGTCTTCTACCTGGAAAATAGCAATATCTCTATCAAGATTCTAAAAAACAGAGCTCTTGATTAGGAGCATATATCATGTTCTAAAATTGACCTCGAAATTTATGTTTTTGGTACTCCAAATAATTGTCTGTATAATAATTCATTTGGGAAACACTATTTTTAACCCTTTCTCACATGCATAGTGATGATAGTCATCTGCAGCAGATGACACATCTGGGCAAAAATATGGAAAACATGCTTTAATTATTGAATATAGAGTTAAAAACATTGTGGCAAATGGAGAAATTGCTCATTATGGGCAATTTCTCCTTTTGACACAATGTTTTTAAAAGAAGTCGGCTGCAGTGGCGTCAGAAAGAGTCTATATGTGGGAAAGGGTTAAATGAGTTATATGAAAGATATTGTGGAGACACCAATAGTCATCTGTTTTAGAAAGAGGGTTTTATCTTTTCATTCAGTAAAGAAACAAAATCATGGCACCTAGCTTATGAACTAAATAATTGTTAAGTTTTAGAATAAAAGATAGAGAGCTTGAGTCTATTACAGAAGTGTCAACAGTCATCCTTTTCAAGGAAAGAAGCTAGAGAGCTAAATCAAAGGTCCCAGGATTGAATCCCGTAGGATCTTCCAACACATCTTGTACTGTTAGTGTATCAAGTAAGCAGATATTGAAAGGCATCTATGCAACTTGTTTCATTATCTTCTTAAAAATAAATAAGTTAAACGCTTTTCCACATACAACAAAACTTCAGTGGACAACTTTAAAAGCCTATTTAAAGGCAATAATGTGTAAATCTCTATAAATAAAATATATTTATATTGAAAGAAATTGAAAACACTGTGGCAAAAGGAAAAATTTACAAAATTCGTCTGCTGTAGATGCGTTTGTATGTAGGACAGAGTTAATCTTTTCCCAAAATCCAAAAACTTTCTGATGCATCTGCAGCAGACGACCTTTGAAAACATTGTACCAAAAGGAGAAGTTATTCACAATGAGCTTCAATTCCAGTCAATAATAGTACTTTCAATTACAGAGAATTTCCATATATTTTGTTTAGATGATTTCAAAGTGATCTGCCGCAAATGTATTGTATGTATGACAGGGTTAAACAAAACAAAGTATAACCCCATTCCAGATTTCCCGAACTCTTATCTACAATATACCTTCCATTTCTCCAGTAGCTTAGACCTGACTTCAGCTTGGCGCGTTTCATATAAATTTCTGAAAATTAAAAGCATCATGAAATTAGATATTCCATTTAAGCTTTTATATCTTAGAACATGAATTTTTATACGACATATACTGTAAAGATTTATAAAAAATATCCGGGGATGAGAACATTTATAATAATCTAGTGAGAAATCATTTAACCGTTTCCCTCATACGACAATTCTGCAGCAGACGACTTTGAACGTATTTTGTCAAAACATAGAAAATCTCCATAATTGAATGGATAACCTATGACAAAAAGTGGAAAACATTGTGGCAAAAGGAGAAATTGCACGTTTTGTGCAATTTCTTCTTTTGTCACTATGTTTTCAAAAAGCCGTCTGCTGCAAAGGCGTCAGAAAGCGTCTATATGAGGGAAAGGGTTAACATTGGATGTTATCAGTCTAGCGGATATTGTGAAACGACATCATGTATATTACGTCCTTATCTTCGACACTATACATATTGGCAGCATGAAAGCACCTTAAATTTGTTGTATGTGGGAAAGGATTAACACTGTACAAGCAAACTTACGAGTTTTGAGTAAATTTTCTAATTTTCTTGAGATTTCTAACTTGAAGCTGTCCGATACTGCAAATAAAAGATATTTCAGGATTATTTTCAGAGACAAGCATGTTATTTAGAAAGCATATTTTTATGAAATAAAATAATTGTATAACATAGCATAAAACTACAAAGATTGATAGAAATACAATGTATGTATGAAAACAATGATTCCTCGAAGAAGAAGAATTTCCCATGGAAGATTTTCAATTGCACAGAATTCGAGGGCTTGGCGTGAAACGGTTGTAACTTAATATTATTTTTTTTACCAAGGTTAATCACCTTGCCATAAAGTCTTTATAAGCATTAAATCATTTTTCTTGGTAAACAATGGAAATTTAGGTGCCATTGCTCGTTCTAAGCAATGGCACCTAAATTTGCATTGTTTACAAAGGGGTCAAAATTGCCCCTAAACCAGGGTTTTCAAAATAGGTTTATAGTTACAACCGTTTCACACCAAGCCCTCGAGATGAAATAAAATGAAGTCATATATTACCAACAATGATGCAATACATATTCACATTATGAAAGCTCAACAGCTTCTTTTTTAACAAGAGGGCCAAGATGGCCCTACATTGATCACCTAAGTTGTGGTGTAGTAGAAAATATGTTACGGCTTACATCGGGAAAATGCTGCCTGGTCACCATGATTTTCAACCTAACAATATGGCTTGAACAAATTTTTTAGAGGGTCACCAAAGGAACATTTCTTCCAAATTATCTTGGAATGCAGCAAACAGATTTAGAGGAGAATTTTTAGATTTGCCATTTTCCCCTCTTTCTGGTGCCTCTGAAACCAAAGTTCTACATAGAACTTAAATCTTTAAAAAAAAGTTGATAAGGGCCACATATGGGACATTCCTGTTAAAAGTGGTTAGAATCTGACCAGCAGTTTCAGCAAGGAAGATTTAAATGGACAACGGACAACATACAACCTCTTGACGTCGAACAACAAGTGATCAAAATAGATCACCTTGAGCCTTCGGATCAGCTGATCTAAAAATTCTACATTTACCAGAAATATTACTAAACCTATACATTCATGTAATATATAAATCATTTGCCATTGAACATTTGATATAAGAACTATTTTCCATCCTGATTTTACATGCTTATTTAAAACTGCCATTCACATACTGTATTTACATGTTTGATACATACAGTTAAGAACATCATGAAATTGACAATCTGAGCGGAACGTGATTGGATCGTGAGCGTGATTGGAACGCTTTATGAGCGGTAAAAAAATATATAAACGAAACGAAATTAATTTTAGCCAATCAAATCGTTGAACGGATTTTGATCGAAAAAAAGCGTTCCGAGTGAGCGTAAAAAAGCGCTCAATCTGAACGGAACGGAAAAAAGCAATCAAAATGTTATGAATGAGTGAACGCTTTGAGAGCGGATTGGAACGGAACGGAACGGAGCGTGAACGGTAAATTTGTCAATTTCAAGATGTTCTTAACTGTACCTGTAAAAATACTGATGATTTATTTCCAGTATAATAGTTTCAACGGTTAATAAACTCTATAGAGATGCAAAGTTAACTCCCTTGAGCTTCATCCGATACATGCAAATCTCTTCATATATTCAATTATGAAACCAGAGCGCCACAATCGAAAGCAACGCTCCACTGCTTTTTCTAAGTCTTTAAAGGGGGCATTACTGAACAGTTATTTAAGCCAGAGTTATGTGACTTTGCATAGACATGCACATGATTGTTCCTAGGAATTCCTAGGAACATGTGTACTTATTTTCATTTGAAAATGTTGAACATTTTTTGGGTTATGAAGTAAGGTTAAAGTTTTGTGATGAGGCAGAGGATACCAAGTGTATCCCCGACTTTTTTTCTTTAAAAAACAGACAAGCTAAAAACCTGAAAATGGTTTCAAAAGTCAACTGCTGCATTGCAAAAGGCATCAAAAATTCTCTAGAAAGGATTAAATCAATCTTACCTGTCATTAGAGACACACATATACTCATAAAAGAGATCATTGTTGGTGAGGTATGAGAGTGGGACTATGTCAGAGATATCCTCTTTGGATGTAGGACTCATCAGTCGGTTGAGTTCAATATTTATTTCATGGAAATACTGCCTTACTGGCTCCCTGTCCTCCCGCAAACTCTTGCAAACTAAGTATCTGAAATAAATCACAGGTAAGGATTGGGATCTTTTAAAACTCCCCGTTCCCACATACAACAAAACTGCAGCAGATCACTTTGAAAATGTCTTGACAAAAATATGAAAATAATTGAAATATTGAAATAGAGCATAAAACATTGTGGCAAAGGGGAGATATATGCCTCCTTTTGACACAATGTTTTCAAAGTTTATCAGCTACAGATCTTTCAAAATGGATTTGCATGTTTGAAAAGGATTAAACGGAATTTATTCTCTATTATAGACACACCTCTTTTAGATATTGACAGAATCAATAGAATATTCATAATCTTATGGTGTTAAGGGATATGAATGTCTGCTCTAGGAAGATGTGTACAAAGGTTAATATGTCGCTTTGTTTTCAAAAAGCCGTCTGCTACAGAGGCGTCAGAAAGCATCTAAATGAGGGAAAGAGTTAATAATTACACTAAGGTTGGTTTTCCGAAAGAACTGGTCCATTACCTTTCTGAGTTTGCTGGTCTGCTTGTGACTGGTTTATATATCGAGACATGATCAAATATTCTGTACATCAGGTAAACCAGTCCAATACTGAACTTTGTAAAAAGGTCAAACAGCTTACAGACAAAATGACCTCCTGTATGGAAATGAGAAACAGAAAAAATGTATATAAGTATCACTACTGGTCATTAACCCTTTCCAACCTGCAGACGCATTTTGACGTAATAGCAACAGACGACTTTTGAAAATATTGTGGCCAAAGGTGAAATTGCTCATGATGAGCAATTTCTCCTTTGACCACAATGTTTTCAACTTTATTTAACAATTAAGCAATCGTTTATGGAGATTTTTCACGTTTTTGTCACTATGTTTTCCAAGTCGTCTGCTGCAGATTTGTTGTATGTGGGAAAGGGTTAAACTCCTGTTACCACATGACAGATAGGTTTACATAATTTGATGTCAAAATCTGATTACTTTAATATCATGACACAACTGGTTTGGTTTCCAGTCTTACTCTCAAGTCTTTGTTACAACATGGAAACCAATCTATGAAAATGACGTCACATTAGCGGTTTGACATAATATAATGTTGGTCACTTTGGCACCAAAACCGGCAAATTTCATGTAAATTTTTTTGAAATACGCCTCATAAATCACTTTATATGATAAATAGAATATTTCATTTGTGTTCATTTATTATCACTTTCAATCAACTTGTTAGCTAAGCTGAATATGACGCACGCCAATGCATATCATCTTAGTAAACTTCTTTATTACAAGAGGGCCCTGGATCGCTCACCTGATTTTTTTTTTCACTTTATCCAAATAAGCCCCGCCCCCCCTGGCGGCCATAGTTTACGACCAATCAACATGGCTTGAAGGAATCTAATAGAAGGTCACCCTAGGAACATTAAATTTTCTACAAAATTATTTGAAAATCGGCCTGACACTTTCGAAAAAGAAGATTTTTTAAGTTTTCACTATAGCCATATAAGGCAAAATAGCCCCGCCCCCTGATGGCCATGTTTTTTCACAAATCAACATGACTTGAAGGAATCTCATAGAGGGTCATCCAAGGAAGATTTCTACAAAATTATTGGAAAATCGGCCTTACACTTTTGGAGGAGAAGATTTTTTAAGTTTTCAATATATAGCCATAAAGGCAAAATAGTCCTACCAACTGGCGGCCATGTTTTTCGACCAATCAACATGGCTTGAAGGAATCTAATAGTGGGTCACTTAAGGAACATTTCTACAAAATTATTTGAAAATCGGCCTGACACTTTCGTCGGAGAAGTTTTTTTAAGTTTTCACTATACCCATATAAGGCAATGGCAGCCATGTTTTTCGACCAATCAGCATGTCTTGAAGGAATCTGATAGAGGGTCATCCAAGGAACATTTCTACAATTTTATTTGAAAATCTACCATACTTTGGGAGAAGGAGATTTTTGAAGTTTTTTTTATTTCTTTGCCATGGAAACCAGAATTCTGCATGGATCCCAAAAATTTGAAGGATTTTCGTGAGGTCATTGAGAGGATGCTTTCTGTGAAGTTTTATCCCAATTGACCCACTGGTTACTGAGGAGAAGAAGTTGACGCTTGACGGACGCACAACGTACGCACAACGCCGGACAAAAGGCGATCACAATAACTAACAAGAGGGCCATGATGGCCCTGGATCGCTCACCTTAATTATACAATGTACTGCAATGCAAAACACATCAAGACAATTATTCTGAATGCATCCTCCACAGTGTTAACAATATTTTCCTTCATTTGGCCTAGTGATCTATATTTTTTTACCTGATATGACCCATATTCCAACATGGACTAGATATCATTAAGACAACATTCTGACAAAGTTTCAACTTGCTCAAAGTAAAAATGCGGCCTCCGGAGTTTGAACAATATTTTCCTATATTGACCTAGTTTCTGATCCAATATGACCCATATTCGAACTTGACCTAGATATAATTCAGACAAACATTCTGACCAAATTTCAAGCTGCTGAAGCAAAAAATGTGGTATCCAAAGTGTTCACAAGATTTTCCTTCAATTTGATCTAGTGACCTAGTTTTTGACCCGGCATGACCCATATTCGAACTTGGCCTAAATATCATTCAGCTCAACATTCTGAACAAATTTCAAGCCGCTGAAGCAAAACATGCGGCTTCTACAGAGTTAACAAGATTTTCCCTTAATTTGGCCTTGTGACCTAGTTTCTGATCCAATATGGCCCATATTTAAACTTGACCTAGATATCTTTAAGACAAACATTCTGACAAAATTTCAAGCTGCTGAAGCAAAAAATGAGGCATCCAAAGTGTTAACAAGATTTTCCTTCAATTTGGCCTAGTGATCTAGTTTTTGACCCGGCATGACCCATATTCGAACTTGGCCTAGATATCATTCAGCTCAACATTCTGAACAAATTTCAAGCCGCTGAAGCAAAATATGCAGCTTCTACAGAGTTAACAAGATTTTCCCTCAATTTGGCCTAGTGACCTAGTTTCTGACCCAATATGACCCATATTTGAACTTGACCTAGATATCTTTAAGACAAACATTCTGACAAAATTTCAAGCTGCTGAAGCAAAAAATGAGGCATCCAAAGTGTTAACAAGATTTTCCTTCAATTTGACCTAGTGACCTAGTTTTTGACCCGGCATAACCCATATTCGAACTTGACCTAGATATTTTTAAGACAAACATTCTGACAAAATTTCAAACTGCTTAAGCAAAAATTGCGGCCTCTGGAGTGTTAACAAGATTTTCCTTCAATTTGGCCTAGTGACCTCCTTCTTGACCCGACGTGACCCATGTTCGAACTTGACCTACATATCATTAAGACAAACATTCTGATAAAGTTTCAACATGCTTAAGTTGAAAATGTGGCCTCCAGAGTGTTAACAAGATTTCGCTTCAATTTGACCTAGTGACCTCGTTTTTGACCTCATATGGCCCAGTTTCGAACTTGTCCAAGATTTTATGGAGATGAACGTTCTGATAAACTTTCATGAAGATTGGATGCAAAATGTAGCCTGTAGAGTGTTAACAAGCTCAAATGTTGACGACGCACGACGGACGGACGCCGGACAAAATGTGATCCCAATAGCTCACCTTGCACTTCGTGCATAGGTGAGCTAAAAAGTGATAACAAATAAAACACTCATGAAATATTCTCTTTATCTTATTCAATCAGTAAACATAATATAAGCAAATATATGATTTTGAGGAGTTTATGTTTGCATAGTTTTTTATTTGCTGTGTTTATATTTTGGCTATCTTGACTGTCAACAGTGATCCTGTAAAATATATCTACCGGTAGCAGAGCTCCAGATAAGAAGAGTAATTCACATCCCCAAATCCTTATACGACCCTCAAACACTATGTTGCAGGCACTCAAAAGAATCGTCTCAGTAAGACGATTCTTTTAGTACCCACAACATTGGGTTAAATACTGTCATAAGAGAGATATTGTTGGAAAACACCAGTTTACTCCCCCTTACCTAGACCTCTGCCTTTTAATAAATCTACTTAAAATATGGAATACCACAATAAATGAATGTAAAATTATTGAATAGGGTTGAAAGTATAGTTACAAAAGGAGAAACTGCTCTTCATGTGGAATTTCTTACTTTGCAATAATGGATTTAAAAGTATTCTGCTGCAGATGCCTCAAAATGCATCTGCAAGTAGGCAAGGGTTAAAACATTACTTACCTGTTCTGGTTATGGATATGGCAGTCAGAAATTGGCACAAATACAGCTGCTTAGACAAAATCTCTTGGATATTTTCTTGACCTTCCACTGAAAAACCCTGCAATGAATATGAATCAAATAATGCAAAAAGTGACTTTAACCCTTTCCCACATATGGATGCTTTCTGGCACTTCTTCAGCAGACAACTTTTGAATATTGTGAAAAAAGAAGAAATTGCTCAAAACAAGCAGTTTCTACTTTTGCCACAATGTTTTCAACTTTTTCAGTAAATTTACCCTTTATTTTGTCCACATGCTTTCTAAGTCGTCTGCTGCAGGTTTGTTGTATGTGGGAAAGGGTTAAAAGGTTTGAAATCAATGACAGGTATATCACCACCTCTCCGGATAATTAACCCTTTCCCACCTATAGACGCATCTTCAGTTTTGAATACATTGTGGCCAAAGAAAAAATTGCTCAAAACGAGCAATTTTTCAGTAATTATACTTTCATTTAAAGAGATTTTTCATCTTTTTGCATGATTGTTTTCAAAATCGTCTGCTGCAGATTTGCTGTATGTGGGAAATGGTTAATGGACTGAAATGATAATAAACATTTTCCCACCTGCAGATGCAGTTTGATGCATCTGCATCTTATAACTTTTAAAAACATTGTGGCAAAAGGACAAACTGCTCATAGCCACCCTGTAAGTTACAATAAACCTTGAAAAAGAATATATGTAACATTTTCATTGATCAAGATTTTGAGCTTTTTTCTGAAGATCTTTCCAAGTCGCGTGCTCCAACTATGGTGTATGTAAGAAAAATGTTTAAATACAACAATGGTTGATTAGGGTTTAATGCATTTTTCAGTCATATCACGGCAGCCAGTTCACCTACTCATATGTTTCCTGGTTTTCTCACAACAGTACTCCGCACAACATACCGAGGGCTTGGCGTGAAATGGTTGTAACTAAAAACCTATTTTGAAAACCCTGGTTTAGGGGCAATTTTGACCCCTTTGTAAACAATGCAAATTTAGGTGCCATTGCTCAGAACGAGCAATGACACCTAAATTTCCATTGTTTACGAAGAAAAATTATTTAACGCTTTTAAAGACTTTATGGCGAGGTGATTAACCTTGGTAACAAAATACCAATTTTAGTTACAACCGTTTCACGCCAAGCCCTCGATACTTTCCAAGCAACTGGCTGCTTAACCACATAGAATGTTGGCCCATTGGTGAAAGACGAATGAAGCTTGTCACAGTGACTTTTGTCAAACTTTGGAAAGAATGTTGGCCAAGCTGGGATTCAAACTCGCTACCGACTGAGCTACCCGGGCTCGGCTTCTATACAACAAATAAATTCTTCTCAAAATAAGTTAACCCTTTCCAACATATAACAAATCTACAATTGACAGCTTTGAAAACATCTAGACAAAAATATGGAAAATGTATTTGAAAATATAAATATTGAACCTTGTTGAAATAATTGTATCAAAAGGGTTAAACAAGTAAAAAGGACCTACCCCATCTGCCATAACAAAATGTACTCCAAGCCCATCGGTGTGTTCTAACACAAAATCAATAAATGCTTTCTGGTTTTTTTCATTAAAGATATCGCCATCCCCTTCTAAACCTCCAACACCTTCAAATATAATAAATTATCTGTGCTTCAAGATAACCAACCTAGAAAGAGTCTACAGGAATGTATGAGATTTCTGCCATTTTTTTTTTTGGATCTGGTATCTTTTCATGGTGGCTAAAAATAATATACCTCAATATATTTTATGACTTCCAAGCTGAAGTTGTAAACTACTTACTTGATTAAGTTGATTGATTGTTTGGTGTTTTACGAGGATTTCAACAGTTTTTTAAGTTAAATCATGCCAGTTCTTTTGGAAGTTACCAGTACTACAGGTCAATTTATCCTGACACCAGCCAGTCAGTCGTAATGCTAACCCCAGAACCCTGAGTGCCAAGGAGGGCAGCCATTACTACCATTTTAAAGTCTTTCGTATAACCCTGTCAGGGATTAAACCTGCAACCTCCCACAACCGAGGCAGACACTCTACCACTGCATCTTCAAGGCAGTCAAACTTGACCAAGAAGGTAAAAAGTAAAACCTTCCCGCATGAAGACACATTCAGATACATTTGAAGCAGACTAAGTTTGAAAACACTGTGGCTAAAGAAAGATCTGCTCATGATGAGCCATTTCTTCTTTTGCCAAAATGTTTTTAACTCTATCCACTTTAGATTCTCTTCGAGTTGTTTAATCATGTGTACTAGAAAGACCTGGCTTTTCAGCAACGCTTCCGTGTATATTTTAAAAAGAGATGTGAGGGAATGAAGTTTTAAAACGGGCACAATTTCTCCTTTTGACTAAATATTTTCAACTCTATTCAGTAATTTCCAAAATGATTTTTTAAAGTCGTCTGCTGCAGATTTATTGCATGTGAGAAAGGGTTAACTATCACTTGATGAATACATAACAAGTTCAGATTACATAGAAATATAATATTTTAAGTTCACTAACATAACAGTCTCATAACTCCAATTAAAATAGAGAAAACCTACCAAAGAGGTCCAGATAAGGAGTGGTATACAGCTCTTTTTCCCCCACAATATCTCACTTTTTACTCAACTAAACTCTATGTTGATTTTTTTGAGTATCCACAATATGGGTTTAAGTGTCAAACAAGGATTTTAGAACATGTAGTACTTCATAACCCTTTCCACATAGAGACGCTTGCTGTCGCCTCTGCAGCAGACAACCTTTGAAAACATTGTGACAAACGTAGAAATTGCTCAAAACAAGCAATTTCTACTTTTGCAACAATTTTTTCAACTTTTGTCAGTAAATAACCTTCATATATAGACATTTTTCGTAATTTTGATAAGATATGTTCCAAGTCGTCTGCTGCAGAATTGTTGTATGAGGGAAAGAGTTAACTAGAGCTCTGAGTTCAATTAACACAGAAAGTACCTACCATAATGAGGTTCAAACATTTCTGCTGGTCCAGCGAAAAAGTCCTCTAACTTGAAATCACAGGGTCCTTTTAAGGTCATACCAAACCCTTTGGCCTCTGCATTAGACCTCCACAATGCATATTCACTGAAGCCACCTGGACCCGCACAGATGTCCACAAAGTACAGTAAGTCGTTGTGCCCCACCATAGGTCTCTGTAAAGAGAAATATTTGAGCTGCAGTTGAGGCAATTAGATATGGGCTCTTGTTGCTTCTGCTTACATTGAAGTCTCACCAGAGCACTGCCTCAGTGGTGTAGGATGCGATCAATGGTCAGGTCAAACTGAAGGCTTTAAAAATGGTAGTAATGGCTGGCCATTGGCTGCCCTCCTAGGTGCTCAGGATTAAGGGGTTAGCATTACGCCTGTCTCGCTGATGTTCTATTTCAATAATTAATTAATTAATTATACTTCTATAAGCACAGATTTTTTTTCCAATTTCTTTTTTTTGCCATGATGTTTCCAATGTCATCTGCTGCACATTCTTCCTTTAACCCTTTCCCTCATACGACAATTCTGCAGCAGATGACTTTGAACATATTTTGTCAAAAATTAAAAAATCTCTATAATTGAATGGATAACCTATGACTAAAAGTGGAAAACATTGTGGCAAAAGGAGAAATTGCACGTTCCAGGCAAGAATATGGAAAATCTCTTAAAATTGATATATAATCATTGAATAGAGTTCAAAACATTGTGGCTGAAGGTGCAAAAGTCATCTGCTGCAGAGGCATCAGAAAGTGTCTGTATAAGTGAAAGGGTTAAAAAAATGTCTGTTTGGTTTGATATTTTCTGACTTGGCTGCTGTGAAAGCATCAAAGGACAAAATTGAAACAGCTGATCTTGTTCTAAATTATTTGTCTCATTTATTAATCATGAGAATGGTTAAAAGATTGTTAGTATGTAAGGAGAATCAACACAGGTTTCAGGAACATTAGCCAATGATTAAAATGGGCATGATAACTGTTATATTCTAAACAGCAACAATCAGTCAATCACACACTCTTCATTGAGAATGGCTCTCCACCAGAGAATAGTCTGGTCTTAGTTTACAATGTTTGTAACACATTTATTTAATTTCATGATTAAATATCACACCAAAAGTGTGCAGAAGCTTGTCAATACCAGTTTCATAAATTCAGGATAAAGTTTGGGAAGAGCATGAAGAAGCAACACATATACTTTGTTTTTATGGTGTTTTACGCCGCTTTCAACACATTTCCAGTTATATCACAGTATTTAATGGGTAAGTAAGCAGTATGACTGGTCCATTTACCCTGACACCAGCGAGTCAGTCAAAAACTGATAAACCCAACAATCCTGAGCACCAACTAGGAAAAGCTATTACTACAATTTTTCAAGTCTTTGGTATGATCTGGCTAGGGATCAAACCCACAACTTCCCACACCTGAGGGGATGCAACACAGATACAGAGCTGAACATAAGGTACATAATTATTATTTTTAGAAAGGACCAGATTATTTGTTATCATGATCTCTGAAGTACACATTGATTGTAAATAGTTACTTACGCCATCCGGGTATTTTGGATTAGTAAACATGAAGTCAAGAACAGCATCCATATTAGCCATCTTCATTGCAGCTCTGAAACATAAAACAAGCATCATAAAGATTTACCGTTTCCGACATATATCAAATCAAAGGGTGGACCAGTATGATATATTTTTTGGGGGAAATTATAAAAAAATCTCTATAAACTTAAAAGTATACATATTTTCCTTAGGTCACAATATTTTTCAAAAATTGTTTACTGCATTATTATGTTACATATTGTGTCTGTAATTGTAAAATGGAAAGGACTAAATACTTTTATTCTAAAATCATATGTGGAAAAGAACTGTAGATTGTTGTCTAAAAACAGATACATTAAGGTATAAAGACTGTCAGACCAACAATCAAACAGGTTTGCAAGGTGTTTAACCCTTTCCCTCATATAGACGCTTTCTGACGCCTCTGCAGCAGACAGCTTTTTGAAAACATATTGACAAAAGAAGAACTTGCTCAAAACGAGCAATTTCTCCTTTTGCCACAATGTTATCCAATTTTAGTCATAAGTTATCCATTCAATCATAGATATTTTCTATTTTTTAACAATATATGTTCAAAGTCATCTGCTGCAGAATTGTCGTATGAGGGAAAGGGTAAACGCCACCTTCAACAATTTTTAAGTTATATCACAGCACTCCTGGAGTCCTGGTCCATTTATCCTGATGCCAGCGATTAAGTCGTACTGCTAACCCCACAAAAGCAAGCACCAAGGAGAGAATGCCATTTCTACAGACTGGGAATCAAACCCGAGTTATCCCGCACCCGAGGCAGATGCTCTACCACTACACCACCGAAGTGGTCACTTAACCCTTTCCCTCATAAGACAATTCTGCAGCAGATGACTTTGAACATGTTTCGTCAACAAATTGAAAATCTCTAAAATTGAATGGATAACCTATGACTAAAAGTGGGAAAACATTGTGGCAAATGGAGAAATTGCTCGTTTTGAGCAATTTCTTCTTTTGTCTCTATGTTTTCAAAAAAGCCGTCTGCTGCATAGGCGTCAGAAAGCGTTTATATGAGGGAATGGGTTAAACAAACAGAAGGATACCAGTTTCCCGTCTACACTTTGAACACTCATTTCTAGGTTGCTGAATATGAAAGTTTCCATTTGCAGACGCAATTTGACGCATCTGCAGCAGACGTAATAGAGCACTTTCTCTTTTTGCCACAATGTTTTCATCTCTATTTCATAATTAAACTTTAACAATTAAACTTTAACAATTAAACTTTACAGAGATTTTTATATTTTGGCCTGTATACTTTCAAAGTCATCTGCTTCAGATTTGTCATATGTGAGGAAAGGGTTAAAAGAATATATCACTTGGCAACTGACCTATCAGTCATGTGACCTTGACAATTCAATGTGCAGGAGGAATACATGTATAACAACCATGTGACCTTAACCTCTTCCCACATATGACAAAATCTACGGCAGAAGCCTTTAACCCTTTCCCACACACAACAAATCTGCAGCAGACCACTTTGAAAACATCTGGACAAAAATGTGATTAATATCTGTAGAGGAAAGTATAATAATTGAATAAAGATGAAAGCATTATGACAAAAGGAGAAATTGATCAAGAGCAATATCTCCTTTTGCCACAATGATTTCAAAAGTCATCTGAAGAACCGTCAGAAAACGTCTTTAATATTTATGTGGGAAAGTGTTAAAAATATCAACGCAAAAATATTGAAACAACACTTTAAATGAAAGTATGCTGAATGGAGATGAAAGATTTCAGCAAAAGGTAAAATGTGATTGCCACGATATGTAACCCTTTCCCTCATATAGACGCTTTCTTACGCCTCTACAGCAGACAGCTTTTTGAAAACATAATGACAAAAGAAGAAATTGCACAAAACGTGCAATTGCACAAAACGTGCAATTTCTCCTTTTGCCACAATGTTTTCCACTTCTTGTCATAGGTTATCCATTCAATTATGGAGATTTTCTATGTTTTGACAAAATAGGTTCAAAGTTGTCTGCTGCAGAATTGTCGTATGAGGTAAAGGGTTAAAAAATCGTCTGTTGTGACGTGTCATTCTTCGTCTGCATGTGGTAAAAGATTGATCAAGCTTGAGTCACCTGTTCAAAAAGAAGGCCCCCCTTATTGTTTCATAAGGATTGGATCTGGTTCTCGCTCTCCTCATTTCTTCAGGTTCAAGTTCGTCAAATATACTCTGAAATATAAGTGAAATGATACATGAACTACTATGCATGAGATGGGCCTTCAGACATTTCCAACCTGTTGAGAAATACTTTGTTAGGAAAAGGTCTTTATGCCCATTCTTTTTATTTATTCAAAACGTGAATATATTTCTGATGATTGTCTTTAACCCTTTCCCTCATACGACAATTCTGCAGCAGACGACTTTGAACGTATTTTTGTCAAAAAATAGAAAATCTCCATAATTGAATGGATAATCTATGACAAAAAGTGGAAAACATTGTGGGAAAAGGAGAAATTGCACGTTTTGTGCAATTTCTTCTTTTGTCACTATGTTTTCAGAAAGCTGTCTGCTGCAGAGGCGTCAGAAAGCGTCTATATGAGGGAAAGGGTTATTCTACAATTGAAAGTAAAATAGAATACAAAATGAAAGGTTTAATGACCTTTTACAAGAGGACCACAATGGTCCTATATCGCTCACCTCATTAAATAGAATTTCAATAGTTTTCAAAGTTTTTACACTATACATTTCAACAACAATTTAGCATTAAACATCTTTTACCTTACAGCTCAATACACTGTTCAGTGTCTCCTCTGTGCAAAAATTGGTTTCATTCTCTAAAGTTCTTTTTTTCTGAAATGGTAAAAAGTATTAACCCTTTACAAGTTACAATAAATCTGCAGCAGATGAATTAGAAGACGTCTAGGGATTTTTTTTGAAAATCTAAAGAAATAAAAGTTTTTTCTGTTGAATAAAGCAATTTCTCGTATATAAAAAATCTGCAGTGCATGACTTTGAAAACATCTAGGTAAAATTGTGAATATTCAGTCATTGATAAAAAAACAAAAAAAAAACAACATTTCTCCATTATGTTATCTCATGTTTACTGTTCTGTCTCAGTATTGTATTTTCATTTATTAACACTTGCAGACTGTGAGATGCATTTGTACCTGGGTTTTTGAACGAGGCATCCTGGTTTCAATCCCCAGTGATCATGGTCGGGTGCCTTTGGCAAGGCAAATGTCCTAGCCGCGTACTAATTTATTAACCCAGGGAACAAGAAAAATTAACTGTCACTGTGAATTACCTAAAGGAGTGTTGAAAACCGCTTTAAAACGCAATAAACAATAAACAAACAACTATTGAAGACAGTCTGGCAAAATGACTTTTGAAAACAATACTTCAAAAGAAGTCAAATTATTGTTCAAAACAAGCAAATTCTGCTTTCCCTCAGTGTTTTCAACTCTTTAAACCTTTCCCTCATATAGACGCTTTCTGACGCCTCTGCAGCAGACAGCTTTTTGAAAACATAGTGACAAAAGAAGAAATTGCTCAAAACAAAAGGTTATCCATTCAATTATGGAGATTTTCTATGTTTTGACAAAATACGTTCAAAGTCGTCTGCTGCAGAATTGTCATGTGACATATATCATATGTTAACAAAACTATCATTCTGAATTCTATGTTATATTTTTTCCCACAGATGTTTTTTAACCCTTTCCCACATACAACAAATCTGCAGCAGACGACTTTCAAAACTTATGACAAAAACATGAAAATTATTAAATAGAGTTGAAAACAATTTTGCCAAATGTTTTCAAAAGTCCTCTGCTGCAGATGGGTCCAAATGCATCTACAAGTGGGAAAGGGTTAAAGAAGAAAACTCTATAAACATCATTTCAGGTGAATGTATCAGATATAATCATACAAAAAAATGATTTAATATGACTTAAAGGTTAACCCTTTCCCATAACAATTTTGCAACATACAACATTGAAAACATGAAATATCCCCTTAAATTAATGAATTATTGCTGAAAAGGGTTAAATACATTGTGGCAAAAGGAGAAATTGCTTATTTTGAGCAATTTCTTCTATTGTTACAATGTTTTCAAAAGTAGGCATCTGTGGAGGTGTCAGAAAACGTCTGTATATGGGAAAAGGTTTGCATACCGGACCAATGATCTTCCAACTTTGTAGCACATCTAATCTTGGTACACCTTCCTGACAACTTGGTAGCCAATCAACGGTTTCATCTATGATTACCTTGAATTAAACAAAGAAATTTACTTCCATGTAAGGACAATCAAATTTGCAAATGTACATTCATAGTCAATTTTAACACGTAAGACACCACATTCATGAAAAATGTGACAAGAGGGCCATGATGGCACTTGATTGCTAACCTGAGTCATGCAATGTTATGTCATTCTAACAACAATAACTCTTTTATTTCCAATCATCATGTCTTGATTTAATAGAGAGTCAACCAAAGAAAATTTCAACAAAATTATTTGGAAATTGGCCTCATTCATTCAGAGAAGATGATTTTTAAAGTTTTCACTAAGGCAATGTAAGGCAAAACAGCCCCGACCTTGGCAACCACATTTTTTCGACCAATCAACATGGCTTGAAGGAATAAGTAAAAAGGTCGACCAAGGAACATTTCTACAAAATTATTTGGGAATTGGCCAGACACTTTCGAAGAAGAAGATTTTTAAAGTTTTCACTATAGTCATATAAGGCAATACATCACCACCACCCTGGTGGCCATGTTTATCAACCAATCAACATGGTTCGCAAGTACTGATAGACTCTCTCTCGCTGTACCCGCGAAAGAATGCGAGATTTCAAGGTAATTTGAATCTCTGTATTTATATGTCTCTGGTTGTTGAGAAATAAAATTACATCTTCAACCCTTTTCAACATAGAACAAATCTGCAGCAAGCGTAAAATGTTACAAAACTATGGGAAATTCTATAAATTAAAGTTCACTTTTATAATGAGTTGAAAACATTGTGACAAAAGGAGAAACTGCTCAATCTTTTCAAGTCATCTTCTGCAGATGCATTAATATTTAGAAATGTATTAAATATATATATCTGGTTTACCCTTTCCCACATACAGGCACTTTCTGACACCTACAGCAGACAACTTTTGAAAACATTGTTGCAAATGAAGACATGTTCAACTCTAATAAGTAATTACACCTCCCTCTATGGCGATTTTCCATAGAATATGCCCATACGTTGTCAGTCTTCTGCTTAAGATTTGTTTTATGTGGGAAATGGTTAATCATGTAACAGATGACATAATTGACTTACCTCATCTCTTTCAGCGTTCTCATCCCAATCAACATCTGCTGAAGGCTCTAGACCTTTTATAGATAGGCCCAAACCTCGTCTCCCTCTATGTGTCGATGCCTCTACTATCTCTACACGACCTTGTGCATTCTTACCCAGACCAGACCCTTCTTTGTAACCCATCTTTGCCTGTTTGAAATAGAGGATAAGTGTTTGTTTCCATGTAAAAGTGATATTTGCAAAAAGTTGAAATGGTCAGAGGACTAGATAAGGAGGAGTAAACAGGTCTTGCTTCTATGATATCTTTGTAAGCACTCATTTAAACCCTATGTTGTGGGTACTCAAAATAATCGCCACGGTGAGATAACTTTTTTGAGTACCCACAACATAGTTTTTGGAGGTAAAAATAAAGATTTTAGAACATGCAATAAGCCCCCTATCTAGAGCTCTGAATGGTGTTTTTACCTTTGGTGCTTACAAATGGAAATACATCTCATTTTTAACTCAAAGCAAAACATTTTTTATTTAATGGTTTTCCTTACTGATTTCATGGAGTGGAAGGATTAACCCTTTCCCTCATATAAACACTGACGCCTCTGCAGCAGACGGCTTTTTGAAAACATAGTGACAAAAGAAGAAATTGCTCAAAACGAGCAATTTCTCCTTTTGCCACAATGTTTTCCACTTTTAGTCATAGGTTATCATCCATTCAATTATAGAGATTTTCCATTTTTTGACAAAATATGTTCAAAGTCGTCTGCTGCAGAATTGTCGTATGAGGGAAAGGGTTAAAGACAGAGCAGACATGATGATTACATCTTAAATAACCATGATACAACCCACTGATATTTCTCAATAATAATTGAAAAATATTTAAAATTGAGCCATTTCAGGCAAAAAGGGGGAATAATTTATGGTATCCATATGTTGGAACTTCATAAAGAGAAGTAGAAGCTGAACAAGTGTGGCTACAATTCTGGTTTTTCATCAGAAGTTGAAGGTTCTTCTAAATGTAGGAGGACAGTGAGGGCTCTGGTGATACTGTGAGTTTGTGCAGGCACACCTGAGTCTTCACTGTTCCCATACGTATCGTAACAAGGCAACATTTTGCCAAAGTTTTAAAACACCTTCGATAGTATTTCAGTTTTATCACAAAGTTATGTTCACAAAACAATATATTTTCTTGTATTTACCAGTTTAACCTGGCCATTGATTGAAACATCATTCTTACAATACCCAAAATTACCTTAGTCTTAGCTCATTCGAGACAGATGTAACAACATTAAGCCTGAATTCAAAACCCAAACCTCTTCACTAAAACTGCTCTTTCACATTAACAAAGCAAATATAAATTGCATTTCTTTTGCCCTTTTGTTATTTTGATAAAGAATTAAATCATTGAAATATCTTTTTCTGCAAAATGTTATTTAAAGCTCTGTATCATAATCATTCTCCCAATTTTCTACACTGAATATCTTTTTTTATAAATAACATTCAAAGCACTTTCCTCAAAATATTATTTAACCTTTTCCAATAATATTATGTAAAAGCTTTTAGACATATCTGCAACAGACGAATTTGAAAACAATGTCGCTAAAGGAGAAATTCCTTAAAATGAGCAATTAATCCTTTTGCAACAATGTTCTCAATTCATTTTGATAATAATTCTTTCATTTACAATAATAAAAAAAATTAATTATAACAATACATAACAATTCTGAAGAATTCAAATATAACTGGTCACCCTTTCCCTTATACTACAATTCTGCAGCAGACAAATTTTGAATTTTTAAACATTTTTTTCAAAAAATAGAAAATCTCTATATTTGAATGGATAACATATGACTAAAAGTGAAAAACATTGTGGCAAAAGGAGAAATTGCTTGTTTTGAGCAATTTCCTCTTTTGTCACAATGATTTCAAAAAGCCGTCTGCTGCAGAGGCGTCAGAATGAGGGGAACAGTTAAACACAATACCATCATTTTCGCAGCAAAGTCCGCGTAGTTTCCCTTTTTCGGCATTGTGCTGTCTGTAAGTGTAACAGGTGGTGCAGACATTATTGTTTTCTTCGATGGCGGACTCTCATCTTCGCTGCTGGCATCTGCAGAAAGTCTAGAGATCTAGATATGGGGTATATTTAGTCTTTACTCCAAAAATATCTCTCTTATAATTCTGACAAAACCTATTATGTTATGGGTTCTCAAAAGAATTATCTCAATTCTCATTTATACTGCTGGTGCTAAAAGTAATCACTTTTTGAGTTCTAAATAAGAATTTTAGAAAAATCAATTACACCCCTTATATATAGCTCTGGCAAAGAGCACAATTTTTTCTGTGATACATTATATGACTTAGGGTGAAAAATCTTCAATATATCTGTTCATATCACCAACCTATTACCTAAGCCCACTGTTAAATGTACTCAAAGTTACTTTTAACAATTTTCCATGTACATGTACAAGAAAAATAACAAAATCCCAAAACTGCAAATTTGAGTTTCAAATTGCATTTTGCCAGTTACTGATTACTAAGCTTAAGTGTGTGCACCCTGCATGTCTCTTTGTAAGAAAAGCAAGTATAACTTTTACCATCCCAATCTAAACTGATAACAATTTTGTATAGGCCACAAATGCATGTACAAAGTGTTGCAAAGTGTTGCATTCCAAGTCTGTAGAGCAAAGATTCAGAATATGTGTAAGACATTTTCAAGTCCCTGCTGCAGATTTGTTGTATGTGAGAAAAGGGTGCTACAGATTTGTAAAATGAAAGTAAAACTAAGGATCAAATGCCCTTTTATTGTATTAAAAATAATCAATTGAACAGTGCCATTCTGCCATGTTTGAGAGGAGGAGCATCTTTTACTATCATTTATAGAGATTTTCCAAATATGTGTAAGACATTTTCAAGTCCTCTGCTGCAGATTTCTTGTTTGAGAGAAAAGGGTCCTACAGATTTGTAAAATGAAAGTAAAACTAAGGATCAAATATTGAAGATAATCATTTGGAACAGTGCCATTGTGTCTTGTTTGAGAGGAAGAGGCATCTTATACTATCATTTGTAGAGATTTTCCAAATCGTTTGCTGCAAATTTGTTGTATGTGAGAAAGGGGTGCAATAGAGTCTTAAAATGAAAGTAAAACTATTAAGGATCACCCACATGAACATAGTATTAAGGAAGATAATCAATTGAACAGTGCCATAATGTCGTGTTTGAGAGGAACACGAACATTGTCATGCATTAGAGATCGTTATAAATGATAAATGGTACTATACCAGAGAGGTCTGTGACAAATGTTCGTTTCATCATTTCAGTTTTTGCTTGCAAATCAAATAATCACAACAACATTGTTACATTTTGTTTTCGCAGAACTACCTCCTTTGAAGAGAGCATATTATCATATGGAGCCACGACTAAGAAAATTGAAGTAAAGGAATAATTTATACGACAACACAACACATTAACGGAACGGAAATATAGAATACAGACTTCCTTTGATTCTTCATGTCAACATGTGACATAGTAGGAAAAGCGGGGAATTATCAAAACAATTTTTTTCTCCTTATCACACTATGTTTTCATCTTAATTATAGTTAAAAGTCGTTTTCGAAAAAAAGGGATATCACGGCACACTTCAGTTAGGCAGGGTCTTTACTATTTGAAAGACACTGAGTTAGGCTATAATAGAAATCCTATTTATCAGATAAATGTTCAGGAATCATATCTACGTTCCGGATATAACTTAATCATTTCCCACATACAACAAATCTGCAGCAGACGAGTTTGAAAACGTTTAGTAAAAAATACGTAAACTCAATTTCTTTTTTAGCCAAAATGTGTTCAAAAGTCGTCTGCCGCAGAGGCGCGTACGTGTAGGCATATGTGGAAAATGGTTAAACATCTGAACAATTGTTGTGAAATAAGAAATGATAAATTTATCGATGCTAGACATCATAAAGATAGAAAGAAATCCTGAAACAATTGAGACGATGAAAACGATGACGAGAGAGAGAGAGGGAGAGAGAGAGATATAGAGAGAGAGAGAGAGAGGGAGAGAGAGAGAGAGAGAGAGAGAGAGAGAGAGAGAGAGAGAGAGAGAGAGAGAGAGAGAGGGGGAGATGGAGAGAGAGAGACACACACACACTGTAAGGTTAGTGATACAATGGAGAGCGAGGGAGAGACAGTATGCAGAAAGAGAAATCATAAAGAAAGACAGATTGAAGAAAGAGAGACCGTGAAGAAAAAAGAGAGACCGTGAAGAAAGAGAGATCGTGATAAAGGGAAACCATGAAGAAATAAAGATCATGAAGAAACAGAGATGATGAGGAAATAGAGAGAGATACCATATAGAAGGAGAGACCAATAAAATAAAGAGATGACGATATAGAAGACAAAAGATAGAGAGAGAGAGAGAGACTATGAAGAAAGAGAAGTCTTAAAGAAAATAGAGACCATGACTATAGCATGAAGCATCAGAGACAGTGAAAATAAAGAGGGACCATGAAGGTAACTGTCTTATGATAATTGTTACCGTTTTAACCATGTACCAAAGTTGTGGTTTGAGGTTGTTCTATTCTATTCTTTGTTTGTAATGTGTTTTATGCCACTTTTAACAATATTTATGTTATATTTCGACGTTTCCTGGGTCAATTACCAGCACCACTGGTCCGTTTATCCTGACACCAGCGAGTTGATCGATTCAAGAAATCCTGACAACAAAGGAGGGAAAGCCATAACTACCATTTTTAAAGTATTTGGTATGACCCGACCAGGGATTTAATCCACAACTTCACGCACCCCTAGGCAGACGCTGTACCACTACACCACCGAGGCGATCATGTCGTTCTAAATATGCATGTAGGAGATCTGAAATCATGCTAATAAAACCATTATGGTTTAGTCTACCTTATATATTTAGTTACATCTTGAAACATCTTTTGCAGATATAATCACTTTTACAATTGAGTGGCACTCGGTATTAACCCTTTCCCACATATAGACGCTTTCTGACGCCTCTGCAGCAGACGGCTTTTTGAAAACATAGTGACAAAAGAAGAAATTGCTCAAAACGAGCAATTTCTCCTTTGGCCCCAATGTTTTCCACTTTTAGTCATAGGTTATCCATTCAATTATAGAGATTTTCTATTTTTTGACAAAATATGTTCAAAGTCGTCTGCTGCAGATTTTTTGTATGAGGGAAAGGGATAACCAATCGTAAGGTATTTGCCACTAGTGCAGATCTGCAAATTGCTTGATTAATTGGAGTTTAACGTCGTTTTTTGTCAAGTCATATCACGGAAGCCAGTTCACCTACTCATGTGTTTCCCCACACCAATACGTATTCCACAATATAATTTTCAAGCAACTAGCTGCTTTACCACATAGACTGTAAGCCCATTGGTGAGAGATGAGTGGTGCTTGTCACAGTGACTTTTGCCAACGTCAGAAATAATGTTGGCCGAGCTCGGGTTCGAACTCCTGGACTGTAGATCTGCGAAGTTTGATCTGGCTCTGTAATGTCCAAAATTGGTGATAACATGATTCAAGGCACTCAAGTTAACCCTTACCCACATACAACACATATGCAGTAGACGACTTTGATAACAGTGACAAAAACCTGGAAAATCTACATAAAAGATAGCTTAATTGTTAAATAAAGTTGAAAACATTGTGACTAAAGGAGAAATTGCTCATCATGAGATAATCACGCTAAGTTTGGTTTTCCTGGTTAAGACCAACACAAATTGTAAGACAGTCCCTTTAAATATGACCTTGGCCTCTCCAACTGATCTGGAAATATGTGCTCAACGCATCATCTCAATTATCAAAAGCCCTTAAGCTGTACACGAAAATAAGTCATATGACCTTTGATCTCTAATTGTAACATTGATCTTCAACCATGCTGGCAGAAACATGCACACTTGCACATCGTCTCAATATGTCGATTATGTGTGTCAAGTTTTTTCAAAATCCTTAGAGATATGGATCGGACATACGATATAGTCATATGGTCTTTGACCTCTGAATTTGACCTTGAACTACTCATACGCAGGCCGAAACATATGCTTTGTGTATCATTTCAATATGGAGAACATTTTGTGGAGTTGTTTCAAAATCCTTACAGTGATAAACAAGAAATGAAAAGGACATGGAATGTAGTCATATTACCTTTGGCCTTGACCTGCAACCGAGCTGGCAGAAACGTTTGATCTGCACATCGTCTCGATATGGCGTGAATATTTGTGGCGAGTTATTTCAAAATCCTTGAAGCGGTTCAATAAATATGGAGCGGACAACAGTAACATAACCTTCAATCTCATTAAAATCATCTCCTATTAACGCTACGCATACATTTGGTCAGATCGTGTACTTTAGTCAGATTGCATAACCTTTGACATCCAAATATGACTTTGGCTGCTATTTAACCCTTTCCAATTAACAATACTATAGACAGGTAGTATACTATATATATGCAAAATATGGATAATCTACGGTGGCACAGAGGTGACATGTGTATGTTTTTATTTATCTCGTGCGCACGACTTAGTATCTCGTGCGCACGACTTAGTAACTTGTGCGCACGACATAGTAACTCGTGCGCACAACATAGTAACTTGTGCGCACGACATAGTTATCTCGTGCGGACAACTTAGTTATCTCGTGCGCACGACTCAATTATCTCGTGCGCACGACATACTAAGTCGTGCGTACGATATAGTATGTCGTGCGCACAAGATACTATGTTGTGCGCACAACTTAATTAAGTCGTGCGCACAACTTAGTAACTCGTGCGCACAACTTAATTATCTAGTGCGCACGACTTAGTAACTCGTGCGCACAACTTAATTATCTCATGCGCACGAGATAAATAAAAACATACACATGTCACCTCTGTGTCACCGTAATAATCTGTACAAATAGAAGTATATTGTAACGTGTACCGGAGTTAAGCCATCGCAGGTCACCCATCCATGCACTAACCGTGATGAACATTGCTTAACTTTAAAATAAAGTTCAACTATTCTACCAACGTCGCTATAAAAGCCGGCTTCCATAGTACGGCTGTCTGTAGAAGTGATATTTATACCTATACCCAGTGCCCATTACATTATTAATTGAATGAATACAACTTTAAGTTCTTGTTTTATTTTGATACAAAGTTGAAAAACATTGTTGCAAAGAATAAAATTGTTCTTTTAAAGAAATGTTTTCATTTTAACAATGTTTTCAAATGTCACAGACGACAAAAGGACCATGATGGTCCTATGTGGCTCACCTGGTTAAATAAAACTTTAAGACGTAATTCTAAATGTTCTTAATCTTAACATATAAGGAAACAAGCCTCAAACCCTGGTAGCCATGTTTTTCAATGGAGTAAAATAATTTGAACACACTTTGTAGAGGATCACCAAATAAACATTTGTGACAAATCTATTTCATATTGGGCCCGTACTTTTGGACTAGAAGATTTTTAAAGTTTCCACTTTATAAACATAGAAGGAACCCCTAGCAGCCATGTTTTTCAACAGATCGTAATAATTTGTAAACCTTTTGTGGTAAAATTATTTTAATAGCGGGCCAGTACTTTTAAACAAGATGATTTTTAAGGTTTTTTATAATTTACTGTATGAGGAAAACAAGTAAAAACGCTGTGTTATGTTGTATAATTGAAATACATTGTACTGTTGAAAGCCTTCTTTGAACAATGTCAGGAGTTATGTGACTTGGCATAGACATGCGTAGTGTTACTAGGAACATATGTGTGTACCAGGTTTCATTTGAAAATGTTGAATAGTTTTCGAGTTATGAGGTAAGGTTAAAGTTTTGTGACAACGTAGACAACAACGCCAAGGGTATCACAATAGCCAGACGTGTTTCTTCGAAAAACAGACGAGCTAAAATTGCTGTGTTTGAAGGAAGGCATGTGTTGCCTGGCAATACGCCATGAAATAAAAGCATGACAGGCTGATTGACCACAGAGAAGTGATCCATATGGGTGTCTCTGACAGGGCAGGTGAAGCTGAGTAGTCATGGAGGAACCAGGAAATAATAAGTAAAACATTAATAAACATGCCAGGAAGTATTTGTATTAAACTAGATATGACATACATAAAACTGGTATGAAACAAAATTATATACATGTACATAATAAATGAATAGTACATTGTATATTTAAATAGCACATATCTAGATCTATATAACTGTTGGCACCATCATGTAAATAAGAGGTAAATCAAGGCCTATAAGTATGAAAAGTTATATATACATAACTTATAAATAGTATATTGTTTTACCCTTTCCACAGTGCAAAGCATTTTCACACATTTGTAGCAAACACCTTTTGAAAACATTGTTGCAAATGGAGATATTGCTCAAGATAAGCACTTTCTCCTTTTGCCATTATGTTATCAACTCTACTAAAAATATATACCTTCATTTATAGAGATTTACTACATCTGCACACAGATATTTTCGAAGTCTCTACTGCTGCAGTTTTGCTATATGTGGGAAGGGGGATTAAAAAGTACACATCTATGTATAAGGCACTGCAAGCACTATCATGAGGCCAGAGAAGGCTATTTGTATGTAGAATAACTGTATACATGTACATATAATTTGATAGTTTTTTTTCAAATATCTATATAAACATGGTGGCTGTGTTTTTCAACAGATTGGAATCATTTGAAAATCTTGGTAGTGGGTCACCCTAGAAAAATCTAAGCCAAATTATTTTCAAATCTGGCAAATACATTTGAAACGGTCTTTATGTATACATGTAAAGAAAACAAGCTCTGCCCCTTGGTGGCCATGTTTTAAACAGATCAGATTAATTTGAACAGATCAGATCAATTTGAACAATTGTAGTAGAGGGTCTTCCAAGGAACACTTGTGTCAAATTATTTTTAAATTTGGTCAGATCCTTTGAACAAGAAGATTATTACCATGGACATATAAGGAAACCTAGCTCTGCCGCCTGGCAGCGATGGTCTTCAATGGATGGGGAAAATTAGAACAATATTAGTAGAGGTTCACCCTAGGAACATTAATATTGTACAAAATTATTTTCAAATCAGGCCAGTACTTTTGGACAAGCAGATGTTTGAAGTCTTTGCTTTTTTCACTCTTTCTGATGCCACAGCAGCAAAAGTTCTTTATTGAATAAAACTCTGAACAACTTTGCAAGAGGACCAGTCATCTAAGGAACATTTTTGTGAAATCATTTTGAAATAGGACCATTTGCTATTAAAGTAAAAGTAGTAGGAAAATGTGAACATAAAGACAGACAGACGATAACAGAGGTTGAGTGATAACAATAGCTCACCACTGCACTTCATGCTCTGGTGAGCTATAAAAGAGGCAATTGGCCTAATTGTGCGCTTGAGCAATTTCTCCTTTTGCCGTAATGTTTTCAAAAGATGTTTCTGCAAAGTAAGAAAATGGTTAATTAACATTCATACACCAGTTTCGCTAAATGATCTTCCAGTTTCACCACAGTATGTAACTGTAGAGCCAAATCCAGATGGCTGATAGTATGTCACAGAACTCTGCTCTTCTTCATAAAGGGAGATAACTGAGGAACTGTTATATTCAAGGAAGGTTATTTCATTGTTATTGGCTTCCTGTAAGAGTGGTTCCTCTATGGGGCAAACAGGGTTACACATGGCCTCTTTGTAAGACTGGTAGGACTCCATAGAAAAATTGAAGTAAGTTGAGGCAAGGAGAGTCTGGGGCTGAATGTCTGTTGGCTCAGGTTTCTTTCTCTGAAATAAAATGAAACCTCACACATTTAAACCTTTTACACATACTGCAAATGTGCAATAGATGACTTTGAAATCATCTGGAACAAAATGTTGAAAATTTGTTAATATATGTTTTCAAAAGTAGTTTACTGTCTGTTCTAGAGGCGTCAGAAAGCATCTATATGTGGTATTATAAAAGGATTTTTAAAAAAAACATGTTAGTTTTGTTTTAATTGCATTTTACCTTGCTTTCTACAATACTATACTATTTCATGTTATTTCCAGGGTAAACAGTCACTTAAGGTGAGTTAACCCTTTCCCACTTGTAGATGCATTTTTAAACGTCTGCAGCAGACGACTTTCGAAAACTCTTGTCAAAATGAGCAATTTCTCCTTTTTGCCACAATTTTTTCAACTCTATTTAATAGTAAAACTCACATCTATTGAGATTTTCTATGTTTTTGTCAATAAGTTTTGAAAGTCATCTGCTGCAGATTTGGTGTATGTGGGAAAGGGTTAATAATCCTCCAAACCGATTGGAAAGTATGAAAAAAAAATCAAGGAGAGATAACCCCAGGGATTGTGAGTTTGAACCCCAGCTCGGGCAACATTCTTTCCGTCATTGTGACAAGCGTCATTCGTCGTCCACCAATGGGCTAACAGTCTATGTGGAAAAGCAGCCAGTTGCTTGGAAAGGTTGTTGTGTGAATTACTGGTGTGGAAAAGCCAGGAAACACATGAGTAGCTGAACTGGCCACCATGATATGACTGAATATTGTCAACATCATCTGCTGCAGTTGCATAAGTATGAATTTGCATGTGAGAAAGGAATAACTGAATATACAGAGAAACATGTCTATAACTAAATATAAACCTTGAAATCTAACCTGGAGTGATTTAGGAAGTCTGATGGTGGGTCTTCTAAAGGTATGATTATTTGGCGACTGTTGTTTCTCTGACGTCGTCTGCTTAATCTGTAGTATGTGGTATGTCTTGTGCCACGTGTGTAACTGTTGGTGGAATCTGCGCCCCACAAACTGAAATATTGAACCTGTCCTACATAAGAAATATCTGTAGCGGACAATTTTTAACGAAAACTTCATACAGGAAAAGAAAAGACATGAAAACCATCTACAACGTAAAGTATATTTATTGAATAGAGATGAAAACATGGTGGTACTAGAGGAAATTGCTCATGAAGATCAATTTCTTCATTTGTTTTAAAGGTTTGATTCGTTTGAATGATGTTTTATCTCACATCTCACATTCAATAGAATGTTTTAGTTATCACGGCGCTTCCTAGGGGAATTAAAAGTTATATCGGTATTATTCACCTCACACAGATGCAACAGTCGTTATGCTATCTCCGCAACCCTAACTGTCCAGGTATGAAGCCATTACTGCATGAACAACATTTTAATTCTATATGGTATGAACAAAACAGGAATCGAACCCTAATCTCCCGATCATGAGGTTGGCACTCTAACCACTAAACCATGGAGATGGTAATGTCATTGATTTAGACTGCCTTTATCTTTACATGTACCTAATATCATATTTTGAGAGTCCCCTGAAAACATCCAAGGCAAAACTTGAAATCTGAAACTTTTAAGATACACAATTGAAAACATTGTTGGAAAAGAAGAAATTGCTTGTTTTGAACAATTGCTCGTTTTCTAACATGGTTTACAACAGTCATCTGCTGCACGCAGATTTAAATATCTCGCTGCCAAAGGCAATTAAAGGGTTTTGCAAACAATGAAGATTCAAGTGGATGAAAAATGGCAGTGAAAGAGTTTAAAGTTATTTGCATCCATACAATTATTGTATAATATTTCTATACACATAGATTGCATGTATCTCTTACACAAGGCTACATATTTAGTTATACCTACCCAAAGCCACATACAGAAAAAGAATGTTCCGCCCACAACTATAATTATAAGCACTGCAGCCGGCCCATGTTGTTTCTCTGTTATCAATCTATGTGCAAACACCAGGCACATACTGTTGACAAGTAGCATCAACAAGCTCAAGGTCAAGGTTATTAGAAAATCTTTCATCACAATCCAACGGTCTTTTCTTAAGGTTGGCTCTGTCATATACTGAAATTAAAATAAGAAAGAAATTGAAACAAGTAAATATGTACATTGAATTGTGATCCCCAACCAAAATAACTAGAGGACCAAGATGGACCTAAATCACTCACCCAATGAAATTTTTAAACCATTCATTTTGTTAGAGAATGGATGAGTTGAGTTTAACCACAGTGCAAAACAAAGAGGTTGATTAGGACCGGAGTGAGAAATGGAGGTGAGCAAAAAATGACAATAATGAAGATGATGATGAATAATAGAATTCATGATTATTATATTCTTGCATCCTACTCTTGTCAAAACCACACTAGTGACTTTTGAGCCATCATTGGGGGACTCTGACAACCTGCTGAGACACAGGTGGCTATTTGTACGGTCTGCCAAGAGGGCCAATTTTGTTCAAGAATTTCTTTTAAAAATCAACTATATATAGGATCTTGTCATTTCATAATTATACAGTTTGATTAAACGAGTTCAAGAAATTTATTATTAGGCGAGCCTTTGGCGAGTTTAATAACAAATTTATTGGACGAGTTCGATAAAACTTTTTTAATTGACAACGAATGTCAGATTCTTTTTATCACATGACGAAACACAAAAAGAAATTTCGCTGTCAGAAAATAGTCCCAACATGTAATACTTAATAAACTGTTAACTAAACACACAACAAAAATATTTTTCTTGACCGATAATGGTCCCTTTACCTCGTCCATCTAACATAACGTATGTATTTACCGGATACACATTCTCAGCCATTTTGTAAATATTCGCGGATGAATACAAAAATAGTGATTCCGACATGTTATATTACACTCGTGTAATATAAAGAAATACGTAATGGGTATATTAGATCGGATACAAGCATTGTCATGTGCAATAGAATATAATGAAAACTTACCCTGCCCTTTATTGTAATGTTATTTTTTTTTACCAACTGACACAGATTGAACAAGTTTTTCCCTATTATTTGTCTATGTAAAACAGATGACCTCTGGGGCAGTGTAAATTTTGAAAACATTTTGGCAAGACTAGAAATTGCTCATAAAGTGCAATTTCTTCATTTGTCAAAATCGTTTTAACAATATTCTATAATAATTATTGTGCTATAATTTGCTGAGATTTTTCAATACATGTGGCTTTGAAAGTTGCCAAAGTTTTTTCTTGAATATGTGACGTATGTGGTAAATGGCTAACTTACCCATTTGAAGGAGTGAGGTTTCTTATGGACGATAAACTTGAACTGACAGATCTCACACTTCGTGGTGTTGGACGAACCCAGCCATTTCTCTAGACAAGACATGTGCAACATTCCCATGGTACCCGTACAGTGACATGGAGAAGTCAGCGCCTCTTTACTTCCATCCTCATGACAGATACGACACATGTTGCATTCAGGGTTGTTAGTAAAAATTCTGAAAAATCGTGAAAACTCTATACCGAGGACTTGACTTAAAACGGTTAAGCAATTGTAACTAAAATTGGTATTTTTAAACCAAGGTTAATCACCTCGCCATAAAGTCTTTATAAGCGTTAAATCATTTTTCTTGGTAAACATTCGAGCAATGACACCTAAATTTGCATAGTTTACAAAGGGGTCAAAATTGCCCCTAAACCAGGGTTTTCAAAATAAGATTTTAGCAACAACCATTTCATGCCAAGCCCTTGATACATCTGCTGGAATAGATTTTCTGTTTACAAAGAACAATTGAGCTTTTGAGAACAGTGTAGATGCAGATCAGCCTGTGAATCAATAATCTGATCAAGATATATATTGTTCACATATTACTTACACAAGCTTGTTAGAAGATTCTGTCAACTTAAGTAGATTCTGATAAGATTGAGCAGGTGGACCAGATGATCTGAACCTACACTGTTCAGAAATGCCAACTTGTACCCTTTTCTCATGTCTTGGTTCAATTTATCTTTTAATCCTTTCCCTCAATATTTTGAAAAGTTGTATGCTGCAGATGTGTCACAATGCTTCATGCTACATGTGGGAAAGGGTAATCCGTTTAGTCGTCTGCTTCAAATAAAATATGAGGCCAAATTGTAACATCTGGAAAATTGGAAGAAATATGAACAGTTGATTGATTGATTGGGGTGTAATGCAGTTTTCAACAATATTTCAGTCATATCACGGTGGCCAGTTCCTCTACTCATGTGTTTTTTGGCTTTCTCACACCAGTACTCCACACAACATACTTTCCAAGCAACTGGCTGCTTTAAAGCTTTCCACGTGGACTAAGCCCATTGGTGAAAGACGAATGAAGCTTATCACAGTGAATATTTGCCAAGCTGGGACTCAAACTCACAACCCTTGGATTGACAGCCCACATATCTACCAAGCTACTGGGGCACGGCAAATATCAACAGAGTACAGACACTGACAGGAAAAACAGACATTTTAAATCAACTTGCCAAAAAGTCTCTAAATGAATAATCAACACTTCTTCCTTAATATTTTCAATGCCGATTCACAATGATAGTTTAAATTCTCCATCTGATAATTACGAGTATTTACCTCAGATGTTTCCTAAGGCAGACAACTTCAAAAATATCAAATTAAATACATTGTTAATCGTGAAAGAGAAAGAACACTTTTGAACAAACAGAAAGCCTGCAGCAGAAAATGTTTGTAAACTCACTTTGGAAAATAAAAGCAAAATATCTATAAAAGCAAAATATCTATAAAGGAAAGTATATGGCCATATTTCTTTTTGTTATGTTTATAAAAGCTGTCTTCTGCAGATCCATTAAATGCATTTAAATGTGGGAAAGGATTAATATGAAATAGATTAGTAACTGAAGATTAGTATTGATTCCAGTGATGGTTTAGCCAATCAGAATTTTTGTATTTTGTGAATTAATAATTAAGACCAAGAATTATATTAAACTTGATTTGTAAACAAGGGCAAATGTAGATAGTAACAAAAAAAAGATGAACAGGACCATGACCACCAATGTATCAAAAAATATTTAAATCCATGGACCTTTTCACAAGTTATTGTCTGGACACCGTTTTTTGGGGAAGAAAATTCTAAGTTGAAAAATGGTCATACATCCATCACAAATTGGTGGTTTGTAGGACTTGGCCTTTATTTAATGGTTTTAAACCTGTGTACCATTTCTTTCTTCAATATATCAACTCTTTCATGAGTTATTGTTTGGACACCATAATAACCAACAGACGCACAGACCGACAAGCTCACTCTCATAACATTAATGCTTTCCCTCATACGGCAATTCTGCAGCAGACGACTTTGAATGTATTTTGTCAAAAAATAGAAAATCTCCATAATTGAATGGATAACCTATGACAAAAAGTGGAAAACATTGTGGCAAAAGGAGAAATTGCACGTTTTGTGCAATTTCTTCTTTTGTCACTTTGTTTTCAAAAAGCCGTCTGCTGCAGAGGCGTCAGAAAGCGTCTATATGAGGGAAAGGGTTAAAACCCATTCCGGACGCATGTTGATGCATTTGCAAAAGATGACATTTGAAAAATAATTGACATAACAATCGGTCATTATCAGCAATTTTTTCTTTTGTCACAATGTTTTCAACTCATATATTTTACTATTATTTAACCCTTTCCCTCATATAGAAGCTTTCTGACGCTTCTGCAGCAGATGGCTTTTTGAAAACATAGTGACAAAAGAAGAAATTGCACAAAACGGTTAAAGAGATTTATCAATTTTTGACAAGAAGAGTTCAAAGTCGTATACTGCCATTTTCGTTGTATGCGTGAAAAGGGATATTAATGCAGTAAATCAGGACTCACGATGAATTCACCAGACTGTGACACAAAGGTGAACAATCCATTGTAATGTCCTTAGTGTTTGGTGCAGGTGTACTTGTTGACAGAAATGCAGCTGGACTCATTGGTAAAGCCGGAATCAGATCATCGCATCCACCAAGAGATAGGATAGAATTGCGGGAACCAGTAATAATGGGAGAAAATGGCAGGGATTCTCTGCTACCACTGGAAGTTGTTGGAAAATTGAAATTCAGTGGAGCGAGTTTTGGCTGAAATCAAATAATGTCAATTTTTTTTCCACATAGTATATCTATTTTTCCTGCGTTCACTAGCATTTAACCCTTTCCAACATGCAGACACACTTTTGCCACAATGTTTTCAACTCAATATTCAATAAATAAATATAACTTCATTTATAGACATTTTCTTTCCATATTTTTGCCTAGATATTGTCATAGAGGACTGCTGCAAATTTTTTGAACATGGAAAAGGGATAAGATATCTGGAAATTCCAACTGTAAAAAAGAAATTGATGAATAAAAACAATTTATAAAGCCAATATATATTTTAAAAAATCAAGTAAGTTAAAGCAGACCGGACACATATGATGCATTGGCAGTACATGTATATGAATTTTGGCAAAAGGAGCAATTTCTCCTTTTGCCACAATGTTTTAAACTTTATTCAATAATTGTTATTTCATTTATAGAGAGTCCTTTGCTGCAATTTGGGAAAGGTTACAGTTTCACCTTGCCGAGGCAGGCAACAAAAGAACTTTGCAATAGTCAATGCTATCCTATTCATAAATGAATGTGAGCATTTGTCTGCAAATAATATTGATGACAACAAATCTGCAGCACATGACTATGCAATTATCTTGGCAAAATCTAGAAAATCTCTACATAGAAAGTGAAATCATTGAAAAGACTTGTCTGTAAACATTGAGACAAATGAGCATTACTCATTTTGTCTCAATGTTTTCAAAAAAATTCTGCAGCAGATGCGTCAAAATGCACCTGCAAGTGGGAATTGACTAATATTGCTGTCTATTAACAACTTTGATTTTCAAAATTTGTTTATTAGGTGTTTTGCGCCGATTTCAACTGTTTTCAGGTTAATCACAGCATTAGTTCGGTAAGTTAAACCTTTCCCTCATGTAGACACTTTCTGGCGCCTCTGCAGAAAACATGGCAACAAAATTTTTAAATTCTATTCAATTATTGTACTTTCATTTAAAGGGAGTTTCCAGTTTTTTCATAAATCCCGACACCAGGGAGTCAGTCTTAATCCTGAGAGCAAAGGACGGAAATTCATTATTTAATTTTTTAAGTGGCTGGTATGAGTCAGCTGTGGATCAAACTCACTACCTTGCGCACCCAAGGAAGACGCTCAACCACTACACCACCAATGGGTCTGATACAGATGAATTCTGACAGCTGGTGTCTTTCAAAATCATTTTACCAAAAGGACAATTTTCTCATAATGAGCATTTTTGTACTTAGCCACAATGTTTCAAATTGTATTCAATTATTGCCAAAAACTAACCCTGCACCTGCACACAATCAATTAGTCATAGGAGGTTCCAAGTTATTTCTTATAATCAGTTTTAACTTGATTTGTTTTATTGTTGCTTTACGCCATTTTCAACATTATTTCAGTTATATCACAGCAACAGCTCACTTGTTCATGATCTCTGGGAAACAAACCAGTTCTAGGCAATGAAAAGGGCACTCCACCATGACCGTCATGACTGAGGATTGAACCTGGGACACTGTTTTCACTTGAACCTGATAACATGGATGGCAAAAGGAGAAATTGCACGTTTTGTGCAATTTCTTCTTTTGTCACAATGTTTTCAAAAAGCTGTCTGCTGCAGAGGCATCCGAAAGCGTCTATATGAGGGAAAGGGTTAACACAATCTGCTGTATTTTTACCTTCGGTTTCTTTGGTTCCTCTATTATCTCTGTGTATGGTGTGCCTGGGGGACCACTGTGAAAGATAATAATATTTGTGATTGGAACCAGTGCACCCTGTTACCATTAAACTGATGACCTTTTCCAACATAGAGACACATTTCCACGAATCTGCATCAGATTATTTTTTAAAACACTTGGAGAAATTGCTAAGAATAAGCAATTTCTCGATTTGCCAGAGTATTTTCAACCCTGTTCAATAATTATATATTTATAAATTCAGATATTCTATATTTTCAAAGTCGTCTGTTGCATATTTGTTTACTGTGGGAAAGAGGCATTTAACTAAATCTACAAACATCTCAATTATTTATTTCGCAGTTAAATGCTAGTATTACTAAGCTTAACCCTTTCCCTAATTTAGACGCTTTCTCGGACGCCTCTGCAGCAGACGGCTTTTTGAAAACATAGTGACAAAAGAAGAAATTGCTCAAAACGAGCAATTTCTCCTTTTGCCACACTGTTTTTTCACTTTTAGTCAAGGGTTATCCATTTAATTATAGAGATTTTCTATCTTTTGACAAAATATGTTCAAAGTCGTCTGCTGCAGAATTGTCGTATGAGGGAAAGGGTTAATCCTTTCCCACTTACCGGTACAACAAATCTGCAGCAAACAACTTTGAAAACATCTGGTTGGAAAATATGTAAAATCTCTGTAAATCTATGTATTGTTAATGAATAAAGTTTAAAGGTGCTGAATCTAAATGAAAATAAACAAGAGGCCCAAGAGGGCCAGTATCGCTCCACGGCCATAAGGCAAAAATCAAATCTCCAAACAGCCCTGCCCCCTGGTGGCCATGTTTTTTACCAACCACCATGGCTTAAAGGAATCTTGTAGAGTGTCACCCAAGGAATGTTTCTGCAAAATTATTTGAAAATCGGCCTATCACTTTTGGAGGGGAGGATATTTTAAGTTTTCACTTTAGCCATATAAGGCAAAATAGCCCCACCCGCTGGTGGCCATATTTTTCGACCAATCAACATGGCTTGAAGGAATCTGATAGAGGGTCACCCAATGAACATTTCTACAAAATTATTTGAAAATCGGCTAAACACTTTCGAAGAAGAAGAATGTTTAAGTTTTCACTATAGCTATATATGGCAAAATAGCCCCACCTCCTGGCGGCCGTGTTTTTCAACCAATCAACATTTCTTAAAGGAATCTAATAAAGGGTCACCCAAGGAACATTTCTACAAAATTATTTGAAATTTGGCCAGACACTTTCGGAGAATAAGATTTTTAAGTTTTCACTATTTTTCCATTTGGTTGCCATGGAAACCAGAATTTTGGATGGATAAAAAAAAAGTGAAGGAATTTAAGAGAAGACATTGAGAGGATGCTTCCTATGAAGTTTCAACCAAATTGGCCAAGTGGTTAGGGAGAAGAAGTTGTTTAAAGGAAAAAGTTGACGCGCTCACACAGGCACGAGGGACAATTCACCATGACATATTTTAGCTTGCCAGTGGAGCTAAAAATTGCTCACTTTGCCATAATATATTCATAATGTGTCTGCTGTAAATGCATGAAAATTCATCCGCAGGTCAGTGTGAATGGAATAGCTCAAACTATTCTATGTTTAGTTGCTATAAAGAACTCTATTAAATCAAATCTATACCACGGTCCATTCAGTTCACCATATGTTTTTCACAAAACAAATCATATCAGATTTGATGAAAATACAGCTGTGTGATTATATACATGTATATCTTTGCACAATGGTCAAGTTAATTTTGATGAGTGATACAGGCAACCTATAAATAAATAACAAAACTGCTGACCTTTGTGGAGGTCGATATATTGGTGACCTGGACTCTGAATTGGACATGTAATCCATGCTTGCCATTTGTCCATTGTTCCGAGGGAACTCCCTTGTCACCTCAACTGTTGCCGGAATGTCACTTGTCTCCTCGAGGACGGAGTCATATGTGGCATCAAGGTCAGTGATTGGCTGGAAGAGAAGTTATAATGGTTAGAAATTGAATTTGAACCTTTCCCAAATATCGGATCAGCAACTGATAATTTTATAAAGATATCCCTGAAAAAATATGTAAAGTCTCAAGTGAAAAAAGTAAGTTTATTGAATGGTTAAAACATTATAGAAAAAGGTGAGTTTCACCTTTTGCCACATTGATTTCAGAAGTCATCTGCTGCAGATGTGACAAAATGGGAATTCATGTGGGAAAAGGGTACTTGTTTACTGGCTATGATACTTTCAGTGTTATCTTCTCAAAAGAAAGAATGCAACTTCTGCAAAATATAAGTTAAATTTGTATTCAGAGTTGAAAATATTGTTTGAAAACAGAGAAAATCTCCTTCCTTCAATGCCTCAAAATGTCATCTGCACTTGCTATATGTTGGGTACAGATTTCTAGTCCTTTTGACGCATCTGTAGCAGACAACATATGAAACCATTGTGGCAAAAGAGGTGATTGTTGAAAATGAGCAATTTCTTCTTTTGCCAGTGTTTACATCTCATTTTATTTGTAGATAAGTTCCCCATTTTTTTTAGCTAGATACACTTTCATAGTTGGCTCAATATTTGTTGTATGTATGAAAGGCTTTATATCTTATTTAACATTCATATGTAATCTTAAGGGTAATAATAAGACTGTCCCAATAAGACGATTGTTTTGAGCATCAACAATATTGGGTTTAAAAGAGTTAACCCTTTCCCTCATATAGACGCTTTCTGATGCCTCTGCAGCAGACAGCTTTTTGAAAACATAGTGAAAAAGGAGAAATTGCTCAAAACAAGATTTCTCCTTTTACAGCAATGTTTTCCACTTTTAGTCATAGGTTATCCAATCAATTATAGAGATTTTCTATTTTTTGATGTAATATGTTCAAAGTCGTCTGCTGCAGAATTGTTGTATGAGGGAAAGGGTTAAAAGAGAGATATTGTGGGGAAAAAGATCAGTTTACTCCTCCTTATCTACACCAATGCTGGTAAATAATTTGTCTGGTTAAAAATTGATGACTGACTGAAAGAAAAATAATCAACTTTATTCAATAATTATTCTTTCATTTATAGAAATTGTCCATATTAATATTGTATACAAGTTTTTTTTAAAGATGTCTGCTTCAGATTTTCTGTATGTGGGATAGGGTGAACTGATTACCTGATATGACACTTTCAGAGTCCTCTGCTTGAAAACACCTGCGGAAGAGCGTAGCCTTTGGAGCAATTTGCCCATGAGGACCTGAATTGATCTACTGGAATCCTGTATTTTTAATGATCAAAGAAGATGAGCTCTAGATCAGGGGTGTTTTGCAAGCTCTAAAAACCTAATTTGACACTCAAACCCTTTTTGTCTGGTACTCAAAAGAATTGTTTCACAGAGAAGATTCTTTTGAGTACCCACAGCATACGGTTTGGTTGAGAAATAAGAAAAATATTATGGAGAAAAGATAAAATTTACTCCTCATTATCTAGTCCTTTGCTCTTTCTCTATATGATCAATTCAATGCAAAACAAGTAGGGAGGAGTCATTTCTAACCATAGGGTCATTATTTGTACAATTTGGTAGGGGACCACTAAGTAAAACAAGAAGAAAAATTGCAGCAGAATGCAGCAAAAAAAAGATGGGCAGTGGTGGGAAACCGTCTTTATATTGACGCATGTGCAGCAGACGACTTTTGGAAACATAAATAAGTCTTATTTTGAGAAATATATGTTGTTGCCGCTATGTTTTCGAATCTATTTGATTAATATACTATATGTATTAAATAAAGAAATTTAAAATATTCACCTGTGTGTTTCAAAAGTCGTCTGTTGCAGAGTTGTTGTGTAGGTTAATTACAAGAAACAGCACTTAAATTATTGAGAAGTTGACGCGATAGTAAACAAGAGCACCGCCTGCAGGTGCCCAAGGCTCATCTGATATTATCCTTTTACGGTTTATTTATTTTATATCAAAAATATTCAAATTCAGAATGAATATTTACATATTATAATGAACGCACACAACTGCTATTTTTCAAGTTTTGAAACAAGATTGACTGTGTGGAAATATACATGATAAGGAAGATCTTCACGTCAGATGGCTGTCACAATCAGTCAAGATAATAAGCCGAGTCTTGTCAGGTAAATGAGATGGTTACATTGAGTCAACAGTAACTAAAGATATTGAATATATTACTGGTTTCCTATTTTTAGTAACAGTGTCGCTATGATATAACTGAAATAATGTTGAAAAAGGCGTTACACCCCAATAATACAAAACAAATCAATAATCGTCTGCTGCAGTTATGTCTACATGTGGGAAAAGGGGGGCTGAATGATTAATAATCGTACTAGTCCAGGTTTCTCTACTCGGAATTAAAAATAAAAGTTCCTTAAAACATTTAACAAATTCATTAATAAAAATATTACCATTTTGCAAACCAATACAGCATCTAATATAGCCTGAATAGTTTGCTTGTTTTAACTTCAACTTGAATAAGCAACTAGTTGAGAATTGCTACAGTACACACAAATGTTGCATACTTATAAATAGATTTGAATGGAAAAACCAATAATCTATGTATACTTATAAATAGATTTGAATGGAATGTTCTGGGCCACAAATACGCATTAGTATTTAGTCTATTGTAAACAGAGTAACAACATATTAGCTAAGTGCTTGATCATCGCACCGCATAACAATCATCAGCTTTTGGGAATATGGGAGAATTATTTTTTGTTCATGTTTTTTTCAATATGTGGTTCTTTATAAATGTATAAGTCTCCATGAACGCTGTAGCTCACACCAGTCTATACTGTACACTAATAAACCTTTTCCAACACACAACAAATATGCAGCAGACGACTTTGAAGTCTTTCTGAATAAGAGTTTAATTATTAAATTGAGTTGCTTATATATAGATTTGAATGGAAAAACCAATAATCTATGTATGTATACTTATAAATAGATTTGAATGGACTGTTCTGGGCCACAAATACGCATTAGTATTTAGTTTATTGTAAACAGAGTAACAAAATATTAGCTAAGTGCTTGATCGCACCGCGTAATAATCATCAGCTTTTGGGAATATGGGAGAATTATTTTGTTTTCATTTTTTTTTCAATATGTGGTTCTTTATAAATGTAAAAGTCTCCATGAACGCTGTAGCTCACACCAGTCTTTACTGTACGCTAATAAACCCTTTCCAACACACAACAAATATGCAGCAGACGACTTTGAAGTCTTTCTGAATAAGAGTTTAATTATTAAATTGAGTTGAAAACATTGAGGCCAAAGCAGAAATTGCTCATTATGAGCAATATCTCCATTTGCCACAATGTTTTCAAAAAGTTGTCTGCTGCTGAGGTCTCAGAAAGCGTCTGTATTTTGGAAAGGGAAGTCAGCTCTGCGTATTTAGGAACTGAGATATATTTTTTACCACATTTTTTCGAACACCTGGCTCCTCGGATTCCTCTGGTAAGGTCTGTAGGGTGGTACCCTGCAGCAGAAAATCTCGGCTAACATGTCTGCTTAACAGTTGTCTTCTGAGGGACATTTTAGATGGCTGGATCTCTCGGAAATTTCATGGACTGCTGGTCTCAATCCCCACAGATGATCTTTATCTCATTGGCTATAAGCTAATCCCATTCCTAAAATTGAACAAATAAAAGTTTGGTGCCTCTATGTGCATTTTTTTTTAAAATTTCATTGGAGTTGAATTCTGTTTTCAACAGTTTTTCAGATATATAACGACAGAAGGTTCACCTAATAATGTTTTCCCAGACTCCTTTTATCAGTTCTCCGCATAACATGCTTCCTATGCTACTTTGCCACATGGACAACACTTATTTTATAGTCCATTTATGAAAGACAAATTGCCCAATGGCCATGTAATTATGATATTATCAATCATCTGAAAGAATTTACCTTTTTTCCCACATACAACAATTCTGCAGCAGCCAACTTTAAAAACATGAAGGCAAAACTATGGAAAATCTTTCTTAAAATAAGTTTATTTCTAAAATAAAATTGAAAAACATTGAGGAAAAAGGAGAAATTACTCTACACAGGCAAGTTCTTCTTCTGTCATTTTCTTTTTAAAGTTGTGTTCTGCTGATACATTAAAATAAAGCCTGCACATGGGAAAAGATTTACTTAGGCAATGGCAATAATGTTTGTTTGTTCCAAAACAATATGTGACAACCTCAGTGGTGTAGTGGTAGAGTGACCGCCCCAGGTTCAATCCCCATCCAGGTCATACCAAAGACTTTCCCTCCTTGACACTTTGGATTGTGGGGTAAGCATGATGACTGAATCAAAGGTGACCCCAGAGAGCTAGATAATGTGAGTATTTCAAATTCCAAAACCCTTATCTGCCACTGAAATGCTATGTTGTGGGTACTCAAAACAATTGTCTCACTTAGACAATTATTTTGAGTACCCACAACAAAGGGTTTGGTTGATTCATAAGAGAAATTTTGGTGGGAAAAGACCAGAATACTCCTCCTTATCTTCTCCTCCCCTTATCAGTCACTGCCAGGTGCCAGGATAATCACACCAGTAATTAAGGAAATTCTGTAATATAACTGAATTTTTTGGTACACCAAACAAACAATTACAAAGAAAATAGAATTTTAAACCCTTTCCCTCATATATATGCTTTCTGATGCCACTGCAGCAGACGGCTTTTTGAAAACATAGTGACAAAAGAAGAAATTGCTCAAGACGAGCAAGGTTATCCATTCAATTATAGAGATTTTCTACTTTTACTTCTTTACAAAATATGTTCAAAGTCGTCTGCTGCAGAATTGTCGTATGAGGGAAAGGGTTAAAGCAGACGGCGTTTTGAAAACATAGTGACAAAAGAAGAAATTGCACAGAACGTGCAATTTCTCCTTTTGTCACAATGTTTTCCACTTTTAGTCATAGGTTATCCATCTGACAAAATATGTTCAAAGTCGTCCGCTGCAGAATTGTCGTATGAGGGAAAGGGTTAAAGCAGACGGCGTTTTGAAAACATAGTGACAAAAGAAGAAATTGCACAGAACGTGCAATTTCTCCTTTTGTCACAATGTTTTCCACTTTTAGTCATAGGTTATCCATCTGACAAAATATGTTCAAAGTCGTCCGCTGCAGAATTGTCGTATGAGGGAAAGGGTTAAAGCAGACGGCGTTTTGAAAACATAGTGACAAAAGAAGAAATTGCACAGAACGTGCAATTTCTCCTTTTGTCACAATGTTTTCCACTTATAGTCATAGGTTATCCATCTGACAAAATATGCTCAAAGTCGTCTGCTGCAAAATTGTCGTATGAGGGAAAGGGTTGAACCCTTATGTTGTGGGTACTAGTCATTGTCTCACTTGAGTACCCACAAAATAGGGTTTGATTGTGTATAAGAGAGATACTGTGTGCTAATACAATGTATAAGGTCATTCCTCCTTATCTAGATCTCTGGCTGTGGGGTCGAGTCCCGGTAGCTCAGTAGGTAACGACGCGGGCTGTCAATCCAGGGGTTGTGAGTTTGAATCCCAACTCGGCCAACTTTCTTTCCGACGCTTGACAAAAGTTATTGCGACATGCGTCATTTGTCTTCCACCAATGGGAAAATTGTTGTGTGGAGTACTGGTGTGAGAAAACCAGGAAACACATGAGTAGGTGAATTGACAGCCGTGATATGACTGAGAAATTGTTAAAAACAGCGTTAAACCCCAATCAATCAATCAATCTGGTTGTGGGAATAGGATCAATTGCTCATTTCATTATGAGCATTTTCTCCTTTTATACTCTATATCTGTAAATGATGTTTTTAACCCTTTCCCTCATACACAATTCTGCAGCAGACCACTTCGAATATATTTTGTCAAAAAATAGAAAAATCTCTATAATTGAATGGATAACCTAGGACTTAAAGTGGAAAATATTGTGGCAAAAGGAGAAATTGCTCGTTTTGAGCAATTTCTTCTTTTGTCACTATGTTTTCAAAAAGCCGTCTGCTGCATAGGCGTCACAAAGCGTCTATATGAGGGAAAGGGTTAATTTTCAACTTAAAAAACATCAAAGAAGAAGACTCCAAAAATAGCAAGATCCATCAAATTAATTCAAAGCCTAGGTAGGGCTAATACACAATCTGAATTTAGACATCGCATTTTAACCCATTTGAAGCGTACGACTTTTGAAAACACTGTGACAAAAGAAGTTAATCTTGATGAGCAAATATTCCTTTTGCAACAATGTTTTCAACTCTATTCAATAATCATTTATATATAAATAGAAAAGTTTAATTATGTTTCCCTATTTATATATTCAAAGTCGCCTGCTACAGATTTGTTGTCAGTGGGCAAGGGTTTAATACACATACGACTAACCTACATGAACATGTATTTCCGTTTGTTTTTCTGGCGGCTGTCTGTCAGTTCTGTTCACCGTACTGAACCAAAACAGTGTAATCCGACTTCCGGGTAATTTTCGCACGTGCGCACTACTCAACCAGAATGAAATATTGCCTGAGGGTCGCTTTCGTCCCCGATTAATCCCATGAACTAAGAAACATGAATGATTTGCAGTTACATGTGACCTAAATCTATCTATGTTAACCATTTTCCGATACCAAAGACATCTGACGCCACTGCAGTAGCCGGTTGAAAACATAGCAGGAAGGGTAGAAACGAAAAAATGCATCATTTTCCCATAATATTTTCAATGCTGTATCAATTCTCAACAAAATGAGGCAATAATCTAGAACGTAGTGAAACAAAATAAAGTAAATTCGCAACCTTTCTTGCAATTTGGCATAAATTAAAGAAAGCCCAAGTGATGCGTTAGAACTTTGGATGAGTGTACATTTGTACATAAAACTATGTCAGTTCGGATGATTGGTACATGTCTGTGACTTACTTACGGTTACTTACGGTTCCGAGACCGCTGGAAAGCATACGGCTTCTAAAGGTCCATCTCTTATGTATGTTACATTTCTTGTATTTGTTGACAAGTGGCAGCGTGGGTTGAATTTTGATGGGTGGTTGGTCCAGTGTTTATTTAAACTATTTCTAAAGGCATTTATGCTTGGTGATCGTACGACTACGTCTGGGAGCGAGTTCCAATGATCCACTATCCTGATGCTATAGGCATTTTTCCTTAGGTCTGTATTTGATGACTTTTTGAATAACTTGGTGTTGAATAAAACCATTCATGCATGTCTGAGCACATACATAATTTGAATGCACACCGCAGGCATGTTGTAGCCTTTTGGAGAACATACATTTAGCCATAGCAACGAGGTTTCAGGTTGGTCCTAACTATTTCACTAGTTTAGACCTTCCCACATACAGAAACTGTCTGTCGCCTATGCAGGCAGACGCATAATAAGCAATTTCTCCTTTTGTCACAATACTTCAACTCGTGTCACTAACAAGCCTTTCATCTAAGAGATATTCGGACGTCTCTAAAGGAGATGCATTTTGAAAACTTTGTGGCAAAATGAGAAATTGCTTATAATAAATTTCTCCTTAGGCCACACAGTTTTCAACTATATTCAACATAAATACTTTCGAATTATTTTCATATTTTTTCTTTTATGTTTTCAAAGTCGTCTGCTGCAGATTTTTTTTTTAGAGCTCTAACGTTGGACAATCTCTTGAAAATCTCTTGAAAGAAAGGTGCTGGCTCACGTTTGAAACTACCTCATCGCTACAAGGGCATGTACAGGTGTACATAGTACCTTGGTTTTCTAAAAAAAACACTGTCGGATATATATCTATATATCAGTATATCTCTACATCATGGGATTGGACAAAGGCATTGACTTTCTAACATATCTGCGTAGGGATTAAATCATTTAACGGTGCCAGTAACTTTAACCATTCCCTACATGCAGATGTAAATTTCTGAACACTAATTATAATTTCATTTATAGAGACCTTCGATATGTTTGCAAAGACGTTTTCCAAGTCGTCGGCTGCTGATTTGTTTGTAATCGGGAAATGGTTAACAAAGTTTTGACCACACAGACAACCGTGATGCGCCCTCCTGTCGACCATACACTTGGTCATCGCTACAAGTTGCTGCAATAGTCATTACATATAATTGGTCGCATTGAGGTATCATTTATATGCAGGAGATTTTTTTTATCAGCAATGGTTAATTAAATCGGTTTTCATAGACCTGTGCATGCAATCAGGCCCCGAATCGAGATAACGAGTTCAGCCGATGAGGTAAGGCCAAACGCGTTGCTTTGTTACGCCTAGACCATATGCCCAGTGTTTTGAGTCTACGTATATCTAAAAGTGGTGCCCCGTTTCGCATACTCAATGATTTGAGCTCAGATACGATATGTGAGACACGACTAGAAGCGCTGCTCTGTTTCGCTCAGACAATGTTGCCCAGTGATTTGAGCCCAGATACGATATGTGAGGTACGACTAACAGCATTTCTCTGTTTCGCTCAGACAATGTTACCCAGTGTTTTGAGCCCAGATACGATATGTGAGGCACGACTAGAAACGCTGCTCTGTTTCGCTCAGACAATGTTGCCTGGTGATTTGAGCCCAGATACGATGTGTGAGGTACGACCTACAGCGGTGCTCCGTTTCACCTACACAATGTTTTGAGCCTAGATACGACCTGTGAGGTACGACTAACAGCATTGCTCTGTTTCGCTCAGACAATGTTACCAATGTTTTGAGCCTAGATACGATCTATGTGGTACGACAGACAGCATTGCTCTGTTTCGCTCAGATAATGTAACCAATGTTTTGAGTCTAGATACGATCTATGAGGTACGACAGACAGCATTGCTCTGTTTCGCTCAGACAATGTTACCAATGTTTTGAGCCTAGATACGATCTATGAGGTACGACTAACAGCATTGCTCTGTTTCGCTCAGACAATGTTGCCCAGTGTTTTGAGCCCAGATACGATATGTGAGGCACGACTAGAAGCGCTGCTCTGTTTCGCTCAGACAATGTTGCCCAGTGTTTTGAGCCCAGATACTATGTGTGAGGTACGACCTACAGCGGTGCTCCGTTTCACCTACACAATGTTTTGAGCCTAGATACGACCTGTGAGGTACGACTAACAGCATTGCTCTGTTTCGCTCAGACAATGTTGCCCAGTGTTTTAAGCCCAGAAACGATATGTGAGGCACGACTAAAAGCGCTGCTCTGTTTCGCTCAGACAATGTTGCCCAGTGTTTTGAGCCCAGATACGATGTGTGAGGTACGACCTACAGCGGTGCTCCGTTTCACCTACACAATGTTTTGAGCCTAGATACGACCTGTGAGGTACGACTAACAGCATTGCTCTGTTTCGCTCAGATAAGGTTGCCCAGTGTTTTGAGCCTAGATACGATCTATGAGGTACGACAGACAGCATTGCTCTGTTTCGCTCAGACAATGTTACCAATGTTTTGAGCCTAGATACGATCTATGAGGTACGACTAACATCATTGCTCTGTTTCGCTCAGACAAGGTTGCCCAGTGTTTTGAGCCTAGATACGATCTATGAGGTACGACAGACAGCATTGCTCTGTTTCGCTCAGACAATGTTACCAATGTTTTGAGCCTAGATACGATCTATGAGGTACGACTAACATCATTGCTCTGTTTCGCTCAGACAATGTTGCCCAGTGTTTTGAGCCTACATACGATCTGTTAGGTACGACTAACAGCATTGCTCTGTTTCGCTCAGACAATGTTGCCCAGTGCTTTGAGCCTACATACGATATGTGAGGTACGACTAGCAGCATTTCTCTGTTTCGCTCAGACAATGTTGCCCAGTGTTATGAGCCTAGATACGATATGTGAGGTACTACTAACAGCATTGCTCTGTTTCGCTCAGACAATGTTACCAATGTTTTGAGCCCAGATACGATCTGTGAGGCACGATTAACATTGCTCTGTTTTGCTCAGACAATGTTGCCCAGTGTTTTGAGCCCAGTTACGACATGTGAGGTACTACTAACAGCATTGCTTTGTTTCGCTCAGACAATGTTACCCAGTGTTTTGAACCCAGATACGATCTGTGAAGTACGACTAACAACATTACTCCTTCTCGCTCAGACAATGTTGCCCGGTGTCTTGAACCCAGATACGATATGTGAGGTACGACTAACATTGCTCTGTTTTACTCGTCGCCGTGATATAACTGAAATATTGTTGAAAGCGGCGTAAAACCTCAATAAATAAATAAATAAATAAATATGTTTTGCTTAGCCAATGTTGCCCAGTATTTTGAGCCCAGGTACGATCTGTGAGGTACGACTAACAACATTACTCTTTCTCGCTCAGACAATGTTGCCCGGTGTCTTGAGCCCAGATACGATATTTGAGCTACGTCTAACAGCATTGCACGGTTTCGCTCAGACAATGTTACCCAGTGTGTTTAGCCTAGATACGATCTGTGAGGTACGACTAACTGCATTGCTCTGTTTCGCTCAGACGATGTTGCCCGGTGTCTTGAGCCCAGATACTATCTTTGAGGTACGACTAACAGCATTGCTCTGTTTGTCTCAGACAATGTTACCCAGTGTTTTGAACCCAGATACGATATTTGAGGTACGTCTAACAGCATTGCACGGTTTCGCTCAGACAATGTTACCCAGTGTGTTTAGCCTAGATACGATCTGTGAGGTACATCTAACAGCATTGCACGGTTTCGCTCAGACAATGTTAACCAGTGTGTTTAGCCCAGATACGATGTGTGAGGTACGACTAACAGCATTGCTCTGTTTCGCTCAGACAATGTTACCAAGTGTTTTGAGCCCAGATACGATATGTGAGGTACTACTAACAGCATTTCTCTGTTTCGATCAGACAATGTTACCCAGTGTTTTGAGCCCAGATACGATCTGCGAGGTACGACTAACAGCATTACTCTGTTTTGCTCAGACAATGTTACCCAGTGTTTTGAGCCTATATACGATATGTGAGGTACTACTAACAGCATTGCTCTGTTTCGCTCAGACAATGTTACCAAGTGTTTTGAGCCCAGATACGATATGTGAGGTACTACTAACAGCATTTCTCTGTTTCGATCAGACAATGTTACCCAGTGTTTTGAGCCCAGATACGATCTGTGAGGTACGACTAACAGCATTGCTCTGTTTTGCTCAGACAATGTTACCCATTGTTTTGAGTCTAAAAACGATCTGGTAGGTACGACTAACATCATTTCTCTGTTTCGATCAGACAATGTTGCCCAGTGTTTTGAGCCCAGATACGATCTGTGAGGTACGACTAACAGCATTGCTCTGTTTCGTTCAGAAAATGTTACCAATGTTTTGAGCCCAGATACGATCTGTGAGGTACGACTAACATCATTTCTCTGTTTCGTTCAGAAAATGTTGCCAATGTTTTGAGCCCAGATACGATCTGTGAGGTACGACTAACAGCATTGCTCTGTTTTGCTCAGACAATGTTGCCCGGTGTTTTGAGCCCAGATACGATCTGTGAGTTACGACTAACAGCATTGCTCTGTTTTGCTCAAACAATGTTACCAGTGTTTTGAGCCTAAATACGATCTGGTGGGTAAGACTAACAGCATTGCTCTGTTTCACTCAGACAATAATACCCAGTGTTTTGAGCCCAGATACGATATGTGAGGTGCGACTAACAGCATTGCTCTGTTTCGCTCAGACAATGTTGCCCAGTATTTTGAGCCTAGATACGATATGTGAGGTAAGACTAACAGCATTGCTATGTTTCTTTCAGACAATGTTGCCCTGTATTTGGAGCACAGATACGATCTGTGAGGTACGTCTAACAGCATTGCTCTGTTTCGCTCAGACAATTTTGCCCAGTGTTTTGAGCCCATAAATGACCTGTGAGGTACGAATAACAGCATTGCTCTGTTTCGTTCAGACCATGTTGCCCAGTGTTTTGAGCCCAGATACAATATGTGGGGTACGACTAACAGCATGGCTCTGTTCCGTTCAGACAATGTTACTAAGAGCCAAGATACGATCTGTGAGGTACGAATAACGGTATTTTCCCGCTAATATTTACACGTTCTTCAGTGAATATACAGGGCACTTACGGCATAATGTAGTAAATTCAATTACCTTTTATTTGACATATATTTTATGAAAATAAAGTAATAAAATGTTGGTCCTTTTTCCAAAATACAATACAAATCAATAGGTTTAAGTCTACAAATATGAAAATTGATGGTTGACCCCAATGTTGAACCTGTGGCCCACCACACACCCATCCCTGTACCTATTCACTGGCGGGATGCTGTAAAAGCTGGGCTTGACCGAGATGTACGCTTAGGTGTAATCGAACCAGTTCCATATGGGGAACCAGTCACATGGTGTCATAGAATGGTAATCTGTGCAAAGAAAAATGGCGAGCTTCGGCGTACAGTTGATTTTCAACCTATCAATGCCCACGCCACTCGTGGGACACACCATTTACCCTCCCCGTGCCATCAAGCCCGCTCCGTACCCCAAGGTAAGACGGAAACTGTCCTTTGATGCCTGGAATGGCTACCATAGTGTACCCATAAGACAGGAAGATAGACATCTTACAACCTTCATCCCACCTTGGAGTCGAAACCGCTATAAAACAGCCCCACAGGAATACATAGCCTCAGGTGATGGTTACACGAGGCGGATGACGTGCTGCTATGGTCCCGTTCTATTGAAGAAAGCTTCATTCAGGCAGTGAAATGGTTGGATCTCTGTGGTCGCAATGGCATAACTTTGACTCAGCAAGTTTGTCTTTGCGGAAGACAACGTCGAATTTGCAGGCTTTGAGATAACTTCTAACACTGTTCGCCCTTGTCGTAATTATCTTCAGGCTATTCTGGATTCAGTATGACAATATGCTTCCTTTCCGCTGTCTATTAAAACACAAGGTGCAGTTTCAATCGACCAATGACCTTGGTTACTCTGATCTGATCATCGCCTTCTTTTGTGTATCATTAAGAGGACCATGGCCAGACTGGTTTAGTAAGAGATAGTCTGGTTCCCGTTCCCAGCGTAGTCTATATAGAAGAATCCATTCTAATTAAGCACAAATCAAGGTCATGTGACGAACAAAAATGTGCGTAGTATGAGTATGAGTATCTGTAGTAGCCGTCAAATTAAGGACCTTCGGCTTTTTACAGGAACCGAATTAAATCCTTAAAACGAATGGAAACAAAGGAAAACATTTCGAGGAATCTGGTGTAAGTTCTCAGAATGGAGGTAGGTCCTCTATTTGTTGGTGGGCAGTCAAGTCAAAGTCCTCAAACTGTCGTATACACACACACACACACACACACACACACACACACATACAGCAAGAAGGAAAGCGTTAAAGCTTTCAGAAAGTTCACAGATTTGCCCCTCTGTAGGCCTTATTATGAGCCTCACAGGTAAAATCTATGTCAGCCCAACAGTTTCTTTAAAACTCCTTAATGAAATTTGGTCTATACTGCCATTTAATCAGAGAACTTTCAGATTATACCATCTGAGCGAAGACATTCTATTTTGTCTATGTAAAGCATCTTTAGGAAGACATATAAAACAGCGACTCAGTGTTTTACATCTGAGCGAGGACAGTGTCTATTGTGTCTATGTATAGCATCTTTAGGAAGACAAATCAAACACACACTCATAGTTTTCCATCTGAACGAGGACAGCGTCTTTTTTGTCTATGTTTAGCATCTTTAGGAAGACAAATAAAACACACAATCATAGTTTGCCATCTGAGCGAGGAGAGTGTATATTTGTCTATGTATGGCATCTTTGGGAAGACATATAAATCACACTCAAGAGTTTTTCCATCTGAAAAAGGACACCTGCTTAATACGATAAATGCGTTTGAAAGTTGTAAGCTTAACACAAATACGTATATGTATCTAACCTTGGTTTACAAAAAGGATTGTGCAGAAAGCATTACGCTTATATAGGCTTTGATCAGATGGTGTAACGCAATGTTATGTGTTTTGCATTAAGCTTTTCCCACCTGCAGACGCTTTCTGACGCATATGTAGCAAACGACCTTTGGAAGCATTTTTGTTACATCTGGGAACAGGATAACCATTGCAGATATATTGGTAAAACCTTGATACTGATCAGCAAATGGATTTCCAATCGCCATATGGAATGGAGTTAGCTCAAGTAGATCGTAGATTCAAACTTAAAACCTCTTGTTTCGAGGACAAGTACATCCCTCGGATCTGGAGCGCTGCCGCTGTGACAGACAGCAGTCTTTAAATATTCAATTTATTCCAACATACAAGAAATCTACGCAGTTGACGTCGAACATATCTGGCTAACAATATGGTAAACCTCCAGCAAAGATATTTTGATTATTGAATAGAGTTTAAAACATTGTGACAACAAATGCTCAGTTTCAGCAGTTTCTCCATTTGCCACAACACTTTTAAAAATCGTCTGCTGCAGAGGCGCCAGAAAACTTTTGTATGTGGGAAAGGGTAACTTAGATGCAGAAAGGCGTACCATGGACCAGTGGTTGGTGATACGAGTTCACACAAATATTATAATACAATGTATTTTCATATCATTCGTAAATACACCTTAGCCTAAACCCTTATAACGAGAAGAAACAAGTAGACAAAAGAAAAATATTTTACATAATCTAGACTAGGGAATGGATCAGAGAGTGATTCAGATCAGCGTATTAATGTTCACCACTTTGTCAGCACCGAATTTCATAAGAAGAATATTCCATGTTCAATATCGGACGATAGCATTTTTCATGTATCAAAAGTTAACATTATTTTCATAACTATAATTTAAGAAAACGGACTCTGTAAATGTCAAGTTAATTACGTTCTCCATATATTAATTCTCGGATTTTAATGTTAAGTAACTTAATACATACCTTAATCAAAACTGAATGTAATTATCTGGATGCATTGAAGATGTGTTTTATACAGACGTGTAACCGACGTTTTATTGGGTTTATATGCCGTTTTCAACATTATTCCAGTTATATCGCGGCGGCGACAGTTCACATATTCATATTCCTGGGCAAACAAACAAGTACTAGGCTAGGAAATGTGCCTTGCACAAATGCTCTCCAACGTTCCCTGAGACTTAACCAGTCAGCCACGGCGGATTCCTTATAAACATATACGGCAAGACTGAATGTTAGTATCTGGACGGATTGAAGACATGTTTTTATACAGACGTGAAACCATCCTGGATTAAGGAGAACTTGTTCATGTAAAGCAATATCTCGTGGTTTTTTTAGCTCACCTACGCACGAAGTGCAAGGTGAGCTATTGTGATCACATTTTGTCCGGCGTCCGTCCGTCGTGCGTCGTCAACATTTCAGCTTGTTAACACTCTACAGGCTACAGTTTGCATCCAATCTTCATGAAAGTGTATCAGAACATTTATCTCTATCAAATCTTGGACAAGTTCGAAACTGGCCATATGAGATCAAAAACGAGGTCACTAGGTCAAATTGAAGCGAAATCTTGTTAACACTCTGGAGGCCACATTTTCAATTTGAACATGTTGAAACTTTATCATAATGTTTGTCTTGATGATATGTAGATCAAGTTCGAACATGGGTCATGTCGGGTCAGAAACTAGGTCACTAGGCCAAATTGAAGGGTAATCTTGTTAACACTGTAGAGGACACATTTTCAACTTGAGCATGTTGACATTTTGTCAGAATGTTTGTCTTAAAGATATCTAGGTCAAGTTTAAATATGGGTCATATTCGGTCAGAAACTAGGTCACTAGGCCAAATTGAGGGAAAATCTTGTTAACTCTGTAGAAGCCGCATGTTTTGCTTCAGCAGCTTGAAATTTAGTAAGAATGTTGAGCTAAATGATATCTAGGCCAAGTTCGAATATGGGTCATGCGGGGTCAAAAACTAGGTCACTAGGCCAAATTAAAGGAAAATCTTGTTAACACTTTGGATGCCACATTTTTTGCTTCAGCAGCTTGAAATTTGGTCAGAATGTTTGTCTGAATTATATCTAGGTCAATTTCGAATATGGGTCATATTGGGTCAGAAACAAGGTCAATAACGGAAAATATTGTTCAAACTCCGGAGGCCGCATTTTTACTTTGAGCAAGTTGAAAATTTGTCAGAATGTTGTCTTGATGATATCTTGTCCATGTTGGAATATGGGTCATATCAGCTAAAAAGATATAGATCACTAGGCCAAATGAAGGAAAATCTTGTTAACACTGTGGAGGTTGCATTCAGAATAATTGTCTTGGTGTGTTTTGCATTGCAGTACATTGTATAATTAAGGTGAGCGATCCAGGGCCATCATGGCCCTCTTGTTTATAATACCGCCTGCTGTAGACACGTCAATTGTCGAGTATATATAGACAAGGGTTAAACCTTTCTCACACACAGACGCCTCGGCAGCAGAAGATTTTTGAAAACATTGTGGCAAAGGGAGAAATTGCTCGAGATGAGCAATATCTCCCATTGCCACATTGTTTTAACTCTATTCAACAATTATACTATAATATGTACTGAGTGTCAATAGTTTTGCCTTAATATTTGCATAGTCGCCTGCTGCAGATATGTTGTGTGGGGGAAAGGGTCAACTAACATCAGTCTGTCAATGATTCATCATATAACCCAGTATCTATGTAATTTCTTCTATCTTATATGGCCCTGGCTTTCTTAAATGCAGACGTTGTTCAGGTATCTTTGAAACATGTTGGAACAAAAAGAAATTAAACATAATCATTTCCAGGAAACGGATCCGAGAGTGACACATACCAGCCTTTTAAGAAAATTACCATTACTAAAACATTATCACGGCTTAAACCCTTTTCCACATACAAACGCAGCAGACGACAATTGAATAAAATGTGACAAAATATGAAATTGCTCAAAGCGAGCAAGTTCTCCTTTTCCCACAATATTTCAACTTGATTAGGTAACAATGTTTCATGTACAGACATTGTTCACACCCGTCTGCTGTAGACACGTCAGTTGTGGACAGTATAATGGAAAGGGACAAACAGCACATGCCTGCCAAGGACATAAACACATCATGTAACCCAATCTCTATCTAATTTCATCTGTGGAATACGGCCGACTCTTCACGGAATAAAACACACATGAGCCGTGACTTGCGATGTTAGCTCTTAGTGCACAGTCTCACCAGTGACTTTACTTATGGCCAAACTTTTATATAGACATACAACCTTTCTCAACTACAACAAGTCTGAAGCTGAAGACTTTGAAAACATGTGGTGAACAAATTGGAAACTCTCCTTCTATAAACGTTTAGTTTTAGAATACAGTTGATATCATTGTGGCAAATAGTAATTTCTCCTTTTTGCCAAACGTTTTCAAAAGTCGTTTGCTGCAGAAGCTTCAAATTATGCCAAAGATTTAATTAATATTACTTTTGATAAAAAAAAACCCACCTAGAAGCCTAAACTCACTAGCTGTACGCCAATGTGATCTGCAAGGATTCCACGTCGGAATGTCAATAAGGCCCCAAGTCGTCTGACGCGGTTCATAATAAAGTAGAAATAGACTGAGAGACCCTAGCCACGAGAAAATTGTTATAAATTATAATTATGACTGTATCAGGATGAACCTTAGAAACGTCATATAAAGTTAGCGTAACGTCCATCGATTGTCTATTTCGAACGTAAACTGTCCGATCGAAATCTGCGTCTACACAGGCTGATCTGAACCTTTCAGGATTGATGTGGTTTCGTCAGGAAGTCCCGTCGGAGTATTTTTACGCTGGCGCGCATTATATGCACCTTAAAATAATGTTGCGTATTAGACCTTTGTCATTATTCGTATTTCTTAGAAAACCTGAATTTAAAAAAAAAAATCGTATCCGGAAACAAGAGAACGACACTTAAATATTAAAATATGAACGCTTTGATCATACCGTGCGCCTTTGTTGAGCACCGAGGTTTTTCTCGCTGGGTTGGATTTTGGGGCGTATAACACACCTGTATCATTATTCTTATTAGCTCTTTTCGTAGGAGAGCGAGAGACATAGACAGACATACGTATATAAATATATATATATATATATATAGAGACAGAGAGACAGAGAGAGAGAGAGAGAGAGAGAGAGAGAGAGAGAGAGAGAGAGAGAGAGAGAGAGAGAGAGAGAGAGAGAGACACACAGAGAGAGAGAGACAGAGACAGAGACAGAGACAGAGACAGAGAGACACAGAGAGAGAGAGACACAGAGAGAGAGAGAGAGAGAGACAGAGACAGAGACACAGAGAGACAGAGAGAGAGAGAGAGAGAGACAGAGAGAGAGAGAGAGAGAGAGAGAGAGAGAGAGACAGAGAGACAGAGAGTGAGTGAGAGAGAGAGAGAGACAGACAGACAGACAGACAGACAGACAGACAGAAACATTGGTTCTTGATATTCATGTATGTTTCACGCGCGATTTCATTATCATCCTTCTGAAATAAGTATAATTTAACATTTGTGTATTGATTCCTCGTAAAATTGTAAAATAGCTGAGATAAACATTTTTTCACATTTCCGATATTTTTATTACCAAAAAGTGGTATTACAAAACGTGTTCTTGATATTCATGTATGTATTTTGCAATTTATCAATATTTGCGTTCTAAAATAAAACTTTTTTAACATTTGTACATAGGATACTTTTAATTTTAAGTTAAACATTTCAGTTTAATCGTCTTTTTATATCTTTATTACAAAACGTGTCGAGTCTGAAAATCTGAAAATGCGGTATAACCAAACGGATTCTTGATATTCATGAATGTAATATGCAATTTTTCATTACTTACATTCTAAAAAAGACTTTTTAACATTTGTACATAGGTTTCTTGTAATTTTAAGTTAATCATTTCAGTTTAATCGACCATTTATCTTTTTATTTCAAAACGGGTCGAGTCTGAAAATGCGGTTTTACCAAACGGGTTCTTAATATTCATGTATGTTTCACGCCCGACTTCATTACCATCCTCCTGAAATAAGTATTATTTAACATTTGTGTATTGATTCCTGTTACATTTCCGATATTTTTTATTACAAAACAGCTTTTTGATTTTCATGTATGTATTTTGCAATTTCTCTCTTAAATAAGACTTTTTAACATTCGTACATAATTTTCTTGTAATTTTAAGTTGAAAATTTCAGTTTGATTGACTTTTGGAAATTTTTATTACAAAACGGTTTGAGTCCCGAAAATGCGGTATTACAAAACGGGTTCTCTATATTCATGTACGGTTCACGCGCGCTTGCATTACAATCCTTCAGAAATAAGTATTGTTTATCATTTGTGTATTGATTACCTGTAAATTATAGCTGAAATAAACATATTTTTACATAACGATATTAATTATTACTACAAAACGGATTCACGAAAAGTGATATTACAAAACGGGGTCTTGATATTCATGTATGTTTCACACGCGAATCACCAATACACTATTGAAATAAGTATTATTTAATATTTGTGTATCGATTCCGTGTACATTATAGCTGAAATAAACATATTTTTACATACCCGATATTTTTATTACAAAACGGGTTGAGTCCCAAAAAGTGGTATTACAAAACGGAATTATGATATTCATGTATGTATTCTTCATCACTAACATTCTAAAATAAGACTTTTTAACATTTGTACATAGGTTTCTTGTAATTTTAAGTTGAATGTTTCAGTTTAATTGACTTTTGAAATTGTTATTACAAAACGGGGCGAGGTCGCGAGTTCGAATCCCGGCTCGGCCAACTTTCTTTCCGACGATTGACAAAAGTCAATGCGACATGCGTCATTCGTCTTCCACCAATGGGCTATGTCTATGTGGAAAAGCAGCCAGTTGCCTGGGAAGATTGTGTGGAGTACTGGTGTGAGAAAACCAGGAAATGCATGAGTATGTGAACTGGCCGCCGTGATATAACTGAGAAATTGTTAAAAACGGCGTTAAACCCCAATCAATCAATCAAAACGGGGCGAGTCTGAAAATGCGGTATTACCAAACTGGTTCTTGATATTCATGTATGTTTGATGCGAGATCTCATTACCATCCTTCTTAAATAAGTATTATTTAACAACTGAGTAATTATTCCTTGTAAATTATAGCTGAAAGAAACAGATTGTTACATTTCCGTTATTTTTTATTACAAAATGGGTTGAGTCTCAAAGATTGGTATTACAAAATGGATTCTTGCTATTCTTGTATGAACCATATGTCTTAAACATAGATATAAAGAAATTTCGCTCTTCTCTAGCTTCCTTTCGCAGTAGTTGTCATTGTTTAATGATAGAGGAAGGAAGATACAGAGATATACCAAAATAATTCCGTACATGTTTATATTGTGAAACTGCTATTGAGGATGAATACCATTTTATTATGATATGCCCAATGTATTATGATTTGCGATGTAGATATTTTCCACATAATGTTTTCGAAAAACCTAGTATTCATAAATTTTACAATCTAATGTCTTCGCAAAATGTTATTTTGATAAGAAATTTAGCTATGTTTATCTATAATGCTTTTAAAATAAGAAGAACATATCTTGATTCTTTTGAATAATAGTTGTGTTACAATGTTGCAATGTATAGTTGGTTCTCCTTGAAGGACTTGTAACTCAAGCTGCTATAAAACGGGTCTATGTGTTCTCTTTAGAAAGGTGATGATATATCTCATACAAAGTCTATTTCTTCAGTTAAGCATTTCTAGTCAATCTAAAAGTCGTATTATTGTTCTAACATTAGCCATAGCCTTTAACTCTTAGAATTATATCATGTAATGGATATCCGAGTTTTTGTATTATTTGTCTGTATTACTATGATGTAAATACTGTTCTCACTTCTAATGTAATTATGCTGTATCATGTGTATGGGCCGGTGGCCTAAAATATCACATTAAATAAAACTGAAACTGTATGTATTATGCAATTGTTCTGTCTTAGCCTTCTGAAATAAGACCTTCTTAATATTTGTACAGAAGTTTCTTTAAATTTTAAGTTGAAATATACATTTTAAATCAACTTTGACATTTTTATTACATAACAGGTTTTTATTACAAAACGGGTTTCTACAATGCCTTTACTTTCTCTTGCAATTATTGCCCAAGGGGTATGCATGATCAAACTTGGCAAGCAGAAGGTAAGTACCTTCACATGTGCATTGAAAAAAAGTCTATAACTCTAGCAGGCCCATTTGGGGAGTTCTCTCCATTTGTAACCGTTTTCCCACTTGTTGTCCAATGTATCAACTTTAATATGTGTATTAAAGATTGGGCAAGAACCATAACTCTGTTACAACATTCTTTTTTAGATATATGCCCTTCCGTTAGGTTACCTTGTCTGGCGGCCATTTGCTCTCTTATTCTGTAAGGTATTTACATGGACATCAAATTCACAACATCTAGGCAAAAAAATGAACTCTCTATAAATTAACGTATGATTATTGACTTAGGTTGAAAACATTGTGGCAAAAGGAGAAATTGCTCATTATGAGCAATTTCTCCTTTTGTCACAATGTTTTCAAAAGTCAGCCGCTACAGATACATCACATTTTTTTGCGTCTGTTGATGGGAAAGTGTTAATGTCAATCTTGCTATGAAGATAGCAGATGACCTGCAGATGAACAGTGCAGTAGAAACACAAGTGTGAAATATAATCAAACCTGTGTTATTGCAGGGTCATTTGTACAGAAAGGGAGTATTTGGATAACTTAAAATACAATCAAACATGTGTTTAAAGACCACCAATGAGAAGTGAACAATCTGGTCTTTATTGCAGGGTCATTTGTACAGAAAGGGAGTATTTGGATAACTTAAAATACAATCAAACATGTGTTTAAAGACCACCAATGAGAAGTGAACAATCTGGTCTTTATTGCAGGATCATTTATACAGAAAGTGAGTATTTGGATAAATTAAAGTACAATCAAACCTGTGGTCAAAGACCACCCATGAGAAGTGAACAATCTGGTCTTTATTGCAGGATCATTTATACAGAAAGTGAGTATTTGGATAATTTAAAATATGGTCGCTAAATACAGAGAATTGCTATTCCAAGGTGGTATATAGCACAGGTTTGACTGTATATGTTTTAGTTACTTCCATCTGTCACTCTGTTTAATTAGTAATTCTCTGTGTTTCTTGTGCAAGAACCATTGCCCTACCACAGATCGCCGCAGTGGTGTAGTGGTAGAGCATCCACCTTGGGTGCAGGAGGTCGTGGGTTCAGAATTTGGGCTAGCCTTACATCTAAATAACTGGCTCATTGTTTGAGAGCCCACATCATTGCTGACTGGGCTACCATGACTTGGAGCTAATTAGACCTTCTTGCAGAGACATCTGCAGTAGTAGACAACTTCAATAAATATTGTGGTGAAAGGAGAAATTGCCCATAATAAGCAATTTCCAATATAACCACATTATGACACACTCTATTCAATAATCATTCTTTCACTCAGTTGTTCAGCAGTTTATTACATATTTGTGTGCTAATGCTTTAAAGTTGTCCCCTACAGATTCATTGTCTGTTGGAAAGGGTTAATTTTCTAAATCAATTAATGCCGATGGAATGAACAGAAAATAAAAATCAACATAACAAGGTTTCTATTTTATTTTTCATCTTACTAATTTTCAGAAAAAGACAAAAAGAAATGTTCTAATTAATTACAAATCGTAGACTACATTCACAGTCTACAGCATAAGAGCTCTATGCACATTTAAAAAACCTGTTAACCTTTCCCACATACAAGAAATCTGCAGCAGACGAATTTTAACACATCTCGGTTAAAATGTGGAAAATCCTTATGAATGAAAAGTATAGTTAGTGTATAGAGTTGAAAACATTGTGGCAAAAAGAGAAAATGCTCATTATGAGCAATTTCTCCTTTTGCCACAATTATTTCAAATGTCGTCGGCTGCAGAGGCCTGAGATAGTGTATATGTGGGAAAGGATTAAAATAGCCTCCTCACAGAGTTATATAAACAATTGAGCATGTGCCTGTAAAAAGGAACAAGTTGACATTACTGAACAGTGTCGAGTTCACATCATTCTGTACATCTGCCCCTTCTCATCAAGATCTACACACCTTGATAAAAGCTTCTGACAAGCTGATGTGAGTAATCTGGTCTCTGCATTAAGTATCAACCCAGATCAGCCTAAGCATGCCACACAGATACACTTTTCGCCTCCTGTGGATTTTCTGTTTCATGAAGCATTACTATATACCTCTATCCCCTCTGAGATGGAATGTGTCGGCCCGGATTAGCCTGCATGGACAGCGCAGGCTGATCTGGGTCAATACATTACGCAGAAGACATAATGTTGGTTTTCTCGTGGGACGGCTCATATAGATGAACAGTGTAGAGTTCAGATCAGCCTGTACATCTGCTCCATCTCATCAGAATCTACACACGTTGACAAAAGCTTCTGACAAGTGGATGTGAGTATTGAATGATTGGTGTTTAACGCCATTTTCAACAATTTTTCAGTAATATCACGGCGGCCAGTTCAGCTATTCATGTGTTTCCGGGCTTCTCACACCAGTAATCCCCACAACAATCCTTCCAGGCAACAGGCTGCTTTTCCACAGAGACTGTTAGCCCATTGGTGGAAGACGAATGACGGAAAGAATGTTGGCCGAGCTGGGGTTCGAACTCACAACACCTGAATTGACAACCCACGTCGCTACCAACTGACCTACCGGGGCTTGGCTGATGTGAGTAATATATAAACAGTGTAGATCTTGATCACATTGTGAAGATGTACAAGCTGACCTGGATCTATACTGTATTCAAAAGCCAACTTGTAGGACCATTTTCCATGGACAGGCTCAAAATAATGTAACTCATACAAAGTAATACGTGTTATTATTTCTACCGTTTTCTCATAGAATCAAAACACAATGCTTGATAATTTTTCAATTGCAATAGCAATTTCAGCCTGCAAGATTCTGGATCTCCAGTGGTGTTAACAGTCTCTCTGATACAGAAGACATCATTTGAAAACTATGCGGGAAAGAGGGGAAATGTTAAGTGCAATTTTCCTTATCCCCCGAAATGTTTTCAACCCTGTATCAAAGTTATTCTTCTACTATGCCTGGATCAACCCTATCCCATTTGCTATTCTGATCTTTGGACAGAAGAGCTAAAGATGTTTTCTGTATTCTGAACACATTAAAAAGTATGAAATACTTAATGACCACATTTTCATCCTGAAATAGAGTATGGTGAATTAAAAGTGTTATTGTTATTTGAAAGTGAAAAAGATAGAAAATAATAAAATATTACAACATCTTCTATTTTTTTCTCTCAAATAGGTTTATTAATAAACCCTTTCCCACATGCTGACTGATGCTATATGACACCTCTGCAGCAGATGACTTGTTTCAACTCGTTTAAAAAAACCATGTAACAAAATAGTTTACATGTTTTCAAAGAAGTCTCCTGCAGATTTGTTGTATGTTGGGAAAGGGTAACCTCTTCAAATATGCAACAAATCTGAAGCAAACAAATCAAGGAATATTTATCTCTACAAATGAAAGAGATATTAACGGAAAGACTTGAAACCTCTGTGGTAAAAAGAGAATTTGATCATCACAAGAAATTTCTCCTTTTGCCACAATGTTTTCGGAAGTGCCCTGTTGCAGATGCATTACAATAAGTCTGCCAGGGGAAAAGGGTTATAACAGTTAATCATACTTTCTATGTTTATAGTATTCTGCTTTTAAACAATGTCAGAAAATTTGCAGCAGAGTTTTAAATCAATTTGGGAAAAGGAAATATTAATCCTTTTGATATAGGAGTGATAGCAACATGAGAAAAAGGACAAATCGCTTGTTTCGAGCAATTTCCTCCATTTTGATCAATGTTTTCAAAAGTCTGCTAAGGCGTCAAATGTTGTGTGCTTCATGGAAAAGGGTTTAGGAAGCTCAGATCATCTCACTAATCATACTCTTCACACTTACAAAACAAAATGTCTTTAACTATTGATCTAAACATTCTCTTACTCCTAAACACAATAGATTAACACTTATTCTAAACAAACACTACACCACACTTAAGGTTTTTTTTATTGCTTGAATACACTTATTTATTTTTACCAAATATGGTAAAAGTTCCCAATTCAAATACAGAGCTCTAGATAAGGGGTGTTTTGCATGTTCTAAAATCCTTATTTGACCCTCTAACCCTATGTTGTGGGTACTCAAAAGAATTGTCTCGCTGAAACGATTCTTTTGAGTACTCACAACATAGGGTTTGCTTTTATATTAAGAGAGAAATTGTGGGGAAAGGAGATGAATTATGTAACCCCTCCTTATCTGGACCTCTAAAATATACATGTACAAATTATGTACAAAAGTCAAAAATATCAAAATGTACAGTGCATTCTCTCTTACATCTACACTCCATTCTCCCTTGTTCAATCTTCTGCTTGTTAACCCAATGATATCCAAATGTGACCCAAAAATTGATATACAGGGATCCCTATCAGGCCCCTCCCTGACAGGTCAAACAATAAAGAAAATAAGTGATAAGTAAACAATTATCAAATTCTATCTGATGCAGATTACTTTTACCCCTCTGAAAATCACTGTTGTTGCAATAGCTTCCACATTTAATATGACCTCATTTACATGTATTATATAATAATGTGATAAAGTAGAGACATTGACATGTAGAGACATTCTAAGAAAATTGGATTTCTCTTGATATTCCAAACTATCCTTATTTCTCTGAGACAGTAAAGACATTTGTCTAATAAACCCTTTCTTAACCCTTTCACTCATACGATAATTCTGCAGCAGACGACTTTGAACATATTTTGCCAAAAAATGGAAAATCTCTATAATTGAATGGATAACCTATGACTATTAAGTGGAAAACATTGTGGCAAAACGAGAAATTGCTTGTTTTGAGCAATTTCATTTTTTGTCACTATGTTTTCAAAAAGCCATCTGCTGCAGAGGCGTCAGAAAGTGTCTACATGAGTGAAAGGGTTAATCTGTGTTTGCCCAGGGACGCTATATTACATATGTAATATAGCGTCCCTGGTTTGCCACAATGTAATCAACTGTATTCAATAACATTACTTCCAATTTATAGAGATTTCCCCTATTTCTGTGTGAGTGTGGGAAAAAAAAATCAGGTATCAAGACAGTTAGTTGTGATAAACAGAAATGGGTAAACTGTAAACCTCAAATAGGTGAACATTGTCGGCTCCGGAGTCTCCTCTAGAGCCAATCTTTTACAAAACAAAAATGGTAAAAGGAAACTTCAAACTCAGAATGAGCAATAATAACTTTCCCCAAAATGGTGTGAATTGTAGGTAAAAAGGGGTTCTTCAATTTAACAGTACTATTTTTGTTCTTCATAATAATATATATTCAAAGACAACTACTTCACATCTGAAAATTAGACTAATCCTTTCCCACAGGCAAAATTTGAGGGCTTGGCGTGAAACGGTTGTAACTAAAAACCTATTTTGAAAACACTTGTTTAGGGGCAATTTTGAATTTAGGTGCCATTGCTCAGAACGAGCAATGGCACCTTAATTTCCATTGTTTACAAAGCAAAATGATTTAAGGCTTATAAAGACTTTATGGCGAGGTGATTAACCTTGGTAAAATAATACCAATTTTAGTTACAACCGTTTCACGCAAATCCCTCGAGATGCATTGTGAAATATCTGCAGCAGAAGACTTTTGAAATCATCGCGGCAGCAGCCAAAGGGAGAATTGCAAATAATGAGTAATTTCTCCCTTTGCTATAATGTTTTAAACAATATTTAATAATTATAATTATTTCTTATTTGTGGCTTGATGTTTTTTATTTGTCATCTTCTGCAGACATTTTGTAACTGGGACCAGCCATGTAAAGGTAACATATAAAATACTGATTATCTCCCTTACACTATAAACCCTCTCCATATTGTAGGCAAATTTTGACCGTTTTGTTGCACCTGAAGAAGAAGTCTTTTGAAAACATTGTGGCAAATGGAGAAATTGCTCATGATAAACAATTTCCCCCATTCGCCACAATGTTTTGAACTATATTTAATGATTAAACTGCCATTTATGGAGTTCTCAAATGTTTGCCAGGATGTTTTTAAAATTATCCCTTTCCAACATACAACAATTCTTCAGCAAACAACTTTGAAGACACCTAGACAGAAATATTGAATTCATATAATAATTGAATAGGGCATAAAACATTGTGACAAAAGGAGAAATTGCTTGTTATGAGCACTTTTTCCTTGTGGCACAATATTTTCAAAAGTCGTCTGCCTGCTTCAGATGTGTCAAAATGCGTCTGCAAATAAGACAGGGCTAAATCATTGTGAAACAGTGACACTATTCAGTTCACCAACTAATCAAGATATCCTTTGGATTGAGAACATGACACTTGCCTCTTACATTTCTAGTAGATCTACATAGCTCTTTCCCACTTGCAAATGTTACATATAATGTTTGCAGCAGACGGCTTTTAAAAACGTTGTGATTTAAAAGGAGAAATTGCTCATATGATTAATTTCTCCCTTTACCACAATGTTTTCTACTCCATTCTAAAAGTGTGCTTTCATTTAGAGATATTTCAAATATCTTCAGTCAAGTCATGATCCGCCGCAAATGTGTTGTTCGAGGAAATGGTTAAATGCAATGACCAAACATTCTTCATATAAACTTCGTCGCTTTCTAATATTAAAGACAAACCTCTTGATTTGCTAAATGTACACACTTGGATAATAGCCAATATTCAAAATTAGAACAGAAATAGTTTCTACAATATAGTGAACAAGTACGACTCTAATTTAAAATATCTGGGTTTTACATTTTTATTTCACATTTACTATACATCATTAATCTAAAGTACATATTTGTTGTAACTTTACATGTGATATTTGACCTGACCTTGAACAGTGTTCAAAAATCTGCATTATTATGGCATGCTCAATATTTAAATTGAAGTTTTTAAACTGCTTTCACCATAATTTCGGTTATATCACAGTGACAGTTCACTAATTCATACTCCCTGGATAAACAAACCGGTACTCCGAAATGTGCCTTGCCCAAGGGCACTCCACCATAACTGTCGGGACCGAACCCAGGATGTCAGGTCCAATTTCCCCGACTCTAACCACTAGGCAATGGCGGATTCTTTAGAATTATTATTATATTCATAGAATTTCTGTCATGTTTTTTGAAAATATACCTAATTGGATAAATGACACACCAAATTTGATGAAATTACACATTATGTCCTAATAATACATATCTTTCTCACAATGGTAAGAATCAGGTCACTATTGTCAAGGAATCTAATCACTTTACATTAATTCTAACATTAAAACCACTGTATATATTAAATCACCTTCATGGAAATGCACAAATAATGTTTGAATGTTTTATAACATAATGCAGTATTAATCCCTGAATGGCAGCATCACATGATCAACACATGACGTCTCATGTGATCAAATATGCAAATGAGTATGATAATCAATGGCCAATCAGATGCCTGCTGAAGACAGAGAGAGAGATGCACAGTCTTGAAAATGGAGGATGTCTCACAGCGTCTTTGCTTTCTGTAATAATTCTTTCACAAATGCCTGAAAATAGACAAAGAACAAAATATTGATATTCATGTTTATTTTTGTTATTTTGTTAGCAGTGGAACAATTTTAAAACAAGTCTTTCCGACATGCACACACTTTTATGCATTTGCAGCAGACTCTCTGACGACTCTGAAAACATCTAAGTAAAGATATAGAAAATTGCTGTTTCTTGAAAAGAGTTCAAACAATGTGGGATAAGTAAATATTCTCCTTTTACCACAAAGATTTTTAAATCTGACTATACATGTCTGCTACAGATGAGTCAAAGTATTGCTCTAGGCGGGAAAGAGTTAAAGATTTCAAGATAATCGCTGCAGCTGAAAGCTTTTGAAAATTCCTAGGATAAAAAAAGTTTCTAAAGAAGCCAATTGTCATTGTCAATGTGTTCCTTCTCTGTTCAAAACATATTTTTGCTGAGATGTTTTAAAAGACGTCTGCTATAGATCTGTTGTGTTTGGGGAAGGGTTAAGGGCAGAGCTATCTGAAAAGGTCCTTACTGTTGCAATGATTACCATGGAATTATATCCGTTTAGCAATATCGAAAGGTCATCTCTGAGAAGTTTTTTTGAAATTCGCCAAGTTGATTAGGAGGAGATGTCATTTAAAGAAATTGTTGACAGACATCCTATGATACTAAAATCTCATCATGAGCACTTAATGCTCAGATGAGCTAGCTATGAGCTAGCTGAGACATCAAATTATGTCTGTATCAGTAAAGGATGTCTTCTGTAGGTTTAACAGAATTAATAACTACAAACAGGCCTTTTTCAGATCAAGTCACAACCAAATTAATGCGTAACATTAAGACAAATTACTTAATTACAGAAGCTAATTGCTTAGTAAGGACACATTTACAAGTCTGTATTGACATAAACTTTGAAACATTGGGTGAACTAAAGGATGCTACATTTTCTGTCTCTACCCTTATACCGCTTAACCCTTTCCCACATACTAAATAACTACAGCAGACAACTTTGCCACCATCTACGCAAAAAATATGTAAAAGCTCTATAAACTAGAAAGGTTGTTTTTATGAAAAAACATATGTCTCCCCATTGCAGTTTGTCAATGACTATTAAAATATTGAACAAGGGGAGATAACTTTGCAACGAAGTAGCCCAGAGTTATAATTATTGCAAGGTGCACAACTTCACATTGCCATCTATCTATATTCCAAGTTTCAATAAATTCCTTTAAGTACTTTCTTAGTTCTGCTCTGGAGAAAGTTTACACTATTAAAATATTGAACAAGGGGAGATAAATCATAATTATTGCAAGGTGCACAACTTCACATTGCCATCTATCTAAATTCCAAGTTTCAATAAATTCCTTCAAGTAGTTTCTGAGTTCTACTCTGGACAAAGTTTACACTATTAAAATATTGAACAAGGGGGAGATAACTCATAATTATTGCAAGGTGCACAACTTCACATTGCCATCTATCTATGTTTCAAGTTTCAATAAATTCCTTCAAGTAGTTTCTGAGTTCTGCTCTGGACAAAGTTTACACTATTAAAATATTGAACAAGGGGGAGATAACTCATAATTATTGCAAGGTGCACAACTTCACATTGCCATCTATCTATATTCCAAGTTTCAATAAATTCCTTCAAGTAGTTTCTGAGTTCTGCTCTGGACAAAGTTTTCACAATTAAAATATTGAACAAGGGGGAGATAACTCCGTTATGGTCGGAACATGGGTTCTGCACATCGCCTTAGTGAGGTGAACATCTGACACAAGTTTCATGAAAATCCTTCAAGCCGTTTTGGAGATATGGAGCGGACACGAAAAACAGGCTCAAACCTTTGACCTTCAAGCCTGACCTTGACCTTGAACCGGTATGGTCGGAACATGGGTTCTGCACATCGCCTTCGTGAGGTGAACATCTGACACAAGTTTCATGAAAATTCTTCAAGCCGTTTTGGAGATATGGAGCGGACACGAAATTAAGGCTCAAACCTTTGACCTTCAAGTCTGACCTTGACATTGAACCTGTATGGTCGGGACATGGGTTCTGCACATCGCCTTCATGAGGTGAACATCTGACACAAGTTTCATGAAAATCCTTCAAGCCGTCTTGGAGATATGGAGCGGACACGATTTCGGACAGACGGACAGACAGACAGACAGACAGACAGACGCCCAGGACAAAAACAATATATCTCCCCTGTATACAGGGGGAGACATAATAAATGTTTAATTATTGAATAGGGACGAAAACATTGTGGCAAAATGTGAAATTGATCTTTTTGAGCAAATTCTTGTTTTGTCACCGTGTTTTCAAAAAGGTGTCTGCTGTGAAAGCTCCTGTATGTGGGGAAGGGTTAATGCCTATACAAATGGCTTCTTTTATTTTTGACATATTCTTACATTACTCATGGGCTAATTCTGTGTTAACCTCTTTCCTCATACAACAAATCTGCAGAAGATGCTATTGAAATCATCTGGAGAAAAATATGGAAAATCTCTTTATCATGATTGTCATTTTAGAATAGTGTTGAAAACGTCGCGGCCAAAGGAGAATTTGCACATCATGAGCGATCTCTTCTTTTGTGACAGTGTTTTAACCCTTTCCCTCATATAGACGCTTTCTGACGCCTCTGCAGCAGACGGCTTTTTGAAAACATAGTGACAAAAGAAGAAATTGCTCAAAACAAGCAATTTCTCCTTTTGACACAATGTTTTCCACTTTTAGTCATAGGTTATCCATTCAATTATAGTTTTTTTTTATTTTTTGACAAAATATGTTCAAAGTCGTCTGCTGCATAATTGTCGTATGAGGGAAAGGGTTAAAAAGTTATCTGAAGCCTCTCTATATATGAATAGGGTTAAGGAAAAATAAATGAGTGTCGAACAATGTAGATCAAGATATAAGACTGCATAAATGTAGAGGTTGAACATTATAAATGTATTATTTCTACTTTAATGTTGTGCATTATTTGAAAAGATGGCATCCTAACAGCAGGATTTAAAAGGTTAATAAGGAGATAAAATATGGCAACAGTTTAGTGACACTACTCAAAATCTGACCTTTCATAGCTTTTAACCCTTTCCCACCTGCAGACGCATTTTGACGAAATAGCAGCAGACGACTTCTGAAAACATTGTGGTCAAAGGTGAAAATGCTCATGATGAGCAATTTCCCCTTTGGCCACAATGTTTTCAACTTTATTTAACGATAAAGCTATCTTTTATGGAGATTTTTCAGGTTTTTGTCACCATGTTTTCAAAGTCGTCTGCTGCAGATTCATGGTATGAAGGAAAGGGGGGGTTAAAACCCTTTCAATGCTCTGAATTCATTTGACTGATTTGTCTAGGTATGAATTTGGAAATATGTTCAGTCAAATTCTAGGAGTATCATGATAAAAATATTGAGTTGAGCAAGTTCCCATTTATAGAGCCTGCTTGGTCAAATGGCACAGATGCCCTCAGGCTTGCCTGGGTCTATGTTCTATACTGGTGACACACGCTTCACAAAATCAATTCCGGTCATAAAAGGGTTAAAGTTAACCCTTTCCCACCTGGAGACGCATTTGATGCATCTGTGCCAAACGACTTTTGAAAACATCGTGACAAAGGGATGCATTGCTAAAAATGAGCAATTTTTCATTACGCCACAATGTTTTCAACTATTTTCACAATTATAGAGATTTTCCATAAATTTGGATAGACATTTTCAAAGTTGTCTGCTGCAGATTTGCTATATGTGGGAAAGGGTTAACTTATTATTATCTCCCTGATGCCAACAACTTTCGAAAGACATTTTTAGAAAATGAAAAATTGCGCATATAGATGTTTTGAACTCCATTCTCAACTCCTATCTCTAAAATAGTTGGCAATGCTTCCATATTTAATATCTTCAGACAGTTTTGAAGCAGACAATGCTATAAATATCCCATCAGGTAAAAAGTTAAAGATGATTCAGGCTGCCAGTTATCCAATGACATGGCTCATTTATGTTTGATGGTGTCAAAAATAATGACATTGCAACCCTTCCCAACATGCAGACCCATTTTGATGCATCTGCAGCAGAAAACTTTTGAAAACATTCTGGCAAATGGAGAAATCGCTCATGAAATGCTTTCAATTTTATTCAATAATAATTTATTATACGTTGTACTTTCAATTGAAGGGATTTACCATATTTTTCCCCAGATGAACTCAAAGCTGTCTGTTGCAGATTTGTTTTATGTTGAAAAGGTAACAATATAATCAATGCCTGCTTTTGTCAGACATCTTGAAAAACAAAGTCACTATACATGTACTATCATGAAGATATATAATACTCTTTATATAATTGTCACAAGGAGAGAAAAATATGCAGCCAGTCCGGGACTCGAACCCGGGACCTCTTGCTTTCAGGGCAAGTAATCTACTGACTGAGCTCTACTGGGCCACTTACATGACTGTGATCTCTGGACCAACTGTGTACAAGTTCTGACTACGACATTATTATCTTTAATATTCAACCAAACACAATTTGAAGCTTGTGCTGCAGACTACTTTCTTAACCCTTTCCCTCATACGACAAATCTGCAGCAGACGACTTTGAACATATTTTGTCAACAAATAGAAAATCTCTATAATTGAATGCATAACCTATGACTTAAAGTTGAAAACATTGTGGTAAAAGGAGAAATTGCTCGTTTTGAGCAATTTCTTCTTTTGTCACTATGTTTTCAAAAAGCCGTCTGCTGCAGAGGCGTCAGAAAGGGAAGGGTTAAAAAACTTGTGATATAATGAGCACTTTCTGTATTTGTAACCTGTTTTTAACGAATTATTTTTTCTCAAAAAATAATACAGTTAACGCGATTGTGTTTGTTTGCGGAAGTCACGGTTAAACTACACTTCCGCTTAGAATACACATTCGCTGCACCTAAATAGTCCTAGTATTTTTTCGATATTAAAATGACTTCTACGTGTTATTTCAATACAGTGAAGTCATAATTATACTATCGAATCATCATAGATAATCAATTTTCTAGAAAATATCAAATTAACAGTACGCGCATATATATTTCATTTGTCGGCAGGTACGTATAAGGCACGAGTATGAATTTTAGTCGTATGCCCATTCACTAGAAGTCGACCCCACGCTGTATAGAACAATGTTAATATCACAAATATGCCACCACGCAGAGCTCAGTGAAATAGTCAGTGTGCATTTTAAACGCTCGCATCGCCGTTGTTTCTCCTTTTTCCAACATGATAACGATGATCAAAGGGGCTTTCTAATTATAGATCATGGTTTACATACGCGCGCATTCAGTTAGCTATATATATATATACGAAAGTAACGCTCTAACGTTGTAGCAAAGTACCGTGGTGTAATGGAGAGCGTGTATAACTACTAATCATGGACTTCCTATGGACGCGAGTTCGAGTCCCAATAGGAACTGTTCTTTTTTTTTTTTTTTAATTCTTATTTTATGCGATTTGTTAAACATTATAGATTTATAATAATTAATTCACTCACATGAAACATAGTTATAATATAAGCCGAAATCCTGGATCCGCCCCTGGTGACGAAAACAAATCGAACTAACAATGTAAATCTCACAAATATGCCATGGGTGTTTTGACAGACTTTACGCAGAGCTCAGTGAAAGAGTTAGTGTGCATGTTAAACGCTCGCATCGCCGTTGAAATGCTACATTTACTAAAACTGTCAACTGATAAAAAAAATCTCTGGACAAAAATATTAATAATAATAAAATAGACTAAATTGTGCAATAGCATGATCAATTGCATTCATAAATTAGATTTTACAATACATGTTCAAAATAATTCGTTACCAGTACTTTCAGTACTTTGATTTTATCTGTATTCAATAACTTATTACATTAATTATGATCCCTGTTAACCCCCCTTTCCAACATGCAGACCTGTATTCAATAACTATATTATTTATGATCCCTGTTAACCCCCCTTTCCAACATGCAGACCCTTTTTGAAACCTCAGCAAAAGACGCCTTTTGAAAATATTATGGCAAAAGGAAAATTTGCTCAAAATTAGCAATTTCTCCTTTTGTCACAATGTTTTCAATTTTATTCAATTATTTTTCAAAGAGTTTCCATATTTTTGCCTTAATGTTAACCAAGTATTTCGTTGCATTTTTGTTGAATATGGGAAGGAGTTAAGGCTTATCATTGCAAGAACCTAATGACTTTTGTGAATACAACACAACACGTTCACAAATAATGCCGATCTTCTTGGATCTGTCGTACGGTTTAAGCATTTGAAGGTTCGCTCCCAATCATGGGGGTCAAGATGAGGATTGCTCTGTGGTATTAAGTCTAAGTCATTTTTCTTTAACTATTAAGTTTGTCTCCCAAGGATCATGAATGAATGTTCTGCCGTCATGATATACCTTAACCCTTTTCCCACATACAACAATTCTGCAGCATACGACTTTGAAAACATACCCGAATTTTTAGAAACTACCTTTAAATGAAAGTACAATAATTGAATAAAGTTGAAAACATGGTAACAAAAGTAGAAATTGCTCGTTGTAAGCAACTTCTTCTTTTGTCGCGATGTTTTCAAAAAGCTGACTGCTGCCCCTGTGAAAATCTGTTCTAGAAATCCGGACAGTTCTAGAACTGTTTCAGAACGTAACAGAACAGTACTAGAAGTGTTCCATAACTCAGTTCTAGAACAATTGTTCTAGAACTGTTCTTAAACATTTTATTGTACAAATCAAGAACATTTGCAGAACAATATTTGGTTCTAAAAGTGTTCTTAAAATGTTCCAAAATATGAACTTTTATAATCTGTGTGATTAACAAGTTCTACAAATGTTCTAGAACATTTTTAGAACATTTCAAGGAAATATCAAGTTCTTCAAATGTTCTACAAATGTTTTAAAACAAAATTCTAGAAGATCATCATCATCATATCAACAGAATTCCAGTACACTTTAAAAATATTTTTACTCAGTCAATTTAATTAAATAATAATGACTTTGTATTTTTTAACTCAGTGTGAATCACTTAAACTTGATCCATTCTGAAGAGAAATAAGGACCCTTATAGAACACTTCTAGAACACTTCTGGAACCATTTTTTAAAAATAATTGCAACAACAACAACAGGAAGTTGAGATTTTAAATTTTCAAAATGAATGATAATGTGACATGTTAAAATTCTGGCAATGTTTTCACAAAATACTCGGTTATAATGGATTGTCATCAAATATTATGTACAAAATGATTTGTAAATGGCTTTTCTTCTCATTCTAATGATAAAAGCAGATAGAAAAAACATAAAATGAAGATTTACAAGCACAGAATGTATTCAACTTGGCTTAGAAACAATTGACAGGTAAAACTTATGTTAATGAAATGTTTATTCAATGATTTAAAGTGAAATTCATAATCTTTGGTAACTCTTGTAACATGATTATTTTTTGGAACACTTTTAGGCCTTAGGCAGTTTCAGGCCCTGGCATTTTCAGTTAATCTTGTGAATTTACTACAATGTCTAGGATAACCCATTACATCATAGTCTATCTTAGACATGTAATAAATGAAAACATAATTGTAGTTTCTGTGAGATTACTTTTATTTGAATATTTCTTGGATTGTTCTAGGTACATCCCACCCAAGCTCTAGAACAGATACAAGTATGATTCAGCTGTTTACTGAGTAGGTGTCCTGGAACTATTCTAGAACCATCCCACATCATTTCTGGAACAAACCTTCATTGTTCTGAAACCGTTCTTGAACTATTCTAGAACATTCTAGAATTGTTCTGGAACTCTGGTCTAGAACTGTTCTAGAATGTTTGTGGGACAGTTCTAGAACGTTAAGTGAGACCATTTTTCTGGAACTGTTCTAGAATAGTTCCAGAACAATTCTTCTAGACTAGTTCTAGAGCAGTTCCAGAACAATTCTTCTGTAACTGTTCTAGAACATCTGTCCCTGAAATTTGTCTCATTTAACATAATATAAATGTTCTTTAAATGTTCTAGAACGGATATGGGCTTGTTCTAGAGCAGTTCTTGAACATTTATTCTGGAACAATGTTAGTATAATTCTGGAACTGTTCCAGAATATTTCGCAGAGGCGCAGAGGCGTCAGAAAGGGTCTATATGAGGTAAAGGGTTTTTAATATTGCAGTAACACCCAATTATATAAATAACTAAAATGACACCGTTTATCCCTTTCCTGCATACAACAAATCTGCAGCAGACGACTATGAAAACATCTAGGCAAAACTATTGAATATAAAAGTATGATTATTAAATAAGGTAGAAAACATTGCGGCAATAAGAGAAAATGCTCTTAAATTAATTAAGAGCAATTTATCCTTTTGCCTCAATGTTTTCAAAAGTCCGTCTGCTGCTAATGCGTTTATAAATGGGAAAGGGTTAAGATGACTGTACTAGATTTGACAGCTGATTTCGTATCCATGGGTGTGTGCACTTTCTTAACGTGACTTCCTTATAATGAATTATCATCGGTGATGTTTGATTTGCTATTAAAATTGTACATTAACCCATTCCCTATTATAGATGCTTTCTGACGTCTTTGCAGCAGACAGCTTTTTGAAAACATAGTGACAAAAGACGAAATTGCTCAAAACAAGCAATTTCTCCTTTCGCCGCGTTATCCATTCAATTAAAGAGATTTTTCTATTTTTTGTTCAAAGTCTTCTGCTGTAAAATTGTCGTATGAGGGAAAGGTTTTAAAATACCTGTCATTTCAAAGTAACCACAATAAGTTGTCAGATCTAAACTTGGTTCAATCAAACATTTACATCCTGTATCAGTGCAAATAATTTAATGTTTTCATCATTCTCTATCTTATAACAAGAGATGTTTGTCAAACATTATGCCCCCCCCCCCCAGGGCCTTTTTACCTTATATAAGTGACGCCGTTAAACGGTGTCTTCCCAATTGGAAAAACGTTGTTTTTTTCCCAATTGGAAAAAAATATTTCCCAAAATCTAAAAAAAAAAAAAAAAAAAAAAAAATTTTTTTTTTTTTTAAGTGAAGTGAAGTGGAATACACTATTACATATATATTTGTCTTGTTTAAGGTAATATGATTGTTTAATCGCATTATATAAACCAAAAGTCTTAAGTTATTGTAAAAAGGACTATTTATATAGCCACATGTTATATGTCTAATTTTTCCCAATTTGGCAAAAAATCGCGCTAAAATTTCCCAAAATGAAAGGCTAAGGCCTCTTCCCAATTTCTGGAAAAAAGGCCCTGCCCCCCCTGAGCGCCATGTTGTCAGGAATATTTGGACAATTGAGTAAGATTTGCATGGACCGAAATGCCAGCCGATTTGTCATTTCACATTGGATGTCTACGAGTCAGTTTTAAGATTATGAACAATGTTCATTCAAAAATTGAGGATGGTAGGTACAGTTCTTAATCACATTGTGATGATGACTGATATTTGCAGATAAACATGTATCCTCCAGGTCCAGGCATTGTTGAGTTATCACTCGGACAAGCTTAAAAAAGGTTTTTGTGTTCAAAGTCACTGTGACCTTGACCCAATGACCTCAAAATAAATAGGGTTCATCTACTGGTCAGGCCCAACCTCCAAGTCAAGTTTGAGGACCATAGGTCCAGCCATTGTTGAGTTATCACTTGGTCAAGCTTAAAAAGGTTTTTGTGTTCAAGGTCACTGTGACCTTGACATTTGATCCAATGACCTCAAAATAAATAGGGTTCATCTACTGGTCAGGCTCAAGCTCCAAGTCAAGTTTAAGGACCATGGGTCCAGGCATTGTTGAGTTATCACACAGACAAGCTTAAAAAAGGTTTTTGTGTTCAAGGTCACTGTGACCTTGACCTTTGACCCAATGATCTCAAAATAAATAGGGTTCATCTACTGGTCAGGCCCAACCTCCAAGTCAAGTTTGAGGACCCTAGGTCCAGGCATTGTTGAGTTATCACACAGACAAGCTTAAAAAAGGTTTTTGTGTTCAAGGTCACTGTGACCTTGACCTTTGACACAATGACCTCAAAATAAATAGGCTTCATCGACTGGTCAGGCCCGACCTCCATGTAAAGTTTGAGGACCATAGGTTAAGGCATTGTTGATTATCACTTGGACAAGCTTTGGTCTACAGACGGACCAACCGACCGACAGACATGTGCAAAGCATAATAACAAAATACTGTAATTTATAGAAATTTGATTCAAGACGTTTTCTAAAGACTTAATTCTGTTGAAGTTTTTTGTATGGTTGAATGGGAAATTCGTGAAAGCTGACTTTGAAAACAATTGGGGGAAATATGGGAAATCCCTTGAAATAATAGAACAATTCAAGAACAGGGTAGAAAACTTTGTGGGAAAAGTAGAAATTGCTCAATATGAGCAATTTCTCTGTTTGTAACAATGTTTTAAAAGTCTTCTTCTGCAGATAATAGGACACAAAATAAAACTATGGCTTTACCATTCAGTTGGAATCTATATTTTATTTTTTGTTGATGGGGTTAAATTTGTTGCCTCCAAAAATTAAAAGACGCAGCAAAACATGAAGTCTAACCATGAAGAATAACCTTAGAAAAATTCAATATATTTATTACTTCTTTTATTGAAATTTCCTGCAGAATTTATTATTGTACGTTGGAAACGGTTGACACACATTTACATGCATGTGCAACTACTTTATCCTCATAAAGGAAATAATGTTGGTTAATATAAACTTAAATGATCCAAATGAGCATTTATAACACCATGATTTCCTCCTGGATATCGTAGAATGGGTGCCTTGTTTCCCTGATAATGCAAGCATTCCACACTTAGAATTGCTTTTTGCAGTGTAAAGAGAGTTGAACAATAAACAAAGGCAGTCTGCAATATATATTGATATATGAATATTCGTGATAAGTTGAGTATGAATCTGATATCTGGAATATATCAGCCACACCAAACAAAAACCAACCTTCAGAAGTTTTGAAAACAAGTTAAAGTCATGTGGAAGCAATACAAAAGTCCCCTACCGGACGAGGACAGCACATTGTGTATTGTTTGTGCATTTTTTGTATTTCCATTCAAGCATATGTGACCTTGACATTTGAGGTACATGCCTGGGTCTTGTGCGCGACACGCCACCTCACCATGATGAACATGTGTGCCCAGTAACTTGAGAATCCTATGATGGTTGAGATGCGGGCCGGACAAGGTAGTACTATCAAGCAGTACTCATTTTGACCTTTGACCTCCGAGTGTGACCTTGACCTTTGAGGTACAAGCAACCTCATCATGGTGAACATGTGTGTCCAGTAACTTTAGAATCCTAAGATGCATGGTTGAGATGCGGGCCGGACAAGGTAGTCCTATCAAACAGTACTCATTTTGACCTTTGACCTCTGAGTGTGACCTTGACATTTGAGGTACATGCCTGGGTCTTCTGCGTGACACGCTGCCTCATCATGTACATTTGTACTGAGTTACTTGGGAATCCTATGATGCATGGTTGAGATGTGGGCCAGACAAGGTAGTCCTATCAAACAGTACTCATTTTGACCTTTGACCTCTAAGTGTGAACTTTACATAAGGTACAGGCCTGGGTCTTGTGCGCGACTTGCAGCCTCATCATGGTGAACGATTGTGCCAAGTTTCTTTCAAATCCTATGATGCATGGTTAAGATGCGGGCCGGACAAGGTTAGGTGAGACAGACAGACAAGACAGACAGACGGACAGACAGACAGACAGACTAGCATACTGCGACGATGGTTCTCTCTTGTCTCTACTCTCACGACACCGCACGAATAATGAAACAAGCTATCGAGTTGTCGCGGGAAACGGAAGTTGTAATGGCTATGTGAAGTGCTCTCTGGTTGGTCGATATTTGGTCGTGTCCACATTTTTAGCCAATCAGCGATCAGGTAATAGGAAAACCATTTCTTTTTGTGACAATATATTTAGTTTTGAGGTTTCCATAGCAACGGTGGTTTCTATGGTAACCATACTACAAAAGGAACAACTAGAGTCTAGACCCTTCATCCCTACCAAGTTTGGTCGAAATCCGTTGAATAGTTTTGTCGCTACGCTTGCCACAAACATTTTACAAACAAACGGACAGAAACGAAGACGACTTTAAGGGTCTCTAGAAGAGTCTTAGAACCAACAGAATCGACCAAACAGATCTTCGACTAGTAGGGGACTAATAACAGCACTATCATTATTTATCACTGCTTTTAGATTGATTGATTGTTTGGTGTTTTAAGCCGCTTTAAACAATACGTCAGTTATTTCCGGCGTTTTCTTGGTAACTTAATATAGTATACTGATCCATTTATCCTGACACCAGCCAGTCAGTCATAAAGTAAATCCTACAACCCTGAGCGCAAAGGAAGGCAGCCATTCTTCCATTGCTAAAGTCTAACTGATTTTAGAAAACCCGCAAAAAGGTTTCCCATGCAAGCTCTCCGCACACTATTTTCTTTTGCAATGAAAAGTGTGTGGCCACAATAAACAAAGGCAGTCTGCAATCGTAATTGATATATGAATATTTTTGATAAATCAAGCCTCTGTCTGATATCCGGCATATATCAGACACGCCAAACAAAAACTGTTTTAAGGTTTTAAAAGGGGCAACAAATGACGATCAAATATAATTTTTTTAGTTTTTGCTTTACTGGTTTTTTTTTTATTTTCAACAGTTATATCATGGCAGCAGTTCACTTATTCATGATCCCTGCATAACAAAAACAAGAGGCCCATGAGGGCCTATGCTCTACTGGTATGGTTCTTTGGTCATTTTCAATCCAGAGCATGTATGTATGGTGAAGATCGGATAGTAAATGGAGGCTCTTTTGTGTTCACAAGCTCTATTATAGCAATTTTTACAATTTCATGGGCCAGAATCCAGTCTTGCATGGGCGGATCTGACTGGTTTTCAAAAGGAACCGAGCTCTCATAGATATCTAACTACTGTATAAGTTTGGTTGAGATACAATCAAACGTGAAGACTGTATCGTGTTAACAAGCTCTTTTATAGCAATTTTGACCATTTCAAGGGCCATAATCCAGTCTTGCATGGGCGGATCTGACTGGTTTTCAAAAGGAACCGAGCTCTCATAGATATCTAACTACTGTATAAGTTTGGTTGAGATACAATCAAACGTGAAGACTGTATCGTGTTAACAAGCTCTTTTATAGCAATTTTGACAATTTCAAGGGCCATAATCCAGTCATGCATGGGCGGATCTGGCTGGTTTTCGAAAGGAACCGAGCCCTCATGAATATCTAACTACTGTATAAGTTTGGTTGAGATGCAATATAAAGTGAAGACTGTATCGTGTTAACAAGCTCTTTTATAGCAATTTTGACCATTTCAAGGGCCATAATCCAGTCATGCATGGGCGGATTGGGCTGGTTTTCGAAAGGAACCGAGCTCTTATGGATATCTAACTACTGTATAAGTTTGGTTGAGATACAATCAAAAGTGAAGACTGTATCGTGTTAACAAGAAATTGTTTACGGACGCACGGACGCACGCATGCACGCACAGACGACGGACACATCGCCACGACATAAGCCCTTCTGGCCTTTGGCCAGTAGAGCTAAAAACCAGTACTACTGGCTAGCAAATGTGCCTTGCTTATTTATGGCACACCACTATGACTGCCGTGAATAGGGATCGAACCTGGGAAGGTATAGAATACTTGCACAGTTGATTTTATACCTATCTGTTCTCCATAGACTAACAGGATTCTTGTATAACTACAAGGCAAGACGTTGGAATATCCTGATCAGACCGCACAGAGATGCAGATTCATCTGGACCTTTGCTGGACGTTAACCCTTTCCATACAGACACATTTCAATGCCTCTGCATATCAAGACTTTTGAAAACGTTGTGAATGCAGACAGAGAAAATTATCTTGTCAAGGTCAAACCTTTTCCCACTTGTATGCACATTTTCACACATATGTAGCAAAAGACTTCTGAAAACATAGAGTGAAAAATGGAGAAATTGCTCATAATGAAGAGATGTTCTCCTTGTGCCCCAATGATTACAAAATTTATCCATTAATTATACTTTCATTTCTGGGGAATTTCCATAGGTTTGTCTAGAGGGTATTGTAGTCTGCTGCTGCAGATGTTGTTGTATGTTGGAAAAAGTAAAGTCTGAAATTTATTAATTTATTGTATTATGTGGCTTTGATCAAACTATCTTCTGACACAAACCATACAGAGTTTCCCAATTTACAGGGTTACAAAATGATAATTGTGTGGTATTTGTTCTTCAGAAATGAATATAATAGATTACATTCTTCATTCCGATATACATGTACACCAATGTCTGTTGCATCATTAAACCCTTTCCCATATCTAACAAATTTGCATCGGCTGACTTTAATTTGTTTTAGTGTTTGTTTTATGCTACTTTCAAAGTTATTACAGTTATATCATGGTGACAGTTCACTTATTAATTCATTATCCCTTGGTTAAAAAAAACCAGTTACTTAGGCTAGGAAATGTGCCTTGACCAAGGTCACTCCACCATGACCGTATTACTGCAACTTTGGATCGATCCCCGCGACACCTAGTGTAAAATCCACAACGATAACAACTCCAACACAACTTTGATATCATCTAGGCAATGAAAAATCTCTATGTTTAAGTGTGTTCTCATTGAAAAGAGTGGAAAACATTGTGACAAGAGGATAAATTGCTCATTATGAGCAATTCTTTTCTTTTGCCACAATGTTTTCAAAAGTTGTCTTTTGCAGATGTGTCAATATGCGTCTGCAGGTGGGAATTTAGGGTTGAGCTGGTCATGATCATTACATATATTAACCTAGCTGTCCCAGACATATTGACACAATTTTTGACTCCTGTGCAGCAGATGACTTTTGAAAACTTTCACGTACAGAGATTTTTCACATATTGATCAAGATGTTTTCAAAGTCCTCTGCTGCAGATTTGTTGTATGTGGGAATTAAAGGGTTAAGCTGTGGTCATGTATCATCATTCTCAGTGTCACAGTCTGTATAACTACGACTCCTTGGAATAGAAAGCAAAGATAATCCATAATTGCATTAGAACTAATGTAAGCAAGAGGACCATGACAGTCCTAGCTTATCACTCACCTGAACTAAAATAGTTTTCCATATTCTTACTCTATACATGCTGGGCCACTAATACGTTTTAGTGGTCCCAGATACATGTAAGGAAATTGAGCCATGCCCCCTCCCAAAAATACTTACATTTATTAAATCTGGAGTCTGTTTTGCTTCTGCTAAACTCTCCTGCAAATAGAGAAAGAAAACATATATAATTTTGGTCATAAACAATAATTAAATCCCCATACTAATAGCCAAGAAGATATTACTAATAATGCACACTTTTTCCTTTTTGCCGCAATATTTTCAACTCTATACAATAATTACACTTATATTTATAGAGACATTCCATATTCTTTCCAAGTTGTTTTCAAATTTGACGGCTGCAGATTTGTTGTATGTGGGAAAGGGTTAACATATTTTAGACCATGAAGTTCTAGACACACCAATTAACCATTTACCTAACTGGGTTTATCTAAGGGGAAAAAACTGGTTTTAACCCCCCTTTCCCACATACAACAAATCTGCAGCAGATGACTATGAAAACATCTATGCAAAAATATAGAAAATATTTAGTAATGAAGGTGTAGAAATGTTATTGAATAAAGTTGAAACTATTGTGGCAAAAAGGAAAAGTTGCTCATCATGAGCATTTTCTTCTTTTCAAAAGTGGTCTGCTGTAGATGTGTCAAAATGTGTGTATATGGGAAAGGGTTAAATCTGAAATAATTGGAAGTTGTGTTTGTTATGATACAGAGCTGGCTGGAACTGCTGTTAGATAAGGAGACATGGGTTGTTTTTTTAGCAATAATTATATCGTAATTATAAACACAGTGAGTCTCAGGACCATCTTTTAACTCTTTTGCCCACACACAACAAATCTGCAGCTGATGGCTTTGGAAAAACATAATAAAGCAAAATTATAAAAAATCTTTATAAAGGAAATTTAATTATTGAAGTAGAAAAGGATTCGAGAAAAGGAGCAATTTCTCCTTATTATACAATGTTTTCAAAAAGTGTACTCCTTGATGGAAAATGCTGTGCAAATTGGAATCTATATAAGGGAAAGCTGTTTTGCACACAGGTAGTAATTACAGTGTCTAATAAATACATTTCCATATACCACACACAGAAGAAATACATCTAGAAGGCAAAAAAAGAAGGCACATAATCACAGTAATTATATAGTTCCATAATCTAAGTAAAATAGCATCATAGCATCTGAGAAAGACATTATAAAACCTAGTGTTGTCTGTGTTGAAAATGTCAAACACATGTTAAAGTCACTGCATGGATTGCTCACCTGAGAATGTGCTCTGACAATTTAAGACAAATCTTTACTGGACATAACAAGAGAAAGTTGATGCAAGGCATCAATGTCGCCGGAAAAGACTGCATTGATTTATTTATGTATTCTTGACTTTCCTTAGTCTATTCAAACATTAGGAACGTAGTAATGAAAACATTTGCTTATAAATTTTATATACATACCTATACATTAGGGTATCTATAACAAATTAACGAAATGTGTACACATTTATCTGGCTTAAATTTAATTTTGCTGTTGTTACTTATTTAAATAATAGTATTCATTCATATAATTTCAATGTTTGTCAATCTTATTCGAATCACAAGGTAAATATCCTGGTATTGCTTTAAAGGGAGGTAATTTGAAGAAAACAAAAGTCTTCAAAAGGAGAAATATATCAGCATTACCGTCTACAGTTTAAATTGTTCTATTGTTTGTGGATATAAAAATGATCTTTTTTTCTTATTTCTACATGTACAACGAAATATTGCGGCTTCTCTACATTCGTCTTGTACTTGTCTAAAATAAAATAATATCACTCGCATTTCATATCGAAATGCGCATGCGCGAAAATCGATGTTAAAGGTCACGAAACTACACAACAGAATAGGGTCTATATTTAGCTTAGAAACAGTTCCTACTTTAGATATTCATGGATTAACATTATTAAATGAATTCTACACAAATCAAGACATCTCTTTGAACATGAAAACAACATTTAGTAAGTTAAAATTGCTATTAAAAGGAGAATCCGAAATTGACCTCAATGATGACACATAAGAGTCTGCATTAGGGGGTGTTGGTTCACGTCTTGAAGGGACCACTTTTGTCTTCGTAAATAAGACAAAAAACTTAAATGCGAGTGAAATAAAAAAAACTGCAAACATTAAAAAATCGGAATATTTATTTCATTTTAGATGTGTCATTTATTAGTGTTCGTAAACAACCACAATTGTATATAATATGTTCAAATCATCTAGATTTGTTTCTTTCTAATAATAAGCCGCCCTGCCATGTGATTTCCGAAAAGCTATTAAAAATAGAAGTCGCGGGCTTCTGCCCGGCGACTAATAAATAATTCTGATCAAAACTACCCTTTCCCTCATATAGAAGCTTTCTGACGCCTCTACAGCAGACAGCTTTTTGAAAACAGTGACAAAAGAAGAAATTGCTCAAAACGAGCAATTTCTCCTTTTGCCACACTGTTTTCCACTTTTAGTCATAGGTTATCCATTCAATTATAGAGATTTTCCATTTTTTGACAAAATATGTTCAAAGTCGTCTGCTGCAGATTTGCTGTATGAGGAAAAAGGTTAAGCTTTCCCATTTAACATTATACACTATATAAGTACTACAGTCCTGATCCATAGGGGTAATGTTTAAGGGGTTAACCATCTTACAGAGCTGTAGACCCTTATTTCAGTTCCAGAAATCTCTACTACCCTGATTTGGACTCTAATGTTAACCCTGACCCACATGCAGCCTTAGCAGCTTTCTGATGTCTCACCAGTCTGCTGCAGATGACTTTTCAAACATGGCAAAGTGAGCAATTCCTCCCTTTACCACAATGTTTTCAACTTTATCCAATAATTGGTCATCTATATATAAAGAGTTTGCGTAATTTTGACAAAATGTTTTTATAGTCGATTTATGGTATGTAGGTGGGAAAGGGTTAGGAATCATAGGGATTTCTGTTGAGACTTATTTCTAGAAAATTGTCATTAGTCGCCGGGCAGAAGCCCGCGACTTCTATTTTTAATAGCTTTTCGGAAATCACATGGGAGGAGGGATAATTATTGGAAAGAAACACATTAAGATGTTTTGAACATATTACAATTGTGTTTGTTTAAAAACACTAAGTAATGACACATCTAAAATGGAATAAACATGTCGATGTTTTAGGTATTTTTAGTTTCATTTTGTTGACTTGCATTTAAGTGTTTTTGTCTTATTTACGAAGACAAATGTGGTCCCTGCTAGACTTGCAACCAACTGCTATATGTCAATATTGAGATATATTGAAATAAAAATCACGTCAAATTCTACTTTCAATAGTAATGTTAACTTACTGAATGTTATTTTCATGTTCAAAAATATGTCTTGATTTGTGAAGAATTCATTTGATAATGTTAACTCGTGTATATCTAAAATATGAACTGTTTCTAACCTAGAACTGTTGATTACGTCACTACCGAGTACCGCCCGCATAGATTTGTAAATTTTGAACACGCTACTATATACTACTGTACTTACTGTGTGTACGATAACCAATGAAAAGCTGGATTTGCACGCGATACATTTTACAACAAAAACCTGCGTCGCTTACACTCATACTCTCATTCGATGGGCTGAATATGCACAATGACACACACACACACTTGTATAGTTTCCCATGAACATAAACTTGTAACAGAAACAAAAATAAGAAATAATTTGTGAAAATATGTCTCAAATATAAGCCTGTTTATCGGTCGTGAACGTCGAAACGCCTTTTTCTCAGTTTGTGACCTAGTTTCATATTGCCAAAATGTAAACAAAGCGAAGTAACCGAAAAAATGTAAACTTAGAAAAGTGACTAGGTTATGCCAGAGAGCACGTTTATATGTCTCTGGTTATGCAGACAAAAAATGTCGCACGACAAATTGATTTTTCTTAAACGTCACGAAACGAATGCATGGGTCGAATGTAGGAGAAAGAAAGATAATATAGAAATGCTTTTCTCTCTCGAATGCAGTGGAATAAAACATGCACTAAAGCTTTGCCTGATTTTTTATTCACTTTCTTCGATGTCTGACACTGCCTGACACGAGGGTAAACATTTCGAAAGAATGCTCAAACACCTTATTACATATAGATAGCTAATATTACACACTTAAATGATTAAATATATGTGATATTAAATGTTGAAACAAATTAAGAGAAGAACAAACTCTGATAAACAATAGATTTAGAAATAAAGAAAATCTGCTCTTTCGCACCCAATTAATTTCATACTTGCCACATATATTGTATGCATCAACGATTTAGATAAACAATTTAGCTGTTATATTGTTACAAGTGTGGTCTACTTGTGAAATAATTAGTATTAAAAAGGAGGAAGTTCATGTCTTCAGCAATTTAACCGTTTTCTCAATGTTTTAAGCGATTAAAGGTTTTCATTGTTGCTTCAGACATGGAAAGGGTTTAATAGCTTTTTATTGCATGTAGATTTAAATCCCAAAATGTATTAATTTGTTGTTTTTTTTGACAAATACAAAACATCCAAAATCCTGACCAAAAGAAATCCTGAAATTTGTAGATCTATGTGGAATTTCAAAAATCCTGGAATTAATCCTTATGAAAACATTATGTGTATGTTTAGACTAATGAAAGTCAAGACTACATGTGTGTTAAAAAATAAATCAATGCAGTCTTTTCCGGCGACATTGATGCCTTGCATCAACTTTCTCTTGTAATTAATGTTATATCTTCAAATTCCTATCTGACTGACATGATGTGTTAATAACAAAAAAATGCTAACAGTTCATGTGGTTTTGTCATCAAGTAAGAAATACATTACGGCCATGACTTAATGCAAAGTAAGTGTAACTATTACATTGTCATAATCTGTAGTTATCATTGTTTTCCATTGAGTCCTTTTAACCCTTTCCCTCATACGACAATTCTGCAGCAGACGACTTTGAACTTATTTTGTCAAAACATAGAAAATCTCCATAGTTGAATGGATAACCTATGACAAAAAGTGGAAAACATTGTGGAAAAAGGAGAAATTGCACGTTTTGTGCAATTTCTTCTTTTGTCACTATGTTTTCAAAAAGCCGTCTGCTGTAGAGGCGTCAGAAAGTGTCTATATGAGGGAAAGGGTTAAATTGACATTACTCATACAGATGCACCAAAGATCCTGATAATATGCAGGAAATCTTCACTTTTGAATTAGTCATTTGTTTACTTGATAAATTAAATCATATTGTGGTAAAACACCACCACTATCCCTGTAACCCTTTCCCACATACAGCAAAAATGCAGCAGACGACTTGGAGAAAGTCTAGGTAAAAATCTCTTTTAATGAAAGTACGATTATTGAATAGAGTTGAAAACATCGTAGCAAAAGGTTTTCCCGTTGCCATATTGTTTTCAAAAGTTGTTTGCTTCAGGTGTAAATAAGCATCTGTATGCGGGAAAGAGTTAAACAGTAGAGATGACTCCATAAATGAAAGTATAATAGTTATATATAATATAAGTTGAAAACATTGTGTCAAAAAGAGTCATTGCTTGGCAAGAAATCTTTCCTTTTATAACAGTGTTTTCAAAAGCCATCTGCTGCAAATAGGGGAAGAGTTAGAGCTTTATTTAAAAAGACATAGTTTCAGCTCTTTAAAGGTTTCCTGGGTTCCTGAATGGGCTGTTAAATATCAAAGGACCATAACTCCGTAAAAATAAAATAAAATCTTAAGAAATCAGTATTAAATATGCACATATGCTCTTGATTTTGAAACTTTCAAGTCAGTAGTTTCTAAGATATAGCAAAGAAACAAAAAATTGGACAGACGGACGGACAACCCCAAAATTGGACTTGTACGTCAAACAAAGGCTTCATAAAGAAAAATCAAGGAGATGCACTGTGTCATGAGGGCAATGGAGATAAATCATCAATAGCATAAACACTTCCATACATGTCATTGGGGTCAACTATTGCATCCGGAGTAGACTGATCTCGGTTTTTATGTCATTAAAGCAAAGGTCAGACACTCTGCAGGAAGTAATACACTTGAAACTGCCAAAAACACTCACTCACTATGTATTATCCCTTTGTCCATATACAGACAACTTTTGACATCTCTGCAGCAGACAACTTTTGAAAACATTTGAAATCAAGATAAATGAAACTTCTCTAGAGAAAGTACAAGCAAGAGCTGTCACAAGAAAGCAATGGCTTAAATGTAAATCCTATTTGCTGAAACCGGTAGCTCAGTCATTAGACTAAGCAACGCTGATTAAAACTCTGCGAGCTCTAACCCTAGCTTAGACAACAATCTTCCAACGTTTGACAATAGTCAATGCAACATTAGCGCCATTCAAATTCCACCAATGGGCTAACATTTACTGTGGAAAAGCAGCTAATTAATAATTGCTTGGAAAGTCAATGTTGTGTTGAAAATTGTTGTGTGATAAAGCCAGAAATCACATGGGTAAAAGCCATGCACTATCACATGCTAGTACAAACAAGAGCTGTCACAAGAAAGTCATATTGACGGGGATAGAAAATCTAGGAGAATGTGAGTTCAAACCCAAGCTTTGCCAACAATGTTTCCGATGTTTGACATTAGTCAATGCAACAAGCATCATTCAACCAATGTGCTAACAGTCTATGTGGAAAAGCAGATTGGAAAGTCTATGATGTGTGTAAAAACACATGGGTAGGTGAGCTGGCTGTCATGATATTACTTGTTGACAACAGCGTTGTTCCCTTATTAATCACAAACATTAATTTTAAACACAAAACTTTTGGTAATTCTGTTGACCCCAACAACAGGCTGTCTCAACATAAGCACTATCATGAACACGGTACAAGCAAGCTAAAAATTGTGAATAAACACTGAAGAATTACAGCTGATCATGAGCCGTCTTCACTTTTCCCACATCAGAATGCTATTTCATAAAATGACATGTCAAATCATGGTTCAATATGGAAAAGGAGTATGTAGCCAATTCTTCACCTAGTGATATCTTAAAGAGCTTCAATTGACAATTGATCCCATTATAAGTAATTTGCACTACTGTATTTCTAACTGCCACTTATTCATTTACAGAGAATGTTGTGGGCATTGATTGTTTGGTGTTGTACATCGCTTTCAACAATTTTTCAGTTATATTACCCTGAGTGCAATTACTACCATTTTTAAAGTCTTTGGTATGACCCGGCTGGGGAATCAAACCCGCACCCGAAGCAGACTCTCTACCACTTCACCACCAAGGTATGTTGTGTGCAACTGTAGGTGAAGGAGTACTATAATCTAGGTCTACCAATGTTTCAGAGTGAAACTTATAGTATTAACTAGACTTGATGGAAATGGATGTTCTGATGAATTTTCATGAACATTTGATGTAAAATGAGGCCTCGCGAGTGTAGCGTTCTAAAGGTTTTCTTGGACTTGAACTGGTGACCTAGTTTTGGGAGTTTGATGAAGATGAATGTGCTGATGAATTTTCATGAAATGTGACCTCCAGAGTGTTCATAAGGGATGAACCATTGATTTAAGGGACTCGTAACTTGTAAGAAACTAAATTAGATTTGCATGAGGGATATCTCAATCTACAAGTAATTTAAATGATGAACAGTACAGCTAGTACATATACAATATAAGTTAAATTGGACATAACTCTGGTGTTTTTGATGCAATCTTAGTGAAACTTGCTGTCAAGACATTTCCCTACGGTGGTTAACATTTCCATCTAGTTTTAATCAAATCCATCAAACCATGCCTTAGATATATGGCGCCAGACAAACAGACAACACCAATCGAATATCCATTCAGCCTTTGGCAGGGCATCATTTTGAGAATATTACCTGATAATCTACAAATTACAACTATGCATGTGACTTTATTCCAAAAAACGTTGACTGAGACTTTACAAATGTTTGCGTAGATCGATGTACAATATGCCATTATATCAAGCAAAAGATGCAAATGTTTATATGTCAAAAAATAATTCTTTCTTAACCCTTTCCCCCATATAGACGCTTCCTGACGCCTCTGCAGCAGACGGCTATTTGAAAACATAGTGACAAAAGAAGAAATTGCACGTGCAATTTCTCCTTTTGACACAATGTTTTCCACTTTCAGTCATAGGTTATCCATTCAATTATAGAGATTTTCCATTTTTTGACAAAATACGTTCAAAGTCGTCTACTGCAGAATTGTCATATGAGGGAAAGGGTTAACCTTTCCCTCATACAGATGACATTATGATACCTTTGCAGCAGACTAATATGGAAAACATTGTTGCAAAAGGAGAAATTGCCCATCATGAGAAATTTCTCCTTTTGCCACAATGTTTTCAACTCTGTTCTATTATCATATTTTAATTCACAGAGATTTTCCATATTTTTGCCTCGTCTATTCAAAGTTGTCTGCTGCAGATATGTTAATTGTATCTAGGAAAGGGTTAAGATTTATTTGATTGTACCATTGTACAGACGAGGCTACAAAACTCATGAGTGTTATTATAAATGCTCAAATTACTTAATACAATCTGATACATTTGTAAGTAAGACAAGACAAAGATTATAGCCTACAGTCACATGGTGTCTAATCTTGGGCTACATTCTAGATATATCTTTAGTGCATGGTTAGCAAAATAATCTTACAATGTAAATGATACCGATGCTCCTAAATCAATAATTTCATGCCCTTATAAATTTCCAGGACCTAGTGCAAGCAGACTTTTCCAGTTTTCTAGGAAGCATCAGGAAAAAGACATACTGTCAGAAAAGGTAATTGAGATCCTGTCTCATTGTGTCAAAAGAGACAAATTCGATATATTTTACATGCATCTAAGGAAACTACCTTAACAGCTGTCTGGATTATATATTGCAGTCCATCTGACAGAAAATGGTTCTAACTGCATGTTCTATCAAGGATTAGTTACAACCATTTTGCATTGAGTCCATGTTATTTATAGGGTACTTATCTATTTTTGACTGGTATTTCAGGTCCCAAGTTGTATTTGTTATACAACTGTGACAAAATAGAACTTCAGTTAAGTAGAAAAACCCCCATTAATTTATAGACAATAAAGTTAAGAATTTACCTGATCAAGTCCAAACAAAATGGGAAAGACTATAGCACTCATTGTAGCAAACTCAAACAGTCTCTAAAATTAACTATGGCTTTATTTAACCCTTTCCCTCATATAACGCTTTCGGACGCCTCTGCAGCAGACAGCTTTTTGAAAACATAGTGACAAAATAAGAAATTGCACAAAACGTGCAATTTCTCCTTTTGCCACAATGTTTTCCACTTTTAGTCATAGATTATCCATTCTATTATGGAGATTTTCTATGTTTTGACAAAATACGTTCAAAGTCGTCTGCTGCAGAATTGTCGTATGAGGGAAAGGGTTAATAATGGAGAACGCACAGCAGCTTCAAGAGTGAAATAATGAGTATGGAACTATACCAGTGAAACTTTATGCTCCAAGCAGATATATAAGTAGAAAACCAAAAGTTGTCTGTCAATCTACTGTTGACCAACTACATGTATGAACAATCCTTTCCAAAACGAAAAAGCAATATGATGATGTAAATTTCTTAGAACATAATGGTAAAAGAAGAAATTCCTCATCATGAGAAATTTCGCCTTTAGCCACAATTCAACATTGTGTCTATTAAAATTTTATCTAATTTTCTTTACTTTTGCCTTCATGTTTTCAAAGTCATCTGCTGCAAATTTGGGACGGGGTTAATTGCGTCTTCTTCTGAAATGTTTCAAAAAGTGTGAAACTCTTAAAAATAATATCCTGTAGTCATAATGAAAGTAACTAGAATGGAGTGCTCCGCGCAGCACATGTGTCACCTGCACCTGCTCATTGAAAGTGTGACGAAAAAGTGTGACGGACAGACAGACACCGGACAAAAAAAAAAGTAATCCCTAAGTGCCTACCACAAAAATGTGTTCTAAAAGGTTTTGAATGACCAATCTGGGAGGTTTGTAAATAAAAGGTAATGGCGATCAAATTGCATACCTATATAGTCATTCCACTTTTAACCCTTTCCCTCATATAGACGCTTTCTGACGCCACTGCAGCAGACAGCTTTTTGCAAACATAGTGACAAAAGAAGAAATTGATTAAAACAAGCAATTTCTCCTTTTGCTACAATGTTTTCCATTTTAGTCATTATAAGGTTATCCATTCAATTAAAGAGATTTTCTATATTTTGATAAAATATGTTTAAAGTCGTCTGAGGGAAAGGGTTAAGATATGTATAATATGAAAGCATACAGAAAGATTCTGCGAAGTTATAAGATTGATCCCTCGACATCTATCTTAAACATTGAGACGTATTATATGTATACAATTAGTGCAGTTTTCTAGCCTAGTACTGGTTTGTTTACTCAGGGATCATGAATAAGTGAACTGTTGTCGTAATATAACTGAAATATTGTTCAAAGCGGCGTAAAACCCCATTATAAAAAAAAACTAGAGATTGCTTTTTTTAAAAAGCGCTTGTCTCCCCATTTGTGTGGTCGTAGGGGAGGAAAAGAAATGATGGAGATGAATTTTTTAGTTTTGGACTGGAGATAAAGCAACAGTGACAATCCTCAGTTATTGAGCGGAAACCATTTTTCAGCTGAGGGTTACCATGACCTTGGTCTTTGACCTAGTGACCTCAAAATCAATAGGGGTCATTTGCTGCTGGTGACCAACCTGCACACTATTAAAGTATGAAGTTCCTGGGCCCAAGCAATCTTCAGTTATTGAGCGGAAACCATTTTTCAGCCAAAGGTCACCACAACCTTGACCTTTGACCTACTGACATCAAAATCAATAGGGGTCATCTACAGGTTAGGACCAAGCTGCACACCAAGTTCCTGGGTATAAGCGTTCTTGAGTTATTGAGTAAAACACATTTTTCAGCTGAAGGTTACCGTGACCTTCGACATTTGACCTTGTGACCTCAAAATCAAACAAATTCAATAAAGGTCATTTTTTGGTTAGGACCAACCTGCACACCAGGTATGAAGTTCCTCAACATAAGCATTCTTTAGTTATTGAGAGAAAACCATTTTTCAGCTGAAGGTTACCATGACCTTGACCTTTAAGCTAGTGACCTTAAAATCAATAGGGGTCATCTACTGGTGGTAACCAACCTGCACATTATTATTAACTTCCATGGTCAAAGCATTCTACAGTTATTAAGCAAAAACAATGTTTCAGCTCATTGTCACTGTAACCTTTCAGCTCAAGGTCACTGTGACCTTGACTTTGACCTCAAAATTAATAGGGTCTTCTACTCGGCATGGCCAACCTGCATACCAAGTATAGAGTTCCTCGGCCCAAGCGTTCTTCGGTTATTGAGCGGAAACCCTTTTTTACCTCACAAGGTCACCATGACCTTGACCTTTGACCTTCTGACATCAAAATCAATAGGAGTCATTTACTGGTCATGACCAACCTGCATACCAAGTATGAAGATCCTACGCATAAGCGTTCTTCAGTTATTGAGCGGAAACAAGTGTGACGGATGTGACCTTGACCTTTGACCTAGTGACCTTAAAATTAATAGGGGTCATTTGCTGGTGGTGACCAACCTGCACATAAAGTATGAAGTTCCTGGGCCCAAGCAAAAACTATTTATCAGCTCATTGTCACTGAGACCTTTCAAGCTCATGATCACTGTGACCTTGACTTTAGACGTACTGTCCTCAAAATCAATAGAGGTCTTCTACTAGGCATGGCTAACCTGCATACCTAGTATGGAGTTCCTCAGCCAAAGCGTTCTTCAGTTATTGAGCGGAAACCATTTTTTACCTCACAAGCTTTGACCTTCTGTTATCAAAATCAATAGGGGTCAGCTACTGGTCATGACCAACCTGCATACCAAGTATGAAGTTCCTACGCCCAAGCGTTCTTCAGTTATTGAGCGGAAACAAGTGTGACAGACGGAAGGACGGAAGGACGGACGGAACGGGCAAAAACAATATGTCACCCCCATGTAATGGGGGAGACATAATAATCGTTCTGAATTACTGATTACCCTGAGGTCTCTTGCATGCTCCAATTTAAGGCTCAATAGATTTCAATGAAGAAAATATTCATTTACGAAGATTTTCAATAATTTTGCCTAGATGTTTTCAAAGTCTTCTGTAGCAAATTTGCTGTATGTGGGAAAGGATGACAGGTGAATTAAATTCAGAACAATAAATTCAGTCCACACTAAAGGTGATTTTATTGAGGAAAGGGTTTTAACCACAACCTGTAGAAATTAAATTGGTAAAATCTCCGATAAGATGAATAATCGTTTTTATGGACTTCCGTTACTTTTTAAATGGCAATTTTAACACTTTCCTTCATATAGACTCTTTCTGAAGCCTCTTCAGTAGACAGCTTTTAAAAAAACATGGTGACAAAAGAGGAAATTGCTCAAATCGAGCAATTTCTTCTTTTGTCACCATGTTTTCAACTCTGTTCAACTATTGTACTTTCATTTAAAGGGTCAGTTTCTATTTTGTTTTGGGTAGGTTTTCATTTTCGTCTGCTGCAGATTTGTTGTATGTGGGAAATGGTGAATGCTTTCTCACATACAATAAATCAGCAGCAAATCATTTTGAAAACAAACATCTTAGCAAAACTATGGTTTATCTCTACAAATGAAAGAATACTTGAATATGTGAATAGAGTTGAAAACATAATGGCAAAAGGAAAAATTGCCACTAGTTTGGATTTCAAAAGACATCGGCTGCAGATGCCTCAAAATGCATCTACAAGTGGGAAAGGGTTAACTCAGGAGACATCTTAATACGCCATCAGCGTATAATGTCACCATGGTCAATATGGTGACCCATATTGTAAAACACATGATAAACCCTTTCCCACATAGAGACGCTTTCTGAAGCATCTTCAGCAGACAACTTTTAAAAACATTGTGGCAAAAAAATTTGCTCATCATGAGCAATTCATGAGCAATTCATGAGCAATTCCCCTTTTTTCAACTCTATTCAATAATTAAAGGCTTTCGTTTAGAAAGATTGTCCCTTATTTCTGCCTAAGTCATCTGCTGCAGATCTGTTATATTGAAGGAAAGGATTTACCAGATATGTATGATATGTATGACACACACACAACTTGAACGCAACAACTCAACATGTGAAGGAGGAATGCGCAAGATCCCTTCCTCGACAAAATGTCAAGAAAGCATAATAATTGTAAAGTGTGTCAGCAGCAGTTTCTCCTTTTGCCATAAGGTTTTTAAAAGTTGTCTATACTGCAAACGATTCACAAATCATCTTAATGTGGATAGGGTTTTAAACCCTCTCCCACATATAACAAATCTGCAGCATTAACGACTATAAAAAAGTCTGGGCAAAATTTTTGGAAAACCTCTAAAAGTGAAAGTGTAATTACTGAAAAGAGTTGGAAACATTGTGACAAAAGGAGAAATTGCTCATTATGAGCAATTTCCCCTTTTGTCACAATATTTTCAAAAGTCCTCTACTGCAGAGGCTGCAGAGGCGTCAGAAAGCGTCTGAATGTGGAAAAGGGTTAACCCTCTCCCATTCACAAACACATTTTAATGCATCTGCATACATCATTTGAGAACATTGTGGCAAAAGGAAAACTTGCTCATGATAGCCAATTTCTCCTTTTGCAACAATCTTTTCAACTCTATTCAATATAAACTTCATTAGTCGCCGGGCAGAAGCCCGCAACTTCTATTTTTAATAGCTTTTCTGAAATCACATGGGAGGGCGGCTTATTATTAGAAAGAAACAAATCTAGATGATTTGAACATATTACAACTGTGGTTGTTTACGAACACCAATAAATGACACATATACAATGAAATAAATATTCCGATTTTTTAATGTTTGCAGTTTTTTTTATTTCACTCGCATTTAAGTTTTTTGTCTTATTTACGAAGACAAAAGTGGTCCCTTCAAGACGTGAACCAACACCCCCTAATGCAGACTCTTATGTGTCATCATTGAGGTCAATTTCGGATTCTCCTTTTAATAGCAATTTTAACTTACTAAATGTTGTTTTCATGTTCAAAGAGATGTCTTGATTTGTGTAGAATTCATTTAATAATGTTAATCCATGAATATCTAAAGTAGGAACTGTTTCTAAGCTAAATATAGACCCTATTCTGTTGTGTAGTTTCGTGACCTTTAACATCAATTTTCGCGCATGCGCATTTCGATATGAAAAAGCGAGTGATATTATTTTATTTTAGACAAGTACAAGACGAATGTTTGACGCAAAGCGTCAAAGAGAAGCCGCAATATTTCGTTGTACATGTAGAAATAAGAAAAAAAGAACATTTGTAAATCCACAAACAATAGAACAATTTAAACTGTAGACGGTAATGCTGATATATTTCTCCTTTTGAAGACTTTTGTTTACTTCAAATTACCTCCCTTTAAAGCAATACCAGGATATTTACCTTGTGATTCGAATAAGATTGACAAACATTGAAATTATATGAATGAATACTATTATTTAAATAAGTAACAACAGCAAAATTAAATTTAAGCCAAGATAAATGTGTACACATTTCGTTAATTTGTTATAGATACCCTAATGTATAGGTATGAATATAACATTTATAAGCAAATGTTTTCATTTCAACGTTCCTAATGTTTGAATAGACTAAGAAAAGTCAAGAATACATAAATAAATCAATGCAGTCTTTTCCGGCGACATTGATGCCTTGCATCAACTTTCTCTTGTTTACATTATATCTAGCTTTTCTATAATTTTGCCTTGATGTTTTCAAAGTGGCCTGCTGCAGATTTGTTGTATGTGGGAAAAGGGTTTAAACTTCATATTCTGAAAGGGTTGAGAAACATAAATGTGTTAATAAAGAGCTGTTAAAAGGATTTAGCAATGTTACCTCCATTTAAGGCGATTCATTGAAACCTTAACAAGCTCCATTCATAGCTGTTTATCTTGACCTAATAATAAATAATCTTTTCATCTCCCCTTGGCAAAAGTAGAACCATGGAATCATGAATACAACAGGAAATGCAATGATATTAGATTCAGCCTTTCCCACATGTAGACGCATTTTGATGCCTCTGCAGCAGAAGACTTTTGAAAATATTGTGACAAAAGGATAATCATGATAAGCAATTATCATTTTGCCAAAATGTTTTCAACCCTATACTATAATCAAATTTTCAGTTATAGATATTTGCCATCCTTGTACCTATATGTATTCAAAGTCGTCAGCGGATTAATTGGTTGTGGGACGGGGTTAAATCATCAAATAAATCATTTCCTACCATAATGTGTATTTTGTGAAATAACAAAGAAAAAGGCTCTGCAACCATTTCCCTGACTAATAATATAACCCATTCCTACATTGTATGTAAAACAAATATATAGGCGGCAAGTAAATTTGTAAACATCTGTTTAAAAATATTGTAAACCTCTATAGATGAAAGTTTGAACATTGAACAGAGTTGAAAACATTGTGGCATTATAGGTGAAATTGCTCAATTTGAGAATGTTTTCAAAAGTGTTTTTATTACAGAGGCATCAGAAAGCATCTGTATGTGGGAAAGGGATCGACTCAAAACAAAGAATTATGACTTTCCATCACATTTGTTCCAACACTCTATTAAAACTTGGCCTCTGGTGTGGGTTCGATCCCTGGCCGGGTCATACCAAAGACTTTCAAAAATGGTAGTAATGGCTGCCCTCCTTGACGCTCAGGTTTGCGGGGTTAGCATTTCTACTGACTGGCAGGAACTGTCAGGATAAATGAACCAGTATTTCCGGTAACTTGAACAGATAATGCCATTCATACAACTGATAAATTGTTGAAAGCAGCGTAAAACACCAAACAATCAATTGGATTCTTGTACAGCAGGATAATGGTTTTCAAAATTAACACATGTGCCATCTGCTAATAATCCATTCTGTCAAAGCATGATGGACAGACAGACTATGAAGAAAAGATCCTTTATAAGTGATTGATTGATTGGGGTTTAACGCCGTTTTTAACAGTTTCTCAATTATATCACGGCGGCCAGTTCACCTACTCATGCATTTCCTGGTTTTCTCACACCAGTACTCCACACAACAATCTTCCCAAGCAACTGGCTACTTTTCCACATAGACTAAGCCCATTGGTGGAAGACGAATCACCCATGTCGCATTGACTTTTGTCAATCGTCGGAAAGAAAGTTGGCCGAGCCGGGATTCAAACTCACAAACCCTGGATTGACAGCCCGCGTCGCTACCGGGGCTCGGCTCTGTCAAAGCATAATAAACAGACAGACTATGAAAAAAAGATCCTTTATAAGTGACAACCATGCTAAAGCGGGTGACACACAGACATTATATACACGTACTGGTCCCAGTAAAAACATCAATCTGATTTTACAATCAATCACACAATCAATAAATCGCTGACATCAATAAACTTTCAGCAAAATTAGCATTATCTTGTATGGTCAATTACATCTCAATTGATATAACAACATTTGCCATTTCAAACTTTCAAATTACAAATGTATATGGCATTTAAAAACTGGCCTAGTGAAAGAGATGACTCATGATATCTTAAATGAAACTGACGTCAATCCAAAATTATTTAATTTCATAGAAAAAGGTAAAAAGCCAGCAATGGAAATATCAATATCTGGAAATATTGATTGATTTGATTTTATTAATGATATTTTTCAACAGCGTTTTAGTCAAATTCAAAAAGTTATCTGCTGTAGATGCGTCAAAATGCATCTGCAGGTGCGAGAAGGTTAATGAATTTTGCATGTTCTTGTGAAAAGTTGTGTGGTTCCTTGGATGCACAAACACCTGCATATCCACGGAGCAAAGGATTATATTCAAACAGCAAATCAATAGATCCATGTAAAAAGTTTTAACCTGCGCTTATCATGACCTGTTTGATAAATTTATCTAATTTTAACAGCATTTAAACCAATTGAAAATTTGTACATTGAATGGAATTTGTTTAACATTGCATACAATATTATGCTTGAAAGTCCTTTACTATATTGCTTAAAGTTTAATTTCCAAGTTACAGATAAGTTTTCGTGCCTCGATCTGCAGCCAGAATACATCTTTTCAAAGACTTGTCAGTAAAATACCATTAATAATCTATAACTTTTTGTAACCAAATAACTTTAAGTCTAAAATCCCCACATACAGCAAATCTGCAGCAGAGAAACATGGACAAAATCTAGGCAAAAATATGTAAATTCTCTGTAAATGAAAGTGTAGTTGCTGAATAGAATTGAAAACATTGTGGCAATAAGAGTAATTGATCATTACGAGCAATTCTCCTTTTGCCAAAATGTTTTTGAAAGTCCTCTGTTGAATTTAAGGTACATCCAAATAAAGCTGTATGAATAAAGTGGAATGTAAGGGTTATTCCAAAGGAAAAACTAATATTGACAATATTCAGAAGGTAAGATTAGCAGTATTGATCTTTTATCTCTAACCACAACTGGACCTGAATTTTGTTAACCCTTTCTTACATACAACAAATCTACAGAAGACGACATTGAAACCATCTTGGTTAGAATGTAGAAAATCTTTATAAATCAAAGTATCATTATTGCAAAGAGGTTTTTTTTGTCAAAAAGAGAAATTGCTCTTGATGCCACAATGTTTTCAAAAGTCGTCTGCTTCAGAGGGAGGCATCAGAAAGAGTTTGTATCTGACTAAGGGTTTAACTAATTGACCATGAACTTGGAATACATCAATTGTCCCGCGGCCCTCGGGAAAATCGGTAGCCAGGGTACCTTCGTGAATGTTACTAAAACCTAGTCGCTATTATGTAAACCAATGCACAAACTTTAACAAAAGTACTGGGTTTACCTATTTCCTAAGTGCAGTGAACCGTATGCTGTATTTCTAGTCCTATGTCTAATAGTTTTCACATTACATTTATTTATTTATTTATTGGGGTTTTACGCCGCTTTCAACATTATTTCAGTTATATCACAGCGACAGTTCACTTATTCATGATCCCTGGGTAAACAAACCAGTACTAGGCTAGAAATTGTTCCTTGCCTCAAGGGCACTCCACCATGACCGTAGTGCCGCGACAGAAATCCCCAACGCTAACCACTCGACCACAGCGGATTCCTCAAAGGATGTATTTTGTTCACATTACATATTAACCCTTTCCCACATACATCAAATCTGCAGCACTGCCGACTCTGAATACATTTGAACGAAAATTTGGAAAACCTCTAATAATGATAGTGTATTATTGAAAAGAGTTAAAAACACGTACTGTGGCAAAAGGAGAAATTTTCATAATTTCTCCATTTGCCACAATGTTTTCAAAAGTCTTCTGCTGCAGAGAAATCGGAAATTATCTACATATGGGAAAGGCTTAAAAAACTTGAGAGTTGTTACAAACATTATCACAAGTAATAGGGCAAGCCAACTTGGTCATTTTCTATTTGGGTCAATCAACTTTTTAACCCTTTCCCTCATACGACAATTCTGCAGCAATACGACTTTGTGAACTGGAACATATTTTGAGCAATTTCTTCTTTTGTCACTATGTTTTCAAAAAGCCGTCTGCTGCAGAGGCGTCAGAAAGCGTCTATATGAGGGAAAGGGTTAACTGTTTACCAGATAGAACTTCTGATGCCTTACACAGAACAGACTTTCAAAAAGTCGCCCATATGGGGGAAATTGTTAAAATACTTGCTCAACAATACAATAATTAACCCTCCCCAACCTGCAGATGCATTTTGACGCAATTGCTTGAGATGACTTTTGAAAACATTGTGGCCAAAGGTGAAATTGCTCATCATGAGCAATTACTTCTTTGGCCACAACATTTTTAACATTATTTAACAATTCAGCTATCTATAATGTAGATTTTTCAAAGTCGTTTGCTGCAGATTTGTATGTGGGAAAGGGTCTAAAGAATTCTAAAACATCTACAGCAGATGACTTTTGAAAACATAGTAACAATTTCTCTTTTTGTCACAATGTTTGCAACTGTAATTAAATATTGTTCTTTCATTAATTGAAATTTTCTATTGTTTTGCCTCACAGTTTTTAAAGTAGCCTTAACTGATGATTTGTTTGTATAATATGGGAAAGGTTTAAGGCTTACAGGAAATGATAGTAAATTAGCCTCCACACCAAAACAGTGTCTTTCAATTAATCTTAATCATGTGATCAATATAACTGCAATTTAGCAATGTACAGAAAATAAATGTCTCGTTCAATGTAACAAGAAAGATACCGTGGGACCTGTGAAAAAGACCACCCATGGCAAGCCAATAATCTGGTCTTTGTTCTGAGGTGGTCTTATAAAATTTGCAAGGTCATTCAAGCAGTAAATGAGTTATTGGGAAACTTAAAGACATTCAATGGTCATTATAGACAGGGAATGGCTATTCCAAGATGGTCTTTACTACAGATTCGAAGATGGTCTATAGTACAGGTTCACCTGTACATATTTAAAGCATTAAAATGAAAATGAAAATACACCAATATGGCAATTTGTGGACCATTGGAATATCAACTGATATTCACTGGCAGAAATTTATATTGACCTCAGTCACTTTTAACCCTTTCCCAACTATAGATGCATTACGTCGCCTTTGTAGCTGACATTACTTTTGAAAATATTGTGACAAAAGGAGAAATTGCTCAAAACAAGCAATTTCTCCTTTTGTGCCACAAAGTTTTCAACTCTTTTGAAGTTTTCAGTAACTGTGACCTTAATTTTAAAGAGATTTTCCTTAATTTGTTCTAGTTGTTTTCAAAGTCGTCTGCTGCAGATTTCCTGTATGTTGGAAAGGGTTAAAGAGTCTTTGAAAAGCCTATCTGAGCTGGTGGTTGAAAGGTTATTTCTGTTTATTGCCCCAGTAGGTTTATCAGATATGTATTGTTTTGACACTTCTGTTTGAAGATAAAGCCTCATTTCCACATTACATTTGATAAGTTCTGTCTCGGCAAGTGCTTTATCTTAATGCCTTTATGGAACAGTGGTGAATAAATCCATAATCTTGAGAACATTCACTCAACTCTTATTACAGAGCTGTTGATATTGATAAAGGGGAGTTAACCCTTTCCCACATGTAGGCACTGAAATGAAACCAGAATCACATTGTGGTTTTTAACGATACCCAATTTCTCTTGTTTCTAAATTAATCCATGTTCTATCTAAAACGTTGTTGACAGAATAAGGTTTCATTTCAGTAAAAATTGGGATAATAATTATACCAATCAAGCTACATTGATTGATTAGGGTTTAACGCCGTTTCGACAATTTTTCAGTAATATCACGGCGACCAGTTCAGCTACTTATGCGTTTCCTGGTTTTACCACACCAGTACACAGCATACTTTCCAAACAACTGGCTGCTATTCCACATAGACTGTTAAACAGCCAGCCCATTGGTGAAAGATGAATGACACAGTGACTTTTGTCAAACGTGGGAAAGAATGTTGGCTGAGCCTTGATTCGAACTCACAACCCTAGGATTGACAGCCCGCGTCGCTCTTGACTGAGCTACCGGGGCTCACCCAATCAATCAAGCTACATGTTCTAAGGCCCAGAAAATGAAAAAAATTGTTTAACCTTTCCTAACATACAACAATTATGCAGTTTTTAAGGACTTTATTTGCAAAAGATTGAAATATCTCCATAAATCAGTGTTTCATTAATAAATAGAGTTGAAAACATTTTCAATTATATTTAATAATCATACTTTCATTAATTTGGGTTTTCAAAGTAATTTGTTAAGACATTTTCAAAGTCGGCTGCAGCACACTGTTGTTTATGTGAAAGAGTACATGTGCACATTTATGAAGAGATTAACCTTTTTTTTCAATAATTTAATCTGGGAGTGTGGCCAGTTAAAGCAGAAATAATGTTGTGTTGATAATTGACAAGGAAAGTTAGGAAAAGCAGTCTGCTGCAGAGGCATAAAAAAACATCTATACATATGGGACAAGCAAATGGACTGACCAACTGACAGTCGGATGTTTCCAGTATACCTCAAACATTCCGTCTGCAGGAGTAAAAAGATGATTACCACCAATAAAATAAAATATATATATATATTATATTATATTATATGGGGTATTGGGCTGACCCTTTCCCACTTGCTGCTGACAATATTTTGAAAACATTGTGACAAAAGGTGAAATTGCACATGATGATCAATTTCTCTTTTTGCAATGTTTTCAACTTATAGTTCAATGACTTACTTTCGTCGATAGCAATTTTCAATACGTTTGCCTCAACATATTCAAAGTTGATCCTCTGCCGCAGACTTGATGTATGAGGGGAAGTGTTAAATTGTTTATTAATGCCTATTTTATAACATTTGGCCAATCAACTCTGCATGGGACAATAACACTGATATCAATCAGACCATAGTTTTTAGGCAATCAAGTGTTTTTTATATGGATTTTTCTACTTTCACCTGGTTACCCGGTACATCAAATATCATTTCATGACCTTCTTCATTGATAAAAATAATTTAATATAGTCTCGACAAGTAAATAACAAGTCCCAACTCAGTTATCTAAACAAGAGAGTCATGATGGCCCTTGATCTCACACCTGAGTGATGTAATGAGATTTCTAATGCAAAACACATGACAAAGTCTCAAACTGCTGAAATAAAAAATGCAGTCTCCAGAGTGTTGTAAAGATTTTCCTTCAATTTGGCTTACTGACATTGTAGTTTAAGAGTCAATATGACCCAGATTCGAACTTGACCTAGATATCACCAAGACAAACATTCTGATGAAGTTTCAATAATTTCAAGTTAAAATGTGTATAGCCTTCAAAGTGTTAACAAGATTTTCCATTAATTTGACCTAGTGACCTATTCAAACCGGACCTAGATATCATTCGTACCAATTCAACATGCTCAAGTTAAAAATGCAGCAGCAAGAGTGTTGACCTAGATATGATTAAGACAAACATTCTGACATATGTTCAAGCTGCTGAAGCAAAAAATGCTTCATCAAGAGTGTTAACAAGATTTTCCTTCAATTTGGCCAAGTGGCTTAGTTTTTAAAATGGCATGACCAATATTCAAACTTGGCCTAAATATCATTAAGATAAATATTCTGACGAAATTTCAAGCTACTGAAGCAAAAAATACGACTTCTACAGTGTTAACAAGATTTTCTTTCAATTTGGCCTAGTGACCTAGTTTTTGAACAGACATGATCCAAATCCGAACTTGACCTACATTATCATCAAGACAAACATTTTGATAAAGTTTCAACATGCTCAAGTTAAAAATAATGGGCAATTTAACCCATTCCCACACATAACAAATCTACAGCAGAATGCCTTGAAAACATCTTTCGGACGATGGACAAAAGGCAATCACAATAGCTCACCATGAGCACTTCGTGTACAGGTGAGCTTAAAACCAAAAACCAACGCACAGTTTATCCCATTGCCATTCACATTAAATCCACAGGTGACTGCCTTGAAAACACCTAGGAAATTAAGGAAAGTCTCTTTAAATGAAACAATTGCATAGAGTTTTATTGAGACTATTTTGCCAGATAATGCTTTCAAAGGTCGTCTTCCAGAGATGCGTCAAAATCCTAAGCGAGGAAATTCATAATTCCATTCTTTTACATAAATGGTGACCATTTGGTTCAGTGCCAGTAGAATGGGAGGGCAAAGCTGAAATAGTTAAGTAAGATTACTTACGTATGCATATTGCAATCTTTCGTTATCTGTGTCTAGATTTAATATATCTTCTAAATCCAACTGACAGTCGTGATCCTGTTCATCAATCTGAAACAGACAAAAATAGTATGAATACAAGATTTTTGTATGCAAATGAAGGCATAATTAAACCCTTTCCAAGATATAGACGCATTCTGATGCATCTGCAGGAGATGACTTTTAAAAACGTTGTGACAAAAGGAGCAATTTCTACTTTTGCCACGATGATTTTAACTCTATTCAATAATTAAAATATAATAAAAAGAGATGTTCCCCATTTTTGCTAATATGCTTTCAAAGTCGCCTGCTGCAGATTTGTTGTTTGTGGGAAAGGGTTTATTAAGGCCCTCAATACAATTAAGAGTATAATCATGCAATCAACATAGTTCATTGAGTCTGGATGATACTGACTGCACTTTTAGTATATAAAATTATACAGTACTGTATAACCTCTCTATACCATATACAAGAAATCATACAACTTTTGAAAACATCTAGGAAAAAATACGAATTTCTGTAGATGAAAGTATATAAGTTAAATGGAGTTGAATACAGTGAGGCAAAGGGTTGATTGATTGATTGGGGTTTAACGCCGTTTTAAACAATTTCTCAGTCATATCACGGTGGCCAGTTCACCTACTCATGTGTTTCCTGGTTTTCTCACACCAGTACTCCACACAACAATCTTCCCAAGCAACTGGCTGCTTTTCCACATAGACTTAGCCCATTGGTGGAAGACGAATGACGCATGTCACATTGACTTTGTCAATCGCCGGAAAGAAAGTTTAAATGAGGTTGGAAATCATTGTGGCAAATGGAGAAATTGCTCATTATGAGCAATCTCTCCTTTTGGCACAATGATTTCAAAAGTTGTCTGCTGCAGAGGCGTCAGAAAACTTCCATATGCATGAAAGGGTTAAAGGTATATCCATAGTATAAATCATTAACTAGAATTGTTTTTGCAAAAAACAGATGTCTCCCCTCAAATATCTGTCAAAATCTCTCAAAACATTCCAACCTATAAATTTGGGACAGATATGGAGCGGACACGAAATAAAGCCTCAAACCTTTGACCTTCAAGCGTGACCTTGACATTGACCCTATATTGTCGAGACGCGGGTTCTGCACGTCGCCTTGATGAGGTAAACATGTGACCCAAGTTTCATGAAAATCCTTCAAGCCGTCTGGGAGATATGGAGCGGACACGAAATAAAGCCTCAAACCTTTGACATTCAAGCGTGACCTTGACCTTGACCCTATATTGTCGAGACGCAGGTTCTGCACGTCGCCTTGATGAGGTGAACATGTGACCCAAGTTTCATGAAAATACTTCAAGCCGTCTCGGAGATATGGAGCGGACACGAAATAAAGCCTCAAACCTTTGACCTTCAAGTGTGACCTTGACCCTATATTGTCGAGACGCGGGTTCTGCACGTCGCCTTGATGAGGTGAACATGTGACCCAAGTTTCATGAAAATCCTTCAAGCCGTCTGGGAGATATGGAGCGGACACGAAATAAAGCCTCAAACCTTTGACCTTCAAGCGTGACCTTGACCTTGACCCTATATTGTCGAGACGCGGGTTCTGCACGTCGCCTTGATGAGGTGAACATGTGAGCCAAGTTTCATGAAAATCCTTCAAGCCGTCTTGGAGATATGGAGCGGACACGATTTCGGACAGACGGACAGACAGACAGACAGAAGGACAGACAGACAGACAGACAGACGCCCAGGACAAAAACAATATATCTCCCCTGTATACAGGGGGAGACATAATTAGTTAGTTGTGTCCAAAATTCTCGTAAACAGATCAGGGGCATAATGGAAGGAAAAAATTGGGACATCTAATTCACAAATAGAGATATTGCTGCATGTTCAAAATGCATCGAGACAGTTAAATCCTACAAATTACAATTGCAAATGAGGGCTGCACAGTGAGTTCCAGACAAAAGTTCTGTTACTAAATATTTTCTGACTCTTCCAAATTGAAGCTAGAAATATATGAATACATTTTTTCCAAGGAACACATTATGTCAGCTGCCAATAATTCACTCAACAAATATGTCAGTAAAAGAAGAAGTGATCCCTAATGATTTGTCACTCTGCCAAGGCAAGCAACACAAAAATCAAAGTATAAAACATTGTTAGAAGGAGGTACCACTGCTGATGATTAGCATTTACTTTTCTCACAATGTTTTGAAATTAAAAATTTCTCCTTTTGTCACAATGTCTTAAACAAGAGGCCCATGAGGGCTTATGCTCTTCTGGCATGGTTCTTTGGTCATTTTCTATCCAGAGCATGCATGTATGGGCAACAAAGGAATTTTGACAATTTCAAGGGCCGTAATCCAGTCATGCATAGTTTTCAAAAGGAACCAAGCTCTCATCAATATTTAACTACCATCTAAGTTTGTTGAAGATCGGATAGTAAATGGAGGCTCTCTTGTGTTCACAAGCAATTGTTTACGGACAACGGACACAATGCCATGGCATAAGCTCTTCTGGCCTTTGGCCAGTAGAGCTACAAATCTCTTTCTGTAGCCGTGTCTAAAAGCGTCAGCAAAAATGTGTGCTTAGATAACCAGAGAATCAAATATAGGTCTTCTGTCAGTGAAGTTAAGAAAGTTTATGGTCCAATTAAGGATGACACAATTACAAGTTTCTGGGGTTTTATGTTATACCAAACCCTATATTATTCTACATGTACCACCATCAGGAGCATGCATTGTACATCTTGTGTGATCTCTATAATCTGTACAATTTATGCAATGAATGGTACTGGAAACAGCTTTCAACACTAAAAAACCTTTTTTCTTGTTTTGTATGGGATACGTCATAAGAAAACAGACCTTCAGGACTTAGCAGCAAAAAGAAGATCCCACCACCTCGATGTCCAGATTTCGAACGATTGAGAATAGTTGTGACCAAAAAATAAGTATATAACCCTTTCCCTCGTATAGACGCTTTCTGATGCCTCTGCAGCAGACGACTTTTTGAAAACATAGTGACAAAAGAAGAAATTGCACAAAACGTGCAATTTCTCCTTTTATCACAATGTTTTCCACTTTTAGTCATAGGTTATCCATTCAATTATAGAGATTTTTCTATTATTTGACAAAATATGTTCAAAGTCGTCTGCTGCAGAATTGTCGTATGTGGGAAAGGGATAAGAACTCAATTTGATTATGTCATTAATTTTAAAACCTCTAGTGTGGCATGGCCAATGATTCTGCCATCATGTCTGAGGCTGTATAAACTTTTCCTGCATACAACAAATCTGCAGCAGACGACTTTGGAACACACCATGGTTAACCCTTTCCCTCATACGACAAATCTGCAGCAGACGACTTTGGTACACACCATGGTTAAAGTGTGGAAAATCTCTATAAATGAAAGCGCCATGATTATTGATTTGCATTGAAAGCATTGTGCCAGAAGGAGTAATTTTCTCATCATGAGCAATCTCTCCCATTGTCACAATGGTTTCAAAAGTCATCTGCTGCAAATGCGTCTGCAAGTGGGGAGTGTTGAACTCTCATTCAGTGGGCAGGATAGCTTTGTTGTTCATTAGTTTCAACAAACATTAAAACTCATTATTAAATTTGTTAAATGACATTACCCTTTAACCCTTTCCCTCATATAGACGCTTTCTGACGCCTCTGCAGCAGACACCTTTTTGAAAACATAGTGACAAAAGCAGAAATTGCACAAAACGTGCAATTTCTCCTTTTGCCACAATGTTTTCCACTTTTTGTCATAGGTTATCCATTCAATCATGGAGATTTTCTATGTTTTGACAAAATAAGTTCAAAGTCGTCTGCTGCAGAATTGTTGTATGAGGGAAAGGGTTAAGGTACACATGAAGTTGTGATAGAGTATGCCACTTAGGCGATTTCGCAATTATTTTATACAATTCTCTACTTCATTCTTTCTAACTAACAAACAACAAATTGGCAGCAAATGACTCAGGGGAAAATATGGAAAATCCATCTGAATGAAAGTACGATTTAAGAATTAAGTAGAAAATATTAAGGGAAAGGAAAAATTGCTCGTCATGAACATTTTCTTCCTTTCCCACAATGTTTCCAGCAGTCGTTTGCAGCAAACACATCAATTCAAATATGTTTGCATAAAGATTTATTGTAACTTCTTTGTCTTCTTTTCTACAATCACAATCGTTTCAGTCTAAATTTTATCATTATCTAATTTATAATTTGGTAGAACTAAAAGTAGAAATTGACCCAGGTTTGTGACTGTTTTGGGGTTTAATTGGTGTATCTTTTTGTGTGCAATTTCTGCAATAATTAGGAATTTAAAATCCAACCTACTTCTTTTTTGCAAAGGACAATTGTCTTTGCCGTTATTAACTATGAAAAGATCATTACACAGACAATTAAGACATGAACCCTTTCAGCGCCAAATTGTTTAAACTTCCATGTTCAAACTTGGACAACTCTATTTTCATGTTATAGGATTTTTGGAATAGTTTTATAACTCACAGCCAAACAATGCAGATTTCAGGTGAGACAGCTCGTTACGAGCTGACTCACCTGAATCTGTATTGTTTGCAAAAAGCTCAATATTGCCTTTGGCGCTGAAAGAGTTAAGCCTGTGACAGCAAGATAGTTTTATCTAGATAGCCACAACATTATCTATCCATGGACAGCGAATGTTTTCCTCTTCTCACTCAGCTGATCAAACAGATGAAATGAACTTCTATTATGGCACACGCAACTACTTCCTACAACCAGGAACATCCTTGTCACATTTCCGTTACTTTCACCCTAATACTTACAGAGTTAAAAATTTGTGTGTGATAAAAGAAAATTGCCCTTCACTCCTTTTAGAAAGAATTAACCTTCCAAATTTAAACATGACAAAACTAATGCAGCTCAGATACCTTTAACCCTATTCCACTTACAGCAAATTTACAGTAGACGAAAGAAATAGAAAAAAATATGGATAGTTTCTGTAAATGGAAGTTTGATTATTAAATGGATTTGAAAACAGTGTGACGAAAGGAGGAATTGCTCATCATGAGCGATTTCTTCTTTTACCTAAAAGTTATTCACTGCAGACGCGTCAAAAAGTAACTGCAGGAGGGAATGGGTTAAGTCCTAAATACTTCTGGAAAGTCATCATGAATGAGTTGTCAAAACTGTTGTCAAAATACTGGTACTTGAATGTAACAAGATAAGACAAAATTAATCATAGCTCTTTATAGTCAAGGGGCATATTCATTGATTGTTCTAAAATCCAAAGTTGATTCCCCAAAAACCTTAACTGTTGGTACTCAAATTAGTCATCTTAGTCCTAATGAAAAACTCCATTTGAAAAATACTCTTCCATCTATAGAGAACTATCATAAATCTGTAGCAGATGACTAAATTAAATCAACGAGTCGTTGATTTAATTTAGTCATCTGCTACAGATTTATAGAATGTGGAAAAGGGTCAACCCTTTCCCACTTGTAGACACATTTGGACGCATCTGCAGCAGATGGCTATTGAAAACATTGTAGCAAAAGGTGGGTTGCTCATAACGAGCAATTTCACCTTTTGCTAGAATGTTTTCAACTCAATTTAATATTTATACTTTCATTTTAATTAAGAGAATTCGCTGATTTTTGTCTCTATGTTTTCAATGTCATCTGCTGCAATTTTATTGTTTGTAGGAAAGGGTGAACACTAACTGCAGACACACTTACGTTTGTTTGAAAAGACACTTAAAAAAAGTTGTATAATCTCTATGAGGAAGAAACAATTGATCATCACCTAGCTATACCTTTTTTCTGAGGTCTTTTAATTTAATGGTTTTTTTACCAGAAATCTTGTGGTAAAATAAACTCGAACATTCTTTTTACCATCATATTACATTAAAACCAAGTATATCATTTTATGCTTTAAGACAAATCCTGTCTCACATGCAGACATTTTCTCTTGTAGGCAACTTTTTAAAACATTGTGGTAAAAGGAGAAATACTCACTGTGCGTTCTTGGACATTCTCACAAGAGTATGTTGAATAGGGTTGAAAAACATATTGTGACATAAGCAGAAAATATTACTCATAATGAGCAATTTCTCCTTTCTTTACAATGTTTTCAACTCTTTTCAATAATTATACTTTCATTTACAAATAAAGATCTTTCTTAGGTTTTCAATGTTATTTGTTTTACCTAAGAAAGTGTTAATATTTCAAAATCATAACGCCGTATAATGTAATGGGTCAAACATAAGCATCACTTTCAATGACAAGCACTTTCTCTATAACCACGGGTTACAACATCCCTGCCTCAGGAATCCAGTTAAAATTATCTCCCCTGCATACCTTGGTTGTGGTGAGAGCAGTGACCGCGAGAGTTGATCAGCGACAGGGGGTTCCTCTGTTGTTCTATTCAAGCGTACACAAACAAACCGCTATTCTAACATTGTATACACAAGGTGCGTGCCAAAAGATTGAGTTCCACTCATCAATTTACGTTTACGGACAATTTCACTTCAATTTACAGGGACCAGTATGCCGTATCAAAGAAGACTTATAAACTGGTTTTCTCCATTGTTGTTGAGCCTTATATCATTAACCTCCTTGTCACAAAACAATTCTTTACTTTGACAATTCATGACTAAACCATTTATTTGCACGATCTAACTGGATATCTTGCTAGCGAAGAGGATTAATTAACCCTTATCCACACCCAACCAACCAACGACTCTGCAGCAGAAGCATTTGAAAATATCTTGGCAAATAAAACATAAGAAAAATCCGTACAACTTAAAGAATAGATCTATATTGAATAGAAAAAAGAACAATGTGGTAAAAGGTGATATTGCTCATCATGCTTTATTCCCCTTTCTGCAAACAAATTATTTGACTGCAGTTGGAAGGGTTAAGAATAAAATGTTTGTTACTTTGCATTTTACATACAACTCCTGTAGACTACTTCAAGCAAGTTTGCTAAACAATTCTTCAGCAGTTCTGAGGATAAAAACTAAAAACAGAAGGTACTACTAAGTTTTATGCAATTTCTCCATTTAGCCCCATGTTTTAACTGGCCTTTTCAAAATATAACACATCTGCAGCAGAATACTTTTTAAATGAATTGGGATTCAAGAACAGACTACTTACATCTGTGGTCATGATGTTGGGGAATTATAGAATTGAAAAAGTGGCAAAAAAAGAAATTGTAAAGATCATAGGAAGAAATTGGTCAACATATATTAAGTAGCGTAATATTTAATAGGTTTGTGAACAGACTAAGTGCAACTGGACGAAGCGCACATTCACAAAGGTGCCATATCTACCTATTTCAGATTGAAGTGGTCAGAGTTATCTATGCACTGTCAATCTATTTTTGAAATACTGAAAAAACATATTTGGGCCGCGTCTGGTCCTGTTGAGTCCAATTTGGCATCATTGAAACTGATATTGGTGTACATTACTAAATGGGATACACTTCTAATTTTTGGGGCGGTCAGAAGACGGACTTAGGTTGATATAACCTTTTCCGACTTGTAGACACATTCTAACACATCTGCAGCAGACGACTTTTGAAAACATTGTGACAAAAGGAGAAATGGGGCTCAAAACGAGCCATTTCTCCTTTTGCCAAAATATTTTCAACTTGTTTCAGTAATGATCATTCCTTCATTTATAGAGATTTTCCATGTTTTTTATTGATTGTTTTCAAAGTCGTCTGCTGCAGTCTTGTTTTGAAAGGGATACCAAACAAGCAGACAGTGCAGACTACGGTGAGTCACTGTCAATATGCACTGTCAAGTTGACATGGCTCATTTGTAATGGCAACATTGAGTAGTTTTCAATCCGTCGGTGACCTAGATCCAAGAGGTTGGATAAGAGGGTGCAGGGGCGGGAAATATAAACCAATCATCATCATTAGAGCCTGTAAAATTGCTGTGTTTGACACCGTGAGTGATCAAAACAAGGTTCCTCTTCCCCATTACACTGAATACACAAAACATTATGTTTCCTAGAGTTTTGTTAATGCCTTGAGGACTAAAAAATCTAAATAAACCTAGCCACACGAAAACCAACCTTCGAAGGTTTTGAATATATCAATAGCATTCAGAATCAAATTGATACTTGTTTTAGATGTTTCTTTTGTCAAAACATTATAAACTGTTCTCAAGCCATCTCGTTGATGCTTGTATGACTTGGGTTCAAACAGGGAAGATGACCTGATCGGATTTCCGCAAAGGTCTTCGCTGGATGCTAAATCTTGGAGGTCAGTTTTGTTTGGCCAAAATGTTGACTGAATGCATCGCGATACTTTTTGAACCCATATATTACTTAGGTGCAATAACTTTTTAGAGTACAACTTTGGAGGTCCAAGGCACGGTTGCAAAATATAAACAATGTATTTTAGGATGTTTTGATAGCTTCTAACTGTTATCCCTTTCCTTCATACAAATGCTTTCATTATTATAATATCTCTGCAGTAGACATACTTTGAAAACATTGTGGAAATAGAAGATAATGAGCAATTTCTCCTTTTGCCACATTGTTTTCAACTTGATTAAATAATTTTTTATTTTTTCAAAGGGGTCAACTGCAGATTTGCTCTCTTGTGTTTCAGTTTGGAGGTCCAGGAGGTCAAGGCAAAGTTTGAAAAAATTACCAAAGTCTTTGAGGATGCATTGAAAGATTTCAGCCTTAATTAAAGCCCACAAAGGGATTAATTGATTGTTTGGGTTTTAACTACCTTTCTCACACCATGCAGTACTTCACATAAAAGTCTTTCAAAGCAATTGGCTACTTTTCCACATAGACTGTTAGCCCTTTGGTGGAGGAAGAATAACATGTGTCACATTGAATTTTGTCAAACGTCGAAAAGAATATTGGCCGAGCTTGGGTTCGAACTACCAACCTGTGAATGACTTGACAGCCTTCATATCTTACGTGTAAATGACTGAGTAACCGGGGCTAAATTAATTAGCTCCACAATACTTAATTCTTTTCTATTTGTTTATAGACATTTTCGAAATTAAGGCAAGATAATTTTAAAGTAGTCTGGTGTAGACTTTCCCTCATGAAGACGCTTTCTGATGCCTCTGCAGCAGACGACTTTTGAAAACTTTGTGACACAATGTTTTCAACTTCTCCATTCAATAATTATAAGTATATTATCTTCATTTACACAGATTTTCAAAATTATTGTTGAGATGTTTTCAAAGTTATCTGGTGCAGATTTGATGTAAGAGGGAAAGGGATTTGGACAAGATTGTAGAAGATTCGTCTGCTACACATGTAGCTACATGATTATAAGCAGCATTGTGCATTTCCGTATTATAACAGATGTTATTATACTGACTTTGTTATACTTTATTTCAATAAAAACCTGTTACAATTTAAGTTACTACAGCTTTATAAAAACTAAGTCAACACTTAAGATTTGCAAACAAAATGACACCCTTTTCCAACTTGCAGCAGATGACCAAGGAAAACATTGTGGCAAAAGAAGAAATTGTTCATAACAAGCTTCTTCATTTAACACAATGTATTCAAATCGTTTTGACAGTTATGCCCACATATAGTTAAATTATGTGTATTTTCCATATTTTTGCTGGTATATGTTTTCAATGTCGTCTGCATCAGATTTGTTATAATATCATGAGGGAAAGGGTTAATTGGATAAATATTTGTTATTCAAGGTGCCCAAAACTATACTTCAACAATACTAATATATATATATATGTCAAACAAGAGAAAGTTGATGCAAGGCATCAATGTCGCCGGAAAAGACTGCATTGATTTATTTATGTATTCTTGACTTTCCTTAGTCTATTCAAACATTTGGAACGTTGAAATGAAAACATTTGCTTATAAAGTTTATATTCATATCTATACATTAGGGTATCTATAACAAATTAACGAAATGTGTACACATTTATCTGGCTTTAATTTAATTTTGCTGTTGTTACTTATTTAAATAATAGTATTCATTCATATAATTTCAATGTTTGTCAATCTTATTCGAATCACAAGGTAAATATCCTGGTATTGCTTTAAAGGGAGGTAATTTGAAGAAAACAAAAGTCTTCAAAAGGAGAAATATATCAGCAATACCGTCTACAGTTTAAATTGTTCTATTGTTTGTGGATTTAAAAATGTTCTTTTTTTCTTATTTCTACATGTACAACGAAATATTGCGGCTTCTCTTTGACGCTTTGCGTCAAACATTCGTCTTGTAGATCTACTTGTCTAAAATAAAATAATATCACTCGCTTTTTCATATCGAAATGCGCATGCGCGAAAATCAATGTTAAAGGTCACGAAACTACACAACAGAATAGGGTCTATATTTAGCTTAGAAACAGTTCCTACTTTAGATATTCATGGATTAACATTATTAAATGAATTCTACACAAATCAAGACATCTCTTTGAACATGAAAACAACATTTAGTAAGTTAAAATTGCTATTAAAAGGAGAATCCGAAATTGACCTCAATGATGACACATAAGAGTCTGCATTAGGGGGTGTTGGTTCACGTCTTGAAGGGACCACTTTTGTCTTCGTAAATAAGACAAAAAACTTAAATGCGAGTGAAATAAAAAAAACTGCATACATTAAAAAATCGGAATATTTATTTCATTTTAGATGTGTCATTTATTAGTGTTCGTAAACAACCACAATTGTAATATGTTCAAATCATCTAGATTTGTTTCTTTCTAATAATAAGCCGCCCTCCCATGTGATTTCCGAAAAGCTATTAAAAATAGAAGTCGCGGGCTTCTGCCCGGCGACTAATAAGTAGACTTTTTTATCCTTTCCCATTATCTGACAAATTTGACGTGTCTGCTGCAGATGGTTTTTAAAACAATGTAGCAAAATGAGCCATTTCTCAATTAGCCGCCTTGTTTTCTACTTTTTTTGTATTTAATAACACTTTTCAATTATACTGATTTTCCATATTTTTGCTCAGACATTTTCAAGGCGTCTGCTGCAGAATCGTCATATGTGGAAAAGGGCTATATTTGACCTTTTCCAGTTCGACTATCTGAAAGCAGAATTTATGTGAGTTTGTAAAAACGATTTCTCATCTTAATAAAGCACACAATATCATAATTAGAACTTTCATTAGTCCTCGTTGTTAATTAACACAAATTAACTGCCAATAGTAGGTGAACTGGCGACCGTGATATAGCTGAAAAATCTTTGAAAACAGCATTAAACCCAATCAAGCTACTGCAAGGAATAAAACTTTGTTTACTAACAGGTTAACAATTAATGGCTTTCCAACATGCAAAATATAAATCTGCAGCAGACAATTTAAATAATATCTAGCCAAAAAAGTGTGACTCATATAATCAACAAGAGTGCCAGTGCCGCCACAAAATATAATGATCAAGATTGGTCCTTTTAATTATTGCTTTTAACATGTCTGTATACATAAGCTCAAAATAAAGTCTGTGAGACCAGTTAGCTTAGCTGGAAGAGACAGGGACCTGAGATCATGGTTGCCTGGGTAGTAGGTTCGATCCCTGCAGGGGCAGCCGGGTGTTTCCTTGAGCAAAACAGTTTATCCACACCTGTTCAGAGTTGAAAGTCTTACTCTGCTTACCAGCCTAGCTGACTTTGGTATTAACTAAAGAAAATAGGACACATATAAACAGAGATAGAAACCTATAGAGGCTTCCGATATGAAAGTAGGTCAAATGGCAGTGTCGATATGTATCCTTTTTTCCTTCTGAGCATAACTCTTGCAAAAATCACTCTACCGGATAATCCCTGCTTTATGCACTTCTACCTGTTTGGAAACTTGAGTTGCGTTCTCAAGTGAATATGCTATAGAGACCATGTTTCGAAAGGCATAACTATTGCAAAAATTGCTGAACCGGAAAATCCCTGCTTCATGCACATCTACCCATTATAGTAATGATATTGACCAAGTTTTGAAAAGATTCAGTCAGAAACGTAGGAAGAGTTGCGTTCACAAGGCTGCAATATCAATCAGCTACAGAGACTAAGTTTCAAGGGACAAAAATCTTGCAAAAATCAATGAACTGGAAAATCGCCACTTCATGCACATCTACCCATTATAGTAATGACATTGACCAAGTTTTGAAAAGATTCGGTCAGAAACATAGGAGGAGTTGCGTTCACAAGGCTGCAATATCAATCAGCTACAGAGACTAAGTTACAAGGGACATAAATCTTGCAAATATCAATGAACCGGAAAATCGCCGCATCATGCACATCTACACATTATAGTTATGACATTGACCAAGTTTTGAAAAGATACGGTCAGAAAAGTAGGAGGAGATGCGTTCACAAGAAATAGACGTACGGACAGACGGAGAAGATGACGCCAATAAACGACCGCCTCTGGCGGCGTATAAAAACAGTTGAAATTACACATTTTGTCACAATGTTTTCAAAAGATGCCTGCTGCAGAAGTGAGTGTCACAATGCATCTGCAGGTTGGAAAGGGTAAAGGGTACAAAATAATATTCAGTTTATTTTTTCCCACAATGTACAATACCGGTAGGTATACAATAACAAACAACAGGTGGAATCTAGCAGAATTCTTTTTGTTCACAAACTTGTTTTACTTCTAGTGAACCCTTTAACCTTTTGCCTCATGTAGGCGCTTTCTGACACCTCTGCAGCAGACAGCTTTTTGAAAACATGTCGACAAAAGAAGAAGTTGCTCAAAACAAGATTTCTCCTTTTGTCACAATGATTTCAACTCTATTCAATTATTGAACTTACTTTTAAAGGGAGTTTTCAATTACTGTAGACTTTTATGTATGTTGGAAAGAGTTAAATTTGCAGGCCCGTTTTGATGTTTTGATTCATAAGCAGCAGACATAAGAAAAATTTGCGCTCATCTAAGAAGCAACTTCTCTTTTTTCGTTGTTTGCTTTTTGGAAGTCATCTGCTACAGATTTTGTGATTGTGTGAAAGATTTAAACTACATTGATGTCACCGTAATTGTTACAATCATTTTGTGTGAAAGGGTTAAACTACATTGATGTAGTTACAATCATTTCGTGTGAAAGGTTTAAACTGCATTGATGTAGTTACAATCATTTTATGTGAAAGATTTAAACTACATTGATGTAGTTACAATCATTGTGTGTAAAAGGGTTAAACTACATTGATGTAGTTACAATCCTTGTGTGTGAAAGAGTTAAACTACATTGATGTAGTTACAATCATTTTGTGTGAAAGATTTAAACTTCATTGATGTAGTTACAATCATTTTGTGTTTGTGTGAAAGATTTAAACTACATTGATGTAATTACAATCAGTTTGTGTGACGCCATATTGTATGACAAAAATCATGTGTAATATGGAAAATGGAAGCAGGGATTTTTTAATTGTGAGAAAAGAAGAAATTGTTTGTTTTGAGCAACTACTAGTACTGTCCGTACAATGATTACAAAAGTTGCCTGCTGCAAAAGCAGCTAAAATTGTCTGTATGTGGGAAAATGATGTTTTATAATGGATTACAATTTCTTCTTAACCCTTTCCCTCATATAGACACATATTGACGCCTCTGCAGCAATTTCTCCTTTTGACACAATGTTTTCAACCCTTTTCAGTAATTATGCATACAATTATAGAGATTTTCCATATTTTTGAGTAGACTTTTTCAAAGTCGTCTGCTGCAGATTTGTTGTATGTGGGAATGGGATGATACAAAGCTAAATTTTTTCTTGTAAAAACCCTTTACCTGATATGCTAGTTTGGCAAAAGGAGAAATAGCCAATTATGAAATTTGTCAGCTGCTGATGCGTCTGTAATTGTGGGAATGGGCTTTCACTTCAGGTGGAAAAGAGTTGAGATAATATTATTGATTACATTCTGGTTCTATAATTTGTTCTATACTCTTCGTTATTAAATAATTAAGTAAAATTTTCCAGTGTTATAAATCTTTCTTTGGGCAAAACAACTTGAATCAGAATAATTGGTTCTTGAAAATTCCTTCCAGTCTGAGAGAAAAATCCAATTATCAGCTAAAGGTTTTATCACCAGGAATAAACCCATGTAATTTTTTAAACCATCTCCCTTTGTTTATTCAATAATTTCTTACAGAAAATACAAAAAAATACAAGGAAACCATGAATGGAAAAAACATAGGTAAAAACAAGGAATATAACTTTAACCCTTTCCCTCATATAGACGCTTTCTGACGCCTCTGCAGCAGACGGCTTTTGGAAAACATAGTGACAAAAGAAGAAATTGCACAAAACGTGCAATTTCTCCTTTTGCCACAATGTTTTCCACTTTTTGTCATAGGTTATCCATTCAATTATAGAGATTGACAAAAGAAGAAATTGCACAAAACGTGCAATTTCTCCTTTTGCCACAATGTTTTCCACTTTTTGTCATAGGTTATCCATTCAATTATAGAGATTTTCTATGTTTTGACAAAATACGTTCAAAGTCGTCTGCTGCAAAATTGTCTTATGAGGGAAAGGGTTAATAGATGCAGAAACGCCGGAAATTGTCCGAATACTCTGGGGTCTCCAGTCAGAACCCTTACTGAGTGTCCACTTAACCGTTCCAGGGTGTCCACATACTATTAGGGGACAGACCATGCATGGAAAGTATTCTGTGAATTTGGCAGTATAAGGGTTAGTTTTGTTTAAATTTTAATGTTTTAAGGGTTATAGCGTAGAATTGATTAAAGGAATGTAACATTCATTTAAATGTCGTGTGGTAAGCGTCTTGAATTTGAAACCCAGTCGTTCGCTCCCACTACTCGGCCATCATGGGTGCAGTGCTCTTGGGCAGGGCACATTTCCTAGCCTAGTACTGGTTTGCTTACCCAGGGATCATGAATAAATGAACTTTTGCCATGATATAACTGGAATAATGTTGAAACGAACAAACAAACTATGTTTTTCAAAAGCTCCTGTATTTTGGAAAGGGTAATTAAGAGTTACCAATCCGGATTACTGCCATTATTAATTAACATACAAAGGTAGAAAATTATTAATGGTATATATTACATGATGTTTATATTTAAGGACAAGCCATTACACAACATTACATAACTTTATAAGGATTAAAGGCAGATAAATAAATCAGATCTTATATTAAACTTCTTCCTTCTTTACTGGAATTTCAAAAATTAGCTATTTTCTGCAATGCTTTACAAGTTAACGATCCATTTCCAACATACAGCAAATCTGCTGCAGATAAGTTTGAAAATTTCTAATTAAAAATATGGAAAATCTGAATTAAACAAGACGGCCATCATGGCCTTAGTTCGCTCACCTGAATTATACAATGTACTGCAATGCAAACACATCAAGACAATTATTCTGAATGCAACCTCCACAGTGTTAACAAGAATTTCCTTCATTTGGCCTGGTGATCTATATTTTTTACTTGTTATGACCCATATATAATGAGCTAAAACAAGAGGGCCATGATGGCCCTGGATCGCTCACCTGATTTTTTTTTTCAATTTAACTAAATAAGCCCCGCCCCCTGGCGGCCATAGTTTCCGACCAATCAACTTGGCTTGAAGGAATCTGATAGAGGGTCACCCTAGGAACATTTCTACAAATTATTTGAAAATCGGCCCGCCGACACTTTCGGAGAAGAAGATTTTTTAAGTTTTCACTATAGCCATATAAGGCAAAATAGCCCCCCCCCCCCCCCCCCCCCCCCTGGCGGCCATGTTTTTCGACCAATCAACAGGGCTTGAAAGAATCGGATAGAGGGTCCCACTAGGAACATTTCTACAAAATTATTTAAAAATCAGCCTGACACTTTCGGAGGAGAAGATTTTTTAAGTTTTCACTATAGCCATATAAGGCAAAATAGCCCTGCCCCCCTGGTGGCCATGTTTTTTTACCAATCAACATAGCTTGAAGGAATCTGAAAGTGGGTCCCTTAAGGAACATTTCTACAAAATTATTTGAAAATTGGCCCGACACTTTCGGAGAAGATTTTTTAAATTTTCAGTATAGCCATATAGGGCAATATAGCCCTGCCCCCCCCCCCCCCCCCCCCCTGGCGGCCATGTTTTTCAACCAATCAACATGGCTTGAAGGAATCTGATAGAGGGTCATCCAAGGAACATTTCTACAAAATTATTTGAAAATCGGTCTGACACTTTCGTCGGAGAAGATTTTTTAAGTTTTCACTATAGCCATATAAGGCAAAATAGCCCCGCCCCCCTGGCGGCCATATTTTTTTACCAATCAACATGGCTTGAAGGAATCTGATAGAGGGTCATCCAAGGAACATTTCTACAAAATTATTTGAAAATCGGCCAGACACTTTCGGAGAAGAAGATTTTTTAAGTTTTCACTATAGCCATATAAGGCAAAATAGCCCCGCCCCCCCCCCCCCCCTGGCGGCCATGTTTTTTGACCAATCAACATGGCTTGAAGGAATCTTATAGAGGGTCATCCAAGGAACATTTCTACAAAATTATTTGAAAATCTGCCAACCAGTTTGGGAGAAGAAGAATTTTGAAGTTTTTTTCATTTCGTTGCCATGGAAACCAGAATTCTGCATGGATCCCAAAAATTTGAAGGAAATCTGGTGAGGTCATTGAGAGGATGCTTTCTGTGAAGTTTCATCCCAATTGACCCACTGGTTACTGAGGAGAAGAAGTTGACGCACGACGGACAACGCACGACGGACGCCGGACAAAAGGCGATCACAATAACTCACCTTGAGCAAAGCTCAGGTGAGCTAAAAAGAGCAACTTAAATGTAATGTTCATAAGCCACAAAATGCATCTACAGGTTAAGACTTATAAACCATTCCCTTTATCCATATATTTTTGGATCACCTGGAGAGTGAGATTTCTGACCACCGGACGGGTCATACGGACGACTTACACAAGAGGGCCATGGAGCCTCCAAGCCAATGCTCGTCTTTTTTCCTCACGAATTTCTAAGTCCAGAAAGGGGCATAGCTGAATAAATATTGTAACCAGAGACTTGGTATAGACATGCATCTTGTTTTCAGGAACATGTGTACCAAGTTTCCTTTGAATATGTGGAACTGTTTTTGAGTTATGAGGTAAGATTAAAGTTTTGTGTCAACGCAGACGCCGACGCCAAAGGAATCTTGTTACTCAAGGTGTCATGAATAACCTTCAATTGAGGCCTAGTGAGTGTTGTGGGGATAAACTTTCCAGCAGAACTGTTAATTATATTATGCTGTGATATACTTTTCTGAAACACTGTTAACCCTTTCCCTCATATATACGCTTTCTGACGCCTCTGCAGCAGACGTCTTTTTGAAAACTTAGTGACAAAAAAAGAAATTGCTCAAAAAGAGCAATTTCTCCTTTTGCCACAATGTTTTCCACTTTTAGTCATAGGTTATCCATTCAATTTTAGAGATTTTACATTTTTTGTAAAAATATGTTCAAAGTCGTCTGCTGCAGAATTGTTGTATGAGGGAAAGGGTTAAAATTGGCATAAAACACAATTTTAATCAAACAACGTATTTTCCACAACTCTACAAAGGGTGCATTTGAATGACTGTGAGCCAAACATTACACATGTTTCTTAATAGTTGCCAGCTTTTCAAACATCAGTAATTTAAATACCACATGGGCTATTATATTATAGTTTCTTCAATGCTTTTAAACCAGTCAAATTTGATTTTGAAAACTTCTTGTCAAAAGTTATATGGACAATCTCTATAATTGAATATAGATAATATAATTATTGAATAAAATTGAAATCAATGTGGCAAAAGGAAAAAATGCTGATTATGAGCAAATGTCCTTGTACTACAATGATTTCAAAAGTTGTCTGCTTCAATATGGAAAAAGAAGAATAAATCCTAAAGACAAGATACCCATGAGGGCCTGAGCTCTACTGGCATGGTTCTTTGGTCATTTTCAATCCAGAGCATGTATCATCATGGGCAATAAAGGGAAGAAGAGTAAGCAAGTCTTGTATATAATATCAATATTTAACTACTATCTAAGTTTGGTGAAGATCAGATAGTAAATGGAGGCTCTATTTTAATAGTGTTTACAAGCTGTATTATAGCAGTTTTGACAATTTCAAGGGCCATTATCCAGTCTTGCATAGACGGATCTGGCTGGTTTGCAAAAGGAACCGAGCTCTCATGGATATCTAACTACTGTATAAGTTTGATTGAGATAAAATCAAAACTGAAGACTTTATCGAGGTCACAAGCAATTTACGGACGGACGAATGCATGCACAACGGACACAACACCATCGCATTAGCTCTTCTGGCCTTTGGCCAGTAGAGCTAAAAAGGGGCAATTTATATATATATTTCCACAATGTTTTCCATTCGTCTTTTATAATGTTCTCCTCAGATAATATATATAGTAGGGCAGACTAAATCTGAAAGAAGCATAATAAAGTAAATTGTGAAAAGTTTATTGACATATATATGGTAATTTTCATACTCTTCTATAAAAGGAGTTATAATGAAACCTTTCCATATAATTATGCAGATGCATTTTTACATACCGGTATCTGCATCCCTTAACTTTTCAAAACTTTGTGCCAAACGGAAGTATTTGAATATTATGAGCATTTTCTCCATTTGCCACAATACTAAGAAATTCAACATTATTCAACAATTAACTTTTACCTTCAATTTTAATAGAGATTTTCCATAATTTTGCTCAGATCAATTTAACCATTTCCTGCATATAGACGCTTTCTGATACCTCTGCAGCGGACGGCTTTCTGAAACATGGGGACAAAAAGAAGAAATTGCTCAAAACGAGCAATTTCTGCTTTTGCCACAATGTTTTCAACTTCTTTCAGTAATTATACATACAATTATAGAGGTTTTCTATGTTTTTAGGTAGACATTTTCAAAGTCGTCTGCTACAGATTTGCTGTATGTGGGTTTGGAAAGGGTTAAAGACGTCATCTGCAAATTTGTTTGGAAAGTGTTAAAGTTAAAATCAAATTTAAGTTAATCATCTAAAAGCCTACTCAAAACTACCTGTATAAATAATCTATGACGTAATAACCATTGAGTATAATCCTTTCCCATATGCAGACACTTTCTAAGTCAGTCCTGCAACCAACAACTCTTGAAAACAATGTGGGAAAAGGAAAAATTGCTCATATTGAGCCATAATGTTCAAAAGTATTTTCAATAATCATACTCTCATTTATAGATTTTTTTACATTTTTGCCTTGACATTTTCAAAGTTGTCTGTTATGAAAGGGTTAATAACAGAGAGGGTGCACTTAATAATTCATATCCAACAGTTATGTAGGCCAAATATTTACAGGGCTCTCTGTAAAAGTGATATTTCTTGTCCCTTAAACTCTTTCCAAGCTATAGTCACTTTTTGACAACTCTGCAGCAGAAACAGCAGAGATTGCAAAAGAAGAAATTGCGTATGATGAGCAAAATGTCTCATCTTGCAACAATGATTTCAACTTTATTTGATAGCTGTACTTTCATTTATCCCTTTCCCTCATATAGACGCTTTCTGACGTCTCTGCAGCAGACGGCTATTTGAAAACATAGTGACAAAAGAAGAAATTGCACAAAACGTGCAATTTCTCCTTTTGCCACAATGTTTTCCACTTTTAGTCATAGGTTATCCATTAAATTATAGAGATTTTCTACTTTTTGACAAAATATGTTCAAAGTCGTCTGCTGCAAAATTGTCGTATGAGGGAAAGGGTTATAGAGATTTTCAATATTATAATTTTACTGTTTTAAATGTCCTCTGCTTCAGATTTGGCCTATGTGGGAAAGGGTAAAGTTCTTTGTAATTTGACTGTCTCTGTGGTGTAGTGGTTGGAGCATAGATCTGCCTTGAGGGCAGGAGTACAGGGTTCGCTCCCTGTTGGAGTCATAACAAAGACTTTGTAGAAATTGCTTCCCTCCTTGGTGATCAGGGTTGTGGGATTATAAAGCATTACAACTGATTCAGTAATGGTAATTTAATACTGCATGCAATTAATTTAATACCCAGGAAATGCTGTGATATAACTGAAATACTTTCGAAAGCTATGTAGACAGCATTGAAACAAAATTCAACAACATCTTAATCGACCACTTAACGTCTTGAAAGTTAATCTTCATCTCTGTGTAGAATTTAGATTGATTAATTGTTTGTTGATTTTGCCGCTTTCAACAATTTTTCAGTTATATCACAGCATTTCCTGCGTAAGTTACCAGTTATACTGGACCATTTATCCTGAGACAAGCCAGTCAGTTGTAAAGCTAACTCCGCAACCATGAGTGCCAAAGAGGGCAGCCATTATATATATATACTACCATTTTTAAGTCTTTGGTATCTTACCCTCAACCTCCCTAGACACCGGAGGCGGATGCTATACCTCTACACCACTGATGGTGTAGAATTTAGAGATATTGTTGTCCAAAGATTACGTTTCACTCCTCACCCTCTGATCCTATTTGCCTTTGATCGAGGTAAATGCAGCTATGATAAAAATGTTTAACCTTTTAACCCTTTCCCTCATACATCAATTCAGGAGCAGACGACTTTGAACATATTTTGTCAAAGAATAGAAAATCTCTATAATTGAATGAAAGGTGGAAAACATTGTGGCAAAAGGAGAAATTGCTCGTTTTGAGCAATTTCTTCTTTTGTCACTATGTTTTCAAAAAGCTGTCTGCTGCAGAGGCGTCAGAAAGCGTCAAATAAGAGGAAAGGGTTAAATGCTGAATAATTATACAAGAAGGCCATGATGGTCCTGGATCGCTCACCTGAGTTATGCAATGTGATTGGAATAAAACAAATTACCAACCAACATGCCTAGAAGTAATCTTGTAGAGGGTGTGACCAAAGGAACATTTCAGCAAAATTATTTGTAAATTGGCCAGACATTTTATAAAGTTTTCAATATTTATTAACCATATAAGGCATAGGACGGTCACAATAACTCACCTTGAGCACTTTGTGCTCACGTGAGCTAAAAAGACTTGTCTAGCTGTCAATTATAGGAATATCTAGATAGAAATATTGAGCTCAGCAGCCTGATCAGCGCAGTGGTGAAGCTTCCTATAAAAGTTAATAATCAAGAGGCCATAACTCGGCAAAAGAAAACTTCCAATATTCATGCCAATTGGTAAAACAAAATTAATGTACAGCAGACAACTTTGAAATCAAATATCGAAAATAGTTGAAAACATTGTGGCAAAAGGAGAAATTGCTCATAACGAACTTGTTTTTAAGAGTGCATCAGAGAAATGGTTAAAACCCCATATGTATATATACCTTCAGTTAACCCTTTTCCTCATACAACCTATCTGCAGCAGACGACTTTGCAAACATACCCCAACAAATTTGGAAACACCCTTTCGATGAAAGTACAATTAATATTGAATCGAGTTAAAACAACCGATGGTGACAAAAGGAGAAATTGCTCATTTTGAGCAATTTCTTCTCTTGTTGCCAGGTTTTCAAAAAGTCGTCTCCTGCAGATGCATCAGAAAGCGTCTATATGAGGGAAATGGTTAAACATTTGTTTTCTTCTTTCTTCGCTCAAGATTTGACCTTGTTTTGCTTTGTGGATTAGTTTATTCAGGTTGATTTAAATCTTATAGGCTTTTTTACTGACTCACACAAAGGTACATGGTACTGAATAACCTCTTGTAATGTTTTATAAATCATTAGAGAATTACTTTAACGAGATAATCTGTATAACATACACATACTCAACCAAAGGTACACATAATGGGTTGTTTAAACCCTTTCCCTCATATAGACGCTTTCTGATGCCTCTGCAGCAGACAGCTTTTATGAAAACATGGTCACAAAAGAAGAAATTGCTCAAAACAAGCAATTTCTCCTTTGGTCACTATGTTTTCAATTCTATTCAATTATTGTACTTTCATTTAAAGGGAGTTTCCATTTTATTGGGGGTATATGCTTTCAAAGTCATCTGCTGCAGATTTGTTGTATGTGGGAAAGGGTTTATCATTAGTTTAAGTTCATATGCACAGTGAGACTATTCTTTTGAGTACCCACAGCATAGGGTTTAAGTGTCAAATACGGATTTTTCGAACGTGAAAAATGCCCGTTATCTAGAGCTCTGCAAACTTATTCACCTGGTGTCTTTACATATTATTAATGAACGCTTTGAATTGAAAACAGCTGTTCCATGCATCCATGGTTATTACCAATTAATTTATTATTCATCAAGTTAAAAACTATCAGAAGTCAATTTGCGGGGTTACAATCCTCATTATAGCAGAGCATGAATATTTGTCCACAATGATCGAAAGTCATTTCACTTCTTTCTTAACCCTTTCCCGCATACAACTAATCTGCAGCAAATCTAGGCAAAAATATGGAAAATCTCAATAAACTAAAGTAAAATAATTGAATAAAGTTTCCCCATGTTCATTTTTACTGTGAATTAAAATGAATGACATTTTAGCCACGTCGAGAGATTTCGGGTCTTATTAATTGTCCCTCCATGATGGTTTGGTTTGGTTGGTTGCTTGAGGTTTAACGCTGTTTTCAACAATTTTTCAATAATATCACGGCGGCCAGTTCACCTCCTCATGTATTTCCTGGCTTTCTCTCACACAACAAACTTTCCGAGCAACTGGGGGCTTTTCCACATAGATTGTTAGCCCATTGTTGGAAGACGAATGACGCATGTCAAATGTCAGAAAGAATGTTGGCAGAGCTGGGGTTTGAACAATACCTGGACTAAAAAGTGTTATGCAAGAAGTCGCATCTAGGGCTGTCTTTCAAGAATAAAAACAGAGAGGGCTTCAACTGGTTTAAGACATATTATGCCCGAGTATTCACAATTTGCACATGTAACAAAAAGACCAATATCTAGACGCACCTCAATTACAGTGGCTTGGAAGACACAGAGCTAGCTATTTGGTTGGCAATATGTCTGAGTCAGGGCCCGTGTTCATGAATATTTAATGAACATAGATCTACATGACTATTGTTACCAGTATTTACAAATATAACTCTTCAATCACCAAGGAGGGAGTCAGAAAACAGCACCAGCACCTCAATAAATATTGTGAATTTAATTATAGCAACACAATTCATGATGCCATGAATTTAAAACCCCTTCCAACATACAACAAACCATGTTGACAAAAACCCGGAAACAATTGAAGTTGAAAACATCGTGGCAAATGGAGTAATTGTGCATTTTGAGCAATTTCTCCTTTTTGCCATGTTTTCAAAAGTCGTCTGCTGCAGAAGTGTCAAAAAGTGTCTAGATGTTGGAAAGGGATTTATATAAATAAACCAATATTGCTTTTGCTTGCATTATCAAAATGCAAAAATCAACATAACTTGCAGCAATTGAGGTGGGGAGAGAAGCAAGAGGACTTCGCAATACTACTTCTCAAAAAAACCTTTTATTACAATAATTATGTCCCTTTTTAATACTGAAGGTAAATGTTTTTAATAATGTAACCATGTGACAAATCTAGTTTAACCCTTTCCCACATACAGACATTTTCTGATACCCCTGCAGCAGACGACTTTTGAAGACACTGTGGCAAAAGGAGAAGTTGCTCATCATGAGCAATTACCCCCATTTGCCACAATGTTTTCAACTCTATTCAATAATTAATTATACTTTCATTAAGAGAGATTTTCCATATTTTTGCCTAGATATATTTCAAGTCTTCTGCTGCTGATAGGTTGTTACAAGGCAAAGGGTTAATATTAGCTATGCCATTTGGTAGATAAGGAGAAGTGAACTGGTTCTTTACCCAAAATATCTCTCTTATTTAACCCAACCAAACCCCATAGTGCGGGTACTCGAAAGAATCGTCTCAGTGAGACAATGCTTTTAATTACCCACAACACAGGGTTTGAGTGAAAAATAAGGATTTCATATAACATGAAAAATGCCCCTTATCGTGAAAAATAAGGATTTCATATAACATGAAAAATGACCCTTATCTGGAGCTATGCATGCTATTTAATAATAGCCCATGAAAAAAAATAACATTTCAGTAGCTTGTTAGATTATCCTGATGATTGATTGATTGGGGCTTAACGTCGTTTTCAAACAAAAATCAGTCATATCACAGGGGCCAGTTCACCTACTCATGTTTCCTAGCGTTCTCACACCAGTACTGCACACAAAATACTTTCAAAGCAACTGGATGCTTTTCCACATAGTCTGTTAGCTCATAAATAGTGAAAGACAAATGAAGCTCGTCAAAGTTACTTTTGTCAAACATCGGAAAGAATGTTGGCAAAGCTGAAATCACAACCCCTTGATTGACAACCTGCGTCGCTACAGGGGGCTCTGCAAATCAAATTTCATCTTTCAAAAGTCGCCTGCAAGTGGGAAAGGGTTTAGGGCCTCTGGTACCACTCAAATATTGATGTTTCCAATCGGCAGCCATCTGTTGACAAGGACTCAACAAACAATCCATTGTATACAAGCCATGTAAGAAAACCCAATAAAACTTGATTGGATTGTACAGTAACACATTAATTGACACTTCATAATACCACATACAATAAATCTGCAGCAGACGACTTTGAAAATATCTAGGCAGAACTATGGCATATCTCTGTCGATGAAGGTATAATCTTTTTTGAATAGATATGAAAACAAGGTGGCAAAAGGGGAAATTGCTCATTATGAGCAATTTCTCCTATTGTCACCATGTTTTCAAAAGTTGTCTGCTGCAGAGGCATCAGAAAGCGTCTGTATGAGGGAAAGGGTTAACTTTAACACTTCATTACCAACGCCCTAATACATTACCTATTGGGACAGAAGCCTACTAGAGATAAGATGGAGAAAAACTGGTCTCTAAATCCCTTTTTTATCAGATTCGGGTTTAAAATCAATTTATTCAATAAAATAACTTTATAGTGTCAGACTAAGGCTTAATACTATATTTATCATCAGATGTTTTTCTATCAAAGACACGAAAAGCAGAATGATATATGTAAGAAATCCAGTTTACTATGAGAAAGGTCAATTACAGGAAGTAATTTGTTTTCCTGTTGGCTTTGATTAATGTCAACAGCATGAATAACTTTGATGAAGAATTCCAAGAAATTGGAAGAAGAACTCTTGCAACAGAAAGAAGTGTGTTTATTGTGGGCTTTCAAATTCAACAATATTCAGAGGACTAGATAAGAGAGGGAGTGAACAGGTCTTTTATTTATTTATTTATTTATTTATTGGGGTTTTACGCCGCTTTCAACATTATTTCAGTTATATCACGGCGACAGTTCACTTATTCATGATCCCTTGGTAAACAAACCAGTACTAGGCTAGAAAATGTGCCTTGCCCATGACCGTAGTGCCGCAGGGGATCGAACCCGGGACACCCGGTTTCGAAATCCCCGACACTAACCACTCGACCACAGCGGATTCCTACAGGTCTTTTCCCCACAATATGTCTCTTATAACTCAACTGAAACCTATGTTGTGGGTACTTAAACAAATCGTCTTGCTGAGACGATCCTTTTGAGTACCCACAACATAGGGTTTGAATGTCAAATAAAGGTTTTAGAACATGAAAAATGCCCTTTATCTAGAGCTCTGAATATTTTAAAAAAAAATTCCGGATAAACAAATCTGCAGTAGACGACTTTGAACATGTGAATCTCATTAAAAGTATAATCAGAGCTCGAGAAAAAAGGTTCTAACATCCTTATTTGACCCTATGACCCTATGTTGTGGGTACTCAAAAGAATTTTCTCAATGAGACAATTCTTTTGAGCACCAACAACATTGGGTTTGATTGGATACTAAGAAAATATTGTGTGGAAAAGAGCTGTATACTCCTCCTCATCTGGACCTCTGTATAAGTATGGAATGGTATTTAAAACATTGTGTCAAAAGGTAAAATTGCTCCTTTTAAAACTTCATGTTTTCAAAAGTCGTCTGCTATAGAGGCATTGAAAAGTGTATGTTACAATGTGCAAAAGGGTTAAATTATCGCACACAATCTACACAAAATTTCAGCCATATTGAGGCATAATTTGTTCATGAACATTATTGATGTGCCATTCATGACGTTAAATATATCAGTAAAAGTCTTACATATGACATCCAAATTAATCTGCTTTGACAGCTATTTTAATGGAATTAATATTCAAGCCATTGTTCATTGACTATCTCTACTGAACTGGGCTATCCTATTCATGACATTCACGAATGGTTCATAAAATACCTCAACAAGTTCATGATTCATGCAATTCCATGCAGTCAGGATACATTGCTCACAAGTATTTAGTAAAGGGTTTATCAGAAATCAGACCGCCTTGGTGGCGAAATAGAGAGCGTCCGCCTCGGATGGGGCAGTTGGCGGGTACCATCCCCCGTTGGGTCAAGCAAAAGACTTTAACAAGAGGGCCATGATGGCCCTGGATCGCTAACCTTTACTTTCACTTCATTTTAGCTTTATAAGCCCCGCCCCCTTGCGACCATAGTTTCCAACCAATCAACTTTGATTGAAGTAATCTGATAGAGGGTCACCCTAGGAACATTTTTACAAAATTATTTGAAAATCGGCCTGACACTTTTAGAGGAGAAGATTTTTTAAGCCCACTGGCAGCCATGTTTTTCAACCAATCAACATGGCTTGAAGGAATCTGAAAGTGGGTCACTTAAGGAACATAGTTCTACAAAATTATTTGAAAATCGGCCTGACACTTTCGGAGACAATTTTTTAAGTTTTCACTATAGCCATATTTAAGGCAAAATAGCCCCGCCCCCCTGGCGGCCATGTTTTTCGACCAATCAACACAGCAAGGAATCTGATAGAGGGTCATCCAAGGAACATTTCTACAAAAAGTTTTGAAAATCTGCCATCCAGTTTGGGAGAAGAAGATTTTTGAAGTTTTTTTCATTTTGTTGCCATGGAAACCAGAATTCTGCATGGATCCCAAAAATTTGAAGGAAATCTGGTGAGGTCATTGAGAGAATGCTTTCTGTGAAGTTTCATCCCAATTGACCCACTGGTTACTGAGGAGAAGAAGTTGACGCACGATGGTCGCCGGACGCCGGACAAAAGGCGATCACAATAACTCACCTTGAGCAAAGCTCAGGTGAGCTAAAAATGGTAGTAGTGGCTATCCTCCTTGGCACTCAGGGTTGCGGGGTTAGCATTACGACTTAGACTGGCTGGTGTCAGGATAAATGGACCAGTAGAACTGGTAACTTACCCATAACAATCTGTGATATATAACTGAATTTTTTTTTAAAGCGGCATTAAACACCAACACACTAAAACGTATTATAGGTTATTGACCCTGTACTGTGAAATCATCGTTGGACCGAGTTCTTTGGTTGACGTTGCCGAGCTTGCGAGGCTACGTTCGCCAAAGAACGAGGTCCAACGATGATTTCACAGTACAGGGTCAATAACCTTTTTATTGCATACTTTCATATTGTAAACTATTTGTTTTACGTTGGAGTTTTTTTTATTAACTAGAATTGATAAATCTGCTTCCGAAATAGAAACAAACTGTTTGTTTACATAAGTAGTAATTTTTGTGCAAATGCCGTTTGAATTATAACGGTGACGTAATTTTTTTAAATGACGTCATGCACGTGCATAACCAACATTTTAGACGCGCGTTTTAGACTGTTTTCATGTCAAAAACGTACTGTTAGCTTGAGACAGAAAGAAATTGTCCATGATCAATATATGAGAATTGAACATTACAAAGTCCCGTGAGTTTTAACAATGATATTTAGGTCAGCTATGTTTGTTTACATAACAAAAGTAGTCCCTAGCATGTTAATTATGCAGAATTTTTGCACGTCCTTATCTACGGTCATGATCACTCCTTGACAGCGGTCATGATCGAAAAATCATGACCACTTTCTTCAATGCAAAGTGAACGGGACAATATGAAAGTATGCAATAAGTCAAAATACAACATCAAATATATTTTGAAAAAATGAAAAAAAAAAATGTCGCAAAATCAGTGGTCAGCTGTTGTGGGTGGGGTACTATATAAATATAGCGTTGCATGTGCTATGAAAGTGAAGAGGTTTGCAAGTGAGACAACACTAGGCTGAGATTTGTTATGTTTCTAGTCAATTAAATTGATTTTAGTTTAAATCGTACAGCTTTGGATTATATATTCGTAAATATTCGGTTTTGGTTGAAGCGAATAACGAGTACGATTCGGACAGACCTGTATTCAGTTATATCCAACAGCTCCAATATTATTTATGATTGATTGATTGGGGTTTAACGCCGTTTTTAACAAATATTAATTATGAGCATGATTTCCACCTATTCCATACAATTAAAAAGACAACAGTATATGGCATGGAGACTTAACCCTTTCCCACATACCAGTACAACAAATCTGCAGCAAACGACATTGAATATAAACCCGAAAAAAAAAATGGAAACTCCCTTTAGATGAAAGTACAATAATTGAATAGAACATTGTGACAAAAAGAGAAATTGCTTGTTTTGAGCAATTTCTTCTTTTGTCGCCATGTTTTTAAAAAGCTGTCTGCTACAGCGGCGTCAGAAGCGTCTATATGACTAAAATTAGGGAAAGGGTTAAGGATCATACAATAATCAAGAAGGAATATTATAAATAATCTTTCATATTTTCAAAAGTCCATAGGAACTGATTCCAGTCAAGATATAAATATCTCAAAAAGTTTGGACAAAAATAGAGCTCACTAAATTATCATTTTCTCAGAAAAACTTTGTCTTGGTGAGAAACATAAAAAGAGCACTTAGAAGAAAAGTAAGAAAATGGACCCCCTTATTTTCTGTACAAATGAGGTGCTGTCACTTCACTAGCCAATTTAGATAGATCGTTATGCCAGTTCATTAATTACTTTAATGCTGGAATTGTGTTGAAATGTGTCATTCAATTAGGGTCATAAATTTAAGTGAAGGTTTCCATGAGAATGTGCTTAGTGCTTAGAACAGTGTACGCCTGACTGTAGAAGATGGCGTATGAAAATATTTTAGGGGAAAAGTTATTTCAATTATTCAGATGTTACATTTGTTGTTACTTCAAGCAGAAAACTTAAAAAAATCAATTTATATCAGGTCCATCCCTAAATATAAAAACCTGAAAACTTTGTAAACTTTACACTTTCCCACATGCAGATGCATTTTTCACGCATCTACATCTGCAGCAGACTTTGAAAACATTGTGACTTAAAAGGAGATATTTAACTCATCATTTCTCATATTCATCTCTAATAGAATTATAAATTAATATACATGTACTTTCCTTTAGAAATTTACAATTTTGTTTTGCTTCATCTTTTCAATGTCGTCTGCTGCAGATTTGTTGTATGTGGCAAAGGGTAAAAGTATTGGTTCAGTTCTTATTCATCATCTGAACCTAGTACTAGAAAACTCAAATGTAGGTATAATTACTTATAAAGGACTCTGAAATTGCTTGTTTTGAGCAATTTCTCCTTTTGTAACGATGTAGATACCTCAAAATGCGCCTAGAGGTGGAAAAGGGTTAAATTACTGGAAATATCTTTCAGTTAATTAAGCCCAACAGAGAAAGTTCTCAGCTAACACTAAAAACTCTATGTTTCTATATTTGTCCTCTTAAAACCTTATATTGCAAAATGTTTTAATGTCCCCCACGATGCAGATTTTTTGTAAATATGAGGTAGTTTTATTTACCCTTTCCCACAAACAAAATAAATCAGTAGCTGAAGACTTTGAAATCAGCTAGGCAAAAATATGGAAAATTTCTTCAAATGAAAGTAAAATTAGTGAATAGAGTTGAAAACATTGAGGCAAATTGAGAAATAATGCTCATAATGCTTGTTTTGAGCAATTTCTTCTTTTGTCACTATGTTTTCAAAAGGTCGTCTGCTGCAACAGCGTCGAAAAAAGCGTCTTTATGTGGGAAAGGGTTATAACCTGCTGAAACATAAGAAGCGACAATTACTGTATTACAACCATGTGACAATCATGCCTTCCAGAGGTTTTCAGGCTTTCCCACAAACAATCTACAGCAGACGATTCTGAAATGATCAACTCCAAAATATAGAAAATCTTTAAAAAATGATAGTATGATTATTGAAAAGAAATCATTGCGGCAAATGGAGAAATTGCTCATGATGAGCAATTTCTTCTTTTTGCCATAAGTATTTCAAAAGTCTTCTCCAGAGTCCTGCAGGTGTCTGTATGTGGGAAAGGGTTAAGGTCAATGACCTATTGGGTCAGGGTACCTAATTGCCGTTTTTCTGATGCCATATTATCACTTGAGCCATACGTGTTACAGGCAATTTCTTCTTTTGTCAAAGTGTTTTCAAAAGGTCGTTTGCTGCAGAGGCATCAGAAAGCGTCTATATGAGGGAAAGGGTTAAACAAACAATCGAGATCAGCCTGCGCTTCTTCCCTGTTAAACATGCAGTCTATATAGTCAATCAATGCACATCCTAGAAGCCTCTTATGACACTTATTGACTTAACCCTTTCCCTCATATAGACGCTTTCTGACGCCTCTGCAGCAGACGGCTTTTTGAAAACATAGTGACAAAAGAAGAAATTGCTCAAAACAAGCAATTTATCCTTTTGCTATAATGTTTTCCACTTTTAGTCATATTCAATTATAGAGATTTTCCATTGTTTGACAAAATATGTTCAAAGTCGTCTGCTGCAGAATTGTCGTATGAGGGAAAGGGTTAACCCTTTCCTATGTAGACGCTTTCTGATGCCACTGAGAACATGACTTTTGAAACCATTGTGGCAAAAGAAGAAATGGAGCATAATAATCAATTTCTTCTCTGGGTGCCACAGTATTTTCACCCCTTTTCAGTAATTGCACTTTAATTTTTTAGAGGTTTTCCGTATCTATGCCCAGATGTTTTCAAACTTGTCTGCTGCAGATTTGTTGTATGTTGGAAAGGGTTAAAGCAGAGTCACTACTAAAATATGCATACAATTTGAAATTGAATAAAATTACCATTTTTTCAAGACCTCCTAAGGTCAATTTTCGTATGGTGTGGCTAATTACAAGAAGCTTGAAGCATATATGAAAAACAGGATGGAGGTGTAAGTGTGTCCGCAAGTGGGAAAAGGTTAAAAAGATGAGTTTAATGCTGAAAGCCAGAAACATCTAAAATATCCAGGAAATGGTTACAGATTTTATCTTCAGATAGTGTGAAAATGAAGTTTTTAAAGTAAAACATATTTTTATTAGAAAATACTTACCAGTCATTTATTACCTGATATATACATCTCCTAACCCTTAATTCATCCAGAAAAAGAACTCGCCTAGCGTATCCCTCACGCCTGTGTGATATACACGGTCACCGGTAAATACCGGCGCACGAGGTCAACGTGTCACTTTTAGTTTTCAAGTAAGTGTTGGTTGACGACGCGGGGTTGGGAGGCGGGAATATGAAATGACTGGTAAGTATTTTCTAATAAAAATATGTTTTACTTTAAAAACTTCATTTTTATGTCAAAAATACATTACCAGTCATTTATTACCTGATGACTTTTCAGCATCGGTCGGGAGGCATCTGCCAACACTTCTAGTCCTACAGGTAATGCAGCACATTGTAGTTATTTTTATTTAATTTATTTACTTAGTACTGAGACACAACAGCCTGTGAAAGTAGGAGAATGGATTGATAAATTTCAATCGTTAAGTACTTTATTGTTGTGTCTAATATGTAATTTAGCATATAACTCGCTGAGACGCCACCAGTGGCCCCAGAGAGTGAAGATTTTCAGTTTGCTTAGACATAGATCGCAGGTAGAAATTTGAAAAAGTCGATTGAGATTTCCATACCGCGGCACGAAGAATATCCTCTAAAGGCACATTGTTGGAAAAGGCCCAACTAGCGGAGAGTGCTCTAATTTCATGTGGACGAATCCGTAAAAACGAGAGATCGCGAACTGAAAGATTAGTGTAGGCTAATTTAATTGTACAGGATATCCAGCGGGAAATAGAAGCCGCTGATATATCCTTACATCCTATCAGAGGGAGAAACAACCTCTTCCTACGGCCCCTTGTCCCTTTAACTCTCTTAAGGTAAAGCTTAAGAGCTCTAACGGGACATAGAAGTCTGTCGGCATCCAACGGACCACAGCTCGCAGAAAGACTGGGAACCGTGATTGGTTTAGGAAGGACCGAAGGTAACTGGTTCTTGGCTAAAAAACCTGACTGACAAAGTAGAGTGAACGAGCCATCAGATTCATTGAATCTGATAAAGCCGGTTTCTACTGAAAGCGCATGCAACTCACTTCTACGACGCGCGGTCGCAAAGGCAAGAAGAAAGACAGTTTTGTAAGTTAAAAATTTTAACGAAGCAGAAGACAGAGGTTCGTACGGCGCCTTTGTAAGAGACCAAAGAACGCAAGATAAATCCCATTTTGGAGTTAAACTCCTACAAACGGGTTTATCTAGTTCGAATGATCGCATAAGTTCCGAGAGAAATGGATTAGCACCAATACTCTCTCCCCCTTTGAACTTAAGCGTATTCGAAAGCATTGAACGATAACCTTTTATTGTGCTAACAGCTAGATCTTTATCTTCAAAAAGAAAAAGAAAGAAATCGGCAATCCTAGCTACAGAGGGACACTCAGGATTGATCGACCTAGCATGACACCAATCTGAGAAGACTGTCCACTTGGAATCATAGACGATTCTAGTGGATCGTCTTCTGGATTGAGCGATGCGAGAGGCAACTTTTTGAGAAAAGTTTCTCTCTCGGATCGATCGCTTGATAATGTCCAAGCGTGAAGATGAAGCATTGCCGGGTTGGTATGAAGATGCCGCCCCGGTTGCTGAAACAGAAGGTCGTCTTGAAGAGGAAGACGTACTGGTTGTGCCGACAGGCAGGCCAGGAGGTCGTTGAACCAAGACCTCTGGGGCCAAAATGGCGCTATCAACAGGATTCTGCACTGTTGAGAACGAAGAACCTTTTGTAGTACGATCGGGACCAGAATGAACGGGGGAAACGCGTACCCGAATAGACGGTCCCAATCGAGGGTCAGTGCGTCCACTGCCCAGGCTGCAGGATCGTACATCGGTGACACATAAAGTGGCAGCCGATGGTTGACTCTGGTGGCGAAAAGATCCACCAGTGGTGTCCCGATCCGCATGAATACAGAGTTTACTACACTCTGATTCAGTGTCCATTCCGCCGGAAGAACTTTGTTTTGGCGGGATAGACTGTCCGCTAAGACATTCAAATGGCCGGGGACGTGTTTTACTAAGACTACTAACGACGTCGCCTGGCACCAAAGGAGTAACTTCCATGTCTCCAGAAAGAGTAGATGGGAGTGCGTTCCTCCTTGCCTGCGAATGTAGGACACAACAGTAGTATTGTCCGTCGACAATAAAACAGTTGTGTTCGCAACGGAGGCAGAGAACTGTTTGAGAGCTAGCAGGACTGCTCTCAATTCTAAGTTGTTTATGTGCAAACAACGTTCCTCCGCTGTCCACATGCCCTGGGCTGTTAGGCCCTGTGGCTCTAAATGAGCTCCCCACCCCACAGCACTGGCATCTGTAAAAAGGTACAGATCCGGAGGTGATGTGATCAAGGGCACCCCTTGTAGATAGATTAACGGATCCAGCCACCACCGAAGGTGTGACTTGAAGAAATCCGTCAGAGCTATCTCCTGTTCCAGTGAGTCCACAGATGGACGCCACCGGGACAGAAAAAGATACTGAAGGGGCCGCATGTGGAGCCTGCCTAGACTGACTAGGTCGGCTGCTGCACTCAGGGACCCCAGAAGTGACAGCATGGACCGGGCTGTTACCATAGCCTGATCCAGAGTGAGTCTGATCTTCCGGAAAAGAGAATCGACTCTGTCCGAAGGGACCCGAATCACCGCTAGGTCGGTGAGAAAGGTCATCCCTACGAATGTAAACCTCTTTGACGGAACTAAGTCCGACTTCTGCGTATTGGGAATAAGGCCCAATCGCAGAATGGTCCGCCAGGCTAGAGACAGATCGTGAAGGAGAATTAAACGATCTGCTCTGTGGAGTAGCCAGTCGTCGAAGTATTGAAGAAGCTGGGGCCCGTTCATTCGTAGAAAGGCTCCCACAGCATTTATAATCTTCGTGAATACTCGAGGTGCGGACTTGAGGCCGAAGGGAAGTGCCCTGAATTGGTACACTTCTCCATTTACCACAAACCGAAGGTATTTCCTCGACGAGGAAGCGATCGGAATGTGGTAATAGGCGTCTTGTAGGTCTAACGAGACCGCCCAGTCGTCCTTCCGAATAGCCATTCTGATGGAGCGGGCCGACTCCATCTTGAATTTCTCGACCGGTATTAATAGATTCAGGGCTGACAAATCTATCACCGGTCTCCACCGACCGTCTTTTTTCGGAACGAGAAAAAGACGGCTGTAGAAACCCCGAGTATTGGGGTTGAGAACCCTCTCTATGGCTTTCTTTTTCAGAAGTGATGTAATCACTTCTGACATGGTCGGATGGCGTGACGACAGATCGATGGGCACGCTTGTCATGGGAGGGGGGGAAACGAAGGGAATTAGATACCCTTCTTGTATCACGGATAAAATCCAACGATCCTCCGTGATACTCCCCCATTCTTCCCTGAAAAATGACAGGCGGCCCCCTACTGCAATCTCCGGCCTCGGGATAGTCATAGAGAGGTGCGTACCCCTAGGGCTGCGGCCTAGGAGCCGTACCATACCTGGAAGTATGCTTCGGCTTAGCTCCCGTGAAACGGGGCTTCGGTTTAGCATAATTCCGGCCCGTGGAAGGAGGTTGTTTAGGCGGTACAGCCTTCACTTCCTGTTTCTGCTTTTTCGCCGGGGGCTTCCTAGTATTAGTCCATTTAGCCGCCGGTGCAGAGTATTTACGACTCTGTGACAAAGCATTTACTGCACTCGCCGAAAGGCGTCTGGATTGTTCTGACGAATCAGTAACAGTCACTGCAGCAACCCTTCCACCAAAGAGAAGATTGGAGGATAAGGGGGCGGCTCTTAAGCTGTCCTTGCTATTTTGTAGCAGAGAAGAGGATTTGACAAGTGTCGCATCTCTCCTCGCGGACAGCATTTCCGTGGCGTTCTGCAAATTCAGAGCCATCAGGTGCCGATTCCCCGTATCAAAAGCCTCCAGAATTCTGCTAGCCCCTCTGCTAGAGACATTCTCCTCTTTAAGTAGCAGTGCCAGAGCTATGGCGAAATGATCGTCATGTGAAGCCACCATGACTCCCAGACGCGCTCTGGCCTCCCATCTCTCAACCAGTTTAGCACTAACTGTGATTGAGGTGGGTGCAGTTAATCCCAAAGTGGACGCATCTCCGTCTAAGGCCGGCACTTTAACGGGAAAGAACTCCTTCGAAGCTACATAAGCCTTAGGAGACACCCATTCCTTAGAGATGGCCAGTGGGACCGACCAGGCTGACTCAACAGTGTCTAATGACCTGGTGGACTGCAGTTGGTCCAATAACCTTCCCAAGTTATTCGCCTGCGGAAGTAACTGTAATGGAGTTGTAGACCCTCCTATCTCCGCATTATGTTCTTCCAAACTTGAAAGGTTTTTACGACGTGGGGGAGCGTCGATCTTAGGGCAGAGCGTACTAGGCACTACCCTAAAAACTTCTTCAATAGCCTGCTGCAGGGACCAACGATCCGCAGCCGGCTCGTCTTCTATAGGTAATAGACTTTCCGTTTCTTCGTCAGACGAAGAAGTGGAGGATTGTCTAGGCCTACGACGAGAAGTATTGTGCTTAACCGGACTTCCCACCGGTTGACCAATTTCCGATCCAGAAATGGATTCATTCTCTGATAAATCCATAAGCTGGTGACGATCATGTGAACTCAACCTTCTATCCGCAGCAGAGAAAGGTTGCGCAGAGTCAATCATCGGAGCCGAACTCACTGTATGTGATCTTTTCGACTTCCCCTTAACGGAACAAGCAATATTCCGATCGGGGGATTGCCTTTCAAAGGACTGCCTCTTGGAGAGGTGTCCTTCCGGGAGTCGTAAATTCCTATAATCAGGAATTTGACGATCACGGTAGGCATCACTAACCTGTCTGTCATAGAACCGATCACTCCTTCGTAACGAAGGTTGGTAACGTGGAGGAGTAATATCTCTTGAATAATACACTGTTCCCCTAGGAGAACGGAATGATTTTCTCGATATGTACTCTCCGTAATCTATGTCAGCAGGTTGGTTATTAAAACCTGGTAAACCAGTGTTCTGAATATCCAAATAATCAGGCTGTGCTGCGAAAGAATGATAACGTGTATCTATCCGATCGAGACGCACTGATCCCGGTTGCCTGGTACCGGGTTGCCCGGTACCTGGTTGACCGGTGGCAGGTCGAGTCATGTATGAATGACTGCCTTGCTGATTCTCCCATTCATCTTGAAATGAATCACCCATGTCCTCATTCCCGGTGTATGGATTAGTCATGCTGAATTGACTGACAGAATGCCCGGTCGCTTCATGCAGCCCGGTGCCCGGTCTAGTCATTTCAGAATGACTGCCTGGTTGCCCGGTGACTGGTCGTATCATTCTAGAATGATTGCCCGGTTGCCCGGTGACCGGTCTCGTCATTTCAAAATGACTGCCTGGTTGCCCGGTGCCCGGTTGCCCGGTTGCCCGGTGCCCGATTTAACCAAGGTAATATGACTGTCCAGTTTCCCGGAACCCGGTTGCCCGGTACCCGGTCGCCCGGAGTCATAAGGGTTTTGCTCGGAAGCATCACCCTGTGGACCAATGATAGGCAATTGTAATGCTCCATCACCGGTCCCCAAATTCTGCCCGCCGACCGGGTAATTTGGAACTCTGCTGTAGGCTTCCGAAGAATGCCTATCAACTGAGTGTGGTGAAAGAGGGGGCCATTCTGTTAGGTTTCCCTGAGAATGCCCCATTGCCTCACCCGAAGGTTCAGCACTAACACCAGTCGTCTGTTTTTGACCAGACGATATCATACGTTCCTCCGAACTTCGAGACGGTCCCGTCGTGGCTGTTACAGAGGCGTATGTCTTGACTGAAGATTGAAAAGCTCTGTCCTTCCGTCTAATCAACCCAGTCGTGGAGTCTGTTGGGGAAAAACCCTCGAATTCCCCTTCGCTCGTAGAGCTAATACTTACCTTCTTCTTCAAAGGAACAGTTTTACTCTTACGGCTTTTGTGAGTCCTCCTCGATATGGCCTGTTTCCAAACGGAAGCCGACCATAACGAACAGAACTCACATGGTGAATCCTTTGTGCACTTAGTGCACGCAATGCAGGAAGAGTGCGTGTCCCACAAGGCCACTAAATGACCGCATGAGCCACGCCTCTGTTCACCATTATGTGACATAGTATAATTACAAAATCAAATTACGAAGTTCAAAAACAAAAAATAATATTTTCTATTCTTTTATTTCACTACTCGTTTTTACAGACGTAATTCAATGAAAAAATATTTTTTAAATATTCTCCAAATGTCTATGTAATTATACAAAACAACAACAAAGGCGATAAACAATATTATCGCTACCGGATCGGGAAATCTCACCGTTGAAAATTAATTGAAAAATTAATGCACGGTCATTCAAGACCCGACTCGTAACTGAAATAGTGGGTGGGGTAACCACCCGCGGCTCTCAGCTAGTTGTTACTACAAAAAAACACAACTTAAACACAAACAATAAATAAACAAAGTTCAAGTTCAAGAAGTAAATGTACAGTTTAACTGAATGAATTGACCCGTTAAAGCGAAAGCTTTAACTAGACAACGAAAATAAATTTAGAAAAATGAAAATAAATTCAAGCCTGTAGGTCGGTGTGTCCAGGAAACTAAAAGTGACACGTTGACCTCGTGCGCCGGTATTTACCGGTGACCGTGTATATCACACAGGCGTGAGGGATACGCTAGGCGAGTTCTTTTTCTGGATGAATTAAGGGTTAGGAGATGTATATATCAGGTAATAAATGACTGGTAATGTATTTTTGACATAAAAATCAGCCATTTGTAACAGTATAATATTCTTTAGAATGGAATATTTCCGGCATAAAAAGCATTTCATGATACTTTGAAAAAATTAGACAAAAATATAGACGGATATATTTTCAATTGAGAACTGTTAACATTTGCGGGCAAAGATTGCTCTAAATCGATCACCTCGGTGATAGTATAAAAGGAAATGCTACTGCTAATAAAGTAGACAATTTGATCAAGAGTCAGGGCATCCGAACATTCAGACAAAATTTCAATCTGCTGAAGCAAAAATTGCGGCCTCTAGAGTGTTAACCCTTTCCCTCATATAGACGCTTTCTGACGCCTCTGCAGCAGACAGCTTTTTGAAAACATAGTGACAAAAGAAGAAATTGCACAAAACGTGCAATTTCTCCTTTTGCCACAATGTTTTCCACTTTTTGTCATGGGTTATCCATTCAATTATGGAGATTTTCTATGTTTTGACAAAAATCGTTCAAAGTCGTCTGCTGCAGAATTGTTGTATGAGGGAAAGGGTTAACAAGATTTTCCTTCAATTTGACCTAGTGACCTACTTTTTGACCTGACACGTCCTATATTTGAACTTGACCTACATATCATCAAGACAAACACAGGAGAGCTAAAAACTTTGTGCACAGGTGAGCTTAAAAAAAGAAGCATCCCAGAAATAGATGAAAATCTGTTCTCATGCATAGATGTTCAGCACAAAGTCATTTTATTGCCAGACTCCATTGGTTTAAGGGACTGAGACTGAAATTGATAAAATCAATTTAAATGGCCAAAACATCATCAAGTTGGCTTTGATCTCACTGGGTAAGGTAGTAAACAAGCCATGTAAATCTCTCTTAAACCACACATAAAACCGGTTATAAAACATAGGGAGAGATTGATCCTGGTCCAGAAGGATGTCAATAAAACAGGGCTTAAGCCATTCCATAAAATTTCAGAGCATTTAAAGTATATTTAACTGAGAAAACAAAATTGATTGATGATTTCAACAGTACTTTTTGTATCTAATTTCATATCACTGCGGCCAGTACTTATGATGCCTGTGTTTCCTGGCTCGCTCAACCAAGTACTCCACATACAGCATTACCAGGCAACTGGCTGCCATTCCATTTAGACTTTAAGCCCACTCTGAGGCAGAAGGAGGATGACCCTAGTAACATTGTGGAGAAAAAGAAAATGTTGCTCAGAGATCATTTACCCATTTTCTCAAGATGGTTTTTTAATCTTAACCCTTTCCAAAAAAAAGATGCTTTCTGATGCCTCTGCAGCACACAACTTAAGAAAACATTGTGGCAAAAGGAGAAATTGCTCAAAATGATCGATTTTTCCATTTGCCACAATGTTTTCAACTCTTTTAAATAATTGTTCTTTCATTTATACATTGTATAGAGTTTCCATATTTTTGACTATATATATATTATGTTTTCAAAGTAGTCTTCTGAAGATTTGCTGTAAGCGGGAAAGGGTCTGAGCTTCCAATGTTCCTGCATGTTGTTCTATCTTTTCCTCAGACTTTCTCAGGGAGGACAGTTTCAATTCATCAATTATTCAATCATCATCATTGAGTTGATGGCTCTATTTTCTGAGCGTAAAATACTAAAGAGTTACGATGGTAACAAAATCATTTAAAGAAGCCAACTGTATGCTTAACTTCATGCCAGCGAAGGGTATAACCAGTCTTCCCAGCAACTGCCTTCTTTTCCTCATAGACTGTTAGTTCATTGATGGAACACAAAGAAACTTGTCGCATAAACTTTTGTCAAAGATGTTGATTGAGTCGGCTCCCATCACTACAGAATGGGCAAAGGAGTGTTGCCTGTCAAGGATAGGCGGATGGACAGACAAACAAAGTAGCTTAGTGATCACTATGGCATTGTGTTTCCTGGAGGATGATTTTAAGGCAGGCGACACAAAAAATAGGCCAAATGAATATCAGTTTGCAAAGGGTTTAAAAAGTAAACCTCCCTGTCTCTGGAAGCTTTAAAACATATCAATAGAGAGGAAACGCAAATCCCATTTTATAGTGTTTACCTGTTCTGTAGTCTCTAACCTTTAATCCATCACAACTTTTAGCCTGGCAGATAAACCCTTTCCCACATACAACAAATCTGCAGCAGACGACTTTGAAATCATGCAGGCAAAAGTACGGAAACTCTCTTAAAATGAAAGTATATTTATTGAATAGTGTTGAAAACATTGTGACGAATGGAGAAATCGCTTGCTGCAGTGGACGGCCTTTTGAAAACATGGCGAAAAAAGAAGAAACTGCTCAAAGCGAGCAATTTCTCCTTTTGTCAGCATGTTTTAATCCCTATTCATTTATTGTACTTTAATTTAAAAGCAGTTTCCAAAAGAAATTCTGGGTATGTTTTCAAATTCGTCTGCTACAAAGTTGTTGCATGTCCGTGGGAAAGGGTTTTAATCTGAAACACCTATTTGTTTGCTCTGGAAAACTGGGTCTGTTTACATTTCTATAGAACCAAAATCACTTTGCTTATTTCTACAGATATCTATATACTCCACCCACCCTTATCAAACAGCTTTCTTTCAAAAGGTAAACCTTTGGTCAATTTCAATAGCTTTTGATTTCTATGCAAAGTATGTCATTTGAACAAAAGTGACTTAAACTTGGTAACATTTACAATATACAAGTTGCTCCAATAGATGATGGAAACATTGCTTGTGTTCTTAGTTTGTTTTTAACCGAGTGTTTAATTGCTCCATTTCCTTCAATATTTTCAACTAAGCAACATAATCACACCTCCACTTCCTTAGAGATCTAACACTTTCTTCATTTGATGTTTTAAAAGCAGATAACATTTAATTAGTAGGTAAATGATATGTCAAGTTTTTTTCATATGCAGAGGCCACTTGCCATAAATGACTTTAAAAATATTGTGACAAAAAGTGATATTTCTTAAATTTAAAAAAATTCTCATTTTGTCACAATGTTTCATTTGAATGCAATAAAAGATCTTTGATTTCAAAGAATTGTCCATACTTTCCACTCTGTTTTTTTCCCCAACATCATCTGCAGCAGATTTGTTGTAGTCTGCATATATGTGAATGGGTTGATAGATGTGTCAGAAATAATCTCGGAGAAGGAAATAACCAAACATGGGGATAAAGCTGTTTAAAGTTTGGTATAGCCGTCATACAGACATTCATTTCAACAACGTTCACCATTTACCTAACATGTCATTTTAAAATTGTCAGTTCTTCAAAACCAATTGAGATAAAAAAATCTTAACATCTTGATATTTTGAAATATTCTGATGAAATGTTTAGAACATTGGTTTTGTTCATTAACAACAGGACATTGGTGGTCATAATTATGTATATCCCTTACCTGATTTAACCCTTTCCGACATACAACAAATCTGCAGCAGACGACTATGAAAACATACCCGAATTTTGTTGGAACTCTCTTTAAATGAAAGTGCGATTATCGAATCTAGTTGAAAACATGGATGGTGACAAAAGGAAAAGTTTTGGAAACTCCCTTTAAATGTTTATAAGTACAATAATTGAATAGAGTTGAAAACATGGTGACAAAAGGAGAAATTGCTGCAGAGGCATCAGAAAGTGTACATATGAGGGAAATAGAACTTCAATAATGTTCAAAGTTATTAATCTATTATAAGCAAATCGAGCCCCGCCCCCTGGTGCTCATAACGAACAATTTCTCTTTTTGCCACAATGTTTTCAAAAGTTATCTGCTGCAAATGCTTGCATAGAGATCTGTATTTGGGAAAGTAATAAAAGGTTATGTGACATCCAAAACCAGCAAATTAAATCAATGTTTCCTTTTACTCCTTTTTAACTTAAAAACAAATCTGCAGCAAAAGACCCCTGAAAAACATAGAAATTCACTTTGTATAAATGAAAGTATTATTAATGAACGGTATTAAAACATTATGGCAAAAGGAAAAATTGCTCATGAGCGAGTCCTTCTTTGCCACCATATGTGTTTAACTCTATTTAATAGTTAAAATTAAATTAATATAGATTGAGTTTTCATATTTGTGCGCTGCAGATTTGTTGCATCATGTATGTGAGAAAGGCTAGGTTCATTAACCCTTTCCCACATGTAGATGCAAATTTTTGATGCAATAGCAGCATACAACTTTTGAAAACATTGTGGCCAAAGGTAAAATTGCCTATGAAGACCAATTTCCCCTTTGGCCACAATATTTTCAACTTTATCTAGCAATTAAGCTATAACCTAGTTTTATGGAGATTTTTCAGGTTTTTGTCACCATGTTTTCAAAGTCTTCTGCTGCAGATTTGCTGTATGTGGGAAAGGATTAACCCTTTCCCTCATACCACAATTCTGCAGCAGACGACTTTGAACAGATTTTGTCAAAAAGTAGAAAATCTCTTTAATTGAATGAATAACCTATGACTAAAAGTGGAAAACATTGTCTCAAAAGGAGAAACTGCTCGTTTTGAGCAATTTCTTCTTTTGTCACTATGTTTTCAAAAAGCCGTCTGCTACAGAGGCGTCAGAAAGCATCTATATGAGGGAAAGGGTTAAAATGCAATATCTGTACAAAAATACGTGTGATTTTGTTTAGATAAAGGCAGGAAAAACCTTTGAGAAAATTCTAAAATAATTAAAGCAGGTTCTTTATTGAAGTCAGTCCTGGTAGCTTAAAGTCCTATAGTTCATTCATTTGTGTATTCTGTGGATTTCATGAAAACTCATTGATTAATTAACATCATCTGGTAAGATTTGTTATCTCCCTAACTCTGCAAAACAAAGGTACCAAAGTCAATTAAACTTCACAAGTACTAATTAAAGTTCTTTGTGAAAAACAAAGGAGTATCAATTTCCCTATTTCACGTGCTGCACCCGTGCAGTAATTAATTCTAATTATCCCTGCTAAGACGTTGCCCTCATGGCTAAGTCTGAAATGGAATAAAATACTTCAGATCCAATCTGGAAAGTCTGAGATAATTTGAGAGTGGATGCAGGCAGGCCTGGTGGATGGTAAAACTAATTCAAACGTAAACCCTTTCCCACATATATAACAAATCTGCAGCAGACGACTTTGAAAACGTCTTGGCCAAAATATGGAAAATTTTATATAATCTGATCATGTAGAAAGAAGCTTTAGGCTTTAATAATATAAGTAATAAGTATGTCCTCCTCCGGCACAGCTAGAACCAAAATACTAGCTTGCAGCAAGCTCGTGACAAGTGCGCCATAAGCTTGCGCAAGCTCACTGTAATCTTATTAAGCTTGCAGCCCTAGAAATTTAAGTTTGCTGGCGCGCGCAAGGACATTAAGCTTGCGGATAGTTCTTGTTTCGCAAACTTCTCGTAAGCTTGCCGCAAACTTAGAATTAGTTATGTTTGCGACAAGCTTGCAAGTTTGCAACAACAACAACAGGAAGTTGATTTTCTAATTTTCAAAATGGAGGCTTACCATGTGGCAGTTAAAATTTAGGCAATGTTTTTCACAATATGCTACTTTATCATCAAATATAATTTTCAAAGGGACTTGTCAGTAACACTTCTTTACATGATAAAGAAAATGCAGATAAAATAAACTTTAAATGAAGATTTAAAAGTACAGAATTTACTCAGAAATGGCAATGTCTGCAACTGGTAAAATGGAAACTCTTGACAGGTAAATTTCTTTAGTTAATGACTGTTTATTCAGTGATTTATAGTGAACATTTATTATGTTGGAAAGTGTTAAGACAGAAAATTTCAGTAATTAGTATATATATTTTCAATTTATGCATAAAATAATTAAAATTTCAATATGATTTTGGATGTTATTTGAAATCTTTGGTAAAGAAGAATTTGTTTATATTGAGCAATTTCTCCATTTGTCACAATGTTTTCAAAAACATTACTTTTGTTTAAATATATTTTCAATATATTTGTCCTGATTATTTCAATTGCCTACTGCAGATTTGTTGTGTATGAGAATGGGTGAAAGGTCTTATACGACCATAAAACAGTTAAATGAAGCTCAAACGTATCTTAAGATTGCTATTGTTTTGGTTTGGGTATAAGTATATATAATTCTATTTTACATAGAAGCTTTCTATTTGACATATATAAGTTTTCTATTTCATATATCATTGTAGGAAAGTATCAGATATGATTCTAAAGACATTACTAACCCATTCTCTCATATAGATGCATCTTGATACACATGCAGCAAGCAGATAACTATTGAAAACAATGTGACAAAAGGTGAAATCGCTCATAACAAGCAATATTACTTTTGCCAAAATGTTTTCAACTCTATTCTTTAATTATTGTTTTATACAATTGTGGCTGTATGTTTTCAAAAATTTAAGCGTGCAACCCTGCAACCTTGGTATGATTGCGCAAGCTTGCAAGCGCGCAACTAATATTGTAAAGGTTCCTACCGCAAGCATGCGCAACCTTGCAAGCGTGCGATTATGACTGCAACCCCGCAAGCTCCGTATGATCGCGCAAGCTTGCAAGCGCACAATTAAGCGTGCAACCCTGCAACCTAGGTATGATTGCGCAAGCTTGCAAGCGCACAATTAAGATCGTAAAGGTTCCTATCGCAAGCATGCGCAACCTTGCAAGTTTGCGCAACCTTAATAAGGTTGCGGGAAGTACGCAAAAAACTACCATTCTGCAAGCTTAATTAAATAATAAGCTTGCGCATGCTTACTATTAAGATCGCGAATGTTCCTATCGCAATCTAACCGCATGCTTAAATAAGATTACGGCACGCTTAGTTGCAATCTTGCCGCAACCTTGCTGCAAACTTAATTAAGCTCGCTGTTTTGGTTTGGGAGAGTTGAAGCATATCAAAGGGATATATTAAACTATGAAAAACTCTTTCTGTGAGTGACATACAGAATGCTTTCTGACGCTTTTGCAGCAGACCACTATTGAAAACAAAAGGACAAATTGCTCAAAATTAGTAATTTCTCCATTTGCCACATTTTCAACTTTCAATGGTTATTCTTCAATTTTTAGAGAGCTTTCATATTTTTGAATTAGAGTTTTAAGAGTTGTCTGCTGCAGATTTGTTGTATAAGGTATAAAAGGGATAATAAGCAAACGTTCTCATTAAACTAAATTCAGCTTCCCATAAAACTTAGTTTAAATTCCAGCCAGCAGTAGTTGAGAAATACTCACTGCCTTCACATGGAAAACAAACAGACAGAAAAAAGACTAGCAGAGACAAAATGCTTCCCTGATATTAACCCTTTCCCTCATATAGACGCTTTCTGACGCCTCTGCAGCAGACAGCTTTTTGAAAACATAGTGACAAAAGAAGAAATTGCACAAAACGTGCAATTTCTCCTTTTGCCACAAGTTTTTCCACTTTTGTCATAGGTTAATTATCCATTCAATTATGGAGATTTTCTATGTTTTGACAAAATACGTTCAAAATCGTCTCCTGCAGAATTACTGTATGAGGGAAAGGGTTAAAAACACTAAACCAGATACTAACAACATTTTTTGGAACTGTAGAAATGTTTCTAAACAACTTTGTGGCAGCCAAATCCTAATCAGCTGAATTTATAAATCTCTGAAAATTTAAAAGTCCAAGGGCAATAACTCTGCTTGACCATTTCCCTCATATAGACCCTTTCTGACGCCTCTGTAGCAGACAGCTTTTTAAAAAACCATGGGCACAAAAGAAGAAATTGCTCACACTGGTCTATTTATCTATATTTCCCCTACTATAAAATTAATAATACAGAAATAACTAATAACTTCCCTGAGACACAAATTTTGGTTGTTATATCCTTTGGGCACATGCAGATGCATTCAGATGCATGATTGCAGCAGAAGACGAATGAAAACAGTGTGTCAAAAGGAGAAGTTGCTCATGATCAGCAATTTCACCTTTGGTCACAATGTTTTCAACTAAATTAAATAACTATACTTTTCTACATTTATGCCAAGATTGTGTTCAAAGTCTGCTGCAGGTTTATTGTATGTTGGATATCAGGGATAAACATGATTAAAGTTCTTTCAGAATTTGACTTTGATGCTCAGTCATTTATTTTCAATCTCCTCCAACCATCTTAAAGGCTATCAACAATGTTTTTTATCATTGTAAGCCTATCCCTTATATGAACCATTTTTAACACCTCTGCTGTATGCAGATGATTTTTAACGAATTATTTTTTCTCAAAAAATAATACAGTTAACGCGATCGTTTTTTTTTCCGGAAGTCACGGTTAAACTACACTTCCGCTTAGAATACACATTCGCTGCACCTAAATAGTCCTAGTATTTTTTCGATATTAAAATGACTTCTACGTGTTATTTCAATACAGTGAAGTCATAATTATACTATCGAATCATCATAGATAATCAATTTTCTAGAAAATATCAAATTAACAGTACGCGCATATATATTTCATTTGTCGGCAGGTACGTATAAGGCACGAGTATGAATTTTAGTCGTATGCCCATTCACTAGAAGTCGACCCCACGCTGTATAGAACAATGTTAATCTCACAAATATGCCACTACGCAGAGCTAATTATAGATCATGGTTTACATACGCGCGCATTCAGTTAGCTTAATATATATACGAAAGTAACGCTCATACGTTGTATCAAAGTACCGTGGTGTAATGCAGAGCGTGTAGAACTTCTAAGCATGGACTATTTATGGACGCGAGTTCGGGTCCCAATTGGAACCGTTCTTTTTTTTTTTTTTTTTAATTCTTATTTTATGCGATTTTTGAAACATTATAGATTTATAATAATTAATTCACTCACATGAAACATAGTTATAATATAAGCCGAAATCCTGGATCCGCCCCTGGTGACGAAAACAAATCAAACTAACAATGTAAATCTCACAAATATGCCATGGGTGTTTTGACAGACTTTACGCAGAGCTCAGTGAAAGAGTTAGTGTGCATGTTAAACGCTCGCATCGCCGTTGAAATGCTACATTTACTAAAACTGTCAACTGATAAAAAAAATCTCTGGACAAAAATATTAATAATAATAAAATAGACTAAATTGTGCAATAGCATGATCAATTGCATTCATAAATTTGATTTTACAATACATGTTCAAAATAATTCGTTACCAGTACTTTCTGTACTTTGATTTTATAATATAAATGTAAAACAAGAAATTGTGAATTGAGTTCAGGATTTAACTAGGGAAGGAACTATTACATAGGGCGAGTAAACGATATTTCTGGTAGAACAATTGTTCTCACACAAGAAAAGTGAATGCACAAAACAGAAGAGCGAAAGGGAATTAACAGGTTCAATTATCTAGAGTTATTGTTCCTGGGCATTATATAATAATAATAATATAATGTTCAATCTGTGTAAGTCACCACCAGCTGTCTCTGCATGCATTCCATTTTACCTTTAAATTGTTATCATAGGCAATTTCTGGTTTTAATCAATACTATTTAAAGTTGTCTGAATTAGAGGAAGAACTTAAAAGTCTAAATGAAGAATACTTGGTTATTATAATAATAAGCCAAATCCTAGGAATTTCTCCTTTCCCCACAAAGTCTTCAAAAGTTGTCGGTCGCAAAATAAGATGTGTCCAACGTGGTCTATATTAGGGAAATGGTTTATTTTGAAGAGCCTAAAAGTAGAACAATTCCTTAGAAAAGGTTAAAACCCTTTCAAGAATACAACAATTCTGCAGCAGGCAACTATATAGCTCTGAAAACTCGACAAATGAATGTATAATTATTTGTCGAATTTATAACATAGTGGCGAAGGCAGAAATTGCTCATTATGATTAATTTCAACTTTTGCCACATTGTTTTTAAAAGCAGTCTGCTGCATATTTTGTCTTCATGGAAAGGGTTATAGAACGCAGGGGGTATTACTATCTCATGAAACATTCATGTAAGAGAAGGGGGGTAACATCCAAATACAATTAAACTTTTGACTGATGTCTCCTTTTTCCAAAGAAATTTATAAACCCTTTCCCACATACAACAAATCTGTAGCAGACAACATTGAAAACGTCTTGGCAAAAATCTCTATAAATGAAAGTTCATTTATCAAATAGAGTTGAAAATATTGTGGCAAAAGGATAAATTGCTTGTTTTGAGCAATTTCTGCTTTTGACACAACGTTTTAAACAAAAGGACCATGAGGCCCTGGATCGCTCACCTGAGAATGGGCTATTTAAGTCTTAACAGAACATTTTCAATGATTTTCTCTGCCTGTATGTATGTTCTTTTTTTAAATTTGAGGTATCTCAAATCTGCAAATTCTGTAATATGGGCTGAACAGATGGGTTGGGGTGTGTGTGTGTGTGTGTGTGGGGGGGGGGGGGGGGGGGGGGGGGTTGTGGTGGTTAAATAGGCCCACTTACTATCACACTCATTCCAATCACTTAGTTGTCCTCCTCATTAATTATTCACATATTGCCTACAGCATAATCAATGTTAAATGAGTCTTACATCGTTTAATACTGAGACATAATCAACAAAAATGTAGCAGGTGAATTTATTGTTTTTAACCCTTTCCCCGCATGTAATGTCAGCAATATCTGCTTTATATATTACTAAGCCAGTCTATTTTCAACTCTATTCAATAATTATTCTTTCATTGTAGAATTTCACCACATTTAGAGACAAACCTCCATGGCGTATATGGTTTGAACCCTTTACCACATACAGATGCTATTTGCCACCTCTGCAGCAGACAACTTTTGTAAACACTGTGACAAAATGAGCAACTTCTTCTTTTGCCACAATGTTTTCAACTCTTTTCAGTAATTATACCTACATTTATGGAGTTTTTCTTTATTTTTGCCTAGATACTTTCAAAGTCATCTGCTGCAGAATTGTTGTATGTGGGGAAAAGGTTAAGAGTGTCCGGCGCTTGAGAGTGTGAGACCAGGGTACGATCCCCGGGTTTGGTCATTAAGTCATACCAAAGATATTTAACCCCTTCCAAACTGCAGCAGACGACTTTGAAAACATATTGACAAATTATTGGAAATCTCTATAAATGAAAATACAAATACTGAAAAAAGTTGTAAACATTGAGGCAAAGTTAGTAGAAATGGTTTGTTTTGAGCAATTTCTCCTTTTGTCACAATGTTTTCAAAAGACATTTGCTGCAGAGGTGTCAAATAGCGTCTATATATGAAAAAAGGGTTAAAAGGTAGTATTTAATGGCTTCACTCCCAAAAATGGCACTCCGAGTGAGGCTTGAGGGGATATTTTTGTATTGGTCATCTGCTGCAGATTTGTTTGTAGTTATTATTTCATATTATTTAATATCAATAAATCATACTTTTATTTATAAAGATTTTCTATATAATCATATTGGACTTGCTAATTTCAAAGTCGGCTGCTGCAGATTTATTGTAGGGAAAGAGTTTAAGTGATTAATCTAAGCTTCAGGAGCAGAAGCCTTTTAAATTCTAGATTTAGGTACAGCACATTAATTCCTTTTTGTATCAGAATTTACTAAGTGGTTTATGAACTCAAATCATGAATATAGAGATTAACAACTTTGGGCCAGGGCGCGGTTAAACAATTCATGACTTGCGGATTAACAAGCAATTTAAAGCTGTAGATAAGGTGCGTATTTCACGTTCTGAAATCCTTAACCCTTTCCCTCATATAGACGCTTTCCGATGCCTCTGCAGCAGACGGCTTTTTGAAACATAGCGACAAAAGAAGAAATTGCTCAAAACGAACAATTTCTCCTTTTGACACAATGTTTTCCACTTTTCGTCATAGGTTATCCATTCAATTATACAAAATATGTTCAAAGTCGTCTGCTGCACAATTGTCGTATGAGGGAAAGGGTTAATGGACTTCCATTAACCCTGTATTGTGGGTATATATGTAGCTGCTTCAAAAGCATCATGTCACTGACATGATTCTTGTCAGTACCTACAATATAGGGTTTAATTGCTTTCCCACTTATAGATGTCCAACACAACTGCAGCACTGATGACTTTGGAAAACAATTAGAAAATTTGCTCATTTTCCCACACTGTTTTCAGCTTTAATCCTTTCAATAATAACACTTTCATTTTTCGTAACTATCTTTAGTTTTAAACCTTGATGTTTTGTAAAGTTGTCTGCTGCAGATTTGCTGCCAGTTGGAAAAGGTAAATAAGAGAGAAAATGGTTGAGAAATACATGACTGTTACAATACTTCATTCTCCTTATCCAGGCCTCTGACAAGATTAACCCTTTCCCACATACATCTAACCTGTAGCAGAATCGAAAAAACAAAACAAAGAAAATCTCTCTATATATATATATATATATGAAAGTATCATTATTGAATATAGCTCAAAACATTTTGGGTAGAAGGTAAGTTACTATGTTATTATGAGCATTGTGTCCTTTTTGCCCATTATACCCTCAAGAGTGACAGACTGCTTTAAATATGTCAAAATATGGCTGCATGTGTCAGTAAACAGGATCAAATACCTCATAGTTCATACTATTATTTACAGAATTAATAGTCTGGTATTATCAAGTTCAAATATTAAGGACTTTAAGTTCAACAAAAGGTGTATTTTTTTTTACTTTGACAGTCAATATCAGTTTAATCTCCACACTGTAATCAAGGTCTGTCTATAGACTTTAAAATGTTTTACGCTTTCCAAATTGCAGAAGTATTTTAACGCGTCTGTAGCATGAGAATTTTGATGCAGCTCTTGACGCATCTGTAGCATGAGAATTTATTTTAATGCAGCTCTCGACGTCAAAATGCCTCTGTTAACCGTTTTCCACATACAACAAATCTGCAGCAGACGACTTAAAAAACATACCCGAATTTGGAAACTCCCTTTAAATGAAAGTACAGTAATTGAATAGAGTTGAAAACATGGTGACAAAAGGAGAAATTGCTCTTTTTTTGGGCAATTTCTTCTTTTTTCTCCATGTTTTCAAAAAGCTGTGTGCTGCAGCTGCATTGGACAGCGTCTATATGAGGGAAAGGGTTAAGGGAAAGGACAGATGAGCTGGCCATCAGGTCAACCATATATATAGGTTTACAAGTCAATATAAAACACATGTCCATTACTTTAATGGGAATAACATGTGCCATTAAAATTAGCCAGATATTGAAAACAAATCTGCTTTATAATTGCCCTTAATAATATGCTTATACAGCTGCTATATATTTAACATAGGCTGGTCGGTAATATATATATTTGGAATAAATATAGAAAATGGTTATAAATGAATGTATACCTTGCTTAATTGTATTGAGCAATTTGTATATCTTCTTTAGTCTGCAGTCTCAGGCGTCTGAAAGTGTCTATATGTGGGAAAGGGTTAATTGCTGCCTTTCCCACAAAGTATTCAACAAGTCGCTTTCCCATTTGCGGATGCTTTTAAATGCATCTGCAGCAGGCATCTTTTGAAAACATAGTAACAAATGGAGAATTATTTAAGCTCATAGTCATAATGAGCAATTTCTCCTTTTGTAACAATATTTTCAACTTTGTCCAAATATTTTAATTTCATTTGTAGATATACAATGTATTCCATATTTTTGTCTAGTAAATGTTATCAAAGTTGTCTACTGCAGATTTGCTATATAAATAAAATGGTGCTGCATATGGAAAATGTGATGTTAAGAAAACATGATGGGAAACCATGTGCAAGTTCATGATTTTCAATATAAGTCAAGCCAGAGACATCTTAAGCAATTTATTCTTTTGTCACATCATGATTTCAATAGTCACGACATTGATCCACACAGGCACCAGAAAGTGTCTATATGAGTGAAAAGGTTAAAGACAAAATTATATTTTATGTAACTGCATAATTCAGAAATACTATTATAAGATATAAATGCTTGGAATTTCTAACATTACCAAACCTTTATAAAAGACAAAGATTCAGTGTTAATCATGAAAAGTCATTGTGGCAGCAGGTAATGATTGGCCGCACTGACAGCTCTTTTTTCTCGTTCTTTACCATTTAAGTAAGGGCGTATATAATAAAGAAAACCTTTAGAATTCGTTGTCTTCAAACCCTTCCCCACAAACCAAATTTAGCGCTTAACACTAACCCATATACAGACTCTTTCTAGCGCCTCTGCAGTAGATGACTTTAAAATCATAATCTTCGCAAAATGAGAAATTGCTCATATAATATGTATACATATTTTCGAAGTGCAGTATTGTTGTATGTTGGAGAGGGTTAAATATAAATAAGCAATTCTAAGTCAAATAAAAAAAATCCTCTTTAAAAAAAGTTCTATTTGTTGTTTCATTTTGCTGTTGTCTTTTTAGCTCACCTGTGCTCAAGGTGAGCTATTGTGATCGCCTTTTGTCCGCCGTCCGTCATGCATCATCAAGAATTTCTTTAAACATAATCTCCTCTTATTAACCACTGGGTCCATTACAGCCAAACTTCACAGGAATGTTCCTGAATTCCATGCAGAATTCTGGTTGCCATGGCAACAGCAAGGAATTTAAAACAAGAGGGCAATGATGGCCCTAGATTGCTCACATACCTGAATTATGCAATGTGATTTCTAATGCAAAACACATCAAGACAATTATTCTGACAAAGATTCAAATGAAACCTCCAGTGTTAACAAGATTTTCCTTCATTTGGCCTAGTGACCTATAATTTTTACCTAATATATTCGAACATGAACTAGATATGATTAAGACAAACATTCTGACAAAGTTTCAAACTGCTGAAGCAAAAAATGTGGCCTCAGGATTTTAACACTATTTCTCTTCAATTTGGCCTAGTTTTTAACCCAATATGACCCATATTAGAATTGGCCTAGATATCATGAAGACAAACATTCTGACCAAATTTCAAACTGCTGAAGCAAAAATTGCATGATCTAGAGTGTTTACAAGATTTTCTTTCAATTTGACCTTGTGACCAACTTTTTGACTCGACATGACCCATATATCCATATTCTAAATTGAGTTACATATCATCAAGACAAACATTCAGATAAAGTTTCAACATGCTCAAGTTAAAAATGCGGCCTCCAAAGTGTTAACAAGATTTTCCTTCAATTTGGACTAGTGACCTAGTTTTTAACCTGGCATGACGCATATTCGAGCTTGGCCTAGATATCATTCTGATAAGGTTTCAACATGCTCAAGTTAAAAATGCAGCCTCCAGAGTGTTAAAAAGATGTCCCTTCAATTTAGCCTAGTGACCTAGTTTCTGACCTAATATAACCATATTTGCACTTGACCTAGATATCATTTAGACAAATATTCTGACAAAATTTCAAACTGCTGAAGTAAAAATTGCGGCCTCTAAGTGTTAAGAAGGCAATTGTTGACAATGCACGCCGGACGGACGCCGGACAAAATGTGATCACAATAGCTCACCTTGAGCACTTCATGCACAGGTGAGCTAAAAAACTTTGAAAATCTTATAGAACAAAAAGCTCACAGATACGAAAACAAAGTTAGAAAAGCAGCCATTAAAAAGTTGTCTAAATTGATATTGGAAAATTGTTATTTTTGAGCGAAAGGGGTTAGGTAACATTATGAGTGGCTTAAAAAGGTGAATTGAATGCTCAAGATCTACATAATACATTGGATTTGATACTGTATCAATTGTTTCAGAACAATACACCTTAAATTTAGATAAAAGAAAAACTATGTCTAAAACATGTGTCAGAACTTGACAAGAATGCCAGTCAACCCTTTCCCAAATGCATACACATTACGTTTGACACATCTGCAGCAGACAAAATTTAAAAACATGGCATAATAGCTTGTAATTATGACAAGATTCAATGATTTTCAATATAAAATAAACCGCTTTATAGATTTACTAAAATTTTAACAAGATGTTTTCAAAGTTGTCTGAATCAGATTTGTTGTACAATGGGTATATGTTAATTGATATTAAATTTTTTGTTGGTCATTTTAAAATTGTCAACCCTCTGTATGTCTTAACCCTACTAAACACAAACAAACACCTATTGCATGGGCAAGACCGTGATAGAACTCGGCCATGGCACGGCGATAACGAGCACACCTCTTCAATATGTGTATTTGTATATGCTTGAAGACAAATGTTCGTTGCTATACTGCTTACTGCAGAGAATTTCAATTGGCTTACTGTGGAGGACTTTCAATTGCTATATAGAAATCATACAAGAGAAAGTTGATGCAAGGCATCAATGTCGCCGGAAAAGACTGCATTGATTAATTTTTTAACACACATGTATTCTTGACTTTCATTAGTCTAAACATACACATAATGTTTTCATAAGGACTAATTCCAGGATTTTTGAAATTCCACATAGATCTACAAATTTCAGGATATCTTTTGGTCAGGATTTTGGATGTTTTGTATTTGTCAATAAAACCACAACAAATTAATACATTTTGGGATTTAAATCTACCTGCAATAAAAAGCTATTAAACCCTTTCCATGTCTGAAGCAACAATGAAAACCTTTAAATGCTTAAAACATTGAGAAAACGGTTAAATTGCTGAAGACATTAACTTCCTCCTTTTTAATAATAATTATAATAAATATTTCACAGATGTTAAAATTTATCCTCATATGTTTAAAAAGTAGACCACACTTGAAACAACATATCAGCTAAATTGTTTATATAAATCGTTGATGCATACAATATATGTTTGGCGCAAGAGAAATGCCAGTTGCGAGTCCCATTACTATTTAATAGGTGGCAAGTATGAAATTAATTGGGTGCGAAAGAGCAGTTTTTCTTTATTTCTAAATCTATTGTTTATCAGAGTTTGTTCTTCTCTTAATTTGTTTCAAGCCAAATAAACATATAATATCACATATATTTAATCATTTAAGTGTGTAATATTAGCTATCTATCTGTAATAAGGTGTTTGAGCATTTTTTCAAAATGTTGACCTTTGTTTCAAGATCGAGTCGAGTGTCAGACATCGAAGAAAGTGAATAAAAAATCAGGCAAAGCTTTAGTGCATGTTTTATTCCACTGCATTCGAGAGAAAAAAGCATTTCTATAGTATATTTCTTTCTCCTACATTCGACCCATGCACTCGATTCGTGACGTTTAAGAAATCAATTTGTCGTGCGACATTTTTTGTCTGCATAAGTCACTTTTCTAAGTTTACATTTTACTTCCGGTTACTTCGCTTTGTTTACATTTTGGCAATATGAAATTAGGTCACAAACTGAGGAAAAAGCGTTTCGACGTTGGACACGACCGATAAACAGGCTTATATTTGAGACATATTTTCACAAAAAAAATTCTTATTTGTTTCTGTTACCAGTTTATGTTGATACTTATCTATTAAAAGGAGAATTCGACGTGACTTACATAAAAGCAAGCAGGTGCGCACATTGGTTAACGCACACACAGTAAGTACAGTAGTATATAGTAGCGTGTGCAAAATTTACAAATCTATGCGGGCGGTACTCGGTAGTGACGTAATCAACAGTTCTAGGTTAGAAACAGTTCATATTTTAGATATACACGAGTTAACATTATCAAATGAATTCTTCACAAATCAAGACATATTTTTGAACATGAAAATAACATTCAGTAAGTTAACATTACTATTGAAAGTAGAATTTGACGTGATTTTTATTTCAATATATCTCAATATTGACATATAGCAGTTGGTTGCAAGTCTAGCAGGGACCACATTTGTCTTCGTAAATAAGACAAAAACACTTAAATGCAAGTCAACAAAATGAAACTAAAAATACCTAAAACATCGAAATGTTTATTCCATTTTAGATGTGTCATTACTTAGTGTTTTTAAACAAACACAATTGTAATATGTTCAATACATCTTAATGTGTTTCTTTCCAATAATTATCCCTCCTCCCATGTGATTTCCGAAAAGCTATTAAAAATAGAAGTCGCGGGCTTCTGCCCGGCGACTAATAAATTCTGATTCATTCAGATCAATATATAAAGAAATAATTTACGAAAGATTTATATAAATTAATTAATGAAAGATTTATATAAATTAATTCATTCCTTTTTTATAACACAGAAGTTCTCCCTTGAAGCATCAACTTATAACTTTGTTGTTGTTTAATGGTATTTTATGCTGCCTTCAACATATTCTGTTACATTTCAGCAATTACTGGGTAACTAGCGAGTCAGTCATTACTAAATGCTAACCCCAAAATGTTGATTGCCAAGGTCAGGAAATGCCATTACTACCATTATTAAAGTCTATGGTATGAACCTGCCAGGGCTCAAGCCCGAGACCTCCCGCTCCTGGTATCAACTACCAATATAATTACAACATGGATGTATATTTGTCAGGGTTAACCGTATAGATAAGGAGTAAATAAGCATTTGCTCCATAATATCTCCATTATAAAATGACCATACACTTATACTGGTGTTTTCAACTAAAATTGATTGTTTGGTGTTTTATTCCGCTTTCAACAATTGTTCTGTTATTATATCAGAGCATTTCCTGGGTAAGTTACCAGTAACCAGTACTGTAACTACAGGTCCATTTATCCTGACACAAGTCAGTTAGTCGAAATGCTAAACGTCGCAATCAAGAGAGCCAAGAAGGGTAGCCATTACTGCCAAGTTACTAAACTAAAAAGTGTACCAAAAATGCACTCTCTTTTCTGAAATGTTTTTTAAAAACAAATGGCTACTGCAAAGTGCAAAGGATTGGTGTCAAGTTGTTAGCATTTATAAGGGAAAGGGGTTTATAATTATCTAGTATTATTGCAAACCCCACAATTGGCCATTATGTCATTCTAATAGTTAAATACATTTCTTTTATAATTTTACATAATATATACTATTATAAATCCATGTAAAATACAATATTATTGGCTGATCTTAATATAGATCTATGTAAACATAAACAATAAAACAGACCAAAATTGTTTTTATGAAATAAGGCAAAACTATAATATTCAACAAAACTCTCAACATAGTGCTTCATATTATAATTACAGTAGGTGACCGTTAGCACAGGTTTGACTGTACATTTTACTCTATCTCACATTATAAAGATGCGTTTTGATCGGTCTGCAGCAGACAATTTTGGAAAACATTATGACCATTTTTCGAACTCATTTAGATGGATGTCATTATACTTTCATTTAAAGAGAGTTTCCATAGTTTTGCCCAGATGTTTTCAATGTCATCTGCTGCTGATTTGTTGTATGTGTGAAAGGTTTAAGTACTGTATAGTTTGTTTAAGTTATACCAATCAGCATTTCCTTAAACTCCCTGTTTCTCAGATACAACACATCTGCTGCAGAACACTTTGAAAAGATCAAGGCAAAAACATGGACAGTCTCTTTGCATAAAAGTACATGTATTACTATTGAAAAGAGTTAAAAACATTGTGGCAAAAGGAGAAACTAAGATCAGCATGAGCAATTACATCTTTTGTCCCAATGTTTTAAAAGTAATCTGCTGCAGATGCATTAAAATGGTGCTGCATGACGGGAAAAGGTTAAAAATCTATATATCTTTTCTAAGTCGCACAAATTTATATATATACGCATTCACTGATTGACAAGTTTCATGTATAATGTACATATAAATTGTATCATTAATGTTGAATATCTTCGCTTCAAACACTTATTTTATATAATCAATTCTTTCACTCAAATATACCCCTTTTAACATTTTCCCCCATACAGATGCACTTTGAAGTATCTGCACCAGAATACTTTTGACAACATTGTCATAAAGGTGAAAGTAAAGTAAATCTCTATAAGTGAAAGTATAATTAACAAGAGATTCACATTGTCAAAATGTGCTTACCCGAAGTCGGTACTAACAAGCATTTCGTGTTCAAGGTTACTATGTTCTTAACCCTTTCCCTCATACGACAATTCTGCAGCAGACGACTTTAAACGTATTTTGTCAAAACATAGAAAATCTCTATAGTTGAATGGATAACCCATGACAAAAAGTGGAAAACATTGTGGCAAAAGGATAAATTGCACGTTCTGTGCAATTTCTTCTTTTGTCACTATGTTTTCAAAAAGCTGTCTGCTGCAGAGGCGTCAGAATGCGTCTATATGAGGGAAAGGGTTAACCTTTGAACAGATGACCTCAAAACCAATATAATTTTATATGTGTCATCTTCTGATCATGCCTGACCTCCTTGACAAGTTTGAATACTGTTACTAGCTCCTAAAGTATTATCCAGCTATCTATCTAAAAAACTTCCATAAAACTTCCGTCTTCCGATGGAGGGAGTCAGACAGACATGTTCAAAACAACAGTAACCCACTCTCTCTTCTTCAAAATAGGGGAGAGCCGTTATGATAATTATTGAATAGAGAAGGAAATTTAATTCTGACAAAAGATTTTTTTTATCTTATTATGATCTTTCTTTTTATCACAAAGTTTACATAGGATAGTTTGCTGCACTGCATCTGGGAAAGGGTTTAGGGACCTTTTTATCCTGACAGTGACAAAAACACCTAATGCAAATGACATTTATGGTTTTAATTGTAATATATCATTGCTATTCAATTTTATTTCATAGGTGTAACACCTACTTGTCAATACATGTTCCCCACTGCCTTTAACCTTAACCCTTTCCACCATACAATCAATCTGCAGCAGACGACTTTGAAAACATAGTGATAAAAACATGAAAAATCTCCATAAATGATATCTTAATTAATTGTTAAATAAAGTTGAAAACATTGTGGCCAAAGGAGAAGTTGCTCATTATAAAAGTCGTCTGCTCACCTTGCTATTGCATCGAAATGCGTCTACCCCCTTTCCCTCATACGACAATTCTGCAGCAGATATTGACTTTGAACATATTTTGTCCATGGCAATAATAGAAAATCTCTATAATGGAATGGATAACCTATGACTAAAAGTGGAAAACATCGTGGCAAAAGAAGAAATTACTTGTTTTGAGCAATTTCTTCTTTTGTCACTATATAATGTTTTCAAAAACCGTCTGCTGTCAGAAAGCGTCGATATGAGGGAAAGGGTTATCAATCTGCAGCAGGGCAACTTTGAAATGATAAAGTCTAAAATATAAAAAGATCTCTTGAAATGATAGTATGATAATGAACCGAGTTGAAATAATTGGGGCAAATGGAGAAATTGCTCATTTTGTCTGCTACACATGCAATAGTTATTTTATCATTTATAGTGATTTTCCATAATTTTGTCTTGTTGTTTTCAAAGTCATCTGCTGCAGAATTGCTGTATGTGGGAAAGGATTAAAAAAGTGTGGAGTTTAGGTGAAATAACTCTATGATGATCAATTCAAACTTTCTTGCACTAATTAATGATCAGCAAATTCTCATGTTCCAAAAATGCTAACATCAGTCAGTTTAAATTCTATAAAACAATTTGGTACTCTAATTCCTTGTCAAAATCAAAAGGAAACGTGACAAACTGTAAATTATATGATCAGAATTAGAGTTATGGCAAAAACGTTTTATGAACACTGTGTACATAGACCATGTAAACATTTTCTGAAAGAATTTTAAAACTGTTAACCCAATTCTATATTATGAAATTTATGTTCCCAGGTCATAAATATTTTAATCGTTTCCGAAGTTCAGATGCATAATTTGGTCTGCAAAAGATGACTTTTGAAAATGGTGTGATGAAAGGAGCTCTTGCTTTTATCATGAGCAAATTTTTCTTTGGCCTTGTGTTTTCAACTGCATTCAGGAATAATTCTTTCATTTATAGAGACTTTCCATATTTCCAATATACTTTGTTTAATGTGGGAAAGGGTTAGAGTTTGAACATTGAATGGAAGTATTATAAATTGTTACAGAATTTAGAACATGCAGCCGTCTATATATAGGAATAGGAGTAGGAGAAATTTAAGTTTTATAATTAATACAGAGTCAAAGATATTGTGAGAAAATTAGGAACTGTTTGATTTGAATAGATAGAATAAAGAAATCCTACAAAAAAAGTTTTCTTAGAATAGAAAAATCACCGTTCCCACGGTGACACACAGCAAAAAACTTTTTAAAAAATCTAGACAAAAAAATAAGCAAATCTGCATAATATATGGGCAACTTGCTCTGGATAGGGGATATGAGGTGGGGGCATAGAAAAGGGAAGATTTGCTCAATCATCTGGTTAACCCTTTCCCACCTTTAGATGCAAGACTGCAGCAGCGACTTTTCAAAGTTGTCTGCTACAGTTTTGCTCTATGTTGGAAAGGGTTAAGTTATGTAAATAAAGAACGCGGAAGATAAATTACAACCCGACTAGGATAGTTCACTAAAATTCATGTATAATATTCATATTAACCTTTTCCCACATGCACTCATTTTGCGTCTGCAGCAGATGACTTTTGAAAACTGCCAATTACTGTCTTAATATAACTTGTTATTCTGTTACTACAAGATGTATTCAATAATTATATATATTCATGCATATGTATACTTTCATTTATAGAGGTTTTCAATATTTTTTGTCTAGATGTATTTGAGGTTGTCTACCGCGGATTAGTTGCATATATAGGAAAGGGATGACACAGTCATGTTTATTTTGCTTTTAAAACCTTAATCGGATATTGTATATTTTACAAGTTTCATCATTATTATAGTTCAACAACAACATTTATCTTTATTATTTACTCATGAATAGCCATGCATAAGTTTGTCAAATACCTTCTCCAAGCATGACGAAATCCATATTTCCCACAAATAACAATTCAGCAGCAGATGACTTTTTGAAAAACCTTGGGAGAGGATCACCCAAGTCAAGGAACGTTTATTTTGAGCCAAATTATTTTCAAAAACAGTACTTCTGTACAATAAAGGTTTTAACAATACAGTTACACCTGACCCTGGCCGCCATGTTTTTTGATGGATTGGAATAAATTCAACCATATAGGGTCACCAAAATAGGGGCAGTAAATTTTGACGAGAAGATTTTTTAAAATTTTAACAACATACTTATATTATATATATATTAATTATAAGGAAACCTGCCCTGGCCGCCATATGTTTTATTAATGGATCAGAATAATTTTAAAAATTCTTAGAAGGAAGATATATGTGATATTCATTTTGAAAATATAATTATTTAAAACACGTTTAAATATGTAGACACATTTTGACACATCTGCAGCAGAACACTGTTGAAAACTATGTTGCAAAAAGGTTAGAAATGGGGCACATTATGAGCAATTTCTCCTTCAAGTATTGCCGCGATATAGTTCAATAATTGTATTACATTTTTAGCTTGACTATTTAAAGAATATGAGAGCTAATTATTATGTAGTCACTTGTGCGTCGGCGTCGGCGTTGCAACTTTGGTTAAAGTTTTGCATGCAAGATTTTTTCTCAAAAACCAAAGATGGTATTGCTTTGAAACTTCACACACTTATTGGACATCATCAAATAACCTTGCAGGACAAGTCCCAAAACTCTAAAATAAAATTTGACACAACTACCGTATATACTCAGTTATAAGTCGCCCTCGTCTATAAGTCGCACCCCCTACTTCGAGGCCTAAAGTCTAGGGTTTGATGATTGACCCTCTTATAAGTCGCAGTTAGATTTTTGATTTTTTTCACGTCAAAACCCTATGACAAGCAGCGAGATATAACCCAAGTCATCATGATCGAGCATCAGATTTTTTGTTTAAAACATTCATATAATGTCCAATTAGTTTTATGTAAGCATTGATTTATAGTCTAAATAGATTTTACTATCATAAGAAGCGAGATATATAACCTTAAGTCATCAAGATCGAGCATCAGCTTTTTGTTTACATTATTTGAACATACAATGATGTCCAACTAGTTTTAATTTGTTTTATCTAAAGAGATTTACTGGGGAATACATAAACCGGTTTTGTCCGGTCACAAAAGGCCCCAGGTTATGTGAAAACACACTCGTCTTGATTAACCCTTTGTTTTATCTATGGTAATATAGCTCTCATTTATGGAGTTTATTCCCGATATTGTCAATTTGTTTCCAAGGTCGTTTGCTGCAGATTTGTTGTATGCGGGAAAGGGTTAACTGAAGGGGTAGAGGGTAGATGGAGGGAAAAATCGGCGTTGCATAACTGAAATTAATTCGCATACAGTGATAATCTGCTAACTCAGATTAAATTCGTCCTTTTCCCATGATGTTTCTGAGGCAGCTGAAAACTTTTGAAAACATTGCTAATTTCCCCTTTGTTTGATAATATAGCTTTCGTTTATGGAGTTTGTTCACCCTTTTTAATAAAAATCCACGGTTCAGCGACCTCAATTCTAACAGTCAAATAATTCTAACACAACTGTCGCGTGTAAACCACACAGGTTTAAATTATCATCAAGCTAAAGGTGTTACATGTAAAATTACCCGAGGTCAAATTCTGCAGACGTGTACGTATTAATAGAGTGTGTAAAAACCGATAATTGCATTGTTAGCAGTTTGTATTTAATACACTTTAGCTACAGTTATTGTCTTTGTTACGACTCTCAAATACTGCAGATGTATCACAGTGGTAAAAGCCGATAATTGCATGTTTATCAGTTTTTACTTAATACACTTTAACGTCAATTATTGACCGTGTTAAATCACCCCGTGTGTAGTCTTGGGATTGTTTGTGGATTAATTATGACAATTTTGGTCCGACTTTTTTATCTCTTTAATTGGATCTGTGTTTGTTTTTTGCTTTCTAATGGTTTAATTTGGTACCATCACCCATGCAGGCCAAAATCACGGTGAAATGGGTCTTGTCGTGGCCATTATTATGGCTTCTTTTTATCACCTTCTGCAAACATGGACTTTCTAATTTAGATTTGACAGCTACTTGTGTACGTGTCTACACAATGACAAATTATCACTTTCCCGCATGCAACAATTATGTACAAGGCTACTTTGAAAATATCAAGGCAAGAAACATCGTGGATAAAGGAGAAATTGCTTATTGCAAGCAATTTTGAGTTAGCATTAACATTTCAAAATTCGGATGGGAAGCCTCAATATATGGTAATAAGGGTTAATAAGGGTTACAAATCAATGACTTTTTGTTTAAAATAAAAACAACACTTTATCCTGAAATATAAATTAAAGTTTATTACATTATTTTTTCAATCACATATAAAGTGACATACGACCTAGTAACAGTATTATGGTCTGTATATTTACGCATCTGGACTTGAGCTCCGCAATTTATATTTTCACAAAATTCAAAATGGCTTCCAATCGAGCTGAAATCGAAACAATAACTTGGAACAAATGACTTTTTAAATGTACATTCATAAGTTATATATTTTTTCTAGTGTTTGTTTTTATAAACAAATCAATTCTATAAGATATGTTTCTTTCAATCAAACTTGATTTATTCTGTTAAATCATCATTTAAGTCGCCCTTTTTATCAATGACCGGCCTGCACAGTTTTTGACGATCGGTGAATTGGAGGGTAATTTTTTCTGAATTTTTGCTTGACCCTCTTATAAGTCGCTCCCCCCACTTCACTTTCGATTTTGAAGGTAAAAAAGTGCGACTTATAACCGAGTATATACGGTATGCCCCTTTTTGGACTTAGAAAGTTTGGTTGAAGTTTTGCATACAACTACATTAAGAGTCCATATCTCTGTATTTACTTGATGCATCATGCATTGAAACTTTATACAATCCTCCCCAACCATCACACCAATGTAGATTATCAAATTTTACCTGCATTTAATTACTGCAAGTTATAGACCTTTTCGGACTTAGAAATTCTGGTTAAAGTTTTGCTCGCAAGAACATTTAAAGAGTCCATATCCTAGTAACTACATTGTACATGTTCTTGATGCATTGCATTTAAACTTTATACAACCCTTTTCAACCATCACACCTATAAAAACAATCAAGTTTGATAACTCTTCCCAGCATATAATGCAAATTATGGCCCTTTTTTAACTTAGAAATTCTTGTTAAAGTTTTGCATGCAAGGTACTTTCATGGATATATCTCCGTAATCACTAATGACATTGACTTGAAACTTCATTCATGACTTAAGTGGTGTCAGACAGTCAAGTTAGATAACTCTTGTATGAATTTTAAATGTATATAAGTACAATAATTGAATAGAGTTGAAAACATGGTGACAAAAGGAGAAATTGCTCGTTTTGAGCAATTTCTTCTTTTGTCGCCATGTTTTCAAAAAGCCGTCTGCTGCAGAGGCGTCAGAAAACGTTTATATGAGGGAAAGGGATAACATGACATTGTGCAGGACAAGACTGTCTCATCTGTAGGTCGAAAGCGACTAGACCTTTCATAATAAAAGTGACACAATAGTAAACAAACACTTTACTTTTTCTTTGTACATGATATAATGTCCAGTCCTGTTTGGTAGAAGTTACCAAGCACCTAAGCAATGCTGTTGATCATACTATAAAACCCTACAGTAACTGCTATAACCTTTTCGCACAATTACGACAAATCTGCAGTAGACGACTTTGAAATGATCAAGGCAAAAATATAGAAAATCTCTACAAATGATAAATATGATTATTGAATACTTTTAAACTCATTGTGGCAAGGGGAGAAATGATTTCAAAAGTTGTCTGCTGCAGAGGCGTCAGAAAGCGTCTATATGTGGAAAAGGGTTAAGAAATAAGTTAAACCCTTTCCCATATGTAGACAGTCCCTTTAACGCATCTGCAGGAGATGACTTTTGGAAACATTGTGGTTAAAGGAAAATATGCTTGTAATGAGCAATTTCTTCTTTTGCCATAATGTTTTCAACTCCATTCAATAATTAATAATTAATTTATAGGTTTTTCATATTTTTGCCTAGATATGTTTTCCAAGTCATATCTGCTGCAGGTTTGATGTAGGTGGGAAAGGGTTAATAAAGGTGCAAAAAACACCCATAAATGTGTCTGTGTCACTCATCATATTTTCTCACACAGCTATTTGGAGCAACCTGCTTTTACCATAACCTCTAGAACATCAACAACACAGTAGGAACAGGCTTTGCCTGATAAGCCTTTTGATTTTAACACTGTCAGATAACCTCAGTAAAATACAAAGCATTCATGATCAACAGCTGTCAAGAGTCGGCAATCAAAAGGCAGCAGTCAGTACAGTTAAATAGGAGTCTAATATGACGGATCCTGATTCTCTGAGGCTTAGCAATAGTATAATTGTTTAAGGTTTCTTTTACTGTTCCCCCTCCCCCACTTGCAAAACTGCTTTGTCTTGAATATTGTCTTTAAATAACAGTGTTATATAAATATATAGATTTCTTAAACCCTTTTCAACATACAACAATGATATACAGCAGATATCTTTGAAATTACAATAATTATATTCAACACGACAAAAATAATGGAAAATCTCTACATATGAAAGACTATTGAACAGAACTATGAGCCATTTCTCCTTTTGCCACAATGTTTACACAGGGACTGAAATAGACACACAAATGGGCCACGTCACACAAAAGCTGACCTTCACAGATTCTGAAATGAATGGCAATACAATATGTACTGTAGTTATTATCAAACTAGGATGAGGTGGGCCAAAACGGGCCAAAATGGGGCAAATTGTAATAATTTATACAAATCTATAAAATTATGTTTTTCCTTATCTCTTTCCCACATAGAAACATTTCTGCGGCAGACAATTTTATAAGCATGAAGACAAAAATTAAATAGAAGTACACATGTAATTTGTTTTTGAAAAGGGGTACGTAACTTAACTCATTATGAGCAAATGTTTTAATGAGTAATCTGCTCCAGATGCAATCATAAATATGGGTCTCTGAGACTGATGCATGTGAGTTAAACAGCTAGATGTGTTTTTCGAAGATTAATGTAAACCCCTCTATCAGTATGGAGTTGAATTGATTGCCAAAACGTTATCTAATCAGTGAATTTTGGCATATAAATGGCAGACAGATTTTATGAGTGTTTCGACCTTCCTGCATGTTTGAAGCACTGAAATTAAGTAGGAGTCGGCAGAATGCAGCTTCAAATCTGCATGCATGCATGCATGTGGTTTTTTAACCCTTTTCCCGATACAGATGACACTAATACCACCTCAGCAGCGGACATCTTTTGAATACACATTGAGGGGAAAAAAGGACATTTATCTGCTTTTTAAACCGTGGATCGTCTAACATCCAACTTTTGTCATGTTTTCTTTTCTTTTCTTTTCTGAAAACCATTTAGAGATGCATGAATCTATTAATGAAAAGATTAACCCTTTTCCAAAAACAGACACTTTCCGACACATTAATTTGCTGAACAGACAACTTATGAAAACATAGTGTTGCATATTAAGGAAAAATTGCTCATGTTTCTCCTTTTGCCACAATGTTTTCAACTCTATTAAATTATTATAATTTCTTTTACAGATTTTTCATATTTTTGCAAATTTATATATGTTAATTCAAAGTCACATGTTGCTGATTTGTTGTATATACATGTGGGAAAGGGTTAACTTTTTTCTGACAGACCTACTTTAGAAATCTTATTTACAGTCACACTGTGTTTAATCTACAACGGTAGAAGGAGGTTTGGAAATGTCCAACCTGATCACAACCGCTACACATTTGTGAGTTTATGTTACTGTTTAATAAGAGACAACGAGTTCGGAACCATGAGTTAAATGTGTAATGGTACGTAACTTTAGTAAACTTCCAAATGGTTACACAAACTTATTCAAATCTTGATGACTATACCCATTCCATAACAACTGAAGAAAATGTGTAGCGGCAATAATCGGACATTTTCAAACATCGGTCTACCATTGTAGATTGCAAACAGTGAGTTTGGAGTTCTTAAAATCAAAATGGGAATGGTCTAAACATAGTGCATAATACCTCGATCCATGCATTGTTCTTAATGCCCTAATGTCGCTGGCATCTATATAAAAACCTTCATTCATTGGTAATTTACAGGGATTATATCAACCATTTAAGTTTCCCACAATATTATACAACTTATCGTCAGAAATCCTAGGAAAACATTATAAATGGAAATTCTGTATTTTATAAGGGCAAGATTAATTATTGAATAGAGTTAAACTGGAAATAAATTTGTGGCATTAACTCTTTCCCACATACAGACGCTTTCTGACGCCTCTGCAGCAGACGACATTTGAATACATTATGTGACATAATGAGCAATTTCACCTTTTGCCACAATTGTTTTTCTCATATTATTATTATATTAATCGAAATTTTTCAAATGTTGCCAAGATGTTTTCCAAGTCGTCTGCCACAAATTTGTTGCATGTGGATAAAGTTTAATGTAGAAATTGCTCAATTATATGACATTACAACAAATCTTCAGCAGACAACTTTTTTTTAACATAATTATATCTACCTCGGCACAAATATGAAACAATATCTGAAATGAAGGTTACTGGTATAATAAGTCACAAAGTGAATAAGAGTTGAACATATTGCGGCAAAGGAGAAATTGCTCAACCTTTGAAATCAAAGTACATGTATATATGAATAGATAAAATAAATTGCTGCACAGTCTACTGTTTTCATAACTTTCATCATGTGTTTCCAATGAAATTCAAAGCCTAAAATAAGCATATCATGACTCAGGATGTAACCTTAACCCTTTCCCTCATATAGACGCTTTCAGACGCCTCTGCAGCAGACGGCTATTTGAAAACATAGTGACAAAGGAAGAAATTGCACAAAACGTGCAATTTCTTCTTTTGCCACAATGTTTTCCACTTTTTGTCATAGGTTATCCATTCAATTATGGAGATTTTCTATGTTCGGTTTTGACAAAATACGTTCAAAGTCGTCTGCTGCAGAATTGTCGTATGAGGGAAAGGGTTAATACAATTTAAAATCACTTTTGAAACACCTGTGGCAGATGATTTTTTAAAATATTAGGGGAAAAAAGAAACAAGCAAGTAACCTTTCGAGTAAACAATTTGGGAAAATAAATCGTAGAAAAATAGAAATTTTTCAGTCTAAATTATATAAATATCCCTTTTCCCACATTATTTAATAATTTTTTGAAAGTTGGTCTCCACATATAATTGCTTTACTGTTGCCTCTGCTGCAGTGAGCAAACAATGTTACAAAAGGAGAAATAGCTCAATACAAGCAATTTCTCCTATTGCAACATTTTTATCAATTTTTATTGCATATGGTAACTATACCTTCATCATTTTTAGAGAGTTTTGCCAAGATGTTTTCAAAGTCATTTGCTGCAGATTTAATTGTTGTATGTTGGAAAGGGTTAAATACATTTTTTATACTTGAACAGAGGACTAGATAAGGTCAGGAGTAAATAGGTCTTTCTGATATGATGTCTCTCTTAGCACTCATTAAAACCTATGTTGTAGGTACAACAGAATCGTCTCACTGAAACAATTATTTTGTCTACCGAAAACATAGGTTTTAGAAGTCAATTAAGGATTATAGAACATGAAATACGCTCCTAATCTTACTTTTAAGAGCAAATATGAATTGTTTTTTGTTTTATTTTAGAAAAATAGAAGGAACTATAAAATAACCTACCATGCCTTAAGATTATAATGACTTTACATGTCAAAATTCTTTTCATACTTTCATTCATGTCTATTATAAAGAAATGAATAAAAAGTATTGAGTAAGGTGTTTGCTGTTTTAATTTGTTGTAAAGTTGGAAGACTCCAGACAGGGGTTTTTTACCTTATATAAAAGGGGCCGTTTAACGGCCCCTTCCCCTCGGAAAATAAGCATAGTTTTTCCCCTAAAAATATAAATTCCCCTCGGATAAAAAAAAAAAAAGAAAAACATTTTTTTTTATTTTTTTTTTTTCATATTTAACTTTTGAACATTAGCTTAAATCTCATTTATCTTTCCACAATGAACAGAATACAATTTGACTCAAGGTGTAGGCTTGGTGCTGAAATACTTGATATTTTGATGAGAATTAAAGTTGCCCTTAGAGAATATGACCCAAAAACTGCTGTGACAAGATGGATGTTGTCTTGACTAATTCAGAAGGGCCCGGCCGGGTAGCTCAATTGGTAGCGTATCTGACTCGTGATCTGGAGGTCACGGGTTCGATACCCGGTTGCGGCGACATTCTTTCGGGCGATTTTTCCATCGCCTCTCACCTCTGATCTATGTGAGAAAGTAGTCAGTGGCTTCGAAAGAATGTTGTGTAAGTACTGGTGTAGGAAAGCCAGGAAAACATGGGTAGGTGCACTGACCGCCGTGATATGACCAAAGCTGTTGAAAGCGGCGTTAAACTCCAAACAAACAAAAACTAATTCAGAAAAGACCCCATACTTTGCCATATGGAGCCAGAAATTGAAACACAGTTTCTAAACTATGTTGTATATCTGACAGGCTCAGCAGCTTCTTTTCACAGCATGTTTTGGACCATGTTTACATTACATTCATGATTGACCATAGCAGTGTATTGCACTATTGTAGTTCACATTGCGTTGCTTAAAGTTAAAGTTCTAATAAGTTGTTTTCTCATTTAGCAAGTAACAAAAAATAGCACTTGCGAAAAAATGCAAGTAGAAAATCTTGCTAATTTCAACCCTTGACAGTGGTATAGTTTAAGTGAACTGGATTATGATAATCTAGTGGAGGAGTTCAATAACATGAAAAATAGACAGATGGCCTTGTAATGATAAAAGTTAAACATGCACATTATACTAGTTTACAATTTTTCCCCTTTTTTCTAAAACGCCGCGAAATTTTCCCCTTCTCAAAGGCCCCAGGCCCCTTCCCCTTTTTCAGAAAAAAACCCCTGCAGTGGCAGAAATTGACAACAAAGAGGGTCCCTGAGTATTTACAGCGTAAATTCAAACATGTACATGTAAATTTCTTCTCTGAATTATATAATTAAGGCTTGATCAAATAAAGTATAGAAATTAAACCATCCCCTTGATTTATTTTTTAAAACACCCGATGCCAAATTATTTAGCAAATGTTAATCCTTTCCCGCATGTAGACGCTTCCTGAAGCACATGCAGCAGATGACTTTTGAAAACATTTTGGCAAATGGAGAAGTTACAGCTAAAACAAGAAAATTCCTCCATATGCCCAGGGACATAGATATCAGAAGTTATCTACGTCCCTGATATGCCAAAACATTTTTAACTGTTTTCAATTATTAATTAATCTTTCAGTTATAGAGATTTTACATGTTGTTGATTAAATGTTTTCAAAGTCATTTGCTGCAGCTTTGTTGTATGTGGGAAAGGCTTAACCCTTTCCCTCATATAGACGCTTTCTGACGCCTCTGCAGCAGACAGCTTTTTGAAAACATAGTGACAAAAGAAGAAATTGCACAAAACATGCAATTTCTCCTTTTGACACAATGTTTTCCACTTTTAGTCATAGGTTATAAATCCATTCAATTATAAAGATTTTCGATTTTTTGACAAAATACATTCAAAGTCGTCTGCTGCAGAATTGTTGTATGAGGGCAGGGTTAAATCAAAAGCAGCAATAAATTGCTCAAGCAGCATGATGATGTACGATATGACCATTAGAAAAGAGATTTTCATTTCCCATGATTAACTAGAAATATCACTGAAGATGATAAATACCCCCAAAACAGCACCTTGACTCAAAATATGGTTTACGACCGACCAACAAAAGGGCCATAACTCTGTAAACAAGAAAAAGTAACAAAGGGCAATAACTCTGTATTTAGATTAAATAGAGTTATGGTTTCTGTACACTGCACTTTCTCTCAATGTGTTGTATCATCCTATGAAGTTTTATTAAATTCCAACAATTAGTTTTAAAGTTATGCTCCGGACAAGACTCTACGAATATGAAAAAGTAACAAACGGCAATAACTCTGTCATTATGTAAAGTAGAGTTATGTTTCTTGTACACTGCACTTCCTCTGATTATGCTCTACCATTATATGTAGTTTTATTAGATTCCATCTATTAGTTATTAAGTAATTCTACGGACAAGAAAAAGTAACAAAGGGCAATAACTCTGTATTTAGATAAAATAGAGTTATGGTTCCTGTACACCGCACTTCCTCTCAATGTGTTGTATCATCCTATGAAGTTTAATTAAATTCCAACAATTTGTTTTAAAGTTATGCTCTGGACAAGACTCTACGAATAAGAAAAAGTAACAAAGGGCAATAACTCTGTAATTATGTAAATTAGAGTTATGGTTCTTGTACACTGCACTTCCTCTGATTATGCTCTACCATTGTATGCAGTTTTATTAGATTCCATCTGTTAGTTATTAAGTAATTCTCCGGACAAGAAAAAGTAACAAAGGGCAATAACTCGGTATTTAGATTAAATAGAGTTATGGTTCCTGTACACTGCACTTCCTCTCAATGTGTGGTATCATCCTATGAAGTTTTAATAAATTCCAAGAATCAGTTTTAAAGTTATGCTCTGGACAAGACTCTACGAATAAGAAAAAGTAACAACGGGCAATAACTCTTTATTTAGATTAAATAGAGTTATGGTTCCTATACACTGCACTTCCTCTCAATGTGTTGTATCATCCTATGAAGTTTTATTAAATTCCAACAATTAGTTTTAAAGTTATGCTCCGGACAAGACTCTACGAATAAGAAAAAGTAACAAAGGGCAATAACTTTGTATTTAGATAAAATAGAGTTATGGTTCCTGTACACCGCACTTCCTCTCAATGTGTTGTATCATCCTATGAAGTTTCGTTCAAATCCTATGTTGCATTGTTAAGATATGGTCCGGACAAAATATGGCTTCCGACCGACCGACCGACCGACCGACATACCGACCGACCGACCGACCGACCGACATACCGACCGACCGACCGACCGACCGACACAGTGACTCCTATATACCCCCCCAAAACTTTGTTTTTTGGGGGTATAATAATTCTCTTTTAAATATGCAAATTTCATTTATTCAGATATTTAGTTCTTTTCTAAAGATCATAATTTATGTTTAGTTTACAATTTAATATGTCTTGAGAAAGGAAGAAGGGATAACATTTGTTCTTTTTACTGCTTTACCCTTTCCCATATATACAACAAATTGGCAGAAGATGACTTTAAAAATATATAATACAAAACATATGGAATATTTCAATAAGAGAAAATTTGATTTTCAATTGAGTTGAAATCATTATATGGCAAAATGGAAAATTGCACATCATGAGCAATTTCTCCCATTGCCACAATGTTTCAAATGTTGTTTGCTGTAGAGCTCCGCCCCCTGACAGCCATGTTTTTCAACGGATCAGAAAAATTTGAACTATCTTGGTAGAGGGTGCCCCAAAGGAACATTTGTGCACAATTATTTTCAAATCAATTAGGCCAGTACTTTTGGACAAGAAGATTTTTAAAGTTTTGGCAATTTTCCCCTTTTCTGATGCCGCAGCAACCAAAGTTCTACTTGGAATTAAATTCTTTGAACAACTTTAAAAGAGGACTACTTAAGGAACATTCCTGTGAAGTTATTTTGAAATCAGTCCGTTGGTTTAGTAGGAGAATCATTTGTAGGAAATTGTTAACAGCCGGACATACAGACGATGCCGGACTTCGTGCTTATAAGTTAAGCTAAAAAGCAAGAGCAAAAACGGTTTTATTATGGTTTTAAATCAGACTTCAAATGATTCCTTCCCAGATACAACAAATCTGCAGCTGACGATATTGTAATACATCTTGGCAAAAACATAGAAAATATTAATAAAATGAAAGTGAAATAAAATTTATTATTCAACATATAATAATATAGATGAAATAAATTTAGATTAATAATAGTAGAAATTATTCATCATGAGCAATTTCTCCTTTTGCCATTATAAATATTAATTTTGTTAAAAGACTTTGGCCGCACATTATGTGTCAAAATGATTCTGTATGTGTGAAAGGGTTAATTTAAATTACCTTAATTAAGTGTTAAGTTATTTTTACAGCTTCTTTTTAAAATATGCTAGATTACATGTAGATACACAACTATTATTATAGGATCTGACATGAGTTGTCATTTCATATAAAGTTTTATTAAACGAGTTCAAGATTTTTTTGTTATTAAGCGAGCCTGTGGCGAGCTTAATAACAAATATCTTGGACGAGTTTAATAAAACTGTTTATGAAATGACAACGAATGTCAGATTCTTTTTATCACATGACGAAAACACACAAAGAAAATCGGGTTTTCCAAAGCTATTTTAATTTCGTCAGTAAACCGTATAACAATGCCACAAATAATTATGCCGAGGTCATATTCAGCTTAGTTTATTAAAAGTAAATAATAAATAACACTCTGACATGAGATATTATATCTATCACATAAAGTGACTTATGAGGCGTATTTCGATCAAAATGTACGGAACGTTTACAATATTTCTAGATGAAATTTACGGGTTTTGGCGCCAAAGTGACAAACGTATGACGTCAAAACGCTGACGTGACGTCATTTTCCTAGTATTGGGTCATGTTATATTACACATGTTGTATATAAAGAAATACGTAATGGGTATATTACATCGGATACAAGCATTGTCATGTGATAAAAGTTAATATGTTAGATAAGTTTTAAACATAAATGAAATCTTGTGTACAATCAAATAAAACAAATAAAAGCCCAGGGTCCATTCCCTGAATCTGCTTTTAAATACATCTGCACGAAAGATGTTTATTTTCAGAAACAGTGTAGGGAAACTTCAAAAGGATAAGATGAGCAATCAATTTCTTTTTTACTGTTATTTTGGGTGTGTAAATATTCTTGATCTATAATTGAATCATGAAACCCTTAGTCTATTAACCCTTTCCCCCATACGACAATTCTGTTGCAGACGACTTTGAATATATATTAATTGTCAAAAAATAGAAAATCCCTATAATTGAATGGATAACCTGAGTATGACTAAAAGTGGAAAACATTTGCTGTATTGGGAAAGGGTTAAATTTGCAGATTTGTTGTATGTGGGAAAGTGTTAAATTTGACTGTTGATTGTTTGGTGTTTTAAACCGCTTTTAACAATTTTTCAGTTATATCACAGTGTTACCTCAGGGAAAGTTACCAGTACTACTGGTTCATTTATCCTGAAACCAGCCAGTAAGTCGTAATGCTTAAATCATGTGCATCAAGGAAGGTTAGAGAAAGAGCAGCCAACCAATGATGATTTATATAATGACGAAAACAACTACCGGTAGTTTATAACCAATTTGTATTCAATTTAAGTCTAGTATTTTTGTTCTGAGGAAAACAATATATGTATATACAGTCGAACCTCGTTAAACCGGATGCCGTTAATCTGGAAAATTCGCGATCCGGACATAAAATTCAAGGAACGGATTTTTTATGCTGAATTATTCTCCGTTAATTCGGAAATTCGCGTTCCGGAACCGGACAAAAAATATCGGGAACGTAGCTACCATTTACACATAAAACCGCTTCATTAGTCCGGAGGTCCAAACATGTATACGTTTTTTTTCTCTCAATTAGTCCGGATTATACTGATTGCGTAAATCTTTTCGCGTGTCATAGTTTTCTACTATGTCTGTTTGTCCTAACAATATGTGTTAAAAGCTGTGTACTGTATACAATGTAATAGGACTGTTCCATAATCGGCTAGCGTGTGTCATTGTTTACTTTGATTAGCAGTCATAAAATAGAAGCCAATCAGGCGTTGATTGCCAACATGATATAAACTGATTTTGAGATGAAAATTTCGACATTTTGACACAGAGACAAGTGGAGATCTGACAAAATATAATAAGGTGTTCCATATTTGTATATTTTGATGCTAATTTTTAAAAAAAAACATTGTTTACGTACATGTTATCCAGTTGTTGTATATCTCATGATTAAGCTTGGCTTACGAAAAACGGTGCAATCTAGAGGTAAATAAAACTTGAAGAGAAAAACTCGTACTGACAGTTCGCAATGTTTTATTCACCTCAACTATAATCATAATATTTGGTCCGAACCTTTGACTCCTATTTTCAGGCTATTTTTATGACAATTTTGCGCCGGAAAAATTTCTAACTTGTTAGTCCGGACTTTTTTCTCTGGTAACCAAAGTGTCCGAATTAACGAGGTTTGACTGTATTGTGATGCCAAACAAAGAAAACCAAGAAAAGGCCAACAACATTAATTTATCACAGCATGCATTATGAATACATCAGACTTGAGCTTATTCAGAACTGAATGTTTAATGAGGCAAATATCAATCAATATGTCCCAATGCACAGCTGCCATTGTAAAACTGTTAGACCCTTCAGTTACCAATTTAATTGGCGCATTGTCAATCGTTGGCAAGCCAGGACTAAATTAGTCTTTATCTCGCAGTGTCTGGCTTATTACCAAATCAAACCCTATAATGTTGGTACTCAAAAGAATAGAAACGTCTTTCCAAACTGGTTTCTTAGAATATGTTCAACACAGGGTTAGAATGTCAAAGTTGAGGCTTTTCCACATACAACAAATCTGCAGCAGACAACTTTTTCTAGGCAAAGAAATATGGAATCTCTCTATAAATAAAGTATAAGGTCTATATATCCAGTTCAAAACATTGTGGCAAAAGAAAAATTGTTCATGATAACCAGTATTTAGAATCTATCTTTTTCACTTTCAACAAAATTCACTTTAAAGGACCAAATGTGTATTCAGTCCGATGTACGACTTGCAGACGGATTTTGATAACATTGTGGAAAAGTCAGAACATTCTCTTTTTGTCATTGTTTTGAATTTGATTAAATTGTTCTGTAATCAAACTTTCAAATGTAGAGTTTCCTTTTTGCATTAATATTTTCAAAGTCGTCTGTTTGAGACGTGTGTATGTTGGACAACATGACGTCATTTGTGGGTTGATCCATCATGCCGGGAAAAACGTGCACGGGTCAATTTTCGTCTGCATTAATATTAGGGAAAAGGGTTGATTGTTCCCCGACTTGTATAGGTATACAAATTGAATAAAATAAAGTAAAAACAACTTACCCGGCAGTTATATAAATCCCTTAATTTTTCATAGAGCCAGTCTTCCACCGCTAATCTCTTTCTAATTAGCATCATTTGATGCTGACCGTAACGGGCCGTTAAGAATTTTTGACGTTTGTCCTTTTCTTCCTCCCGTTTGATTGTCCGGCCAAAACTCACACTTCTTGGTGAACTATCTCCATGATTTGTATCACTGGGTGGTGTATTTGCCCTCTGTGGACTCTTGGAGCTATACGATTCCACGTGGGGATTATAGTTCGGCGTTGCACTGTAAGCTTCCATTACGTTGTAGAATCCAACTCTCTTTGACTGTACACTTGCTTTCTTTTGAGGTTCCCTAACGACAAAATATATTGGATTTTTAATTAAGAGGTTTTGTAATTAAAAATGAATTAAAATAAAATAAACACATTAAAATATTATGTTAAAAAGTTTAAACTCATAGAACTGTATATTGTTCTTACTTTTCTATGCGTCTTAATCGAGGACTATTTTTTCTTTACATGGGACAGTTAGCCGGCGTATTGATATAGTTTGTTTACTTTTTGTGGTTTAAACAAGTTATCAGAAGATTACTTTTACGAAAATATTTATCCCCCCCCCCCCCCCCCCCCCCCCCCCCCCATCTTCAATGTTTTCAATGACGAGTTCGTACAACATTGCGGCAAGAGGAGAAATTACACTTAATCACTATACTAATACGTATTGATAGTCCCTGATATACGTCATACAAAAGAAACATGTCCCTTTTACTTTTGAAATCATCATAGGAAAAGGAGGAATTACTCAAGATGGGCAACTAATCATTTGCCGATAATATTGTTAACGCTTACACATTTTGTGTTCAGACTAGTTTTATTAGACAACAGATCAGAACAGAACATTGTTTATTTACATAATACATCGTCATACAATGAAATACAAAATACAACAAATACAATACATTCACATGAAAACATGAAACAAAAATTAAAACGAAAACGTGGTGTTTTCTACAAGTTTTTGAGGACAAACCAATCTCATGACGTTTTTATAGAAAAAATATGAAAAAGAGCAAAAATTGTACTAGGGTGACAATTAAACATTGACCCTGATGTTGACCTGTGTGCAAAGACAATGAGAGGGTGATGTATGACAATGAAGACACATTTTAATGCTTTGAATGATTATGAACTTTTCAATTACTTTGTCTTTTAATCATGAGAGTTTAAGCGAATTGGACATCATAGGATTTTCCTTCACTTTCTGCATTATTGAGGAATATATGGTTTCTTTTAAGTTGCGTTTGTGAGCGGCAAATATGACTCCATTTTTCAAATTCTACCGGCTGCTCATCTTCGTACATTAGTAGCATTTCCATTTGTAATTATGGTAATAAATTAAAATGGACAAATTACCATGTCGGCTGCTCAGTATTAACGTGGGTACGAAATAGTTTCGTTAAATAATTTCTTTCCGTTTCGTAAACTTTGTCCAACTGAAACCGGATGTTGTCACAGGTTTTAACTCGGAAACTGTCTCTCTTTAGTTTCTTACGAAAAATCAATAATGAAACAAATTTTGCTCGTGATTTTGTTATTGTGCCCAATATTTGCTAAGAAAGAAAGTTTAGACGATCTTTCCGATTTGTTAAATGATCCAGAACTGCTTTTCGAGCTAAGGAAACGGTTCGGAAACCTGTTGGACGATACCATTGAAGATGATGATTTCACTGAACCAGTAGTCGGATGTTACGCATTGCACGGAACTCTAAATGGAGACTGTTACTTTCATACAAATGGCAGTACAATCATAAAAACAACAGAGTCAATAGAAAAGGGTGCTACTTTCATAGCTAATGTTGCAAATATAACGTGTGCACGTGATTGTACAGCTCAATGCTGTTTGAATGACAAATGTGACACCTCAGTTTACCAAGACAAAGTAAGTATGATCCTTGCATTTGTGACAAGTAGTAATAAGAGCTTTATTTTCTTCCATAATATTTATATAGGAGCTGTGTCTGGTAATTTTAAAAATTATTTAAAAACATCAATATACTGGAGTATATGACCTCCAGACTCTACCAGACTGTTTAGTGATACCCTATATTATTATATACAGTAGATGTAACAATATATTTGTATACATTCTAATATAATCTAACATATTTAGTCCATTTTTTCATTAAATAGTAAATACAGGTTTCACATTGACAAAGTGGGCCTTTTTAACTTGATCCTTATTGTTTTTTTCGACCTTTTAGGTAATGGGCCTTTTTAGTTTGGGTCCTTTCTGACCCACATTCGGATAGAATTACAACTGGATACAATTACAATTGGTGTCAGGATAATTGGACCAGGCAGTAGTACTGGTATATAACTTAACAAATCTTGGAAGCAGCGTAAAACACCAAACAATCATTTTGGCAATTTAGGGTACTTTTGTCCCCCAGTTTGGCATCATTCAAACTATGTATTATGTAGGCACTTTGAACAGCTCTCATGAAACAAATTTGACATAAGAAATTTGTTACTGACTGTACACCCAAAATGGACAAAGGAGTTCAACTGATGTCCTTTTACATCCAGGAATGAAGGGTATCATTATGCATGAGAATTCAAGATGTCTATAGCATACATCAATTTGAAATTGTGAGTAGTTATTCTACAGTCAATGCACATTGCGTTTGGTACTCTGTACCCAAGGATTGACCCTTGGTGACTTAAATATAAATTTTATGAAACACGTTTTGTGACTTTCTACCTTTACGTCCTGTAGGACGTATGCACACATATTTCTATAGATGCAAGGTTTCAAGTCCATCATGCATGTGCGTTCAAGGGCCATAAGGGCCATCATTTTGTTGTTGCAAGAAATGGATCCTACAGATTATTGTTAAATCCAATTGCTATAGAGTACATTCAGAATTTCAGATACAGGTATTAAATAACTGCACATCAATGTGAATGGGAATATTTCAAGCAGAAGAGGGGTAAATTAATCCATTCAACAACTTGATTACAGACAAGGATATGATTAAAAAAAATACTTTATTAATTGACTTGAAGAAGATGTTTGTTTTTACATGATTGCATACTCGCAGCATATGCCATAGATGATAAAGAATTATTTTCGACGCCAATATTTATTTGTTTGGCCATGTATCAAATCTAACCTACAATAATACAGCAGAAGCCTTTTGAAAACATTGTTGCAATTTCTCCTTTTGTCACATTGTTTTCAACTGCATTCAACAATTATACTTTCACTGATGGAGATCCCCAAATTGTAACCAATAAGTTTTGATACTTGTTTTCAAAGTCGTCTGCTGCAGATATTTGTATGTGGGGAAGGTTTAAGGATATTTAGAACATATATTAAATTCTGAAGAGTTACAACAAAAAGTGGTTCACTATAATGTCATAAAACCAATCAGACGGTTAAAAGATCTTCTGGTTAAACAGTGTTTTAATAGATGAAAAATTAGCTTCTCATTTATGTAAAGGTTTACTTCTTCTCCTGTAATGATTTTAAAATGCAAAACTAAGGGAGCCAATGATAGAAGGTGATTAATGTGGCAAAGCCAACGTGACATTCAGGACTTCCAGTTTCAAACAGTTGCTGCAAGAGCAGTTAAAAAGTAAGAACCAGAAGCCATGGTTCTTGAAAAAAGCCCTGTAAGTGTAAGAAGTTAGAACCTGTAGCCATGGTTCTTTAAGAGCAAAGACATTTCTGATATCATTTTATTAACCCTTTCCCTCATATAGACACTTTCTGACGCCTCTGCAGCAGACCGCTTTTTGAAAACATAGTGACAAAAGAAGAAATTGCACAGAACGTGCAATTTCTCCTTTTGTCACAATGTTTTCCAGTTTTTGTCATAGGTTATCCATTCAATAATGGAGAATTTCTATGTGTTAACAAAATATGTTCAAAGTCGTCTGCTGCAGAATTGTCGTATGAGGGAAAGGGTTAAGAGCAAAGACATTTCTGATATCATGACTTTTATTAAAGTCTTTTGAACACTCCTGAAGCCCTATTTGTCATCAAATCTTCAAATGTTGTCAAGATCCTTTATGTTCCTTCCATAAATTCTAGTTTATGTTTGAAACTGGGTTAAGTTTGGTAAACAAAAATATCTAGATAAGGGGCATTTTTCACTTCTAAAATCCTTATTTGACATTCAAATCCTATGTGAGACGATTCTTTTGAGTATACAACAACATAGAATTTGGTTAAGTAATAAGTGAAATATTGTGGGGAATAGATCACTCTATTGTGGATTTGGGATATTTTTCAGAAAGAGCATAACTGTTACTTATTCCAATGTGGCCAGCCGAGCAAGTGTGTATTTGTACATCACAGTGATTATTGGATGGGCTCAATTTCCAAAGAAGTTCACAAATCTCACCAGTACACTCCAGGTGGAGCCACTCCCAGTCATGAGAATGAACTGGCAAATCTCGGTGCTCAAGGCCAACAGGATAGTGTTGACATACCAACAACAACAATGGAGCCTATCGTGAAAACAACAAAGAAGCCAAAGGCTACCACTGCTCGTATTGCAGTGCCTGTTGCAAAACCAGGTAATGTTAGAATCAGTGATAGCAATTTAGCCCTTACCCTCCTGCAGACGACTAAACATATTTTGTCAAAAAATGAAAAATCTCTATAATTCACATTATTTAATGGATAACCTATGACTTAAAGTGGGAAAAGGAGCAATTTTTTATTTTGTCACTATGTTCTCAAAAAGCTATCTGCTGCAGAGGCGTCAGAAAGCGTCTATATATGAGGGAAAGAGTTAATGTAGATATTCATCAATAACCAAACATCTGTTGTCATGTTAGTTGTTCAATAAACACAATGGAACTTCACCCTACAACAGAAGCATAGACAAGGGAGACTAAACTGGTCTTTCCCCTATTATCCCTTTCCCTCATATAAACGCTTTCGGACGCCTCTGCAGCAGACAGCTTTTTGAAAACATAGTGACAAAAGAAGAAATTGCACAAAACATGCAATTTCTCCTTTTGCCACAATGTTTTCCACTTTTAGTCATAGGTTATCCATTCAATTATGGAGATTTTCTATGTTTTGACAAAATACGTATGAGGGAAAGGGTTTTATCGCATTCATTATCGTACCAAACCAAATGTTATGGGTATGGCACTAACCCAAAAGAAACATTGCAGTCATATTGAGATGATTTTTTGAGTGCCCACAATATAGGGTTTGACAGTGAAATAAGGATTTCTGGCACATGAAACATGACCCATAGCTAGAGAGCTCTGTTACAAAATATTATTATCCCTTTCCCACATGCAACAAATTTGCATCTCAACAATAAAATGGAAAATCTACCTAAATGAAGACATGATTGTATACTTATTGAATAGAGTTGAACAAATTGTGTCAAAAGGAGAAGTTGCTCGTTTTGAGAAATTTCTTCTTTTGTCACAATGATTTTAAAAAGTTATTTGCTGCAGATGCCTCAAAAAGTGTCTACAGGTGGGAAAGGGTTATTGACTGTTGAATTATCAGTATTCATCAATTAGCATACTAACAGCATTAGCAAGAACTCAACCCTTTCTCACATACAGCAAATCTGCCAAAAACTGCTTTGCAAAACATCTAGGCAAAAATACAGAAAATCTCATCATGAGCAATTACTCCTGTTTGCATATATGATTTCAAAAAGTTGTCTGCTGAAGATGCGTCAAAATGTGTCTGCAGGTGGGAAAAGGTCAATTAACATTGCAACACATTGGCCACTTTACAAGAATCGATTTTAAGGCTTTGAGACAGGTAAAGACCAAGATATGCTTGTGCCTATGTGCAATCTGATCTTGATCTTTTTAATTTACCATCTAGCCATATTCAAACAACCAAAAAGATTTCGGAAAATGGGGGTATGACCAAGTTTATGAGATTGTAATTACTATAAATTTGAACCCTTTCCCACATTCAGATGCTTTCTGATGCTTTTGCATCAGACCACTTTTTTTAGATCTTCTAGAATCGAAGGCTCAAGGTGAGCTATTCTGATCACTTTTTGTCCGTCGTCCGTCCGTCCGGCGTTAACTTTTAGCTTTAAACATCATCTCCTCCCAAACTCCAAGGACAATTTCCGTGAAACATCACAGGACTGTTCCTCTGGTTGTCCTCTTTCAAAATTGTTCAAAGATTTAAATTCCATTGAGAACTTTGGTTGCTGCGGCATCAGAAAGGGGACAAAATGTCCAAACTTTAAAAATCTTCTCCTCCGAATCTGCCTGTCAGATTCAAATATAATTTGATAGAAATGTTCCTTGGGTGACCCTCTATAAAAATTGTTCAAGCCATACTGATTGGTCAAAAAACATGGCAGTCAGGCGGCATCAGAAAAGGGGCAAAATGACAAAATTTGAAAATTCCATTTTTATGAAAGTGTTTGTCTGATTTTATGAAAATATAATACGAATCTTACTTTATGATCCTCTATTTAATTCGTTTAAGCCGTTTTGATTGGTTACACAATCATAGCAACCAGGCGTCATCACAAAAGGGGTAAATTGAACTTTTAGCTACAAATGACAACCAACACCTTCCATTCCAATAGACCAATTTCCACAAAACATCCCAAGAATGATCCTTCGGTGGTCCTCTTTCAAATTTGTTCAAAGATTTAAATTCCATTGAGACATTTGGTTGCTGCGGCATCAGAAAGGGGACAAAATGTCCAAACTTTAAAAATCTTCTCCTCCGAATCTGCTGGTCAGATTCAAATATAATTTGGTAGAAATGTTCCTTGGGTGACCCTCTATAAAAATTGTTCAAGCCATACTGATTGGTCGAAAAACATGGCAGTCAGGCGGCATCAGAAAAGGGGCAAAATGACAAAATTTGAAAATTCCATTTTCATGAAAGTGTTGAAAATATAATACGAATCTTACTGTAATGATCCTCTATTTAATTTGTTAAAGCTGTTTTGATTGGTTACACAATCATATCAACCAGGCGTCATCACAAAAGGGGTAAATTGAACTTTTACCTACAAAATTTAATGACAACCAACTCCTACCATTCCAATAGACCAATTTCCCCAAAACATCACAGGAATGTTCCTTTGGTGGTCCTCTTTCAAAATTGTTCAAAGATTTAATTTCCTTTGAGAACTTTGGTTGCTGCGGCATCAGAAAGTGAGAAAAATACCCAAATTTTAAAATCCTTTTCCTCCATAATCTGCTTGTGCGATTGCAAGATAATTTGGTAGAAATGTTCCTTAAGTGACACTCTAAATAAACTGTTGAAGCCATATTGATTTCGTTGAAAAATAGGGCAGCAAGGCGGCATCAGGAAAGGTGCAAAATGACAAAAACTTTATAATTCCATTCTTATTGAAGTTCTTGTTAGATTTCAAGATATAAATGGCCTTTACTAATAAGCTGTTTCTTGAGAAGTGTCCACTCCTTGCAATTTCATTTGCACTCCTTGATCAAATTTTGCCCAGATATTTGCAGTTAAATATTTGCTACTAATTTACTATCAATTAGGTGATCGATTTAGGGCCATTTTGGCCCTCTTGTTTTTAAATATTGTGACATTATGAGTAATTTCTTCTTTTGCCACAATGTATTCAACACTGATCAATTATAATACTTTCATCTAAAGAAAATTTCCCTTGTTTTGTCTAAATTATTTCAAAGACGTCTACTTCAGATTTGTTGTATGTTGGAAAGTGGTAAACTTACACTGGTCTGTGTCAAGTGGCATAGCTCTTTACCAATTTGCTAACTCTTTTTATCACATTGAAGCAAACCTGCAGCTTTCTGAGTGGCTGCTGAATTTTGTTAAAAACATAATTATGTAAGGGAAAACATTTTTGAAGCAGTTTGTTCTGAAGGACCAAACTTGTTTTCAACTCTGCAGCAGATGACTTTTGAAAGCATAATGGCAAAGGGAGATGACAAGTTTCTCGTTAAGCCACAATATTTTCAATAATATTCAAAAATTAAACTTTCTTATATAAAATGTAGAGGTTCTCCATATTTATACCCCTCGACAAACAAAGTTTGAAGGGGGTATATTGAAGTCACCCTGTGGTCGGTCTGTTGCAAAATTCCTTGTCCATTTCATAACTTGAAAACTACTGGATTGAATTTAATAAAACTTCATAAGATAATACACCGCAGTAACAGAAAGTGCAGTGTACATGAACCATAACTGTATTTTACCTTTTTACTGAGTAATTGACCTTTGTTACTTTTTTTTGTCCAGAAATTAACTTGAAAACTACTAGATAGAATCTAATTAAAGTTCATATAATGTTAAAGCACAAGTGCAGTGTATAAGAACCATAAACTCTATTTGAGCCAATTATAGAGTTATTGGCCTTTTTTCTTTTAAAGAGAATAACTTTCAAACTAAAGAATGGAATTTAATAAAACTTCAAACAATGGTAGAGCACAATGAGAGAAAGTGCAGTGTACAGGAACCATCTCTATTTTAACTAATTACAAAAGTTATTGCCCTTTGTTACTTTTTCTTGTCCGTAGAATAACTTGAAACTACTAATTGGAATCTAATAAAAAATCATACATTGGTAAAGCACAATAAGAGGCAGTGCAGTGTACAAGAACCATAACCCTATTTGTGATAATTATTACCCTTTCTTATTTTTTTCTTATCCGGAGAATAACTTTCATTGCCATTTCTTACTGTTTTCTTTTCCGGAGAATAACTTTAAAACTAAATGATGGAATTTAATAAAACTTAATATAATGGTAGAAAACAATGAGAGGAAGTGCAATGTACATGAACCATAACTCTATCTTACCTAATTACAGAGTAATTGCCACTTGTTACTTTTTCTTGTCCGGTAAATAACTTGAAAACTTGATGGAATGTAATTAAAATTCATACAGTGGTAAAGCAAAATGAGAGACAGTGCCGTGTACAAGAACCCTAACTGTATTTGAGCTTAATACAGAGTTATTGCCCTTTCTTTCTGTTTTCTTGTCCGGTGAATAACTTTCAAACTTAAAGATGGAATTTAATAAAACTTTATGCAAAGGTGGAACACAATAAAAGAAAGTGTAGTGTTCAAGAACCATAACTCTATTTTGGCTAATTACAGAGTTATTGCCCTTTGATACCTTTTTCTTGTCCGGGGAAAAACTTTAAAACAACTGGATGGAATTTAATAAAAATACATAGAATGGTAGAGCACAATGAAAGGGAAGTGCAGTGTACAAGAACCATCACTCTATTTTAGCTAATTATAGTTTATATTACCCTTTCTTGTCCGGAGAATACCTTTTAAACTACTGGATGGCATTTCCTATTAGGGCGGTGTCCGGGGGTATTCATCACATTCGGTGATAGCTTTAGTTTTAAACAGAAGTTTACAAAGTTGTCTGCTGCTGATGTGTTGTATAAAGGAAAGGCATTTGACAGAACTTAATTATCAATTTGTGGATATATACCATTATTCATAATGTTTAAATTCCTGTTTTAACATTTAAGCCTTTCCAACATACTGACACCTGCAGCAGACTACTTTTAAAAGCTTTGTCGCGAAAGGAGAAATTGCTCATCCTGAGCAAATTTCTCCTTTTGTCATAATGTTTACAACTCCTTTTATTAATTAAACTCTCATCAATGAAAATGTTTCACGTTTTTGCCTATATGTTTTCTTAGAAGTCTGCTGCAGATTTGATGTATGTTGGAAAGGGTTAAGCTTTTTCCACTGGCCGACCCATTTTGATGACAAATTTGGAGAACATGACAAAACGATAACATGCTCATGATGAACAAATTTTCCTTTTGCTACAATGTTTTCATCTCTAATCAATGATTATACCTTTATCTATAGAGATTTTAAAAGCTTTTGTGTAGATGCTTTGTCTGCTGCGGATTAGTTTAAGTGGAAATTGGTTAAGCAATTTCAACCCTTTCCCACATACAACAAATCTGAAAAAAACATACCTGCCAAAATGTTGAAAATCTCTATAAAGGGAAGTACAAGAGAAAGTTGATGCAAGGCATCAATGTCGCCGGAAAAGACTGCATTGATTTATTTATGTATTCTTGACTTTCCTTAGTCTATTCAAACATGAGGAACGTTGAAATGAAAACATTTACTTAAAATTTTTATATTCATACCTACATTAGGGTATCTATAAAAAATTAACGAAATGTGTACACATTTATCTTGGCTTAAATTTAATTTTGCTGTTGTTACTTATTTAAATAATAGTATTCATTCATATAATTTCAATGTTTGTCAATCTTATTCGAATCACAAGGTAAATATCCTGGTATTGCTTTAAAGGGAGGTAATTTGAAGAAAACAAGTCTTCAAAAGGAGAAATATATCAGCATTACCGTCTACAGTTTAAATTGTTCTATTGTTTGTGGATTTAAAAATGTTCTTTTTTTCTTATTTCTACATGTACAACGAAATATTGCGGCTTCTCTTTGACGCTTTGCGTCAAACATTCGTCTTGTACTTGTCTAAAATAAAATAATATCACTCGCTTTTTCATATCGAAATGCGCATGCGCGAAAATCGATGTTAAAGGTCACGCACCTACACAACAGAATAGGGTCTATATTTAGCTTAGAAACAGTTCCTACTTTAGATATTCATGGATTAACATTAATTTATTAAATGAATTCTACACAAATCAAGACATCTCTTTGAACATGAAAACAACATTTAGTAAGTTAAAATTGCTATTAAAAGGAGAATCCGAAATTGACCTCAATGATGACACATAAGAGTCTGCATTAGGGGGTGTTGGTTCACGTCTTGAAGGGACCACTTTTGTCTTCGTAAATAAGACAAAAAACTTAAATGCGAGTGAAATAAAAAAAACTGCAAACATTAAAAAATCGGAATATTTATTTCATTTTAGATGTGTCATTTATTAGTGTTCGTAAACAACCACAATTGTAATATGTTCAAATCATCTAGATTTGTTTCTTTCTAATAATAAGCCGCCCTCCCATGTGATTTCCGAAAAGCTATTAAAAATAGAAGTCGCGGGCTTCTGCCCGGCGACTAATAATTATTAACCCTTTCCCTCATACGACAATTCTGCAGCAGACGACTTTGAACGTATTTTGTCAAAACATAGAAAATCTCCATAATTGAATGGATAACCTATGACTAAAAGTGGAAAACATTGTGGCAAAAGGAGAAATTGCATGTTTTCAAAAAGCTGTCTGCTGCAGAGGCGTCCGAAAGCGTTTATATGAGGGAAAGGGTTTATTAAGAGTTAATTAGAGTAAAAAAATTGCGCCAAAAAGAGATTTTACTCATTATGAGCAAGAGACAGAAAGCGTCTATATGTGGGAAAGGGATAAACCTGTACATGAATACTCTGTTGTCTAGCTATGTGACTTCAAATATTGCAGTACTGACTTGCCACCTTTTATAGAGTAGGGTTACACCTGATGCGCTGGTGTTCTTACCAGCAGAACAGAAAGATTTACCCAGGAAACACCGTAATATGACTGAAACACTGTTGAAAGCAGTGTAAAAAAACATTTTGTAACAAGTTGTATCAACTCTTTCTTACAAACAAATCTGAAGCGAAGGTCTTTGAAAAGTCTGGGCAAAAACATGGAAAAATCTCTGTAAATGAAAAGATAAGTTAGTATTGAAATTTCTTGAAAACGTTTTGGTAAAAGGAGAAATTGCTCATCTGTCAACATGATCAACTCTCCCTTTACTAAAAGGTTTTCAAAATGCCTCTGCTGCAGATGCATCAAAATGTGTCTGCTAGTGGGAAAGGGTTAACAATAATTTAGCATTTTACTTTTTCCCACATGTTAACAGCTTTTGACACATCTGCAGCAGAAGACTTGAAAATGATAGAAATAAGGTAATACTCACCCTGCCATTTTTAAACCTGTTTGCCTTGTTCACTAAATCAGGTTAAGTGTTATGAAAATAACTTATAACTTTTCTATTGCAATGAATTTTTTATTTATGATAACTGTTTTAAGATTTTTTAAGTATGAGACACTATGTAGGACCGGATATCCCAACAACCTTTATTAGCCTGTGAACAACGTAGTATGACAAAGTGATACTATATGATGATGAACATTCCGTAAATAATCTGTTCAAATATGTAAGATAATATAGAATAACGTAATATGTTATCTATCATAGCTGTCTGTTCTTAACCTCATTTTTTTCACGGGTAGATAAGTTCATAACATCACGTTTATAAATATGAAATCAGTCAATGGAAAACTTATGGCAACATGTTTTACATCCCCCTTCATTCCTGACATGATTTTAACTTTTCACACATGTATGCGGACGCTGTTGGATGCATACGTATCTGCAGACGATGACTTTTGAAAACGATTATGGAATATGCTTGCGATGAGCAATTTCTCCTTGAGCCAAAATGCTTTCAACTCTTTTTTCGATAGTTAAACATGCATTTAAAAAGATATTCCATACTTTTGTCAAGATATTTTTACTTGCTGCATATTTGTTGTATAATGTGTGAACATCCATGTTCTATTATCTGTATTAACTAGGGTATGAAATTTCATTATGGATTTTTGCACAAGGGAAACATAACAAAAATATAGATTATCCCTTTCCCTCATATAGACGTATTCTGATGCCTCTGCAGCAGACAGCATTTTGAAAACATGGCGACAAAAGAAGAAATTTCTCAAAACGGCCAATTATAAATTACTCCTTTTGTCACCATGTTTTCAACACTATTCAATTATTGTTCTTTCATTTAAAGGGATTTTCTGTGCTTTTGCCTAGACGTTTATAAAGTCGTCTGCTGCAGATTTGTTGTATGTGGGAAAGGGTTGAGTTGTTATACTATATCATATGGAGGTGATATTTCTGTTCACAGTGTACAAAATATGTCACATGGTATATAAAGGATTAACCCTTTCCTTCAAATCCTTATTATTTTATATATACAAAAGTATAAATATTGAACTTAGTTGAAACATTGTGGCAAAAGGAGAAATTGACAATTTCTCTGTCATGTGTGAAAGGTTTATTAACTATTTTGTCTGAACATGAATACATTATAATTATGTAATATTGGCTTATCATGCTTATCTAGTCAAACATTCAATGTTAATCATCCCTTCAGTTTTAAAAAGAAATCTGAACTTCCTATTAGGTGATTGCTTATAAAGTACATGTACAATTGCATTGAAATAAGAGTAACACATTATTTGCAGGCAACTTTTGCAAACATTGTGGACAAAGCAGAAATATCTCATTTGTTAAGAGCATAATTTTTTATCATTTCCCCCCTCAAATTTATCTTCTAATTTTTCCAAATGTTGAATTTTAATTTAATTTTTTTCTACAAAAAGACCAGATATTATGACAAGAGTTGTTTTCGTTTTTTATAATCTTCATTTAATTGATTTTTTGCTCCAAACATGCAAATGGTAATTTATGGTAAACGTGTCATAATTATGTAACATCTCATCATGTGTCTTGTCCTGATTATTGGACACATCAGGGTGGGGTTTGATACAGCTCTCTGTATATTGGGTAACCCTCAATTCCAACATGCAACAACAATGAAGAAGACAACTTTGAAAACATTTTGGCAAAATTATTGGAAAATCAAGTATAATTATTGAATAGGGTGGAGGACCATACAGTTATAATAATATCAGGTAAATAGTCAAAATCAGATACAAATAAATAAGTTCCTCATAACCCATTTTAACCCTTTTCCACATACAACAAATCTACAGCAGCCGACTTTAAAAACGTCTAGGCAAAAGCACAGAAAATCCCTTTAAATGAAAGAACAATAATTGAATAGTGTTGAAAACAAAGTGACAAAAAGCTGAAAAATCTCCATAAAAGATAGCTTAACCCTTTCCCTCATATAGACGCTTTCTGACGCCTCTGCAACAGACGGCTTTTAGAAAACATAGTGACAAAAGAAGAAATTGCGTGCAATTTCTCCTTTTGCCACAATGTTTTCCACTTTTTGTCATAGGTTATCCATTCAATTATGGAGATTTTCTTTGTTTTGACAAAATACGTTCAAAGTTGTCTGCTGCAGAATTGTCGTATAAGGGTTAATTGTTAATTGAAGTTGACAGTAATATGCCAATGTAAATAATCAGGTGAATATACATGTTAAGAAAAAATGTCAAAAGGAAGTACATATTCTTGATACAGACAACTCAAACATCACTGGAAAAGGAGAAATATTTTTTTCAGTTATTTGTAAAATATCTAATGTAGTAGTTTTATTTACCAACTTTTCCCTTTATTCTTATAATGTCTACACTATTTTGAATAGTATATAAATTGCATCCAGATGACATAATTTGTCACAATGTTTTCAACTCTGTTTCGCTAGATGTTTTCTAAGTCATTTGCTGCAGATTTGTTGTGTGGTGGGAAGAGTTGAATAGGTTAAGAGAACTTTATTAAAACATTTACCTTATTTGATAACTGTATGGTCCTCTGCTTAGAAGTAAAAAAGCATCAGAAGTTTTTGCCCTGTTCATATGTCAGTCAGTCTGTCACACTTTTGTTTCCTCTCTAGAGCAGTAGTTCCATAGAACCCAGGGTCTTCAAACTTCAATTTAACTTCAGCTTATGACCCAAATTGTTTTGCAGATAAAAAGTCAAGGTCACTGGGGCCTTAAAAGTCAAATCTGTTTCTGATCAATACCTCACAAACCTTTTGGGTGTACGGGGTCAAAGGTCAAGGTCACATGGACTCAATTATGTTTCCACTCAAGAACTCTTTGACCAAGAGTCTTCAAACTAAACAAGATGATTGGATTTTATTCAGAACATACCACTATTGTTAATAGGGTTATTGGATTAAAGGTCAAGGTACAGGGACTGTAAATGTCAAATCGCTTTCTGCTCAATATCTCAAGAACCAGTTGACTCAGAGTCTTTAGATGATTGGATTCTGTGAGTAGATGACCCCTACTCACCTGTATGGACAAAGGTCAAGGTTTTATGGGATGTTAAGTTCAAATTGGTTTCTGATGAAAATCTCAAGAATCCATTGACCCAGTGTCTTCAAAGGTTGCTTACCTTTTGCCACAATGTTTTCAAAAGTTGTCTGATGCAGAGGTTTCAGAAAGCATCTATTTGTGGCAAAGGGTTTAGTATCTTTTGATACAGAGGTAGAATCATTATGGTAAAAGGAGAAATTGCTCTTCAAAAGCTGAATGTAATATTTAACCCTTCCCGACTGGGTATATCAAATCTGCAGCAGATGACTCTGAAAACATATATGAAAAAATGAGAAAAATCTCCATAAATGAAAGAATAACTAATAAAAAGAGTTGAAAACATAGAAGTATCTATTTGGAGATATAATTAATGGATAACATAACCCTTTCCCACATGTAGATTGCTTTTGCAGATGCGTCAACATTTCTCTGTCTGTGCTATTAAAATGGATGAAGGTGATATACATATTTACTATCATATAAATATATATATTGCTGATGCTGGAATGTGATAATTATAAGGTCAGAAATATTAATTAAGATTATCTTGACAGACACAATCCAAAATCTAGATAATGGTATTAAGTAGCTAAGACCTTTACCCACAGTACAACAGATCTGTACAGCAGTTAAGTTGAACCCTTTCCCACTTATGACAATACTGTAGAAGACGACACTGCCTTTTTTTTAAAAGTTGTCTGGTGCTGTTGCTTCAAAATGCATCTGCAAGACTTGTGGGAATGAGTTAACCCTTTCCCTCATACGACAATTCTGCAGCAGATGACTGAACATATTTTCTCAAAAAATAGAAAATCTCCATAATTGAATGGATAACCTATGACTAAAAGTAGAAACCATTGAGGCAAAAGGAGAAATTGCAAGTTCTTCTTCTAATTCTTCTTTTGTCACTATGTTTTCAAAAAGCCGTCTGCTGCAGAGGTGTCAGAAAGTTCTTTTATGACGGAAAGGGTTAAAAACTTTAATGCCAAAATTGAATCTTTTCCCAAATCACATAAGCAGAAGTGGCATAAGTGATAACTATATGGTAATGCACGCTGATCTTGGTATTTACAAGTATCAGTCTTTTGAAAGTCAATTTTATCCAATTGCATTAGTGATAACTATATATGAGCTGTCCTGCGAGAAAACCAACATTGTGGATTCTGCGTAAAATGTCGACCCAGATCAGCCTAAGCATGCCGCACAGGTTTACCCAGATAGACACTTTTCGCCTCCTGTGGATTTTCTGTTTCAGGAATCATAACTCTATACCTCTATCCTCCTGAGAAAACATAGTGACAAAAGAAGAAATTGCTCAAAACTAGCAATTTCTCCTTTTGCCAGAAAGTTTTCCAATTTTAGTGATAGGTTATCCATTCAATTATAAAGATTTTCTATTTTTTGACGAAATATGTTCAAAGTCGTCTGCTGCAGAATTGTCGTATGAGGGAAGGGGTTAACCCTTTCAAACAAACAACAAATTGGTAGCGTACTTTTTTGAAAACATCTACTCAAGATATGGAAACATTCTTGAAATGATACACATGTATCAAACGAAACGTTAAACATTGTGGCAAAAGGTGAAATTGCTCACTATGACAAATTTGTTCTTTTGCCACATCGTTTTCAGAAGTGATCAGCTGAGACATCTGTATGTGGGAAAGGGTTACACAACTGCGGTATGGTACTCTTTTAACCATTTTATTTTTTGTCATAATGTTTTTAATTCTATTTAGATAAGTATTATTTTATACATTAATTAATGATACTTTCTTTTATGGAGTTTTTCGCTTGACATTTTCAAAATCGTCTGCTGCAGATTTGTTGCACGTGGCATAACCCCTTATATCAACACTTTCTGACGCCTCTTTAGCAGAGGATTTTCGATTATTGTGTTTAAAGTCGTCTGTTGCAGATTTGTTGCATGTGACATAAAGTTAAACATACCAATAAACTTTGAAGAACATTTGAATGATGTGGCTCAATGTCTGTGACGTTAGCGTCGAGGATTTCGAAACCGGGTGTCCCGGGTTCGATCCCCAGTCGCGGCACCTCGGTCATGGTGGAGTGCTCTTGGGCAAGGCACATTTTCTAGCCTAGTACTGGTTTGTTTACCCAGGGATCATGAATAAGTGAACTGTTGCCGTGATATAACTGAAATAATGTTATAAGCGGCATAAAACTCCAATAAATAAATAAATCAATCAATCAATGTCTGTGACCAAGTTTTACCCTTTCCCTCATATAGACGTTTTCTGAAGCCTCTGCAGCCGAAGGCTTTTTGAAAACATAGTGACAAAAGAAGAAATTGCTCAAAACGAGCAATTTCTCCTTTTGCCACAATGTTTTCCACTTTTAGTCATAGGTTATCCATTCAATTAAAGAGTTTCTCTATTTTTTGACAAAATATGTTCAAAGTCGTCTGCTGCAGAATTGTCGTATGAGGGAAAGAGTTGATTACATTTACCCAAGTGTGACTCGCCCATTACCCTAATTGTTTAGACTATTTTATACCAACAGGATCAAAGTACAGGTCACAGATATGCCTTATTGCACAGGGTATTTATCTAGAATGTCTAAAAATATATTTTAACCCTTTACCACATCCAACAAATCTGCAGCAGGCAACTTTGAACATATTAAGGCTAGCCTAGAATTTAAATATAGAAAATAGCTATAAATGAATGTTACTGTACTCATTGAAAAAAATTGAATAACATCATAGTTTTTTTCGTTGCAAAAGGAGAAATTGCTCATTATGAACAATTTAGCCTTTTGCCACAATGTTTTCAAATGTATTAAATTATTTTAATCTCATTTACAGAGGTTTTTCAAAATGTTTGTATAGACGTTTTCAATGTCATCTATTGAAGAATTGCAAAAAGTTAACAGTCTGTCCAACCTGCAGACACATTTGACACATCTGCAGCAGGCGACTTTTGAAAACAATGTTGTTAAAGGAGACATTGCTCTAAGTAAGAACTTCTCAATTTACCACATTGTTTGCAACTCCTTTAACTAATGACATTTTCAGTTAGAGAGATTTTTAACATTTTTTTCCTTGGTGTTTTCAAAGTTGTTTGCTGCAGCTTTATTGTATGTGGGAAAGGGTTAAGAAATGATTTTTCCTGTCATTTCAGAGTTAGATGAGTTCTGTCCTTCTTATGAAACAGTCTGTGCAGATCCCCACGCTGTATGTTTGATGCAGACATGCCGTTGTCATGTTGGCTACCACAAGAAACACAATGTCTGTCGTAAGTACCACTGATTTATTATTATGTCCCCTTCGAAGAAGAGGGGTATATTGCTTTGCACATGTCTGTCTGTAGACCAAAGCTTATCTGAGAGATAACTCAACAATGCCTGGACCTATGGTCTTCAAACTTGTCTTGGAGGTTGGGCCTGACCAGAATATGACCCCTAATGATTTTAAGGTCATCAGATCAAAGGTCAAGGTCACAGTGACCTTTAACGAAAAAAGCTTGACCGAGTGATAACTTGACATGGAGGCTGGGGGTGTCCAGTAGATTACTCCTATTGATGTTGAGGTCAAAGGTCAAGGTCACAGTGACCTTGAATGCGAAAAGTTTGTCCCAGGGATAACTTGACATTGCCTTCAGCCGTGGCCCTCAAACTTGACTTGTAGGGCCTGACCAGTAGATGACCTCTATTGATTTTGAGGTCATCAGGTCAAAGATCAAGGTCACAGTGATCTTTAACGCGAAAAGCTTGTGCAAGTGATAATTCAACATTGCCTGCACCCCATGGCCCTCAAACTTGACTTGGAGGTTGGGCCTGACCAGTAGATGACCCCTATTGATTTTGAGGTCATCGGTACAAAGGTCAAGGTCACTGACCTTGAATGTGAAATCTTGTCAGAGTGATAACTCAACATTGCCAGTACCCATGGCCCTCAAACTTGACATGGAGGCTGGGGGTGACGAGTAGAATTTTATAACTCAAATTGCTCATTCAAACTTATGTCAAAGGTACTTATTCCCTGCTGCCAGGAGGATACATGTTTATCTGCAAATATCAGTCATCATCCTGATCTCAATGTGATTAAGAACTGTACCTACCATCCTCAAACTTTGAATGAACATTGGTCGTAATCTTAAAACTGACTCATAGACATCCAATGTGAAATGACAAATCAGCTGGCATTTCGGTCCATGCATATTTTATTCAATTGTCCAAATATTCCTGACATTATGGCACTCAGGGGGGCATAACATTTGACAAACATCTCGTTTAATATTTGATATTAACAGAGGAGTCCCTGAGAAAACTTGTCTTTTCCCAACAATATCTCTCTTATACTCAAAAGCATCATCTCCACTGAGACTATTCATTTGAGTACACACAACATAAGTTTTAAGGTTCATATCAGGATTTGCGGATTTAAAATAATCTTCTTATCTAGAGATCTGTATTCGACAGTAATATTTACTGTAAAAGTTTTGAATAAACACCATGCTGACAAAAGTGACTTTACAGCATTTGTCTTCCACAAATAGGTTAACCCTTTGTTACTTACGACAAACCTGTATCAGAGGACTTTGCCACTATGTTTTTAAAATTTGTCTCCTGCAGAGGTGTCAGAAAGTGTCTGTATGTGGGTAAGGTCGAACCCTTTCCCACATGTAGACAACTTTTGAAAACATTGTATTATGAGCAAAGCCATTTCTCCTTTTGGCACAGTGTTTTCAACTCTTTACAGTAATTATACCCCCTTAAAAGAAGATTGGGTATACAGGAGTCACTATGTGAGGCTGGCTGTCTGTCTGTCGGCCGGAAGCCATATTTTGTCTGGCCTATTTCTTACAAACCACTGGTTGGAATTCAATAAAGTTTTACATGAAGCCCTTTTACTTATTAAGTTATGGTGTAGGTCAAGGTGCTGTTTAGGGGGTATTTATCATCTTCAGTGATAGTTCTAGTTACACTTTCATTTACAGAGATTTTTCATTATTTTGCAAAAAACGTTTTCGAAGTCGTCTGCTGCAGATGAGTTGTATGTGGGAAAGGGTTAAGAATCATTATAGGGAATACAGGTCCTGTTTTGGATTATCAATTCCCTCATATTCTGGTTCCAATACATCCAAAGTCAAGCAGTGACAGCTCAGTTGGTAATGAAGAGGGCTATCAATCAAGTGTCAAACCCTGGCTGGGACATCCATTCTTTCTGATAATTAACACAAGAAAGTCATTGTGGCAATGTGCCAAGCGTCATTTGTCTTTCTCAAACAGACTAAATAGTCTGTGGGAAGGTACTGGAACCCAGATGCCTTTGAAGAATGTTTTATGGGAAAGCTAGCAAGACTGTAAGCCAGGAATCACACAGTTAACTGGTCTCCGTGAAATATATGTAAAGTCAAACCTGTGCTACAGACCACCTTGGATTCGCAATTCCCTGTCTATATATAGCCCTTTCCCACCTGCAGACGCATTTTAACGCAATAGCAGCAGACGACTTTTGAAAACATTGTGGCCAAAGGTAAAATAGCTTATGATGTTTTCCACTTATAGTCATAGGTAATCCATTCAATTATAGAGATTTTCCATTTTTTGACAAAATATGTTCAAAGTCATCTGCTGCAGAATTGTCGTATGAGGGAAAGGGATAGCTATAGTGACCATAATTTTAGTTTCCCAATTACTCATTTTCTGTATAAATGTCCCTGCAATTAAAGATCACCTGTGAACAAAGACCAGAATGTTCACTTTCCATGGTTGGTCTTTTAACACAGGTTTGACTGTATTACTATACTAATCAAATTGATCCCGCAGGTAAACACTGTCGTGATGAGGAATTCCAATGTGAAGACATAGGTTATGGGCCGAGTGTTACAGATTGTGTCCGTCGTTCTGAAGTGTGCAACAACAAACAGGATTGTGACGATGCTTCAGATGAACGGGACTGTCCACCCGATCAAGACGACAAAGCAGGTAAGTTGTTTTTGAATACCTATAACAAATGATGTATTTGGTTGTAAAAATGTATTTGTCTGTTATTAAACCAGACAGGCAGTGACTTCTTGTTTTCAATACTTTATTAAAATTATACTTTTGATTTTTCTCTAGATGTTATCAAAGCAGACAACTCTACAACTATCATATCTGTTAATTCTTCACTCACATTAAAAAAATCTGCAGTAAACAACTTTAACCCTTTCACTCATACGACAATTCTGCAGCAGACGACTTTGAACGTATTTTGTCAAAACATAGAAAATCTCCATAATTTAATGTATAACCTATGACAAAAAATGGAAAACATTGTGGCAAAAGGAGAAATTGCATGTTTTGTGCAATTTCTTCTTTTGTCACTATGTTTTCAAAAAGCCGTCTGCTGCAGAGGCGTCAGAAAGTGTCTATATTAGGGAAAGGGTTAAAAACCTTAACCCTTTCCCACATACAGCAAATCTGCAGCAGATGACTTTGAAAATGTCTACCCAAAAATATGGAAAATCTCTATAATTGTAGGTATAACTACTGAAAAAAAGATATTGCTTGTTTTGAGCAATTTCTCCTATTGTCATGATGTTTTCAAAAGTTGTCTGCTGCAGACGCATCAAAATGCGGTGTGAAAGGGTTACAGCAAAACTATTGAGTTTAACTATTGAAACTCAATAAATAGAGTTAAAAACATTGTGGGAAAATGTGAAATTGCACCATTTCTACTTTTGCCAATTTCTTTCAAATATCATCTACTGCAAATGCAACAAATTGCGTCTGCATGTTTGAAAGGGTTCAAAAGTTCAGATTAATATGGCTAGAATGTCTTTCAGCATGATGTCTTTCCCATAACAATGAGATAAAAAAGAAAATCTGTCAAATTACTGAGAAAAGTTGAAAATATTGTGGGGGAAAAAAAGAATAAATTGTTCATGATGAGCAATTTCTTCTTTTGCCGCAATGTTTTCAAATTATATGTCAAAATGCATCTGCAAGAGGGAAAGGGTTAAGTGTATTTGTTATACATCCAAAATCATAAATAAGTGAATCATGATTATCAATATTAAAACTAACAAATAATAATTGACAATGATTTAAATACAAATTTATGAATTAGTGGAAAAGTTGCCTAAACAAGTCTTAGGAGAGAAGGTTAGAATTTGGTGGGGAAATTTGGTATGGTGAAGTGAATATGTACCCCTTTCCCAAAAACAGACGAAATCTGATGCCTCTGCAGCAGACACCTTTTTGAAAAAATTGTGACTTAAGGAAGAATTGATCATAAAAAGTAAATTCTTCTTTTGTCACTATGCTTTCAACTTGTTATCACATATACCTTTATTTATAGAGTTTCCATATTTGTGCCTAAAAAATTTCAAATTTCAGAGACATCTGCTGTTTTGTTGAATTTGGGAAAAGGTTACCTGATATTTATTTCTGTCCTTTCCCATGTGGAGAAATATCTGCTTCAGATGACTTTTGACAACAATGTGTGAAAAGGAGAAATTGCTCATGATGAGCAATATTAAATTTCTCCTTAACCCACAATGTGTTTTACTTTATTAAATAATAAACTTCAATATTAGAGATTTCACTTATTTTCCTCCCAATGTTCTAAAGTTGTCTGCCGCAGATTCTATTAATGTAGGAAACTGTTAACCCTTTCCCTCATATAGACCCTTTTTGACGCCTCTGCAGCAGACAGCTTTTTGAAAACATAGTGACAAAAGAAGAAATTGCTCAGAACGAGCAATTTCTCCTTTTGCCACAATGTTTTCCACTTTAAGTCATAGGTTATCCATTCAATTGTAGAGATTTTCTATTCTTTGACAAAATATGTTCAAAGTTGTTGCTGCAGAATTGTCGTATGAGGGAAAGGGTTAAGGGTTGTCTACTTTTATTTTTAGACCAGAAGATCTTGTAACATCTTAAAATTTGGAAATACTGACCTTTATCAGAGTTGAAAACCTTTTTGGAAAAGGAGAAATTGTTGAAATGTTTTTAGATGTTGTTATCTTCTGGCAAGGCTTCTTATTTTGTCTGCATAGGGTAATTGGTCATTAACATATATTTAGCAGACATGGTCATTAACATATATATATATTTAGCAGACAACTTTTATGAGATCAAGACAAATATACAGAACATAATGAGGGAATAATTATTGAATAGAGTTGAAAACGTTGTGGCAAAAGGAGAAATTACTCTTTATGAGCAATTAATCCTTTCACTCCAATGTTTTCAACAATCCGCCGCAAATGCTTCAAAGAACTTTTGCAAATATGACCATGTTTAGGGATATGTTTTGCTTAACTTGGGATAGAACTTATTATAATGGTTATGGGTAAATCTGGGTTCTAACTTCTAGGTTATATGGATATTGAACAGGCTGATATGTGTACCCATTCTCAACACCCACTTGTGTTGGTACTTGTTAGAATTATTATTGTGAGTCCCTTGATATAACTATGGGTTAGGTTGAGAAACGAGTGAAATAGGTGGTACCCAATTTGGTTATGTTTATTTATCTTTTCACGGGACAACATTTACGCCTTTTATGCTGATCCAGGACTTTTGAAAATATTATGGAAAAAGGAGATGCTGCTCAAAATGAGCTGTTTTTCTTTTTTCAACAATATTTCTATTTAAGTATCAAAAGTTATCACCAAAATTGCCAGTTGTAAAAGCTATTTGTTTGTAAAAGAATAAGAACAACTTGTAGGTCTAGATAAGGAGGGATAAATCCCCACAATATCTCTCTAATCACCAAACTTAACTCTGTGCTGTGGGTACTCAAAATAATTGGCTCAGAAATATAGGGTTTGAAGAACAAAAATGGATTTTTATCAAACATGAAACAGAGGTCCAGATGATTAGGGGTTTACAGCTCTTTTCCCCACAATATCTGTCTTATTATCCAACCAAACCCTATATTGTGGGTACTGTAAGGAATCATCTCATTGAGACGATTCTTTTGAGTACCCACAACAAAAAGTTAGTGGTTTTCAAATAAGGTTTTCAGAACAAGCAAAACGATTCTTATCTAGAGCTCTGATGAAATATGCACGATCTCAACAGCTCTGAACAACTGCAGGATATTTACTTGTAATTAATTAAAACATCCAAAAAATGAATGTTTGTTCCGAAGCTTATTCCTGTGGGAAAGTCTTTACAGGTTTTATGAACTCAGATACCAAACCGTGAAGGCACCGCTGTATTCTCTCTCTCAAATATTTTTATCTTTTAAGTCAATGAATGTTCATTTAAATTTCTTCCTCACATGCAGCCTATCAGGATTCTGATCCGACCAGTAATTTATACAATAATCCATTGTATAACTTACCCTATGGGAACCAGCCTGACACTCAATACCCATATGGGTTCCCCATACCCGGATTGACCAATCAGCAACAAACAGGAATTCTCCCAACCAATCAGATTTATCCAAATCAGATCCAACCCAATGGGCAGTACTATTACCCAAGTTTGACCAATCAAAATGCAGTTCCTCAAGCCGGTAATCAGCTTGGCGCACAACAATGGCCATTTATAGATAAGAACGTTGGAAGAGGATCACAGATTTTCCCTAACACTAATCAGGTTTATCAGCCTGTACAGCAGCCAGGTTATCTCTCGCCACAGACTGGAAACTATGTACCAGTTGTACAAAATCCAGTCATCCAGAGTCCTGTACAGAAACTCCCCGTACAGGTCAGGCCTAACATTCAACAACCTATACAGATACTACCAAATCAGAATATGATTCAACCTGTTGTACAGCAGGTCAACCCTGCCGTTGTGAATCAAGTCACACAGGCTCCTGTTGCAAACAATGTCCAACCCGTGAATACAGGGACACAAATAGCACAGGAGAGAGGCCAAGATCATAATGAGATGAACAAACAGGTGCCATCCAATGATGCGTTCACTGACCCACCTCCAACACTGTCTAAGACTATGTACAACAGTGGTACCAAATTTGTCAAAGCAGAGGACACCGTTGAGAGCAGAAATGAGTATTACGATGACACAACAGTTGGACACAGACTTCCAAGTTTATCTATGTTTGATCGGGTGGATGTAGGCAAAGGAAATAGTGATGAAGATATAGGTAAAGACAGTGAAAATAATGGTAAAGCTGCTGGAAGACATTCAGCAGAAATTGATGAGGATCAGTTTTATCAGAAACCTAAGACGTATCCACCAGCGACTAAAGCAAAAACACAGATTGGTTCCCCAACTCAGTCTACAGCGGCTGGACAGAGACACAGTCACTCCAATTCCGAAGGGTTCCCTGATTATTCTTGGGTCAGTTATGATAGCAAAGGGCCGAAAGTCAGTGGAAAGAAAGGGTCTTCAGTGATCAACAACAAACATGCGAGTCATGAGGATACTGGAACCAAACAAAGAACCAAGATACAAGATAATGACGGAAAGACAGGTACGCGGAAACCAGCTGCCAATGATCATGTCACCAAACAGGGTAATGACAATAGCCCTATACCCGCCTCAAAATATGACGATAGAACATCTGAAAGTAACTATGATTATGATTTAGACAGATACCCTGGTCGCCTTACTGATGATTATCCCAGACCTACTAATAATCATCGACCATCGTATGATAGATACCGAGACAGATTCGCTGACAACCGACGTAGACCTGGTCATGGTTCGCGGTACCCGTATTATGACACTGGATACGCGAGAGGCAGGGATAGGAACCAATACCCTGTGTGGGATAAATTTAGGGATGAATACTACTTTCCGGAAGATAGTTTTAACGGTGATAGAGCTGATGTGAAACATGATCTTACTTATGAAGACATTTCAGGTATTCTAGGCGTTGTAGACTTTGTTGTTAGGTAATTACCCTTTCTCACATGCAGCCCGGTCTGGACACATCTTTGGCTAAAAATATGGAAAATCTATATTGGTAAAATGTATTATTACTGAATTGGCAATAGTGTGGAAAATCATAAATTTTTCAAGGTTGTCTGTTGCAGATGTGTCATATTGCGTCTGCATGTGGAAAAGTAAAATGAGTATTGTTGAACTTCTGATTTTGATGTATTCTCTGGTTGTAGATGGTGCACATGAATATGCTATCAATATTCCCTTTTGTTGTATTTAACCCTTTCCGTCATACGACAATTCTGCAGCAGACGACTTTGAACTTATTTTGTCAAAACATAGAAAATCTCCATAATTAAATCTCCATAATTGAATGGATAACCTATGACAAAAAGTGGAAAACATTGTGGCAAAAAGAGAAAATGCATGTTTTGTGCAATTTCTTCTTTTGTCACTATGTTTTCAAAAAGGTGTCTGCTGCAGAGGCGTCAGAAAGCGTCTATATGAGGGAAAGGGTTAAAACTTAGCATTTTTTCCTTTCTTATGATTTCTACTCTATGTCAAAATCTTTTTTTTTTTGTTGTGAATGTTGTGGTTTTAGTTTGTAATTAAGTATGAAAAGATTTTTGTTGATTATATAATATTATTTTAGTGACCTCCCTTGTAAAACAACCTTTCAAACATTGTTTCCAGAAGAGATTCAGATCGGACTGAGCAGTGGCTGATCTAAATCTTTTATGCTCAGTCTGATTGTAGTCATCCATGTTTTCCAGCTTAAGCTTCTGGAGAAATTTATTTTATGGCTTAACCCTCTCCCACATACAAAAAAAATCAGCTTAACCCTTTCCCTCATATAGACGATTTCTGACTCTTCTGCAGCAGACGGCTTTTTGAAACATAGTGACAAAAGAAGAAATTGCTCAAAACGAGCAATTTCTCCTTTCGCCACAATGTTTTCCTCTTGTAGTCATAGGTTAACCATTCAATTATAGAGATTTTCTATTTATTGACAAAATCTGTTCAAAGTCGTCTGCTGCAGAATTGTCGTATGAGGGAAAGGGTTAAGGCAAAAATATAGACATGCTCTATCAATGAAAACATAATTATTGAAAAGAGTTGAAATCATTGTGGCAAACGAAAATTGCGTCTGCAGTAGAGGCATTAGAAAGTATCTATATGTGGGAAGGGGTTGAAAATGCTTGTACATGAATTATGCATAAAAATTATATTGCTTTAAACAAGTTACATAATAAAATCCTTTCCAACATATGTTGCCTGGCCAGTTTAGTCATTCTGGTTAAAATATGGCTTTTTTCTTAGAAACGTCATATGTTAAATATATACTTGTTAAGACTTGCTTCTTTGAAAAGGTAGAGGCATTACAGGAAAATCTACCTTCAGGTATCTTTTCAAAATTGTCTGCATGGAAAATTTCTATTGATCAGTATAATTTTGATTGTCGAAAAGAGTTAAAAAAATTCTATTAAACATAGAAATTGTTCGTAAAAATTTATCTGCATATTGGAATTCTGCAATTATATGAATATATTATTAGGCCACAAGAAAACGGAAAGCTTATATTCTCTTCTGAATTATTGAAATAATTATCGCTTTCCCACATGTGGGCGCTCTGACGCCTCTGTAGCAGACAACTTTTGAAAACACAGTGGCTAAAGGAGAAATTGCTCTAATTTTATATGATGCGATTTATATCTTGAAATATTTCACCAAAGAAAACTTTTATGTATATTTTTTATATCGTAATCTATGTACTTTATATTGCTGTATAATATGTTATACTACACTTTGTGTTCCTTTTTGTATTGTTTCCACTCGGAAAAATTGTAAGAAATGCAATCGTTTTTTCAATGATTATTAATAAGTCTTAATATAATACTACACATATTATTTTCACGATATTTTCACGATAATGAATAACCCTTTCCCACATCAAAATGCTTGGAAAACATTGTGAAAAAAGTAAAAATTGCTCCTGATGAGCAATTTCTCCTTTGCCTGAATGTTTTCAGCTCTGTTATAATGATAAACTTTCATCACTGTATAGTTTCCATATGTTTGTCTAGGTATCTTCAAAGTCGTCTCTTTGCAGATTTGTTCTACATTGGAAAGTACATGGAGGTCACGGGTTCGATACCCGGTTGCGGCGACATTCTTTCGGGCGATGTTTTCCATTACCTCTCACCTCTGATCTATGTGAGAAAGTAGTCAGTGGCTTCGAAAGAATGTTGTGTAAGTACTGGTGTGGGAAAGCCAGGAAAACATGGATAGGTGCACTGACCGCCGTGATATGACCAAAGCTGTTGAAAGCGGCGTTAAACTCCAAACAAACAAACAAATACATGGGAAAGAGTCCAAAGTGTTATTCTGTAAGGGGGGGGGGGGGCATTTAATAAACCCTTTTACCAAATACAACACATCTACAGTGTACAACCTAGAAACCATATATAGAGAGGGAAAAAAAAGGAAAAACCCTTTCCCTTATATAGATGCTTTCTGATGCCTCTGTGGCAAAAGGGGAAATTGCTCATTTTGAGCAATTTCTTCTTTTGTCACATGTTTTCAAATAGCTGTCTTATGCAGAGGCGTCAAAAAGCGTCTAATTATGAGGGAAAAGGGTCAAGCAATTTTTCCCCATGTCATAATGTATTCAAAAGTAGTCCGCTGCAGAGTTGTCAAAATGTGTCTATCCCTTTCCCACATACAGACACTTGCAACAGACGCCTTTTGGGACTATTGTGGCAAAAGTAGAAATTGCTCATAGTGAGCAATTTCTCCTCTTGCTGCTATATTTTCAACTCTTTTCAATAATTATATAATTTTATTTCTAGATGTTTTTCCATATTTTGGCAAGATGTTTTCAAAGTTGTCTGCTGCAGATTTTTCCTATGTGGGAAAGGCTTAAGAAAAGTGTTGATTGATTTCAGACTCTAATGCTTGATATCCAGGCAGCTGTTTTCTGGAATTGAAATGAAGCTGGCATTTCATTAATATTTAATTTTCATTCCTTCCCACATTCAAGAAATCTGCGGCAGATGACTTTCAAAGCATCTGTGCAAATATATGAACAATCTCTGTATATGAAAGGATAATTATATAAAAGGGTTAGAAAAAGTTCTGGCTAAAGGAGAAATTGCTCATATTACGGAATTTCTTTTTTGCCACAATGTTTTTAAAAGTGGTCTGATGCAGAAATGCCAGATAGGGTCTCTATGTTTGAGAGGGTTATAACCCTTTTCTTCATAAATATGCATTTCTCCATTTCCAAATAGACATATTGAATAAATCTTTTGGTAGAAGCACCACTGTTTGAAAATTGTCTTCTTTTCCCATTAATCTTTTGATTGAATTATTTTTAATTTTTAATTTTGTAGTCGAGTATTAATACTGTACTGACACATTTTTCCGAATCTGCAGCAAAAAAAAATTAAAAACATTGTGAGAAACACAGAAATTGAGCATGATGACTTATTTCTTATTTTCACACAATCACAGTTTATTTATTTAAACAACTTGATATGCTTTTTGTTGACTTGTGAATTGCAAGACATCAGAAGCAATTTAAAGGAAAATATCAACGTAATTTAATTAACGCTATCTCCGATGCAGATGATTTCTCATGCCTTATGCATCAGATTACTTTTAAAGATACTGTGGAAAAAGGAGCAATAATTATTGATTGTTTCGAGATGATTTATTAAAACCTTTAACATCTACAATTGTATGTTTTCAATTCAGTAATAGTTTTAAGTATATTTCCAATTTTCCAGACATTAAAATGATTTGCTTTTAGATTCAGCAGATGACTCTTAACCTTTTCCCACATATAGATGTTTTCTGACGCCTCTGCAGTAGACGACAAAAGGAGAAATTGCTTAACCCTTTCCCTCATATAAACGCTTTCGGACGCCTCTGCAGCAGACAGCTTTTTGAAAGCATAGTGACAAAAGAAGAAATTGCACAAAACGTGCAATTTCTCCTTTTGCCACAATGTTTTCCACTTTTTGTCATAGGTGATCCATTCAATTATTGAGATTTTCCATTTTTTGAAAAGATACGTTCAAAGTCGTCTGCTGCAGAATTGTCGTATGAGGTGAAGGGTTAAAACAAGCAATTTCTCCATTTGCCACAATGTTTTCAACTTTTTACAGCTATTATTCCTGCAGTTATAGAGATTTTCCATTTTATTGCCTAGAAGTTTTCAAAGTCGTATGTGGGAAAGGGTTAAAGTAGCTTATCAGATAAGGGTTAATGAAAGTGTTATTTTGAAGAATAGAAGCTGATTAACCCTATCCCTCATCCCTTTAACCCTTTCCCTCATACAAAAATATTCTGCAGCAGACGACATTGAACATATTTTGTCAAAAAATAGACTTTCACTTTAAATGAATGGATAACCTATGACGAAAAGTGGAAAACATTGCGGCAAAAGGAGAAATTGCTTGTTTTGAGCAATTTCTTCTTTTGTCACTATGTTTTCAAAAAGCCGTCTTCTGCAGAGGCGTCAACAAGCGTCTATATGAGGGAAAGGGTTAATGCATCTGAAGCCGACACATTTTGAAAATAAAGTGGCAAAAGGAGATATTGTAAAAAATGTTTATGATGAGCAATTTCTCCTTTTGTCTAAATGTTTTCAACTCTTGTTAATTAAAATTTACATTAGTGATTTTTCATACTTTGCCAATATGGTTTCAGATTCTTAGGAAGCATAATTGTTGTATGTTGGAAAGGGTTAAAGATCAAAGATTTAGAAAACAATTACATGAGTTTTAAAGTTAAAAAGCAACTTTAAATAATTATTTAGAATCTATCATTTCTTTATTTCCAGCTGCAAGACCAAATGAACCAGGATCATTCAATAAGGATGAACATAGAGGTATTTTTTTCTTATTCATTAACCCTTTCCCTCATACGACAATTCTGCAGCAGACGACTTTGAACGTATTTTGTCAAAACATAGAAAATCTCTATAATTGAATGGATAACCTATGACTAAAAGTTGAAAACATTGTGACAAAAGGAGAAATTGCACGTTTTGTGCAATTTTTTCTTTTGTCACTATGTTTTCAAAAAGCCGTCTGCTGTAGAGGCGTCAGAAAGCGTCTATATGAGGGAAAGGGTTAACCGCCTTGTAGATGTATTGGTAGAGAGTCCAGTTTGCCTCTAGTGCGGGAGGTCGTGGGTTAGTTTGATCCCTGGCTGGGTCTTTACAAGGACTTTAAAATTGGTAGTAATGGCTGCCCTCCTTGGCATTCAGTGTTGCGGGGTTAGCATTACGACTGAATGGCTGGTGTCGGGATAAATGGACCAGTAGAACTGGTAACACATAGAAAACACCGTGACATAACTGAAACATTGTTGTAACTTACCCAGGAAACGACGTGATATTAACTGAAAATGTGTTGAAAGTGGCATAAAACACCAAACAATCAATTTCTAAAATTATAGTACTGTATGTGCGAGTATATCTGAAGATTTGTTTAATCATTTCCCCCATAAAAACAACAAGATGCCTCTCTTTCAGTAGAAAAAAAACATTTTCTCCATTACCCAAAATGTTTTTTACTGTATCAAATATTTGTAACCACCAGTTTTCTAGATGTTACAATGTTTGCAAAGCAGACACAACTATAGGAATATATCTTAACCCTTTCCCTCATACTACAATTCTGCAGCAGACGACGTTGAACGTATTTTGTCAAAAAATAGAAAATCTCTTTAATAGAAATATAACAGGTATGACAAAAAGTGGAAAACATTGTGGCAAATGGAGAAATTGCTCGTTTTGAGCAATTTCTTCTTTTGTCAATATGTTTTCAAAGAGCCGTCTGCTGCAGAGGTGTCAGAAAGCGTCTACATGAGGGAAAGGGTTGATAGGTTTAAATGATTTTATAATTAAATGCACATCTCAAAGAGACATAATAACCCTAAACCCTTTACCCTCGCAGATGCATTTTGACTCATCTGCAGTGGAAGTCTTTTGAAAATTTTATAACAAAAACGGGAAAAGCTTTTCCAAATGCTTTGGCCCAATGTCTTCAAATTCAAATGTGACGTTCTAGAGGGTTTAATGTTTGACAAACATCTCTTTGTTATTTCAGCGATGAAACCAACAGTTAAACCTGTTGTTACCGAGGCCCCTGTCAAGATTGCGTCAACATCAGGTATCATCGTAATTTTATTAACCACTTCCCACATTCAGCATGTACAAAAAATCTTTGTCAGATGATTTTCAAAACACCTAGGCAAAATTACGGTCAATCTTAGTTAATGGAGAGGTTATTACTGAAAAAAGTTGAAAATATTGTGGCAAAAGGAGAAATTGCACGTTTTGTGCAATTTCTTCTTTTGTCACTATGTTTTCAAAAAGCTGTCTGCTGCAGAGGCGTCAGAAAGTGTCTATATGAGGGAAAGGGTTAAGACACTTGTTCAGAGGTTGAGTGCCTTTCTAATGTCTATTAGGTCCATGTTTTGAATCCTCATAAGAGTCTTAATGTATGAAATCAACACACATATGTTTTTCCCTTTACCTTATACAGATGACTTTTAAAGACGTTGTGGCAAAGGAAAAATTGCTCCTATTGAGCAATTTCCTCTTTTGCCAATGATTTTAACTCTATTTAATGATTATACTTTCATTTATAGAGATATTATATATACATTTTTACCCAGATTATTTTGTTGTTGTCTGCTGCAGATTTGTTGTATCACAGTATGTGGGAAAGGGTTAAATATCTAGGGAGCAACAATTGAGAGTGATCATTGAAGAACTTGCTCACCATCCAAGATTACAATTAACATGTTGGGTATTGCCCACTTGCTGACATCTTTTAAAAACATTATGATGGGCACTTTCTTCTTTTGCCATAACGTTTTCATCTCTATTTAATAATAAAGATTTCATTTATGGAAATTTTCCATAATCTTACCTAGATGTTTTCAAAGCGCTCTTCCAAGCCCCGGTAGCGACGCGGGCTGTCAATCAAGGGGTTGCGAGTTTGAATCCTTGCTCGGCTAACATTCTTTCCGAGGTTTGACAATGGGCTAACAGTCTATGTGGCAAAGCGGCCAGTTGCTTTGAAAGTATTTTGTGTGGAGAACTGGTTTGAGAAAGCTAGGATTCACATGTGTAGGTGACTGAAAAATGGTTGAAAACTGCGTCAAGCCCCAATTAATCAATTCAAAGTGGTCAGCTGCATATTTGTTTTATTTGGCAGATGGTTAATCAATTAATCCTATATTATTTTGGTGCATTGTTTTATACTTGAAGGTGATAATAAAGATGTTCCTGCTGTGACAACAAGCAAACCGACTGTAACAGATGCGCCTGTAGTAGTAGCTTTTAAACCAATCCTGATTGACGATCCGAAAGCACAAAGTGAATCGTCCGAGTCAGTAGACACAGAAGAAGATGCTTCCGAATCCAATGGAGAGACTGAGGATATAGATAGTAATTCAGCTGAAGATTCTGTGAGCAATAATGATACTGATTCCAGTCAAGATATGTCCAATGCTGATAAACCGTTTAGACTTTTAAATGCAGATGCAGTAGAAGTTGATACTTATACGGACAATTCACAAGGACCAATAGTTGCCCTAGCCCTTGGACTGTCTATCACGATGATGTTACTTATTTTTGTTGGATGTAGGTTACGGACAGTTAAACGAAGATTGAGAAAAGGAAGAGCACTCCATTCAAACGAGGCTGATTATCTCATAAATGGAATGTATTTATAACATCTACCCACCGATTACACAATTTTGGTTTGTTATATACGAGTTTGTAACCCTTTTCCTTTTATATAAAATAAGTATGTATTTTATGTTAACTTCTTTGCAAGATGATATAGGGATTTGTTCTCTCTCGTCTTTCTGTCTACCACACTGTGACTTAGTCTGGAGTTTCCTGCCCCTACCATTACATTAAAGAACCAAGTATAGATGTCCCATGTAGCAAGCGAAAGGCTACAAAGACAATTTATTTTTTTGAACCAATCAGTTAACATTTCAAACTCCGAATGTAGTTTACTGCATTGTTTTTGTATTGATTTCAAACATCAAGTTGAATTGGTCCACTGTAGAGTCCACGAAAATCAATTTTAGTTTTTCCAAATTTACTTAATATGCGATAGCAATATATAACCCTTTCCCACATACAGACGCTTTTTGATGTCTCTGCAGCAGACGACTTTTGAAATCATTTTGGCCTAATGAGAAATTGCTCATAATCAGCAATTTCTCCTTTTGCCATAATGTTTTTACTTACGTAATAATTAAACACTCATTTATAGAGATCATTCAAGGCTTTGCCGTTATTTTTTCCCAATCGTCTGCCTCAAAATCGCTGTATGTAAGAAAGAGATAATGGGGAGGTGACCATTCTGGTTGCCATTGGAATCCGCTGTGGTCGAGTGGTTAGCGTCGGGGATTTCGAAACCGGGTGTCCCAGGTTCGATCCCCAGTCGCGGCAATTCGGTCATGGTGGAGTGCTCTTGGGCAAGACACATTTTCTAGCCTAGTACTGGTTTGTTCACCCAGGGATCATGAATAATTAAATTTAAATGCGCGCTAAATGACCTTAGCTGTCGATGCGCCGTAAAACAATATACATTCATTCATTCATTCTGGTTGACATTGTTGATTGATGCCAGATGTACTTATTTACTTTAGTATGCCTGGTACCAGACTAACTGTGACTTATTGGCAGGTCACACATGTAACTAAGATCTCTTGTTTCACAAGAATGTTAACAAAAATACATATATATTTTAAAAAAAACGAACAAAGATGTAACAATTCATAGGGAAACATACTGGTAAAGATTATGAGAAATGTAGTCTTCTTAAGCAGATCAATCAAAATTCTATTTCTGACAATTGAAAATCTTTGGAATTTTAAGCAAGTCTGTTTTGTGACCATTATGTCAAACTCTTTGGCTCCAATGGAAAAACCAATAACAAGAGACTTGGTTATAAATAAAAGTTCTTCAAATTATGCTCAAAACCTATATTAACATGACTAATCACTTATTTTTTTACACATTGTTGAAGATGATGTTTTTCAATATTTCATTTTAGTTGATTGCACAATGTTAACACAATTACCCCCGATGTAAGATTTTTTTCAAGGCTGTTTTTGCAAAAGACAATTTTTGAAATTGTTGATATTAAAAAAAAGGATGTAAAAATGACGGGGAAAACATTTCAGCTTGTCATTAGAACATAGATTATAATTCATGGAAAGGTATACCCTTTCCCAAGACGCAATTGCAGCAAAGGACTTATACAAACATTGTGACAAAAAGAGGAATTGCTCTAAACAAGCAATTTCCCCTTTGGCCACAATGTTTTATACTCGGTTCAATACCATAAATTGAATTTTTAGATGTTTTCCAATTTTTCTCTCAGATGTTTTCAAAGTTGTCTGCTGCATATGTGTTACAAGTGGGAAAGGATTAACCCTTACCAACATGCAAATGCATTTTGACAAATCTGCAGCAGACAGACTTCTTAGAAAATATCACAATTAATTAAAGTTACTATTTAAATGATGTTGTCTTCTTTTGCCACAATGGTTTTAAAAGTCTTCTGACGCAGATGTTTCAAAATGTATAATACTTACTGGGTATGCATGTATAATTATGTGATCATATTTTTTCTACAATATAGTTACTGTTCCATTCCAAACACTGATATTTGTTTTATTAGAGAGGAGAATCAAAAACAAATGAAATACTCAAGTAAATTGTTTCATTTTAGGAACGATTTGTAAAACTTTAAAAACAGATCATTTTATTAAACACTTTCCCACTTACATCAAATCTGCATCTGACAACTGTTAATAACAAGGCAAAAATATTGAAAATCTTTATATAAAATAAAATGTAATTATTGAACAAAGTTTTGAAACACTGAAGGAGAAGTTACTCATTATGAGAAATAATTTTTATTTTGCCAAAGTGTGTTAGAAAGTTAAATGTTGCAAATGCATCTGCATGTGGCAAAGGGTTAAACAATCAAAATAGAATGATAAATCAAAATATCATTTGTTTGATCAAAACAAGTAATTTATTTCCGAGTTTCTTTCAATAGCAACTGTTTGTCATAAAAGTGAAACATTTGAGCATTCCAAAATGTTCATTGATACGGACATGTGAGGTCTAAAAGACTTGAACAATGGGTCATGGACTCCTGTATCCATCTATTGAACTTGGCATCAAATTTATACATCCAGTTTGTCAAATGCTACAGCTTTTTCCCTCTGATGATTTCCAAGCAGACAATTTACCAAAAAAACAGAAAATGGGCGACAATTGCTATAAATAATTCAACAAAGAATGAATTTTAGTAAACCCCTTTCCCATGCTTGATAAATATGCAGCAGATGACTTTGAAAACATCTAGGCAAAACATGGACATTTTGTATAAATGATGTATGAAAAAATGTTTTAAAACATTGTTGCAAAAGAAGAAATTGCTTATAATGAGCACGTCTCATTTTGCAAAGTTTACAATAGTTGTCGGCTGCAAGCGCCTCAAAACGTGTCTTGGTGTAGTTAAGGGATACATACAATTTTTTTTGTCAGATATAGTTTATGTAAAATACTGCTCTGTATTCATTATTTCACCTTCTGTATACATTGTGTGTTGTTACCAAACTTAAGGTAAGACATACTTATAATGGAAACACCTTTTGGTGGGTTGGATGGCAGCGTCCAGAAAATGTTGTCAGCCTTATGATGAGTGTTTATTGTGGCAGTTTGACACTTGTAAAATCTTTTCCACATGCAGCATTTGGCTTTAAAACATCCACGCAAAAATCTGGAAAATCTCTTTAAATTTATAAAATACAGTATAATTGTTGAATTTATTTGAAAACATTTTGGAAGAATGAGAAATTGCTCAGTATGAGTAATTTCTCCCTTTGCTCATGTTTTTAAAAGAAACTCATTTGCTGCAAAGGGTCAGGGTTCCAATGATTGTTTTGAATTAACCCTTTCCCTCATATAGACGCTTTCTGACGCCTCTGCAGCAGACGGCGTTTTGTAAACATAGTGACAAAAGAAGAAATTGCACAAAACATGCAATTTCTCCTTTTGCCACAATGTTTTCCATTTTTTGTCATAGGTTATCCATTCAATTATAGAGATTTTCTATGTTTTGACAGAATACGTTCAAAGTCGTCTGCTGCAGAATTGTCGTATGAGGGAAAGGGTTAAGTTCATTTTGATTCAGTGAAACAAGTATATGTATATGTATCTTTGAGAATGGTCAGGGATGAAAAAGAAAGCATCAAAACAGCTGTTTTTGTATAGTTTAGGCAAGTATATATTTAGTTACTAGTAGGCTAAACAAACAAGTTACTATAATGAGGTTTTTATGAACAATTCATTTGTCCTTCATGGAAACTTTGTCCTGCTAGGAGACCAAAATATCCTATCCTAGTATTTAACCAGGTTTTCAACAGTTAAAGCCTGGTTTGAAGAATGGTGATGCCGTTAGCTGGGACGGCAGAAGCGTGTGAAGGCGATTGTCAAACTTTCTTTTGTTTCCGCTCAATAACTTTCTTTCATAGGAAGGAGGTGGGATTATGTTTAAAAGTAATTTTGGTCGAATAAAAGGTTACCCGAAATTAGATCACCTATGAGAACCTGGTTTCTTGTTTTCTTGTAGTTAAAAACAGAAATAATGTGATATATTTTATATGTGTTTACACTTGTATAAAGATTATGATTGTGGTTTCGTGACCTGTAATGCTATAGTTGTGTAATAGGGTCTTCTGTTTCTATTCAGTTTACATGAAAATAATTAGATTATTGTAAGTGTTTCTGCTAATTTTGCATTTCATTTGATTTACATAAATGTTATTAAATCTATAATTATGGTAAATGTTTGAGCAAACTTTCGTTTCTATTTGGTTTACAATAAAAATCATAATCGGCAGATAGATGATCCATTTCTATAAAAAAAAAAAAATTATAGCACATGAGCAATCTCTTTTTGCCACAATGTTTTCAAAAGGCATCTGCTGCAAATGCTTCAAAATTCCTCTGCAAGAACTAAAGGAATTACATGTTTAACAATGCTGTCTGTATGCCTTGCTTCTGATGACAGCAATATGATAATTGTTTTGTTCTGTCATTGTTAATTTCTTTTTTGTGCCAATTTTTGTAAGTACATGCAATAGCTTCTAACAATTATTTTCATTATTTGTGTTTGCACAGTAGAAAGAGGAAAAAATATATAACAATATTAACCTGATCCTTTGACCTTTAGCCAAAGATGTATACTATGTATTATTGTGTCAATGAAATTTTCCTTAATTCAGTTTGTGTCGTTTCGTGAAAATACGCTTATTGAGATAGGCGATTTTCGCTTTAAATTTTACACAAATAACAGCAATATATATTTATCTTAGCATGAAATCCTGGATCAGGTTAACGCCTTTCTTCATACACTCATTTCGACGCACCTGCAGCAGATGATTTTTGAAAACTTTGTGAATAAAAATAATTATACTTTTATTTACAGAGATTTTTCCGTAGTTTTGCAAAGATGTTATCATAGTCATCTGCTGTAGATTTTTTTGTGAATGGAGTGAGAAAGGGTGGAGTACATTGTAAAACTATGAAAAGTGACAAAACTCGTTAGTTACATTGTTCAAGTATTGTTACTTACGCAGAGAAATCCTGAATTTGTGCAATAGAATCTCGTATATAGCAAGATCTGTGTTGTTTTTGTGTATCATAAGTTACGTTACTTATTGGAAAACTTGCAATGAACCAGTTAGTTGATTATCACATTTTTGACACTGGAATATAATATAGTGTTAATCTAAAACTTTCCTTCAATACAAACTGCAGTCAATGCCTCTTAAATCTGCAACAAAAAACTTTGAAAACATTTACTTAACAAATATGGAAAATCTCCATAAGGGAAAGTACGATTTTTGAACTGATGTGAACACTTTGAGACAACAGGGGTAGTTTCTTCTATTGCCACAATCTTTTTCAACTCAGTTTAAAAAACACACTTTTATTAATAGTTTTCCATATTTCTGCTTGATTTTTTCAAAGTCATCTGCAACAGATTTGTTGTATGCGGGAAAAGGTTAAGCAGAGTATGTTTTCTGTTGCAACTTAATTAGGCACATCATGACCGTAACCCTCTCCCACATATAACAAGTTTGCAGCAGACGACTTTGAAAACATTAATTAAAAAACAAAAGTCTTCTCCTGCAGAAGTGTCAAAATGCGTCTACACTTAGGACAGGGTTAAGTGATTTTGATTTTAATTGCAATAAAGAAAAGGCGCATACTGTAGTTTTTGTTTATGAATGTTTCTACAGAGACTCTCAGGATGCTTCTTTAACCCTTTCCCTCATATAGACGCATAGACGCTTTCTGACGCCTCTGCAGCAGACAGCTTTTTGAAAACATAGTAACAAAAGAAGAAATTGCACAAAACGTGCAATTTCTCCTTTTTTCAAAATGTTTTCCACTTTTAGTCATAGGTTATCCATTCAATTATAGAGATTTTCCATTATTTGACAAAATATGTTTAAAGTCGTCTGCTGCAGAATTGTCGTATGAGGGAAAGGGTTAACTAGGTAGCAAACCTCTGATCAAACTGCATGGATCTTCTTTGGTTTCAATAGCGTAAAAATGTCTGTTTTATTGCAACATAGCTTCAATATCAAATATTTATTTCTACTTTATTAACCCTTTTCTACATATAACAAATCTGCAGCAAAAAAATAAAATATGATAAATAAAAGTATAATAGCTGAATAAAACTGAAGATATTTTGGCAAAAAGAGAAACTGCTCATAATGAGTAATTTCTACTTTTGTCACAGTGTTTTCAAAACTCGTCTGCTGCTCTAAGGACTTCAACATTTTTCTGTATGAGGGAAAGGGTTTATAAACATTTTACCATTCCAGCAAATTATACTAGTAATCAGATATATTATAACATTCCTGTAAATGGTTGTGTATTTTGTTATTGCATGAAGAAGCTTTTATTTCTTGCATAATTTGACTGTTAGATCTATATTCCATTTTTCTTTTGGTTTTTATTTTAAAGTCTATGTATAAAGTCAACAGTTATTAAAATTTTGTAAAAAAAAATGTATATGTTATCATTTTGTTTAGAACCAGAAGTACTACAAAATATCAAGCTCTATTATTAGGTCTTAACACTAATTACTTGTAAGACACAACAACAAACCATTCTACTATTCATGACCAGAACAACACATATTTTGGTTCGCTCCTGTATGTCCACAGTTTGATAAGGTTCATTAAGGATTTAACATGGTTCAAGTTTGTCCATTCCGGTATTGCTACAGTACAGCTCGGTCCATTCTGGTATCTTAGTTCACATTCTGGTCATTTCTTGATTCTTCCATTCACTTGTGTTTTATCCTACATAACAAAACAGCATACATGATTTCAGAAAATCTCGATTAATTTTTAAAAGTAAAACCATTGAATAAAGATGAAAACATAGGGGCAAAAGGAGAAATTGCAGAGGCGCCAGAAAGTGTCTGTATGTGGGAAAGATTTATTAGTGAATCATGCAGAATCGGATTAGACCGACCTGTGGTTGGTTTTCCGGTAGGGTTACTCAATATTATTAAAAAGAGTTAATCTAAAAATAACATTTTCTTTTACTAATTTTACAAACTTGTTTTAACAGAAATCTTTAAAGTGTGCAAAAGCTCAGTGGTAAGTGATTTCTAATGTTTGATTCACATACCAATAATTTAGGCTTTGTCAAGTTTGTACATCCAACCAGTCTAACCATTGTTTACACTGTCAGCCATATAAAATGTTTATTGTAAAAACAAAAAGCACAGAAGCTGGCCCTTGTGGTTAAAATTACACATAATATGCACATGTGTTATTTTGTTTAAAAGATATGCAATACGACACAGTTTCACCCGACATATCTACCCCTTTTGTTGTTTGTTTCTTTTCATAAAGCAATTGTTATGAAAATGTATATTTTTGCACGAAGGTCAAGAACTGCTTACATGTAATTATATCAAGTATTTAAATAACAATATCCATTTCATATAGAGTTACCAAATTTGGTATGCACATGCTTTTTAGATCACCTTAGCCGAAGGCTGAAGGTGAGCTATTCTGATCACTTTTTGTCCGTCGTCCGTCGTCCGTCGTCCGTCCGGTGTTAACTTTTAGCTTTAAACATCAACTCCTCCCAAACTCCAAGGACAATTTTCGTGAAACATCACAGGACTGTTCCTCTGGTTGGCCTCTTTCAAAGTTGTTCAAAGATTTAAATTCCATTAAGAACTTTGGTTGCTGCGGCATCAGAAAGGGGACAAAATGTCCAAACTTTGAAAATCTTCTCCTCCGAATCTGCCTGTCAGATTCAAATATAATTTGGTAGAAATGTTCCTTGGGTGACCCTCTATAAAAATTGTTCAAGCCATACTGATTGGTCGAAAAACATGGCAGTCAGGCGGCATCAAAAAAGGGGCAAAATGACAATACTTTAATAAAGTATCCTTATAAAAGTGCTTGTCTGATTTAAAGATAGTTTTGTAGAAATGTTCTTTCATTGATCATCTACATACTTTGTCAAGCCATATTGATTTGTTGAAAGGCATAGCAACCAAGCAGCATCAGAAAAGGAGTAAAATTAACTTTTTGCTTCAAATGACATATGGTTATTAGATTGATGGTCTAAGGGAGGTAACACTTGGCAGAGTATTATGCAAGGGCAATCTCCTTCGCAGAGTTGTCGTTCCTTACACTCACCATACACTATCAATCAGGTGATCGATTTAATGTCCAAACTTTAAAAATCTTCTCCTCCGAATCTGCCTGTCAGATTCAAATATAATTTGGTAGAAATGTTCCTTGGGTGACCCTCTATAAAATGTGTTCAAGCCATACTGATTGGTCGAAAAACATGGCAGTCAGGCGGCATCAGAAAAGGGGCAAAATGACAAAATTTGAAAATTCCATTTTTTATGAAAGTGTTTGTCTGATTTTAAGAAAATATAATACGAATCTTACTGTAATGATCCTCTATTTAATTTGTTTAAGCCGTTTTGATTGGTTACACAATCATATCAACCAGGCGTCGTCACAAAAAGGGTAAATTGAACTTTTAGCTACAAATGACAACCAACTCCTACCATTCCAATAGAGCAATTTCCACAAAACATCACAAGAATGTTCCTTTGGTGGTCCTTTTTCAAAATTGTTCAAAGATTTAAATTCCATTGATAACTTTGGTTGCTGCGGCATCAGAAAGTGAGAAAAATACCCAAATTTTAAAATCCTTTTCCTCCATAATCTACTTGTGCGATTGCAAGATAATTTGGTAGAAATGTTCCTTAAGTGACCCTCTAAATAAACTGTTGAAGCCATATTGATTTCGTTGAAAAACAGGGCAGCAAGGCGGCATCAGGAAAGGTGCAAAATGACAAAAACTTTATAATTCCATTCTTATTAAAGTTCTTGTTAGATTTCAAGATATAAATGGCCTTTACTGATAAACTGTTTCTTGAGAAGTGTCCACTCCTTTGCAGTTTCATTTGCATTCCCTGATAAAATTTTCCAAGATATTTGCAGTTAAATATTTGCTACTAATTTACTATCAATTAGGTGATCGATTTAGGGCCATCTTGGCCCTCTTGTTATTGTATCTCAACCAAACTTATACAGTAGTTAGATATCCATGAGAGCTTGATTCCTTTCGAAAACAAGCCAGATCCGCCCCATGCATGAATGAATTATGGCCCTTGAAATTGTCAAAATTGCTATAATAGGGCTTGTTAACACGATACAGTCTTCACTTTTGATTGTATCTCAATCAAACTTATACAGTAGTTAGATATCCATGAGAGTTTGGTTCATTTCTAAAAAACGGCCAGATCTACCCATGCATGGCTGGATTATGGCCCAAACTTATACAGTAGTTAGATATCCATGAGAGTTTGGTTCATTTCTAAAAAACGGCCAGATCTACCCTTGCATGGCTGGATTATGGCCCTTGAAATTGTCAAAATTGCTATAATACAGCTTGTGAACACAATAGAGCTTCCATTTACTATCTGATCTTCACCAAACTTAGATGGTATTTGAATATTGATGACATATTGGTTCCTTTTGAAACAAGCCAGATCAATGCCAGTAGAGCATAGGCCCTCATGGGCCTCTTGTTAGATTTCAAGATACAAATGGCTTTTACTGATAAACTATTTCTTTAACTGAGTGTCCACTCCTTGCAGTTTCATTTGAACTCCTGATCAAATTTGCACAGATATTTGCAGTTAAATATTTGCTTCTAATTTACTATCGTTCAGGTGATCGATTTAGGGCCATCTTGGCCCTCTTGTTTGGAAGACCCAGTGTCACATGCCAATATTTAGTCACGGTGACCTTGACATCTAACTCCATTTAAAGAAAAATATTTTCCCAACCTTGTCCTGGCTATATCACCTATACCATTTCACTGAAGGTTACACAATTTGGTATGTTCATCCATCTTTGGAAGATCGTGTGTCACGTACCAAAATTTACCTTGACCTCGGACCCTTTTTTAAAGCAATAACTTGTCCGGTCCATATCTCCTATGATATTATCACACCTGGAGTCGCCAACTTGGGTCTGTAGATGCATCTCGGGCAGTTCATGTGTCAAGTACCTTAACTGGGTCACTGTGAAATTGAACTTGACCTCTGACCCCATTTACAGAAAAAGCTTGACACGCCATATCTCCTTTTTTTTTTATCACACATGAAGTTAACGAAATTGGTCTGAAGATGTGTCTTGAAACAAAATGGCGTCATTTCCAGCTTGATCTTTGACCCAATTTAAATACAGAGCATGTCCGGGCCATATCTCTTGTGTTTTCATATCCGGAGTTACCAAGTTTTGTCTGAAGATGCCTATTTAGACGAGGACGTGTTGTGTTCCAAAATAGGGTCACAGTAAGCTTAACATCTGACCCCAGTTAAAGAAAAATCTTGTTTGTGCTGATTCTCCTGTTATCACATCTGGAGCTACCATATTTCGTCTTCAGATGCAGTGGATGTGTCCTGTACCAAAATTGGGTCACTATGACCTTGACCTCTGACAACATTTAAAGAATACCCCCTCGTCGGTGTAGTGTAGAGCATCTGCCTCAAGTGCGGGAGGTTGTGGGTTTGATCCCTGGTCTGGTCATACCAAAGACTTTAAACATTGTAATTATGGCTGCCCTCCTTGGCGCTCAGGGTTGCGGGGTTAGCATTACAACTGACTGGCAGGAAGAATGTACCAGTATTACTTGTGAAGAACCAAGGAAATGCCATGATATATATCTGAAAACTGTTGAAAGCGGTGAATAACATCAAACAATCAAGCATTTAAAGAAAAAGCTTGTCCAGGTCACATCTCCTTTGTTTTCAAACCAGGAGTTACAAAATTCCCTTTAAAGAAGCATCTTGGGAAAAGCCCAAAATGTCATCACTGTGACCTGGACCTTGATCTCTGAGCCAATTTAAAAGATTGCTTGTCCAGGCTATTGGACTTACTGATCATTGAACCTCCTGGTGGGGGACTATATATTGTCTACAAGTCTTTTCATTTTGTTTATTAGATAAGACATAGGCATATTGTTGTTCATTTGAATTCAAATTTTATTCACCTGGCACAGACTAACATAACTAACAGCTCAAATCTCCTTATGACAATGCCTCATCATCATCTCCAACATATTCAAAGATGTGCTGACAGACTTAAGTATAAAGAAGGACCTATGGATAAAAAACAGAAAAAAAGTGTAAGTGGTATTGAAAATTTACACTTTTACGAAAATACTGAAGGTAAAGGAGAAAAAAACGTGACTCTAAAATGTTTGATCATGTTAATATTTTAATAATGTAAAGAAATCACAGTAGGCCTATGTAACATATTCTTAAGGAAAAGGGTAACATGATATCACGATATTTAAAGTCTTGTTAATTTACTATTTAGAGTTTAACTCTAAACCTTTTTTATTCAACTCATCACCTCTGTAATTAACCAGAGACATATAAGTCTCTGAATTAACGAACAACTATTGTGTGAACTCCACAAATGGCATCAAACCCCAATCAATCTAAATTGTGTTTAGCTCACAAACTATAAACGGCTGATAGCGAATTTAAAAGACGAGATAGCAGATTTAAAAGACGAAGCTGTTAATAGCTTTTGGTTGTTTTTTAAAAATGGTTCAATTACATAATTGGAGAGTATTTTAAATAATATAGTGAAAATAAAGTTAAGTTGGCCCCAAGTTTGTGTGTTTGCTACATTTAGTGCAATATAGATAAAAGTCTTAAGGTCACTGAAACTGGGCAGTCGAGGATATAACAGAGTATATAGATAAGCATAAAAAAATATCATTTTCAATTTCTATTCGAAAATCACGATATATCGCTATATTTGAACTAAAACCCGCATAAAATATCAACTTTACTGAATTCGTTGTCAACATAAATATAAAAACAACAACAACATATGGGTGAATTTTACAAAATAGTAAAAAATACGATCCACCGTCTACAAAAGGTGAAGGTCGTTCCAGATTTCCAAAAAGTAAACATTGGAAAACCAGTTGATCGTTCAAAAGCATTTTTAAATAGTATATGCATAATAATGCATGTTAAATGAATGCATTTCTTTTTATTTTTTAAATAAAATTCATTACAAACGACCTGTCATTTGCATCAAGCTATGAATTATATCATTCTTATTTCTAAAGCTTTTATATTCCATTTGCTTGGGGGGTTGTTCAGGTTTCTGTTCTGGAATACTATCTGGATTTATACTTTGCCAATTCGCATTCGATGCACATTCCAGCCTCAATTTCCTATTAAGATAATCACCAGAAAATACTAACAATACTTGCATAGTCTTGATATTTGGATGGTTAAAAATTGCATTGTAATGCAACCAGTCATTAAACACAGTTGAAAACAGAAACCTGAACACAAACTAAAGCAATTTAAGTCAAATGAAGTTAGTATGGTTGTGAGTTGTATGGGGGGGCGCGGGGGGGGGGGGGGGGGGGGGGGGGGGCGGGTATAGACTTGTGTCTAGAAAGATGGTTGAAAGATATATTTCTCAGTTGATTGTGATGGTGGTGGGTTCTGTTGGACATTTTTTGCGTCTTAGGTTATTTAACCCTTTCCCACCTATAGATGCATATTGACGCGTCTGCAGCAGACGACATTTGAAAACATTGTGACAAAAGGAGAAATTACAATTATAGAGATTTTCCATAATTTTGAGTAAACATTTTCAAAGTCGTTTGCTGCAGATTTGCTGTATGTAGGAAAGGGATGGTTAAATTATTTAACTTAGCATAATATCCAATGACAACAAACTTAGCATAATATCCAATGACAACATTCGACTCTCATTCTGTCAAACTCTTGGGGTCACTCTGACAAACATCATTTAACCCTTGACCACTTGCAGACTCATTCCGATGCATTTGCAGCAGATGACTTTTGAAAACGTTGTGGCAAAAGGAGAAATTGCTCATGATGAGCAATTTCCCCTTTTGCCACAATGTTTTCAACTCTATTCCACTTTATTTAATAATTAAACTCTAATCATGAAGATATTTCACATTTTTGACAATATGTTTTCAAAGTCGTCTGCTGCAGAATTTTTGTATGTGGTAAAGGGTTAAAGGTGCTGAACTCCAGAAAATAGATATTATAGTCAAAGTTTTACAACTATTCAAAAGTTGTCTTGAAATATTAGAATCATAATTCACTTTCCAGCACCATAAACATCTAAATATTGATCATTTATGCTTCATTTTAACTGGGTAGACATACCCAGTAAGCCAAATTTTGTACATTTTCATGACTTTCAATTGACAGTTTTTCAACATTTACTGCCAAAATATAGCAATATTTGCAGATGTTTCAACATTTAATTTTTTTTATCTCCATCTTGAGTTCAGCATCTTTTATGATGTCTTACTAAGTTTATTACAAGATTCGACCTTCTTTCTAACAAAAGCATGAACTGATAAAACAATCGTACACCAAATGCAAGAATACGTTCCATGTCTTTGTCATTTATAAAGTTCTTGACAAGAAAATATTTTTGCATTGTCTCTTTCATAAAATGTCAACAACTAAAACAATTCATAATATTGACCTACCATTTTCAAATAGATGAAGGTTATTCTGAAAAGTTTTCTTATTTTTCATTTAACTCAAATAAAACTTCCATTTTTCAAAAGAAGTGCAAAGTTTACTCATGTAAACAATGTAAAGAAATTTAATAACTTACATTTAAGCACTGGGATAAATGACCCTGAGAAATACATGCTTTATTAACTCAGCTGTGTGAACAAAATTAATGATATATTAAATTAAAAAATTAAAAGATAACGGTCCGAAAAAATCTTTGCAAAAATGTGAAAAATCTCTGTAAATGAAAGTATAATAATTGAATAAAGTTGAAAACATTGAGGCAAAAGGAGAAATTGCTCATTATGAGCAAGTTCTTCTTTAATCACAATATTTTGGATTGGCATTTGATGTAGAGATTTCAAGATGCTTATGTATGAGGTGATGGGTTCAATTGTTTATATGTGTTGTGATTTGCGAAGCTGCTTATAAATTCACATTTGTTTGTTTCAGTTTTCAATGATTGGATACTTTTTACCGGAGGACTAATGAGAGCTTTATTGGCACACAAAAGTTATCAAAAGTGGTTTCGTAAATCAACAGCCTTTCAACTTCTCTTTTGCTACACTATTTGGAGGTTCTTTCGGCCAACCATGGCTTGGAGGTCAAGTGGCAGTACAAATGCAGACCTTGTTGAAAATCTACGCAGTAAGAATAATGTTTCTTTAGTGACAAGTAGTCTACTTTAATAAATTTCCAGGCAAGATATTTATTATCAATATTTTAACCCTCCCTTTCCCGCATACTTATACATTTAGGAATGTTCACAATGAAGGTTTGGTAAAACATTTCTCTTTTCCCATATTCTAATTTTCTTTATTCTAAAATTGCAATTTTTCCATATCTTCTGCAGATTCTTTAAACCCTTAAGTTTTGTCTGACAATTATATACATTCAATATTCTAGATATATATATTTACCTTTATTCAGTTTTCGCCAAACCACATGACGGGTCAAATGACTCTCACTTACTGCAAATAAAAGAGGACTATTAACCCTTTCCCAAATACAAAGAGTTAACAAGAAAGAGATGCAAATGATCCGTATTATTCCCTTATAAATGTGTTGCAGAAAATGGTATTCTGAAGTCACAGAGAGTTATTGGAGCAATGAAAAAAGTTGACAGAGGAAATTTTTGTAAACATAATCCATACAACGACTCGCCACAAACGATTGGTTACCACGTCACTATCAGTGCACCACATATGGTATGTTTAACATCTCACAGAGGCCAGATTAGAAACAGATTAAATCTCTGTTAAAAACCCTTTCCCACAAACAGAAGACGAATCTTGAAAAAAAATATGAGCAATTTCTCCTCTGGCCGCAATGTTTTCAACTCTATAATTCAGTTAGAATACTATCATTCACAGAGATTTTTCATAAAATATTTCAAAGTCATCTGCTGAAGTGTTGATGTACGTGGAACAGGGGGTTAAAAAATTATTTCAGCCACGATATCTCGGTCAAAAACGTCAATGACTATCAATCTAGGGGTCCAGAGTTTGAAACCCGTCTTGACTATCTATGACTTCCGATGATTGATTACAGTCATTTGGCTAGTGCCATTTGTATTCCACTAAAATGTTTACGTCTAGTTGCCTTGTCAGAATTTTGTGTGGAGAAGTGTTTCGGGAAAGCCAGGCAACACATGTTAGGTCTGCAGCAGTGATATAACTGATTTAACTTTAAAAACGGCATTAACCCTTTCCCTCATACAACAATTTGAACGTATTTTGACAAAAAATAGAAAATTTCTATAATTGAATGGATAATCTATGACTAAAAGTGGAAAACATTGTGTCAAAAGAAGAAATTGCTCGTTTTGAGCAATTTCTTCTTTTGTCACTAGGTTTTCAAAAAGGCGTCTGCTGCAGAAGCGTCTGAAATTGTCTATATCAGGGAAAGGGTTAAACTCCAATCAATCAATAAATTAAGCAATTCATCCCTATATTGTGGCTATTCAAGAAACTGTTTCTCTAGTTGTTTACTGGATATTTTCAAAACTGTTTGTTTCAGATTCTATTGATTTGGGATTGAGAATTTCCAGTATTTGGAATTTTACCTCACAATGGGTAAAAATCATGCTGGATTGGTACATACATGTATTATGTAGAAGGTTAAATCTTTTTCCCCCTTTAAAGAAAGCTTTTTCTTTTTTTAATTGTAAATTTTAATTCAAGAATTGATAAGTTAACATTATTTACCAATTGAATTTAGTTCTACTGAGAACATTCAACAAGTAGCAGTAATCAACTCGGTTGACTTGCTACAGTTAGCTGGCAAAACAGTTGCAAACCACACAGCTATTGCTATGTGCAGCACTTTGATAAATATAAATATGCAAGTTTAGACATGCTCATCTTTGCTATCACTCTTAGCAAATCCAAAAGGTAAGATTTTTCTTAGACTAGTTGACCACAAATTAACATACACACATTAACCTGGCCAAAACTTGTGTGATGAGTGCCAATGGCAGCCCGGAAAATTTTACGCAGTAAAGGAATGAAATCTGGAAGACTTTATCATGTTGTTATAATATTTCAGCATGCCCATGCACTAGAACTACTGTCTGATCATTTGAAGGAAGGATCCAATGCATTGGATGTTGGGTCGGGTAGTGGGTATTTGACAGCTTGTATGGCATTGATGGTATGTATATGCTTATTTATTGATTAAGAGGGGGCTTAAAGCAGTTTTCAACAATTTTTGAATCATATCACGTTGGCCAGTTCACCTGCTCATGTATTTCCTAGCTTTCTCACACCAGTAATCCAGTCCACACAACATACTTTCCAAGCAACTGGCTGCTTTTCCACATATACTGTTAGCCTATTTGTATATTCAACAGAGGCATAGAAAACAAGGAGTTAACTAGTTCCAACATACAACAAATCTGCAGCAGACAATGTTCAAACATATATGCATATATTGAAAATCCGGGAAAAATGAAAGTACTTATTGAATCAATTTTAAAACATTTTGGAAAAGAGAGAAATTTCACCTTTTGCAACAATTTATTTATAAGTCATAAGCTGCAGATGTGTCAAAATGCATCTGTATATGGACAATTGTTATAATGTGGTTATAAGCTTACACATCTTTATCGCTGAGATTTAAAAATATATTGTTGGCGTGTCTGTTTATGGAAGTAAAAAAGTTGGGCTATTGTGATACCCTTGGCAACTTTAATCTTACCTCATAACTCAAAAAATGTTCAACATTTTCAAATGAAACTTGGCACACATGTTCCTGGGACCATTACACATGTCTTTACCAAGTCACATAACTCCAGCTGTAAGAATTATTCAGGAATGTCCCTTTTTCAACTTAGAATAGAAAAAGGCAGATGAGCGTTGACTTGCAGCGCTATTGTTTTTCTTCTTTTCTTTTGCCTGACATGGCTCTAATAATCGTTTATTTATATATTTACCTTTTCTTGTACAAGCAGATGACTTATAAAAACGTTGTGTCTAAAATAAGACATTGCTCACCATGACCAACTTCATCTGTGTCATTTCAGTCTTTGCCTCTACTCAATAATGTTTACTGAAATGTTTTTTGAAGTCGTCTGCTGCAGATTTGATGTATGTTAGAAAGTGTTAAAGCCTAACATTATCTTTTACAGGTAGGTCCTTCTGGAAAAGCTGTGGGTATAGATCATATTAAAGAGCTTGTTGACGGGTCTCTGAATAACATAAATAAAGATAGCAATCTTGTAAGTCTCATGGACAGTGGTCAGCTCAAACTTGTTACTGGTGATGGAAGAAAGGGCTACGAAGCCGATGCCCCGTATGATGCCATTCATGTCGGTGCAGCGGCACCCATATTACCAGAAGATGTGAGTATATAATTATCATTACATTTGCTAAGCAATATTTTGTGTTAGTCATTTAATAAAGTTGGTTTGTTACACATATATTTTGAAAACCTTAACTCTTTCCCACATAGAGCAAATCTGCAGCAGACGACTGAGAATGTCTACTCAAATATATCGAAAATCTGTATAATTGTGTGTATGATTACTCAATAAAGTTGAAAAGTTGTGGCAAAAGGAGAAATTGCTCATTAGAGCCCTTGATAGTAAACTTTTGTAACAGTTTGTCACAATTATTTTACAACTTATGACTTTTGAAAACAAAGTGGCAAATGGAGAAATTGTTCATAGCAAACAAGTTGTCCTTTTGCGACAATGTTTTCAACTTCATTTAATAGTTATACATACATTTATAGAGATCTATATTTCCCCAAAGATTGTTTTTCAAAGACACGCTGTAAATTTGTTGTATGTGGTAATGGGGATAAACATTAAAGCCCTTGAAAGTAACATTTTTCAACATTTTGTCACCTTGGCATATGCCTTAACCCTTTCACACATACAACAAATCTACAGCAGACATCTTTGAAAACATCAAGGCAAAATCATAGGAAATCTTTATTATTTAAAGCATAATTATTTCAAAATGTCGAAAAATACTCGTTTTGAGCAATTTCTTCTTTTGTCACAATGCAGATGCGTCTACATGTGTGAAAGGTTTAATCCAACATTTAATTACAGTTAGTGGACCAGTTAAAGCCTGGAGGACGATTGATAATACCAGTAGGTCCCACTGGGGGTAACCAGATCTTACAGCAGATAGACAAACTTCCCGATGGCTCAACTAAAACGCAAGACTTAATGGGTGTGATTTACGTGCCTCTAACTAGTAAAGAAAAACAATGGCCTGCAAGGTGGAGCTTAAGTTTTGATTTAACCCCCATAATATTCCCGCATGCTGGGGTTTCAGGTGCTTAGTAATAAGCATGCTAACCAATTCCCACAAATCTGCAGCGTACAATTTTGTAAACATCCAGATAAAACTATGGAAATCACTATAAATGAAAGTCTTTTCCAAATACAACAAATTAGCAGCAGACAACTCTGAAATATCAAGGCAAAAGTATTCAAAATCTCAATATTGAATAAAGTTGAAATTGCTCATTTACTTGGAATGTTTTCAAAGGTCGTCTGCAGCAGAGGGATCAGAAAGCATATATGGGAAAGGGTAAAATGGAGTTGAAAACATTGTGTCAAAATAAGAAATTGCTTATTTCTTCCTTTTTTACAGTGTTATTTAATTAACCCTTTCCCTCATATAGATGCTTTCTGACGCATCTGTAGCAGACAGCTTCTTGAAAACATAGTGGCAAAAGAAGAAATGGCTCCTTTTGCCACAATGTTTTCCACTTTTAGTCATAGGTTATCCATTCAATTATATAGAGATTTTCAAATGTTTGACAAAATATGTTCAAAGTCGTCTGCCATCAGAATCGTCGTATGAGGGAAAGGGTTAAAGTCATCTGAATCGGTCGCCTCAATGTAGGTCTGCTTGTGGGTAAAGGTTAAGGAATTGGTTGGATATGAGGGCTTGGTTGCATCGCATGATCTGCGTTATTTAGTGTTTAATCCTTTCCCTCATATAGACGCTTTCTGACGCCTCTGCAGCAGACGTCATTTTGAAAACATAGTGACAAAAGAAGAAATTGCACAAAACGTGCAATTTCTCCTTTTGCCATTATGTTTTCCACTTTTAGTCATAGGTAATCCATTCAATTATAGAGATTTTCCATTTTTTGACAAAATATGTTCAAAGTCGTCTGCTGCAGAATGGTCGTATGAGGTAAAGGGTTAACCTATTTACACTGTTGGAAGCGATTTTGTGAAGACTTTGCCACTGCCTTACTAGATTCTATACCATTGGCTGCAAAACACAACATATTTTATCTTGATACTCCAAATTTGGCTTTGGACTCTTCTAATTCCAAAGCTATACAAGTTCATTTTATATTTCCAGCCATGAAAGGGTTTACCCTTTTCCTTAATAGAACACACTTTTGATATCCACACAGCAGATAACCTTGTACTAAGTGTAATGCGAAAGAGAAATTATTTTGTTGTCCCCCATTGTTGGCGAAGAGACATGTTTTTCTGCTTTTTGTCCTGCCTTCCGTCTGTCTGTTCATCAGCCTGAGGTCATAACTAAGGCATGATCAGAGGGAATAATCCTTCAACCCTTTCCCACATACAACAAATTTGCAGCAGACGACTTTGGAAACGTCTATTAAGCAAATATATTGAAACTTTATAAATGAAAGAACAATTAGTGAATAAAGTTTAAAACATTGTGACAAAAGGAATACAAATTACTCAAACAGTCAATTTCTTCTTTCTCCGAAGTGTTTTGAACTCCTTATAAAAAAAAATCCTTGAATCTTTTTTAGGCAGAAAACTTAAATGTGTTGCCTGCATAGACTGGGAGACAAATCCGGTCAAATATGCATAATAAATGTTGGTCTTAATGCAAAATGGTTCTAATAAAATCTTCTTACAAGATGAAGTTACATCCATTTTGCATGAAGCCATCAATTTATGTATCCAATTGTTTTTCCATTTCAGTAGTAAAGATGATCTCTGACCACAGAAGTTCTTAGAAATGTTGTTGTAGACGCTTGCAAGAATTCCTCCCAGTCACACAGACGGCAATCATATTCACACTGATGTTTTTTTATTGTGAGCTTCCAGTGATCCAGACTCTGACTTAAACAATGAAGTGTTGAATTAAGTCTTTCATTAATAGACCTAGTGAAAAGACTGCTGTACAGTATGTTTTGACTATGTTTTGACCTTTTCTCACATGAAATCGCCTTTTTGTCACATCTACAGCAGGCCACAATTTTTCATTTTGCCACAATGTTCTCAAATCAATTTTATATAAATTCATTTAAAGACTTTTTCATTTTAAGCAAAGATGTTTCAACTGTCGTCTGCTGCAGATTTGTTGTATGTGGGATAGTGTGAACAGGTTATTATAATATTACCAGAGGCATAGATAAGGAGTAATAAATTGATCTTTCCACACAATATCTCACTTATTACACAACCAAACCCTATGTTGTGGTCTTCAAAACAATCTATTCAGTGAGACAACATTTTTGCCACAACTTACTGTTTGAACCATTCCCGCATACAGACACTTTCTAATACCTCTGCAGCTGACGTCTTTAGAAATTATTTTGGCAAAAGAAATGGCTAAAAATGGTGTTTTAAACTTTTTTCTGTAATTAAACCTTCATTTACAGAGATTGTCACTGTTTTTGCCTAGATGTTGTGAAAACATTGTGACAAAAGGAGGAATTGCTCATAACTAGCAATTTCTCATTTTGCCTCAATCTTTTAAACTTTTTTCTGTAGTTCTATGTTAACATTCAATTACAGAGATTTTCCATGTTTATGCCCAGATGTTTTGAAAGCAGATTTGGTGTATGTGGGAAAGGGTTGATTACAGGTTTAACACCCTTTCCCACATACCTAATATCTGCAGAAGATGACTTTAATTACATCTAGGCAAAACTATCAAAAATATCTATTAACAAGAGTATTATTATTGAATAGAGTTGAACAAATTATGGAAAATGGAGAATTGTGCTGATATTGAGCAATTTTTTCTTTTGACACAATGTTTCCAAAATCTTCTGCGGCAGAGGCATTAGAAGGGTAAATTGTTTATTTGTGATAGCTTTTCACTACCTTTTTTAATCACTTGACATTTGCTTTGAAGATATATTTGAACCTTAATATTGATTGATTTTATTCCAAAAAAAATGTTTTAACCCTTTACAACAAATGACAAATCTGCAGCAGATGACTCTGAAATCTTCTGGGCAACAGTATGGAAAATCTCTATAAACGAGGCATAATTATTGAGTAGAGGTGATAACATTTAGCAAAAGGCAAAACTACTCATTAAGAGCAATTTCATCTTTTACCAGAATGTTCCCAACTTGACTCAATAATTACACTTCAAATATTTGTCTGCGTGTGGGAAATGGTTTAATCCTTTCCCTCATACAACAAACCTGCAGCAGACGACTTTGGACATAATTTGTCAAAAAAAAGAAAATCTCTATAATTGAATGGATAACCTATGACTTAAAGTGGAAAACATTGTGGCAAAAGGAGAAATTGCTTGTTTTGAGCAATTTATTCTTTTGTCACTATGTTTTTAAAAAGTCGTCTGCTGCAGAGGCGTCAGAAAGCGTTTATATGAGGGAAAGGGTTAAAGAAAGAGCAATAAATGCAATCAAAATAATTAAAAAACATTTTGTGAAGCTTCAATTGTCAATTACATTTTAGCAAGGAAGATTTCGAGGGCTTGGCGTTGGTTGTAACTATAAACCTATTTTGAAAACCCTGGTTTAGGGGCAATTTTGACCCCTTTGTAAACAATGCAAATTTAGGTGCCATTACTCAGAACGAGCAATGGTACCAAAATTTCCATTGTTTACCAAGAAAAATGATTTAACGCTTATAAAGACTTAATGGCGAGATGATTAACCTTGGTAAAAAAAAATACCAATTTTAGTTACAACCGTTTCACACCAATCCCTCTACATGTATTTGTCTTGTAATTCATTAATGACTTATGGATGTATATTTGTATAATTTACAGTTATCTATAGTTGAAGATTAGAAACTACAATAGTATTGTATATGTAAATAACAGATACAAATATGTTATGAGTAGATATGTATTAGTAAATAATAGATATGCAAAAAGTAATAAAAAGATATTTCTATTAGTTTTGTGGAGCAAGTTCTAAAACGAATAAAACTATTTGTTATATATGTTATATGGAATTGACCTGCCATATCCCTTTCCCACATACAAACAATTTGCAGCTGATTACTTTGAAAACATCCAGGCAAAGATCTTGAAAATCTTTATAAAGGGAAGTCTTTTTGCTGGAAAGAGTTGAACACATTATGGCTAAAGGAGAAATTGCTCATCATGAGCAATTTTATCATTTGCCACAATGTTTTAAAAATTCTCTTCTGCAGATGTGTCAAAAAGGGTTTGTATGTGGAAAAGGGTTAGCAGTAGATATGCAATATTACTTTGGTATTTGAAGCAAGTTCTGAAGAAGAAACAATTTGGCTGATTTACAAATAACTTGTTCTTCAGGTGACCTGCTTCAAGATTTTTTCAAGCCATGTTGATTGTTTGAAAAACATGGCCACCAGGGAGCGGGCCGTTTTGCCTTATATAGCTTTTGAGATTTCATTTTTATCTAGGAGCGATACTTGCTTCTTGGGTCAATGAGATAAGCATCGGGTAAAGGGTTCAAGAAATTCACAATTATTGTTTTATCCCGCCCCCCCCCCCTCCCATTTGCCTCCTACCCCAAATTCCTTTGTATGCATATCAGTCAATTATATTAAATGCTTACTCTAACCCCACATACAACAAATCTGCAGCAGAAAACTTTGAGAACATCTACGCAAAAATAAACTGAAACATTCTATAAATGAATGTATAATTAAAGGAGAACAATCTTATTATGAGCTAGTTCTCCTTTTAACCCTTTCCCTCATACGACAATTCTGCAGCAGACGACTTTGAACGTATTTTGTCAAAACATAGACAATTTCCATAATTGAATGGATAACCTATGACAAAAAGTGGAAAACATTGTGGCAAAAGGAGAAATTGCACGTTTTGTGCAATTTCTTCTTTTGTCACTATGTTTTCAAAACGCCGTCTGCTGCAGAGGTGTCAGAAAGCGTCTATATGAGGGAAAGGGCTAACAAGTCTTCTGCTGCAAGGGAGAGTTTTAACCCTTTCCCACTTGCAGATACATCTGCAGCAGACGAATTTCGAAATAAAAACGTTGCAAATGAAATTGTCGCTCATCGATCGTCCAATGAGTATCCGTATATTGTATTGATGATTATTGTTCCTTTTCTTTGCCTAGATGTTCAAAAAGTCTTCTGCTGCAGATTTGTTTTATGTCTGAAAGGGTTAAATATTATAAAGCTGTTATTACTTCTGTTATTGCTGCTCCTAAATATTATCAAAGAATAAAACATTTAAAATACAGTCTTCCTTTGATTGCTTTGATAAATCACACAAGTCACCTCAATCAGTCCAATAACGTTGTAACCATTTTGATACCCTGACCAGGGACACTATATTACTATGTTATATAGTGTCCCTGCCCTGACCTAACCCTTCTTCCACATACAACACAGCAGACTACTTGAAATATGGAAAATCTTAAAACGATTCTGAATTTCTCTGAACGGCTAGGTAATTTATGTGGAAAACCAGGTTAGCACAGACAAAGACGAACATGTTTTGAATTATCTGCAGAAGACATCATTTGAAAACATTTTGGCAAAAGAAGAAATTGTCAATAATGAGCATTTTCTCTGATTTCAACTTATTTAATAATTAAACTTTCATGTACGGAGATTTTATATATGTTTGACATGGTATTTTCAAAGTCATATGATCCAGATTTGCTGTATGCGTGAAAAGTCTAAACCTGTACCACATACTTCAGAATACTACAGAGAATTTTCTTCTAAAGTCTCTTTGCCTTCTTATAAGTTAGAATGGCTAAACCCACCAGATCCTCTTCTGGGAAACTAATCACCTGATATTCTTATTTTATTCTTACAAGTTGATACATCTTAATATAAAGAAAAAGAAATTTAAATGTTGCCTCATGGAAGAAAAACTTGTTTTGAAACAGAAAAAAAACCTCAGATGGAAGCTGTCAGATGTATTTTAAACTTCGAGTTCAAGTACTCTTAAAGCACGTTTCTCAGCTGAGCGAACAAGACTGCCAGTCCAGGCATCGGGCCGGCCAACATGCCATGAGTCTGCCGCCAATGGGCTAACAGTGTGGAAAATCAGCCAGTTGTTTTGAAATACGTGTGTGGAGTAATGGTGTGAGAAAGCCAGGAAACACATGGGAGGGTGAACTGGACGCCGTTATACGACCGAAATATTGTTAAAAACGACTTTAATCGCCAACCAATCAATCAAATGTAACTAGGAACGATAACACTCGAATAATGTTCTCCGCTTCATGCAAGAGTCGCTTACCTTTGAATATTAAATGTGAATCAAAGTTCCGTATCAGGTGAAGACGTAGATATATTGTGTAAGATTTTGATATTTATTTTTATTCGTTCCATTTCCTGAAATATTTTAAGTATTCCCCACATAAAACAATCCTGCAGCAGAGGACTGAAAACGTGTATGCAAAATACAAATAAAAGTAATTATTAAATAGAGTTGAAAATAGTGTGGCCAAAGGGGAAATGTTCTCTCAAAAATGCAAAAGTCGTTTGCTGCAGAGGCGTCAGAGAGCGTCTAATTGTGGGAAAGGGTTAAAAATAGAGGATTCAAAAAATGTAAAACCCCATAATCGGGTGATTGATTTCAAGAGCAACATTTTGCTAACGTTTGTTGCATAGAGAAGAGTAGTGCGTATTGTCCAACAATGTCATTTATTGTTTGGTGTTTTACGCTTTCAACCATTTTCAGTGATATCACGGCGTTTCCTGGGTAAGTTAACGGTACTCCTGGTCTATTTATCCTTAAATCAGCCCGTCAGTCGTAATAATAACCCCACAATCATGAACGCCAAGAAGGACAGCCATTACTACCATTTGTTAAGTCTGTGGTATGACCCGGCCCGGTATCGATCCCGCGACCTCCTTTACCCGAGACGGACGCTCTGCCACTACAACACCAATGCGGTGTTTTAAGAAATAAATGTACTGTTTCAAGCCTACACCGGAATATGCGATTTTCTAAATAAAAATACAACATAAGCTTCATTACATGTGCAGCAGATCATTTAGGTAACGTATTAACAAATTAAAGTATGATTATTGCTTATAATTGATAGCCTCGTTACAAAAGTAGCAATTTCTCCTTTTTATCTCAGTTTTTTAAAACGTCCCTTGCTGCAGATGCGTGAACATGCGAGAGCTTAAACTTTAGTGTACGTTAACAGTTCAGAGTAATATATTTCACTTTATTGATACTTCATTTTTGAAGAAACTAACAATAGAACTACATGTGGATACACGGTCGTATCAGCATAGCACATGGGTAAAGGCAAAGTGTCTAGTCTAGTATTTGCCAGTATCACAGGATCCTTAAATACGCAATCTGTCAACGTAATTTAACTGAAACACGATTGAAAAAGGCGCAAACACCGCGATAAAACAAACGTATCACGATCACGATGGTAATCACCCCGATCAGTCATTTGTATTGACAAGTAGCCATAAAAAAGTTATGACATGGCAAATATATCTACGTAGATATGCGAGCAATAAAGACCCTGATATGTTTGTAGTCTAGCCTCGGAAGCTCAATCGGTAACGACGAGGGATATCAATCCAGGGGTCGTGAGTTCAAACCCCTTCATTATTATGACTAGTGTCACTCGGCTTCCACCAATGGGCTAAATATGTTTTGTGTTAAGGCAGCCAGTCGTCTTGAAAGTATGCTGTGTGGAGAACATGTTCGGGGACGTTCTAAAGACAGAGGTCCAGATAAGGAGGGGTTTACAGCACTTTCTCCCACAATATCTCTCTTATTATCCAACCAAACCCTATGTTATGAGTACTCATAAGAATCGTCTAAATGAGACGATTCTTTTGAGTACCCACAACATAGGGTAAGCGGATAAAAAAAAAAGGATTTTTAGAACAAGCAAAACGCTCCTTATCTAGAGATATGTAAAGGTGAACTGCCCTCCGTTATATTTTAGAAATAACGTTGGAAACGGAGTTAATCTCAAATCAATCAATCGATCAACCAGTATGCTAAAGTTTGAGTATGTCCAAGCACTTTATTGTCCATCGTATATTCTCTTATGCAGTCTAGAAGTTAGATTGATTGAAGAAACAGTCAGTTGAGCTCTATGATGCAGTGTGCATTTCATATTCTAAAATGCTCCATCGGCAATTTAACCTTTCCCAGATACAACAACTGCAGCAGATGCCTTTTAAATAATACCCGCCAAAATATTGAAAATCCCTTTTAATGAAAGAATAATTATTGAATGCATTGGAAAAAACCCATTGTGGCAATAGGAGCTAATTCTTCTTTCCACAATAGTTTCATAAGTCGTCTGTTGCATCTAGCGTCTGTATATGGGAAAGGGTTAAAACCTATGATGTACTACTCAAAATAATCGTTTCACCAAATCGATTATTTTGGATTTTGTGTTATTTTGAGAAAAATTCTTCTTTTGCCACAATATTTTCATAAGTCTTCTGCTGCGGAGCGTCTACATCTTGGAAAGGGTTAAAACCTATGATGTCCTACTCAAAGGAATCGTCTCGGCAAGATTATTATTTGGGGTTCCCTCAGCATAAACTTTGGTTTTATATATATGAGAGAAATTTCTGAAATAGACCACCGGTACATGCATTCTTCTCCAGACACGAACGAATGCAGATATGAAATCGAGGGCTTATTGTGAAACGGTTGTAACTTAAATTGCTATTTTTTTTACCAAGGTTTATCAACTCGCCATAAAGTCTTTATAAGCGTTAACTAATTTTTCTTGGGAAACAATGGAAATTTAGGTGCCATTGCTCGTTCTGAGCAATGGCATCTAAATTTGCATGGTTTACAAAGGGGTCAAAATTGCCCCTAAACAAGGGTTTTCAAAATAGGTTTTAAGTTACAACCGTTTCACGCCAAGCCCTCGAAATGGTCATTATACCACGGCAAAGATAATGTGGATAAAACCTGTCAAAATCGGAGAATTGTTGTTTCTTGTAATGAGGCGTTCTCACCGCCGATCTGAGTACCTCAATCTCCCCGACCGGCCAAATTCCGCGACCAAGCTCGACCTGGTGTTTGGTCGGGGGTCTACATAATTAGGCCCCGCTTCTACTACGATCTAAAATTGGTCCCAAATCGTGACCAGTCGCGGGGCAGTCGTGGCCAATCGGGAGGGGATCTTCATAAACTTGGTTGGGTCGTTGTGAAATCGCGTAAGCGGTGTACGAACGTAATAAAAACGGCGTAATCGTAGAAGCATCGAGGTATCATCGTGATGAGATCTGCATGGTCGTAATGGCATCTTAGTACGATCGGCATCACATTTGAGTGAATTAAAAAAAAATATTCGAAACAACTCAATTTATATACGCATCACATTAAATCGTACGATGATCGTGTCAAGATCGTAGCATTGTCGGCATGAGCGAAGAGACATCGTGTTACAGTCTTTCAGGTATGTTTACCAACGTAGTAAGGTATTGTACATCGTAGCGACAACGTAGTAGAAAAGGCGCATTAGCGGCAATGGTCGCGGTGTAATCTTTATGTAAGCTTTTATGTATGCGTAATAGAAACGTATATAGTCGTGTAAAAATCGTAGTACAAGCCTCAAACAATCATTCCGCGAAGGTATTCACAAACTTTCAAGTTTTTGATGCCAATCTCGTCTGAATTTGGTACATTTTTCAGGTCGGGGCAGATCGGCATCATCGTAGTAAGATCGTAGCTATATGTGAACGGGCTATAACCGAAGGGGACCTCTGCCAGACCTTTAGTGGACCATACTAGATCATCTCAAGACCCTTCCAGACTACTTCAAGCACACATCCCGACTTCTACTCGACCTTCCCGACCCCTTCCCGATGTCTACCCGATCAACACGACCGGCCCGACTTTTCTTCGAACTCTACCCGACTTAGTTATACCCGACCATGTACGATCGGGCACGATCGCTGAACGATTTTATTCGGTATTTAATTGACTTGACCAAAGACTATCGAAGGAGCAACATCATGGAAGTTATTAATCAGCAAAATATGAGACTAGATGTCTTCCCATTGAACTAAATCTTGTACACGAGTATACACGGTTTACAATCAGCAAAATATGTGACTTACTAGATGTCCTCCCGATGAACTAGACCTTGTACACGAGTATACACGAGTTTACAATCAGCAAAATATGTGACTTACTAGATGTCTTCCCTATGAACTAGACCTTGTACACGAGTATACACGAGTTTACCAGAGCGCTACAAGGATGTATTTCAGACCGCTTCCCTGGCTTCTCGAGCGCTATACGGATTTGTTTGATATGTCAAAAAAATCCGTGTTGAAACCCCGACCACTACCGACCAAGGGAGACCACTGCAGACTTGGCGGGACCCCCCTGCAGACCGAGGGAGATCAGAGTTACTCAGATCGGCGGTGAGAGCACCCCCATAAGGTTCAATCATTCAGGATGACGACGCGTATGACAAGAAACACTGTAAATTAAGTATTTATACAAAAATGAGAAAAACATTTATTCCAAAAAATAATCGGATTTCTTGTGTACTCTTTAATGCTTTCGTTTTCGAGGCACATTTCAATGCAATAAAATCACCATCAACCTAAGTATGCGGTTCTCGTGCCAGTGAACAAACACTGTGTGCAATCGTTTGAGCAGACAATGCTAACTTTAGTCCCAATTATTAACACTTTCCCACATACAGACGCTTTCTGATGCCTCTGCAGCAGCAGACGACTTTTAAAAACATTGTAACAAAAGAAGAAATTGCTCATAATGAGCAATTTCTCCTTTTGCTACAATGTTTTCATCTTTATTCAATAATTAAACTATTAAGTTAAAGAGAGATTCCCTACTTTCGCTGAGATTATTTCATAGTCGTCTGCGGCAGATTTGTTGCAAGGGTTAAAAATCCCAAATGTAGACAAAGTAGACATCTTTGTGAAAGATGAGAGCTTAGTTTAAATAGTCTCTCTCATTTACCCACAATGCATCAACAAGTATTCTGCTGCTGGGGCGTTAAAAGTCGTCTGTATCACGGAAAGGATATTAATGAACCCAATTATTGGTATCAAACCACTTAGTGATTACCTTATATGCTTTTCTTAGAGTCGTCTGCTGTGAAAATGTCTAAAAAAGAAGAAACCTGTGACATCTTGAAAATAGGATGTGTTTTATTGACACAGAGTTGAAAACATTGTTAGAAAAGAAGAAATTGCTCGTTTTTTGTACACTTTCGCCTCTTTCCACAATACTTACGAAAGTCGTCTGCAGCAAACATATGTCGTCTGTATCAGTGTAAAGGATTAACTGTCTCCTGCTATCATTTCTAGTACAACATTAAGACATGTAATCGGATCTGCTGATCATTAAACCCTGAATCTATGATACGTCTTCAATGGACTCGTCCAATCATTCCTGGTTGGTTCGTTTGAACTGTAAATGTATGTCTGCATGTTGGAAAGGTTTAACTTTTTTCTGTAGCAGGCCCCTTTTTTGAAACATCGTAGGAAAAAAAGAGAAATACACGAAACGTATTTTATCCTTCCTCGATCAAGATGTAAGTTGCGCGGCGCCTTTGCAGAGACGAATCTTCAAGACCATGTAGAAATTTCCCAATCTGTTTTTATCACTGAATCAAATTTTATTTTCAACTTTTCAAGTAACATGGATGATTTTCCTGAAAAGTTACGTTGAAGTAGACGCCTGTTAACAACTAATTTAGCAGAGAACGATTTTCAAATTATCTTTACAAAATGAAAGTATAATCAATGAATAGTGCTGAAAGAATAGATGGAAAGGTGGAATTGGTCTTTCCGACACAGCCGCATTATGACGCATTTGCAGCAGACGACATTTGACCAATTTCACCTTTTCCATCTATTCTTACAGCCAGAAAGACACAGCTGCATTTTGACGCATTTGCAGCAGACTACATTTGACCAATTTCACCTTTTCCATCTATTCTTTCAGCAAAGTGTTACTTGAAAGGGTCGTACCCTGAATTCACCCTGATAATAAAAGCAATACTTGGTTTGTAGTACACGGATCAGGCGTGTTTTGGATTTTGTGGCTTATTGTGTTTTATTTTAGATTTTTATATTATTTATGAATATTGTAACTTCAAACATACGCCATTTAAAACCAATCTGCAGCAGACGACATTTGAAAACCACGTGGTAAAAGATGAAAATGAACAATTCCATCTAAACTCTACAATGTTTACAACTCTAAATATCAGAAGTTTCAAAGCAGACGATCCTGAAAAAAGTTTTATAATACATTTTAAGTCATCTGCATTGAAAGGCTGACCCAGTCCACCACTACGTCCATTTGTCAGCTTACAGCAGGTTCGTAGGTTCCTGCTTACAGACTCATTGACAGGTGGCGCCTGTGTTTCTTAGAGCACTCTTGCTCTTTGACGCTTTTTTAAATAAAGACTCATTTTGACGCCTCTGTAGACCAGAAGACTTAAATCTAAAACAACGAGCATCATTTCCCATGATGAACAATTTCTCATTTTGATGCAATCGGACTTCAACTTTATTCAATAAGTATACTTCCACCTACAGAGATTGTTCACCTTTCGTCCACAGTCGTCTGCTGCAGATTTGCTGCATATAATGTGTTGCACAGAAGATAGGAAAATATCGGATACGGAACAGGAAGGTAGGTGCAAAATGTTTCGGTCTTATATTATTTTTCTGTCGGCTTGATTGTACTATTTCCTTCTTATAGATGATCTTATTATTAAACCCTTTCCCACATACAACAAACTTTGCAGCCGACGACTTTGAAAACATGTAGGCAAAACTATGAAAAGTAGATCATCGTTTATTAAATAGAGTTGAAAAAATTGTGACAAATTGAGAATGAGCAATTTCTCCTTTTGCTACTATGTTTTCAAGAGTCGTCTGCAGCAGAGGTCAGATAGCGTCTGTATGAGGGGAAGCCAGGGTTAACAACTATACAATTAGGTTTTTTTTTTTTACTTTGTTTGATGGTGTACCCCACCCACTATTTAAGTTGAAACGTCGTTATATTTACACAGCTGATGCATTTAATTGACAACTATCTTGACACCGAATTTATACATATCTACCTTCATAGCGATTTAGTGATGTTTATCATTTCCAACATGAATGTGTATTTTGGTACATCTGCAGGAGAAGGCTTTTTAAATCTTTGCCCAAAGGACCTAATTTGTTACACAATGTGTTTAACTCTTCAATAATACTACATTCATATATTTAAAATTTCCATTCTTTGCCTATTTTGATAACTAAATGATATTTCAGCTAAAAAGGGGGACTCCCTAATTAACAGTGTACTTTTATCCTGTTTGATGCAACTAATGATGTCTTCTGTTGCATTTGAGATCCAATAAAATCCTGAAGAATTGCTGCATACATATTTTAAGATAGTTGTGAGGAAAAATGAAATTGCTCATGTTAGTTTTCTGTCACAAAATCATTCTCTTCATTCAGAGTCTGTTAACTACTTACCACATGTAGACATATTTTGACGCAATAGCAGCAGACGACCTTTGAATACATTGTGGCCAAAGGTGAAATTGCTCATGAAATTGCTCACAATATTTTCAACTTTAATTAACAATTAAGCTATCTTTTATGGAGATTTTTCAGGTTTTTGTCACTTTGTTTTCAAAGTCGTCTGCTGCAGATTGGTTGTATGTGGGAAAGGGGGGTAACTACTTGCCACTTGCAGAGGTATAAATATGAAATCTGCAGCAGACAACATTTGAATTCTTTTTAATAATAATAAAATTACTTGATTTTCCTTTTTTATATGAATACGTTTTCAAAATTCCACATCAGACACATTTGAAAACAATCGGATACAAATATGAATATTTCTAGGTATGAAAGTAGGATTTTTGATTTGAGTTGAAATAATTGTGCCTAAAGTAGAAACTGCTCGTTATGAGCAAATTTCTCCTTTTGCCACGACATTTTCAAAAATTGTCTGCTGCAGGGGCGTCAAATTTTGTCTGCATGTTGGAAGTGGGGTATTGAAGACAGTTCACTGAATAATTATGTACACTTCAGTTATGTGATGGGCAGAATACCTGTGGCACAAATTCAGAGATAACCGAGAGGGACTTTGTGATGTGATGAGATTCTACAAGGACATTGAGTGATTGATGTGGTCTGACAACTCAACCAATTATGGGTACAAACATAATAGTTGTTAACCCTTTTCCGCATGCAGAAGACTAGATATGTTGGCGTAAACAGGTATTTTTTCGGTGATATCTCTCTTAGCACTCATTGTAATTTATGTTGTGGGTACTCATAATTGTCGGGGTGATACAATTTGTTTAAGTTCTCACAACATAATATGTCTTGGAGGTCAAATAATGATTTAAAAAAATCAAAATCTATAGCTCTGTGCTCTCATTAAAGTCATTTACACACATCTGCAGCAGACCAAGTATGTAAACAATCAGGTGACAAAAAGAGAAATTTCTCATAATGAGCAATTTCTCCTTTTTCCCGTCATGTTTTTATCTCACATACAATAGTTTTACAAAAATATTATATAGAGATTTTCCTTATTTTTGTAAAAATTCCAAAAGTCGACTGCTGCAGATTTGCAAGAAAGGGTTAAGTGCAACTTGAACACCTTGGTTGACCAAAGATGAGTAAAAATGTGTGACTGTATGGAAGTTCATAAAGAAGTCAATCTAGATTCATATAGAGCTATACTGTTTTAAAGTTCTGTTTGAATTTTCATCTTATTTTTCAATTTTGACGACATATAATTTGGAAAGTAGGTGTAGCTAGATGCAGCTCATTAACCCTTTCCCTCATACGACAATTCTGCAGCAGACGACTTTGAACATATTTTGTCAAAATCTCTATAATTGAATGGATAACCTATGACTAAAAGTGGAAAACATAGTGGCAAAAGGAGAAATTGCTTGTTTTGAGCAATTTCTTCTTTTGTCACTATGTTTTCAAAAAGTCGTCTGCTGCAAAGGCGTCAGAAAGCGTCTATATGAGGGAAAGGGTTAATTTTACATGAAAAGCACACATATCATGCAATTATATGCATCAATAACTAAAATAAATGTTGTTTTGCAATGTCATCAACCCCTAGCCCTTTCCCTTTCAGCAGAGGGTGTTTGAAAACATTGTAGCAGAAGAAGAAACTGCTCATGTGTATTAAATTTTCAGCTTTTGCCACAATGGTTTTTTAACCCTTTACCTCATATAGTCGCTTCCTGACGCCTCAGCAGCAGACAGCTGTTAGAAAACATAGTGACAAAAGAAGAAATTGCTCAAAACAAGCAATTTCTCCTTTTGCCACAATGTTTTCTACTTTTAGTCATAGGTTATCCATTCAATTACAGAGATTTTCCATTTTTTGACAAAATATGTTCAAAGTCGTCTGCTGCAGAATTGTCATAGGAGGGAAAGGGTTAAGCAAGTTTTACTAACTATGATTCATTGTACTTATAGAAATTGTCCATACTATTGCCTAGATGTTTTCAGAGTCAATTCTGCTGCAGAAGTGTGGTATGTGGAAAAGGGCTAACTGGGGAAAGTCAAATAACAACATGATATCACCTGGCCCCAATTCCACCAATGATACTAAGTGCTAATTTTAGTTACTACTTAAATACTAAGCATATTTTATCATTCTTTATTCCCTCATAAAAAGGCCAAAAAACGCTTTCGGACGCCTCTGCAGCAGACGGCTTTTTGAAAACATAGTGACAAAAGAAGAAATTGCACAAAACGTGCAATTTCTCCTTTTGCCACAATGTTTTCCACTTTTAGTCATAGGTTGTCCATTCAATATGGAGATTTTCTATGTTTTGACAAAATACGTTCAAAGTTGTCTGCTGCAGAATTGTCGTATGAGGGGAAGGGTTAACATCTGTTGTTAGTCTGCAAGCTAACTATTAATGTCAACTTAGTCATTCACTAAAATACATCCCACCGTTCATGTTTCACAAAATATTAGCGAAACAAAAATGATGAAATATGCTTTTAAGTCTTTTTAAAAGTATTCCTTATTGCCAAGTAAGGTTGGTGGAATCGAATCAAGGCAATTGCAGAGACAAACCTGTGCATCTACAATGGTGTATCTATTTATGTGCCCCACAAAAAAACATAGAAATTCTCAAATTGATGATGATATTTGACACTTTCCCTCATATAGAAGCTTTCTGACGCCTCTGCAGCAGACAGCTTTTTGAAAACATAGTGACAAAAGAAGAAATTGCTCAAAATGAGCAATTTCTCCTTTTGTCACTATGTTTTCAACTTTTAGTCCTAGTTTATCCATTCAATTATAGAGATTTTCCATTTTTTGACAAAATGTGTTCAAAGTTGTCTGCTGCAGAATTGTCGTATGAGGGAAAGGGTTAAGATAAATGTTATTTTGCAGTGTCATCAACCATAGCCCTTTCCCAGTTTCAGCAGAGGGTGTTTGAAAACATTTGTAGCAGAAGAAGAAACTGCTCATGTGTATTAAATTTTCAGCTTTTGCCACAATGTTTTTTTAACCCTTTTCCTAATATAGACACTTTCTGATGCCTCTGCAGCAGACAGCTTTTTGAAAACATAGTGACAAAAGAAGAAATTGCTCAAAATGAGCAATTTCTCCTTTTGTCACTATGTTTTCAACTTTTAGTCCTAGTTTATCCATTCAATTATAGGGATTTTCTATTTTTTGACAAAATATGTTCAAAGTCGTCTGCTGCAGAATTGTCGTATGAGGAAAGGGTTAAGCAGGAAAATAAGATATTGCAAACCCTATTGATGAAACATTGCTTGAAATGGGGGAAGGAGATTGACATGTTTTTCATATTGTTCATTATGAGCAATTTCACATTTTGACACAATGTATTTAACGTCATCTGCTGATGGGGCCTGCCTCAGAATGCATCTGCATTTGGAAAAGAATAAAAAAAAAATTCTGTGGTAGGTTAGAGCAGTTAGGATCCATGGTATACACAACCTGTCATACTATCTGTATGGACATTATTCTATCTTTTTAGGCCTAATTAGATTATGAGAAAGAGTAATATCTGTCAAATTGACTAGAACTACACAACCTGTGAGGCTGTCCAGGACCTCATATCTGATGGCAGGGGTGGCGAAATATGATTTTGACTTACTTGTCCCTATGATATTGATATAGTAAATCCCTTCAAAATTTCACTTGTCCGTACAGGCTCTGGGACAAGCTGGGCAATACGGACAATGGATTTCGCCACCCCTGGATGGTCATTAAAACAGGTATCTCTGACCATCATTCAAAGCTGCTGAGAATCGATTTATGAAAGATGCATTCAAGGCTAAGTCTTGCTTCATTTGAAATTGGTTGACTGTATATATGGGAAGTGTCGTTTGACCCAGAAGGGATTTGTTTTAATTACTTCACTGATTAAGTAATCAGGAAATGGTTTTTACATAGTTTACATATTTGACAGCCACTATTTATATTGGTTGCTTAAACCCTTTCCCACATACAACAATTCTGAAGCAGATGACATTTGAAACATACTGATAGAAACATGAAAAATCTCCATAAATGAGAGTTTAATTATTAAAAAGAGAAGAAAACATTGTGGCAAAAGGAGAAATTGCTTGTTTTGGGCAATTTCTTCTTTTGTCACAATGTTTTCAAAATTCGTCTGCTGCAGATGCGTCAGAATACGTCTACAGGTGGTAAAGGGTTAAACCCTTTCCCACATACAACAAATCTACATCTGACAACACAGAACATGATCCAGGCATGATTATGAAAACTATGAATAATTGTATAATTGTCAAAGAGAGTTTAAAACCAATGTGGCAAAAGGAACAAATGCTCATTTTGCAATTTCCCCTTTTGCCGCAATGTTTTCAAAAGTCATCTGCTTCATGAGCATGGAATAAAATGTGTCTGCAAGTAGAGAAGGGTTAACCCTTTCCCTCATATAGATGCTTTATGACGCCTCTGCAGCAGACAGCTTTTTGAAAACATAGTGACAAAAGAAGAAATTGCTCAAAACTAGCAATTTCTCCTTTTGACACAATGTTTTCCACTTTTCGTCATAGGTCATCCATTCAATTATAGAGATTTTCTATCTTTTGACAAAATATGTTCAAAGTCATCTGCTGTAGAATTGTTGTATGAGGGAAAGGGTTAAGTTCAAACTTCCCGGTAATGGATTTGCAAACTGTGAGCCGATTCAGATTATTTTAATTGTTTGAGCTGGTGGATCTTTGTTTCTTTTTTAGGATATTGCATGGTGTCAACAAGGAATATTTAAATATGATTTACCTTTTCCCAAATACAACAAATCTGCAGCAGATGACTATAAAAATGTCTACTCAAAAGTATGGAAAATCTCTATCATTGTAGGTGTAATTACTGAATAAAGTTGAACATTTGTGACAAAAGGAGAAATTGCTTGTTTTGAGCAATATCTCCTTTTGTCACAATGTTTTCAGAAGTCCTCTGTTGAAGATGCTTAAAATGTGTCAACAGGTGGAAAAGGATTAAGAAAGCGTTCAGCCTAAGGTGTGTTTAAACCACATACATCAAAGATGTAGAAGATCAACAACCTTGAAAACATTTAGGGTAAAAAAACTAAAAATCTCCATAAAGAAAGTGTTATTATTGAAAAAAGTTTAAAGCATAGTAGCTAAAGAAGAATTTGTTCATTTTGAACAAGTTTTCCTTTCACCACAATGTTTTCAAAATTCGTCTGCTGCAGATGCCTCAAACTGTGTCTCCATGTCACATATGAGTAAGGGTTAAGCATGATTAAGGAAGCATTCAGCCCAGTTTTAACATTCTTGTCATGCTATTTTTATGTCATTTACATATTTTAGTAGCAAAATGCAATATTTTGAAAAACAATTCTTTACAGAGTTTAAAACATTGTGGAAAAAAAGGTGATGTTGATCGTTTGATATATGGGTGATGCCATATAAAAAATGATCTTTACTTTTTTTTTAAATTTATTTTAAATGGCAATTAACCCCTCTTTCCCGCATGAAACGTATCTGCAGCAGATGATTTTGAAAACATCTACAGATAGGTAAAACTATGGAAAGTCTCTTTTAATGAAATTGATTATAACAAGACTTGACAACACTTTTTTGCAAAATGAGAAAGGGCTCATTTTAAGCAAATTGTCTTTGGCAATAATGTTTGCAAATAGGTCAAAATAACCATGCAGGTTTGACAGATTAAGGAACAGTTGCATATTTGTATAGTCTGTCATTACCATTCTCTTGTGAGTTCCTCAGGATGCCACCGTCTCAGTGGTATAGTGGTAGAGCATCAGTCTGGGTTTGGGAGGATGTTGGTGCGATCCCCGGCTGTGTCATACCAAAGACAATTCAAATGGTAGAAATGTCTGCCTTCCTTGGCGCTCAGGGTTGCGGGGTTAGCATTATGACTGACTAGTTGGTGTCATGATAATAGATCCGGAGCACTGGTAACTTACCCAAGGAAAAGCTGTATATATTATAAATGAGAAATTGTTGAAAGCAGCGTAAAAACAGCAACCTATCAATCAACCAAATGAGGAGGCCTGGACAACCAGATGAAGTGCAGACTGACCTGGCTATTCACTGGTCAAATTGTCCCAAAGGTTGGTTTTCCTCTAACATAGAAATTGGTCCATCAATTATGTTACAATCAATTTAGACTTTGAAAGTCAAATTGCCCTCTCCATTTTGGATGAGTTAATGTATTCATTTTCTTGGAATCAGAAAACGTTTTGAATTAAGCAATATGTGATAAATTATATGAAATGGGAAAATAAAAATGGAAAGTCTCTATAAATCAAAGTAAGATTATTGAATAAAATTGAAAATAAACTTGTAAACAATTTTACAAAAGGGAGATTGCTCATAAATGAGCAATGTCTCCCTTTTGCCACAATTTTTTCAAAAGTTGTCTGATGCAAATGTGATTGCAAGTTGGAACGGGTAACAAATGATTTGCCGAAAGAGTAAACCCATCATGGGAAAAGGAGAAACAACTACATGTATGCCTATGCAACTTGAGCTTTTCTACAATTTTGTCCATTAGTGTCATGGTTACCTGATTTGGTGTAGGCTGCTTTGAAGACATCTGAGAAGAAAGGTTGTTATAATTATTCATTATATGAGATGCATTTTGAGCCAATTGCAGCTTAAAACAACATGGTAAAAGGAGGAAATAATGATGAATATTTTTCCTTTTGCCACAATGATTTCATCATTGTTTAATAATTATACAAAAATCTATAGAATTTGTCCATATACATACCAAATGTTTTCAAGGTGTGTCTGCTGCAGATTTAATTTAAGTTTTAATAAAGGTTTAACAGGTAAAGGGAAAGTGTTTGATTTACCTGTGTTCTGATAACAAAAAAAACATGTACACTCTTATGACATATAAGGACTGCATATAAGGAACATAAAATGTGCCTTTGAAATGATTGAACTGACAGTGTGTATGATTGTTGTTCATCATAAAACATTGACTGGGGTCGTTTGTGGATGTATTATCATAATGATCAGTCAGCGTGAACTGTCAAACTTTTTACTATCCTATAAGTGTGTAGGTATTTGTAAATAAGTGGGCATGTTGTAATATCCTATTGATGGGCTGACGTTATTTTGTGTTTGCGATGTTTCACGGTGCATGATCGTAGTCTTAGGAAGGAGATTATTCACTGCTCGAAAAGGACTCACTATATTATACTGTATGTGGTTTTAATTGTGGGGGATTTATTTTGTATATACCCATTCAGCATGAGCGTAATAGGAAGTCCAGTCATAGCGTATATAGGCCTTCATGTATGTATAATGGTATAGTGTTAATGATTATGTGAATGAATGAAATAAAAGTTGGAATATTAATTTTATAGTGAAAAGGAATATTTAACCCTTTCCCTCATAAGACAATTCTGCAGCAGACGACTTTGAACATATTTTGTCAAAAGATAGAAAATCTCTATAACTGAATGGATAACCTATGACTAAAAGTGGAAAACATTGTGTCAAAAGTAGAAATTGCTCGTTTTGAGCAATTTCTTCTTTTGTCACTATGTTTTCAAAACATAGGCGTCAGAAAGTGTCTACATGAGGGAAAGGGTTAATAGTGAAACAGAAACTTGATTAAATCGGTCAGCCATCATTTAATGTGATACAAAATCCTGGATATAAGTGTATACTATATAAAGTTGGAATACATTTAACCTTTTCCCATATAAGATGCCTACTGACGCTTCTGCAGCAGACAACTATTGAAACCAATGTGACAAAAGGAGAAATTGCTCACAATGTTTTCGACTCAATTCAATGGTTAACTAAAAGAGATTATTTTTTACATTTTGCCACCTAGATTTTTTTAAAGTTGTCTGCTGTAGATTTGTTGATTGTTGGGAAGGGCTAAGAATTGTAGATATGTAATATGTAAATAATATATCTGATAAGATAACGATTTTTTTTGTATAAAACCCTTTCCTGGATAGATGCTACTATTCACTTATTTGTAGCTGTCAATATCTTGTGTAAAACTTTTTCCCACAATGTTTCTTAAGCCACCCTGACACTGGCACAAATTTTGTCCCCGCTCGCGTGAACCACGTGTGAACACTGCCAACGGTGCATGTCAATGCGTGAACACTGCGCAAACTTGGCCGCGCATTGAGTAGAAAGTGCGTAACTCATGCATGTACAGTATGTGAACAGGCCGCAAACATGGCTTCACGCTCAGCTGCATAGCACCGAAATGGCACGCCTTGCCACGACGCATTGCGTGGCATTGCGGGGAAGAAATTCATGCCAGTGTCAGGGTGGCTTTACTCTACCTTAGAATTAATTGGAGCTCTTCATCAAGTGTCTGTTAACCCTAAATGTATTTATTAATCTGTTTATTTGATCTTTTCTATTCAGATATATGTGAGGTAATAAGTTTAAGTTCATTTGAAGTTAACCCTTTCCCTCATATAGACGCTTTCTGACACCTCTGCAGCAGACGGCTATTTGAAAACATAGTGACAAATGAAGAAATTGCACAAAACGTGCAATGTCTCCTTTTTCACAATGTTTTCCACTTTTAGTCAATAGAGATTTTCTATGTTTTAACAAAATACATTCAAAGCCGTCTGCTGCAGAATTGTCGTATGAGGTAAAGGGTTGATCTTATGATGGAGAATCAATCTAGTGATATGTCTTTACCACTTGCAACTCATCTGCAGAAAAATATTTTTTGAAAACATTGTGGCAAAAGTAGAAATTGCTCATAATGAGCAACGTCTCCTTTTGCAATCATGTTTTCAACTCCATTGAATAATAATTATCAAAATTTAACAGATTTCCCATATTTTTTACCTACAGATTTGATATATGTGGAAAACATTTAACACACTACCTGATCAATACCTGATTTTACAAATGTTAGACTCTTCCAAATTCAAAACACCTGGATAACATAGAAATGTCTGCCAAAGAGGAAGAATAAATCAAAAACCAAATAGAAATTTTAAAGTAGAGTGTTACTACCTAATGTTATGAACTATTTTTTAACCCCTTCCCGTATAAAGATGCTGTCTGACACCTCTGGAGCAGACAACTTTTGAAATAATTGTTACTAAGGAAAAGCAGAAATTGCTCATGATGAGCAATTTCTCCCATTTGCCACAATCTTTTCAACTCTATTCTCAAAGTAAACTTTTATATTAAGAGATTTTCTTTCAGCTGCTGCATATTTGCTGTATGTGGAAGGGTATAGTTGCCAATAGTCAGGTTGACCTTGTGATTCAAAGGTTCTGGGTTTGATTCCCTCAAAACACTTCATGTATATGTGTTTTAAAAAGTAGTCGGGCCGATCCCGAGTCTATATGGAAAAGCAGCCAGTTGCTTGGAAAGTATGTTGTGTGGTGTACTGGTGTGGGAAAAACCAGGAAATGCAATAGGTGGTGAACTGTTGCCGTGATATGACTCAAAAGTAGTCGGCTGTTTTCAAATGTCATCTGCTGTGAATGCCTGGAAGGTAGTCTGTAGCAAGAAATAATGTTATATTGATACATGCTTTTAACCCTTTCCCTCATATAGACGCTTTCTGACGCCTCTGCAGCAGACAGCTTTTTGAAAACATAGTGACAAAACGAGCAATTTCTCCTTTTTCCCCAATGTTTTCCACTTTTAGTCATAGTTTATCCATTCAGTTTTAGAGATTTTCTATTTTTTGACATAATAAATTCTTAGTCGTCTGCTGCAGAATTGTCTAAAGTGAAAGGTTTAAAACTTTCATATTCTCATAAAGGTGTTTTCTACTACAGAGTTAGTAATAGTCGATTCTATGACCTTAAAATGGTATGGAACACTCTATGCAGTTAACCCTTTCCCACATATAAACATATGTTGACACACATTGAGGAATATAAAGAAAAAGCTCAGGGTAATGAGCAATTTCGCCTTTTGCCACAATGTTTACAACTGAATTAAAATATTTCACTTTCATTTACAGAGATTTTTCATAGATTGCCAAGATGCTTTCAAAGTCAACTGCAACAGATTTTTTGTACATTATAAGTAGGGTTAATTGTTGTGTAATGGATTTAATTAAGTTGATATGCTCTGATAATTATAGTTGTCTTTTAATCTCCAGTGTCATCAGAAGTTAAATAATTTTGATAAAAACATTAGCTTAAGGATCGCTATTCATAAAACAAAATGGTTTTAATTGATGTGCTATTATATTCATATGCAGGATTTATTTATTAGATTCCAGAAACAGTTTTCATCTAATCTACAGTGTCATCAAAATTGAATAATTTCTATATGATGAAAAACAAGCCAAAGAAATTATTTATACATAAAGTGTGTTTTGGATTTAATTGATGCATTCTTGTATTCACAAGCAGGATTTATTTATTGGATTCCAGAAACAGTTGTCATCTAACCTACAGTGTCGTCAAAAAGTTGAATTATTTTTATATGACCCCAACAATGTCTTCGTAATTATTTATACGTAAAGTGTGATCTGGATTTATGTTGATGTGTTCTTGTATTCACATTGAGGATTTATAAAAGAGAATTGCTTGGAAGTTATAATAAAGATGGCTGATGAAAAGAATAATAAGTTACAACGCCGACAGGCCATGAAACGTAAAGGATTTTCTTGGGGAGATCAAACAGGGGTAAGTGTCTATCTTTCCTACTTATATCATTTGCTTTTATTTCAACCCTTTTCCACAAGCAGACATATTTTGAGACATTTATGACAGACATTTAAAACAATGTGGCAATACGGAAAATTGCTTGTAATGAGTAACTCATATTATTCCCCTTAGAAGATGAGTTGGTTTATTGCTATGCACATGTCGGTTGTTCTGGCCGTTGGTCGGTCAGCCTGACGCTTGGTTGGTCCAGTGTTCCATACATCTGAAAAGTAAAGCTTGTGTGATTGAAAACTGGACAATGCTTGGACCTACAGTATTCAAACTTGGCATGAAGGTTTTGCATAACCAGCATTTGATCCCTATTGATTTTAAGCTCACTTTTTCAAAGGTCAAGGTCACAGTGACCTATAAACAAAATGCTTTTGTCATTGATAACTGCAGAAAGCTTGTATTAAATGTCCGCAAATGTGGCAGGGAGGTTGGGCATAACCAGTATATGACTTCTATTGACCTCAAGGGCATCTGGTCAAAGGTCAAGGTCATAGTGACTTTGAACACAAAAAGCTTGTATGATGGATAACAGCATAATGCTCAGTAGGGAGGGAGATAAGATATGACCCGTGTTAATTTTGTGGTCATCTGTTCAAATGTCAAGGTCACAGTTACCTTGAACATGTTCCTGGCAATGTGATGCACAGGGAGGCATATTGTTTGACAAACATATCTTGTTTCTCCTATTGTTATAATGTTTTCAATTCTATTCAATAATAAAACTTAAATTATAGAGATTTTTCTTACTCTTTCCTAGATAATCTTAAATTTGTCTGCTGCAGATTTGTTGGTTTGTGGGAAAGCAGATGGTTTACCTCATTCTCCATTTGTGTGTTTAACTCGCGTATGTCCGTCTGTGTGTTCGTCCATCCTGTTTTCTTGTCAGGGCATTCTCATTCTGTTAAAACTTTATGGGGGGTAAAACATCTGCTAAAACAAAAACATTGTTGGAATTAAGGAGATTGCTTGTTTTGTTTTAGTTCCACAATATTATCGATGGAATTGTTTGCAACACCCTGAGAAGTCAAATAGTGCTTAATTGCTTGTATCACAGAAAGAAGTGGTCCATTCTTTTAAAACCTTTCCCACAATCAGACACCTAATGACACATCTGCAGAAGACTTTTGAAAACATTGTGACACTGTTTAATTATTTAACTTTCATTATATAAAGTTTTCAAATTTTACGTCTAGATGATTAAATGATTTCTGTTGCAGATTTTTGTCGTCATTCAATATATTCAATAATCATACATTCATAATAATGAGTTTATATGTCATATTTGGGCTTAGATATTTTCAAACCCATGTGCTTCAGATTTATTTTATGTTGGAAAGGGTTGAAACCCTCTTGTTAACCTTTTTCCCACATATAGACGCTTAAATTTCTGACACCTCTGCAGCAGACAAATTTTGAAAACATTGTGACAAAAGGAGAAATTACTCAAAACAAGCAATTTCTCCTTTCGACACAACAATTTCAACTCAATAATTATGTCTTCATTTTGGGAGATTTTCCATATTATTGTTGAGATGTTTTCAAAGTCGTCTGCTGAAGATACATTGTGTGTGAGAAAGGGTTAAGTAGCTGTTTAGGATAGTAAAAAGACATTTTGTCGGAAAACAGGAAATAGTTTTTATAATAGTATGAGTGATTGCCTTTGAAATACAGTAGTTTAACACTTTCCCTCATATAGACACTTTCTTATGACTCTGCAGCAGATGACTTTTGAAAATATTGTGACAATAGGAGAAATTGCTCAAAACAAGCAATTTCTCCTTTTGCCACAATGTTTACAACTCTTTTCAATAATTACACTTTTATTTAGAGAGTGTCCATATTTTTTACCAAACATTTTCAAAGTCGTCTGCTTCAGATTTGTTGTATGTGCTGGGAAAGGGTCAACTAATATCTTAATTTCCTCTGATCATCAAAGATAGTATGATTATATACAATTAGAACAATGTATACAAAGATGACGGACAATGCTGACACAAACATTGAACAAAAGTGACAAATATGGAACATTAAACATATTAAAACAAACATCATACACTCATTATATAGAGTTTATTGAGAAAGCACATATACATCAATACATGGACAGAAAATGTATGTATGTATTCTTGCATAAGTGCAGACACGTCCATGAATAGACTTTAAGGAGCAATTACTCCTTTTTACTGAATATTTTTAAAATGCCGTCTGCTGCAGGTTAATCAAGGTGATTAAGCCATTTCTAAAAGGGGAAGGGGTTTAATAGCCCTATCCACATAAAACAAATCTGAAGCAGACCATATTTGCAAAAAAGTGAAAAGTTTCCAAAAATGAGAGTTGAATTATTGAATAGAGATGAAAATATTGTGGCAAAAGGAGAAATTGCTCATTTTGAGCAATTTCTCCTTTTACCACAATGTTTTCAAAAGTCATCTGCTGCAGAGGAGTCAGAAAGCGTCGGTATGCTGGAAAGGGGTTAAGTGGATGAGCAGTAGTAAGTAATTTGTATATTTAAAGGGACTGAACACCATAATGGTCCAAAATCGTCATATTTTATACTTATTCTAATTAATCCAAAATACGTCGATTTATATGTAATGGAATGTTGTAGAAGGTCGTACAAGTCTTGTTTTTCATTATTTCATAGGAAATAAGCAGTTAAAAAAATGTCCGCCCCGTGTTTTCCCGTTTAAAAATACTGTGGAATTTCCTCTTGCTCATTTGAATTTGTGGATTCAATTCGGCATTCTCTAACACTATCGACTCATTACATTCAAGTGTGAGTGTAAGGAACGACAACTCTGCGAAGGTGATTGTCAATTCGGTTGTAGTGATCACGTGATAAATATACAGCAATATTTTTAGATTTACTGGGTTTCTAACCCAGTAGATTTTACAATGCAAAATAACGAAAAAATCTCCGCAATATTAATAGTGTGCATATATTGTAGTACATCAGTCAGCAAATCTCAATGCCTTACATGCAAAAACATCAAGGTAATAGCAATTTTTATATCAAAAATACATTACCAGTCATTTAATACCTGATATATCATCTCTATACACCTTAATTATCCAAAAAAAACGCCCACGTTAGCATATCCCTCACGTATCCGTGACATACACGGCCGCCCGGAAGTACAGGCGCGCACGTGAGCGGGTAGTCACTTTTCATTTTTGGATTCACCGGAGTAGTCGATAAGAAAATTTATATTATTATTTCTTCTTCCAATTAACTCTTTTGTTTTATAAGGCCCTGCCTTATAATTATTTAATTGTCCAAAGATATTTTGTCTACATTAACGTCACAGCCGTAAATTATTTACTTTATTGCTGTATTTATTGTTTTGTAGCAGACGATACGCTGAGAAGCACGTGGATTACCCCACCCGCTAATTTCAGTTACCGTCTTCGGGTGCGGAAGTCTTGCGGTTTTCAATACTTTTTCCCTACCCTGTTAGCGATAGTACATTAACTATTGCTGTATGAATTATTGACTGTTCTATTCAATATTTGTGAAAAAATTTTGATACAAAATTTATTTCAATATACGTGTCCAAACTACCGGTGTCACCGTGGTGTGGATATATTAAAACGGATTATAAACGGATTATATACGGATTATTTACTGTTTGGTGAGTATATTTGAATTATGTCAATGTCAATTACTGGTGAAGGGATGCGGAGCCCATGTGGTCATGCTGTGCACCTATGGGATTCGCATCCGACCTGCGTTGTGTGCACCAAATGCACACAGGCTTCACCTTGCGAGTACTGCTCGACATGGCCTATTTCCATTTGGAAAAAGGTCGTGCGGAGTAAGACTCGTAAAAGCAGGAAGATAAAGAAGACCCCTAAGAGGGTGCCTTTATCTTCATCGAGTGAGGCAGAGTTCGAGGGGTTCTCCCAACCGGACTCTGCAACGGTGTTGAGCGAGTCGAAGGGCAATGCTGAGCCTTCTTCTCCGCTCAACACAGCCGTTTTTCCGCGCGCTGAGGAAATTCGGATGGTAGCTTTGGGTGAGAGTTGCTCCGTCGGGAAACTTCAGAAACTGTACGGAAACAGCGGGGAAAATGCTCAGCTGGATCATTTAACCGCTGAACCTCACCATCTGTCGCCTGGTGTCAGGGCTGGGCCTTCGAAAGAAGGAGTGCCTTTGGTAGCTTTCCGGGATAACCGCATGAGTTGTACCAATCCGACACCATACTCTGAGCTACAGCTGTCTTCGGACAGCTGCAGAGTACCGGTTACCTACGTCGGGGGACGTAGTGTTCCGGAGACTTTGTATAGTGCAGCTTCACTCCTGCCTATGCATAGTCAACCTGGGTTTTGTTGGGCTGAGCAACAAAACCCAAATACCGAGGCACGTCAGGTCACCGGGCAACCGGAGAAGAGTCATTCGTTAATGACGCGACCTTTCACCAGTCAGTCCGGGTTGGACTGGACTGGGCCAGTCAGTCACGTTGCCATGACTAGACCAGGTAGTCGCTCACGTATCTGTGATGCGACAGGGCAAAGGTCCGATTGCAAGGACCCAGCCAGGCAAAAGGTTGATCGTTTAGCACCGATTCATCCTGGCAGTCAGACTATCTTAATTGATTCGACGACTAGCCAAAATCGCGCGCATGGAGACATGCCGCATCAGGTCAGTAGCCCATTTCGTTATGGTGCTACGGGCCAATCGGTCACGCCTGTGAATACGACACAAACGCCAGTGTCTTATGTAAACACAGGCCAACCGAGTAGTAGGGCATTTTTCAATGCCTCGTCTACACTGCCAGACGACTGTGTAAACATGGCGCGTCTAGGCACGGGTTCTGTGGTGATAGACCGGCCTACCGGGATCAGCATTACCCATCTCATGGGAATTCACTGCTCTCGGGGGGACACCTACTTGATAGGCAGTCCGATTATAGGCAACCTCAGGATCAGAATACATTGCGTCATTCTGTGAACGAGAGGTCGAAACCGTCCCATACGGTTAGTTCGGCCCCGGCAGAAGATTTTGTACGGCCGCCCTCTGCTGCGGAGAGGGGGCCTGCTTCACAAAATCTTCGGCAGAACATGGATTATTCTGAATTATCCATGTCTGAGTCGGACATTGATCTACCGGTTGGAAGACCGAGTGGTCAACCTCAGAGGAGTACACGCAACCCTACATCTTCGTCTAACGATGATGAGGGAAATAGGTCTCCTTCCGATGAGGAGCCAGCTGTAGAGCGTTGGTCTTTTCAGCAGGCTATTGACGAAGTATTTCGGGTGGTGCCGAATGCTTTATGCCCTAAGGTTGACGCTCCCCCACGTCGAAAAACCTTTCGAGCCTAGAGGAACTGAATGTACAGGCTTTTACGCCAGTGCAATTACTTCCTCAAGCTAACAACTTGTGCAGGTTGTTAGACCAATTGCAGTCGACCAGGTTTCTAGAGGCTTTGCCTTCAGGCTGGTCGGTCCCAGTACCCATTTCTAAGGAATGGGTCAATCCTAAAGCGTATTCCACGTCTAAGGAGTTCTTCCCTGTCAAAGTGCCAGCTTTAGACGGGGATGCAGCTAAACTGGGGTTAACTGCACCCGCTTCTGTTCAAGTCTCTTCTAAGACTCTAGAGAAGTGGGAGGCCAGAGCAAGACTGGGTGTAATGGTGTCATCTCATGACAACCATTTCGCAGTCGCTCTGTCTTTGTTGTTAAAAGAGGAGAATATCTCTAGCCTAGGGGCTAACAGAATTCTCGAAGCTTTCGACACAGGCAACAGGCATCTCATGGCACTGAATCTTCAGACCGCCACAGAGATACTGTCCATGAGGAGGGACGCAGTGCTAGCTGCTCCTAACTCATTGCTAAGTGCTAGCAAGGACAGCCTGAGGGCCGCACCATTGGAGTCGAAACAACTCTTTGATGGAAGGATTGCTGCAGTGACGGTTGCTGATGCGTCAGAACAGTCTCGACGCCTTTCGGCGAACGCAGCTAAGGCTTTTGTGCAGGGCCAGAAACGTTCAGCGTATTCTGCGAATGTGGGTAGTTCTAAGAAACCCAACCCAGCAAAGAAGCCAAAGCGGGATGTAAAGGCGTTTCAGCCTAAACAAACCCCTTCCACGGGTCAAAAAGCAGCTAAACCGAAGCGCCCTTATCAGGGTACTAAGCATCGGCAGCCCGCTTGAGTTAACACGAACCCGAAGCCGCAGCCCTAGGGATTCGCTCCTCTCTATGACAATCCCAAGGTCGGAGATTGCAGTCGGGGGCCGCCTGTCATTTTTCACGGAGGAGTGGGAAAGTATCACAGAGGATCGTTGGATTTTATCTGTGATACACGAAGGGTATCTGATTCCCTTCATTTCCCCCCCTCCGCTGACAAGCGTGCCGATCGACATGTCATCACGTCATCCGGCCATGTCGGAGGTGATTTCATCACTTCTGAAAAAGAATGCCATAGAGAGGGTTCTCAACCCCAATTCTCGGGGTTTCTACAGCCGTCTTTTTCTTGTTCCGAAGAAAGACGGCAGGTGGAGACCGGTTATAGATTTATCTGCGCTAAATCTATTGATTCCGGTCGAGAAATTCAAAATGGAGTCGACCCGCTCCATCCGAGTAGCAATTCGGAAAGGCGACTGGGCGGTCTCTCTAGATCTAACAGACGCCTATTATCACATCCCGATAGCGTCCTCCTCGAGGAAATACCTTCGGTTTGTGATAGAGGGAGAAGTGTTCCAATTCAGGGCTCTTCCCTTCGGCCTCAAGTCCGCCCCTCGAGTGTTTACGAAGATAATCAGTGTTGTGGGAGCCTACCTTCGCAGGAAAGGACCCCAACTTCTTCAATACTTCGACGATTGGCTTCTCCACAGGACGGATCGTGTACTTTTACTTCACGATCTGTCCCTAGCCTGGCGGACCATTCTGCGATTGGGTTTAATACCCAACACGCAGAAGTCGGAATTAATTCCGTCAAAGAGGTTCACGTTCGTGGGTATGACGTTTCTCACCGACTTAGCGGTAATTCAAGTACCTTCGGACAGAGTCGATTCTCTTTTACAGAAAATCGGTCTCGCACTGGAACAGGCTGCGGTAACAGCCCGATCCATGCCGTCACTTCTGGGTTCCCTGAGTGCAGCAGCCGACCTAGTCTTTCTAGGAAGGCTCCACATGCGACCCCTTTAGTTTCTTTTTCTGTCCCGGTGGCGTCCGTCTGTGGACTCACTGGATCAGGAGATAGCTCTGACGGATTTCTTCAAGTCCCACCTTCGGTGGTGGCTGGATCCGTTAATCTATCAACAAGGGGTACCCTTACTCACACCACCTCCGGATCTGTACCTTTTTACAGATGCCAGTGCTGCGGGTTGGGGAGCTCATTTAGAGCCGCAGGGCCTAACAGCCCAGGGCATGTGGACAGCGGAGGAGAAGTGTTTTCACATAAACAACTTGGAACTGAGGGCAGTCCTGCTAGCCCTCAATCAGTTCGCTGCCTCCGTTGCGAACAAAACTGTTTTGTTGTCGACGGACAATACTACTGTTGTGTCGTACATTCGCAGGCAAGGAGGAACGCACTCCCATCTTCTCTTTTTAGAGACTTGGAAGTTACTCCTTTGGTGTCAGGCGACGTCGTTAGTACTTCTAGTAAAACACGTCCCAGGTCGTCTGAATGTCTTAGCAGACAGTCTATCCCGCCAGAACAAAATTCTTCCGGCGGAATGGACATTGAACCAGAGTGTGTTGAACTCAGTGTTCATGCGGATCGGGACACCCCTGGTGGATCTTTTCGCCACCAGAGTCAATCATCGGCTGCCACTTTATGTATCCCCGATGTACGATCCTGCAGCTTGGGCAGTGGACGCACTGACCCTCGATTGGAACCTCCTGTTCGGGTATGCGTTTCCCCCGTTCATACTGGTTCCGATCGTACTTCAAAAGGTTCTTCGCTCGCAACAGTGCAAAATACTGTTGATAGCACCCTGTTGGCCCCAGAGGTCGTGGTTCAGCGACCTCCTGGCCTGTCTCTCGGCAAATCCAATACGACTTCCTATTCGAGAAGACGTACTGTTTCAGCAACCAGGTCGGCGTCTTCATCCCAACCTGGCAATGCTACATCTTCACGCCTGGACATTATCAAGCGTTCTGTCCGAGAGAGAAACTTTTCTCAAAAAGTTGCCTCTCGTATCGCACAATCAAGAAGACGATCCACTAGAATCGTTTATGATTCCAAGTGGAGAGTTTTCTCAGATTGGTGTGGTACAAGGTCGGTCAATCCGGAGTGTCCCTCTGTAACTCGGATTGCCGATTTCCTTCTTTTTCTTTTCGAAGAAAAACAACTGGCAATTAGTACGGTGAAAGGCTACTGTTCTATGTTATCGAACACGTTTAAGTTCATTGGGGGAGAGAGTATCGGTTCAAATCCGTTTCTCTCGGATTTTATACGCTCGTTCGAATTAGAGAAACCCGTTTGTAGGAGTTTAACTCCAAAATGGGATTTGTCTTGCGTCCTTTGGTCGCTTACTAGAGCTCCATACGAGCCTCTAGTATCGGCGTCTTTAAAGTTTCTAACTTATAAAACCGTCTTTCTTTTAGCTTTCGCTACAGCTCGTCGAAGGAGCGAATTACATGCTCTTTCAGTAGAAACAGGGCACATCAGATTCAATGAGTCTGATGGCTCTTTTACTCTACTCTGTCAACCGGGGTTCCTGGCTAAAAACCAGTTACCTTCGGTTTCACCTTCGCCGATCACAGTTCCCAGCCTTTCGGCGACCTGTGGTCCTTCTGATTCCGACAGAACCCTTTGTCCCGTTAGGTCTCTTAAGCATTATCTTAAGAGAGTTGAAGGGACTCGGGGTCAGAGAAAGAGGTTATTTCTTCCTCTTATAGGTTGTAAAGATATTTCGGCGGCATCTATTTCCCGCTGGATATCTATTACTATAAAATTAGCTTATAAAGACCTGTCTAGTCGAGATCTCTAGTTTCTGCGGATTCGTCCGCACGAGGTTAGAGCTCTCTCTACAAGTTGGGCATTCTCTAATAATGTTCCTCTTGAAGAGATTCTTCAAGCGGCAGTATGGAAGTCGCAATCTACCTTTTCGTCTTTCTACTTACGTTCTATGGCTAGTCAGTCAGATAACTTGTTCTCTCTGGGTCCCCTTGTGGCTTCTCAGCGAGTTGTTCGCTAATTATTATAATCCAACACATAAATAAAGTGAATACTGATTGAAACTGTATTCAATCTCCACTATCACTTTATACTACCGTTGGAATCAAGTATGTTTGTTCTGAAATATATGGAATAATATACTACTACGTACCTGGAACGACAGTAAGTATTGGTCGAACCTCTCTTCCTATGCTACGAAGTCATCAGGTATTAAATGACTGGTAATGTATTTTTGATATAAAAATGACTGGTAAGTATTTTCTAATAAAAATATGTTTTACTTTAAAAAACTTCATTTTTAACAATTTTCTTTTTTTTTCGATTTTTTCTCATATGGGATTCAGTCCCTTTAAAACTGTGTAAAAGTTATCTTGAAATATTAGAATCATAATTCTGGGATAAAATAAGAGTAATAATTTCACTTAAATTCAGTACCATAAAAATCCAAATATTGATCGTTTATGCTTCATTTTTAATGGGTAGATGAATTACCCAGTAAGCGAAATGTTGTACATTTTCATAATTTTAATTAACAGATTTTCAACATTTACTGCCAAAAAGGTTTAGAACTAAGTACTAATACTTACTTTGTTGTCATTATTAGCAATATTTGCAGAACTTTCAACATTTCAGAATTTCAGTCCCTTTAACCTTATTCCTACAAGAGGGTCGGGTCATACCAAAGACTTTAAAAAATGTAGTAATGGGTGTCCTTCTTGGCGCACAGGGTTGCGGAGTTAGCATAACGACTGACTGGCTGGTGTCAGGGTAAATGGACCAGAAGTACTGGTAACTTACCCAGGAAACGCCGCGATATAACTGAACAATTGTTGAAAGCGGCGTAAAACACCAAACAATCTATATCCTACGTGAAGATGTTTTTTTTTTATGTATTTGTAGCATCATGACTACAATAACAAATTGTTCTTTCATTTTGACAGATTTCCCAATTACATGTGTTTCCAAGAGATTCACTAATCAATATGATCAGATTGCTTCAAGTTCTTTCTTTTTGGGAAAGGTTGAATTATTTAATTATATAGATTTTCTATTTTTTGACCAAATATGTTCAAAGTCGTCTGCTGCAGAATTGTGGTATGACGGAAAGGTTTAATTAATGCATCAATAATATCTGATGACAACCAGCTATGTCATGCACCCTCTTTGTAAATAATGGGATTGTCCAGGATTGTCTTTAACCCTTTTCCACATAAAACAAAACTGCAGCAGACGACTTTGAAAACATCTTGGTAAAAACACCGATAAAACCTTTACTGAATGTAAAGTCGAAAACAATTATGTGGCTCAAGGAGAAATTGATCATTATGAGCAATTTCTTCTTTTGTAACACTGTTTTCAAAAGTCTTCTGCTGCAGAGGTTTCAGAAAGTGTCCGTATGTGGAAAAGGGTTAACCATGATCAATGTTTAACCCTTTCAATAATAAATATTTTCCATCATTTGCCAGTATTTCTATCTTTTGAAAGTTGTCTGTTGCAGATTTGATGTATGTGGGAATTTAGGTTTAATAAGTATTGTAAAAATGATCCATCAACCATGCATATGAAAAACAGATAAAAACGATACTTTCAAGAATGTCTGTGCCTTGGTTTTTTTATTGGAGCTAAACGCCATTTTCAAAAAATGTCCAGTCATATCAGATGCCCGCCCAGTTCACCTACTCACATGTTTCCTGGCTTTCTAACACCAGTACTCCACACAGCATACTTTCCAAGCAACTGGCTGCTTTTTATGCCCCCACGGAATCTCCGATTCGGGGGGCATATAGTTTTTGGCCTGTCTGTTGGTCTGTCTGTTGGTCTGTTGGTCTGTCTGTCTGTCTGTCTGCACCAAAAAAACTTTAACCTTGGCCATTACTTTTGAACCATAACAGGTACGGCTACCATATTTCACATGTGTATTCCTTGTGACATGACCTTTCTGTCAGTACCAACATTTTTGACCTTGCGACCTTGACCTTTGACCTAGAGGTTGCCATTCTCGAAAAAAACTTTAACCTTGGCCATTTCTTTTGAACCATAACAGGTACGGCTACCATATTTCACATGTGTATTCCTTGTGACATGACCTTTCTGTCAGTACCAACATTTTTGACCTTGCGACCTTGACCTTTGACCTAGATGTTGCCATTCTCGAAAAAAACTTTAACCTTGGCCATTACTTTTGAACCATAACAGATACGGCTACCATATTTCACATGTGTATTCCTTGTGACATGACCTTTCTGTCAGTACCAACATTTTTGACCTTGCGACCTTGACCTTTGACCTAGATGTTGCCATACTAAAAAAAAACTTTAACCTTGGCCATTTCTTTTGAACCATAACAGGTACGGCTACCATATTTCACATGTGTATTCCTTGTGACATGACCTTTCTGTCAGTACCAACATTTTTGACCTTGCGACCTTGACCTTTGACCTAGATGTTGCCATTCTCGAAAAAAACTTTAACCTTGGCCATTACTTTTGAACCATAACAGATACGGCTACCATATTTCACATGTGTATTCCTTGTGACATGACCTTTCTGTCAGTACCAACATGTTTCACCTTGCGACCTTGACTTTGACCTAGATGTTGCCATTCTCGAAAAAAACTTTAACCTTGGCCATTTCTTTTGAACCATAACAGGTATGGCTACCATATTTCACATGTGTATTCCTTGTGACATGGCCTTTCTGTCAGTACCTTGCGACCTTGACCTTGACCTAGATGTTGCCATTCTCGAAAAAAACTTTAACCTGGGCCATTACTTTTGAACCATAACAGGTATGGCTACCATATTTCACATGTCAGTACCAACATTTTTGACCTTGCGACCTTGACCTTTGACCTAGATGTTGCCATTCTCGAAAAAAACTTTAACCTTGGCCATTACTTTTGAACCATAACAGATACGGCTACCATATTTCACATGTGTATTCCTTGTGACATGACCTTTCTGTCAGTACCAACATTTTTGACCTTGCGACCTTTACCTTTGACCTAGATGTTGCCATTCTCAATTTTTTTTTTAACCTTCCCCACTTCTTTTGAACAATAACAGGTAATGCTACCATATTTCACATGTGTATACCTTGCGACCTTGACCTTTGACCTAGATGTTGCCATTGGGGGGCATCAGTGTTTCACAAACACATCTTGTTTTACATAGACTTTAACCCTTTCCCTCATATAAACGCTTTTGGACGCCTCTGCAGCAGACAGCTTTTTGAAAACATAGTGACAAAAGAAGAAATTGCACAAAACGTGCAATTTCTCCTTTTGCCACTATGTTTTCCACTTTTCGTCATAGGTTATCCATTCAATTATGGAGATTTTCTATGTTTTGACAAAATACGTTCAAAGTCGTCTGCTGCAGAATTGTCGTATGAGGGAAAGGGTTAAGACATTGGTGAAAGACGAATGATGCTTGTCACAGTGACTTTTGTCAAACATCCAAAAGAATGTTGGCCGAGATGGGGTGGGTCTGAATCATTGGCGGAATGTGTCGGCCGGATCAGTCTGCGCGGACAGCGCAGGCTGATCTGGTCGATACATTACGCAGATGGGTGTCAGGATGAATGGACCAGTGCTGGTACCTTACTCAGAAAAAGATATTGCTGCAGAATTGTTGAAAGCAGGGTAAAACACCAAACAAACTGGAATTCAATGAAACTTAATGAGTAGCTTCAGTTTAATGTAAAAGAGATGCACATAATATTATAACCATTTTTTCTCAGAATGAACCTTTTTTTTAAACTGCGTTATAATGGCCTTATGATATTTTACTGCACATTCAAGCAGCAACCTTTAGTTTAAAGCCTTTCCCTCATAAAGACACTTTCTGACGCCTCTGCAGCAGACGGCTTTTTGAAAACATGGCAACAATTGAAGAAATTACTCAAAACAAGCAATTTCTCCTTTTTGTCACCATGTTTTCAATTCTATTCAATTATTATACTTTCATTTTAAGGGAGTTTCCATGTTTTTAGGGGTAAGTTTTCATAGTCTTCTGCTGCAGATTTCCTGTATACATGTGGGAAAGGGTTAAAGATCAATTCTTATGATGTTTTTAAAGCAGACCATTCTAGAGTATCATTTTAGGTAAAACAATTTTAACCCTTTCCCTCATATAGACGCTTTCGTCCCGCTTTCGTCATGACGCATCTACAGCAGACGGCTTTTTGAAAACATAGTGACAAAAGAAGAAATTGCACAAAACGTGCAATTTTTCCTTTTGCCACAGTGTTTTCCACTTTTAGTCATAGGTTATCCATTCAATTAAAGATTTTCTATGTTTTGATTAAATATGTTCAAAGTCATCTGCTGCAGAATTGTCGTTTGAGGGAAAGGGTTAAAGTACCAGGTTTCGCAGCATGTCATTAAAGTGCCTAATCTGGCTTAGTAAGATTTAATTTAACCCTTTCTTACATTTCCAACAATTACAAAATGCTTTCAAACGCCACTGCAGCAGACAGCATTTGAAAACATTGTGGCGAAAGGAGAAATTGCTCATGATAAGCAATTTCATTTTTTGCCACAATGTTTACAATCTTTTATTTACCTATTGGCCAAGATGTTTGTTGTATGTGGGAAAGGATTAAGAATATTGATTTTATATTACTACAATTATTTAAAATAACACTTCACCCTCTCTGTTTAATGACGCCTCGGCGGTGTAGTGGTTGAGCGTCTGCTTCAAGTGTGGGAGGTCATGGGTTCGATCCCTGATTGGGTCATAACAAAGACTTAAAAAATGGTAGTGATGGCTGCCCTCCTTGGCACTCATGGTTACCGGGTTAGTATAACAACTTACTGGCTTGTGTCATGCAGGTTAATAAACCAGTAGTAAATGTATCTAACCTAAGAAAAATGCTGTTATATAACTGAACAATTGTTGAAAGCTGCGTAAAACTAAAAAAGATCAATCAATCAATCCACCTTCAAGATGTAGCCCGTAGCCGAGCCCCGGTAGCTCAGTCCGTAGTGACGCAGGCTGTCAATCCAGGGGTTGTGAGTTTGAATCCCGGCTTGGCCAACTTTCTTTCCGAGGATTGACAAAAGTCAATGCGACATGCGTCATTTGTCTTCCACCAATGGGCTATACGATCCCCAGTCGCGGCACTACGGTCATGGTGGAGTGCCCTTGGGCAAGGCACATTTTCTAGCCTAGTACTGGTTTGTTTACCCAGGGATCATGAATAATTAAATTTAATTGCGTGCTAAATGACCTTAGCTGTCGATGCGCCATAAAACAATATACATTCATTCATTCCAATGGGCTAAGTCTATGTGGAAAAGCAGCCAGTTGCTTGGGAAGATTGTTGTGTGGAGTACCGGTGTGCGAAAGCCAGGAAATGCATGAGTACAGGTGAACTGGCCGCCGTGATATAACTGAGAAATTGTTAAAAACGGCGTTAAACATCAATCAAGATGTAACATTAATTGTCATTGACTGATTTTAAAGCAGATGACTAGTAGAGCAATTTTATAAGGTAAACAAGGTTGTATTTGATTAACCCTTTACAATATACAGCAAATCTGCAGCTGGCAACTTTTAAGACATCTAGGTAAACATGTTGAAAATCTTTATAAATTAAAGTTAAATAACTGAAAAGGTTGAAAAGATTGTCGCAAAAGGAGAAATTGCTCCTTAATGTTTCAAAAGTCATCTGCTGCATGTTGTCATGTGTCTTCTGTATCAGGAAAAGGGCTTCCACTTGCAACATATCTGCATCAGGCAACTTTGAAAACATTATGAAAAATCTCTGGAAATCAAAGTTTAACTCTTTCCCTCATACGACAATTCTGCAGCAGACGACTTTGAACATATTTAGTCAAAAAGTAGAAAATCTCTATAATAGAATGAATAACTATTGACTAAAAGTGGAAAACATTGTGGCAAAAGGAGAAATTGCTCGTTTTGAGCAATTTCTCCTTTTGTCACTATGTTTTCAAAAAGCCCTCTGCTGCAGAGGCGTCAGAAAGCGTTCTTATGAGGGAAAGGGTTAATTATTTAATTAAAGTTAACAAAAGTGTGGTAAAAAAGAAGAAGCTGCTGATCATGAGCTATTTCTTCTTTGTTACAATGATGTCAAAATTCAATTTTAAATTTAAACTTAATACAGTTAAACTGATAGATTATAAGTCAATACTTACTTCAACCCTTTTCCACATACCAACAATAATTGATGCGTCTGTAGCTGATGACTTTTCAAAGTCTCATGGGAAGAAAAAAAAGACTCATTATCAACATATTGAGCAATTATTACCTGTCCTACAATGTTTTCTCTATTCTAAAATACTATTCTATTTATATTCTTAGAGGTGGCGAGTTTGATCCCCTGCCAGCTCATACCGTAGGCTTTAAAAATAGTAGTTATGACTTTCCTTCCTTGGCTCCAAGGCTTGTGGGGTTAGCACTGACTAGCTGATGTCAGGATAAATGGACCAGTAGTACTGGTAAATTACCAAGGAAATGCTGTGATATAACTGAAAATTTGTTGAAAGCAGGCCGGGTTAACTCTTTCAGCGCCACAGGCAATATTGAGGTTTTTGCAAACAATGCAGATTCAGGTGAGTCAGCTCGTAACGAGCTGTCTCACCTGAAATCAGCATTGTTTGCCTTTAGTTATCAAAATAGACCAATTAAACTTTCATAAATTGAGAAATGGACACACCCAATTTTGAACATGGAAGAGTCTACTTTAAACAATTTCGGCACTGAAAGAGTTAAACACTATTCAAATAAACTATTCCAAAGTAGTTCTTTCTTTTATAAATATTTTCCATATTTTCAACCAGATGATTGTTAATTCGTCTGCAGCTGATTTATTCTATGTGGATAAGTGTTAAAGATTATATAAATATTATCTGTTTTTTATGAAAAAGTGAAAATGCAGGTACATGAATCCTAAAAAATGTAAATATAAAATGTAGCCTTATTTAAAATTTATGACAATTAAACCCTTTCCCTCATATAGACGCTTTATGAAGCCTCTGCAGCAGACGGCTTTTTGAAAACATAGTGACAAAAGAAGAAATTGCACAAAACGTGCAATTTCTCCTTTTGCCATAATGTTTTCCACTTTTTGTCATAGGTTATCCATTCAATTATGGAGATTTTCTATGTTTTGTCAAAATACGTTCAAATTCGTCTGCTGCAGAATTGTCATATGAGAGAAAGGGTTAAACCCTTTCCCACATATAGACCCATTTCTGATGCTTCTTGAGCACTGTCCGACCGACCACTTTTGCCACAATGTTTTTATCTGTTTTCAGTAATTATACCTACATTTATAGAGATTTCCCATGTTTTAGCTTATACAATTTCAAAGTCATCAGCTGCAGAACGATATATGTGGGAAAGGATTAACCCTTACCCACATTCATACGCTTTTTGACGCCCCTGTAGTTGACGACTTTTGAAAACACTGGTTGCAAAAGGGGAAATTGCTCATATAAATAAGCATTATCTCCATTTGCAATTTCCATAATTTTGCCTATGTTATTTCAAAATCACCTGCTGCAGTATGTTATATGTGGGAAAGGATTATCCCTTTCCTACATACACACAATTGCAGCAGACGACTAGAAGGAGTTGAAAACATTGTGGCAAAAGGAAAAATTGCTCATTTCGAGCAATTTCTCCATTTGCCAGAACGTTTTCAAAAGTCATCTGCTGTACAGGCATCAGATTTAAAGCGTCTACATGTGGGAGAGGGTTAAATGCTACATGAAGTTGTTAACTAAAATGAAATGAGAGAAATAAAACATCATCCATTTACCTAGCCCTGGTTTCATGAATCTATTTAGCAATTAAGTCAGTGGAGCATGTTAACAATTTCTAGTATTCAGATCTAAAATGAAAGGCGTTTTCTAAATATATAAGTTCAAATTGGAATAGTTTAACCCTTTCCCACATACCAGGGCTCGAATTTAAGCTCGCATACTCGCTAAATGCGAGTCATTTTTGCTGATAGCGACCTGATAAAAAATCAACTTGCTAAAAATCGCGAGTCCCTTATTTACAAAACAAAATCTCAAAACAAACGCTAACGGGTACGCATGCAATAGTTACCATGTCGCTAGCGCAATAAATAGTAATATTTGACATCTGAGTGTGTATATATACATTTAAAGCTGAGGAACAAATCATTTAACTAACACAATGTCATTGAACCGATTGTCCAATCAAAATCGTCTAATTTGCATAAACAAAGAACCGATAGTCATATCAAATATTATGGCGCCCCATGTAAAATCATTAAATACGTATCCGATGTAAATGAGATTGAAGTCGAATTATTTGTTAACCCTTTCAATAGTATTAATGAGGTTGTGAATCTTTTCTTCGTTTAATGAGAAAATCGTCTTCAATAATTGAGAAATTGAAAACACATTAGAATATTTTTCGGGGCTTCATAATAAATGCTGTAGCATGGGGGTGTCATAATATTCGTAATTAACCAATCAAAAGACAATTCCTCAATTCAACAAAAAACCTATATAATTCTACTCATAAAGAGATTGTATGTTTGTCCGATACAAATGATTAACGTTGTTTTGGACACTTGCGACTGACTTCTTTACGAAATGCCTGAAACGCCGAACAAAATGTAGCTTCATTAAATATATTTCGGCGACTTAAGAACACAATGTTCGGATCTCAAACCCGATACAAATAATTTACGTTGTTTGCGACACTTACGACAGGCTTCTTTACAAATTGCCTGAAACCTTTACGGAATGGACGGCGAGTAAAAGGTAGCTTCATTAATTATATTTCGGCGACTTTAGAACACAATGTTCGGATCGCAAACTAGGAAATACGTAAGTTGCCGAGTTCAATTAATTAAAGGAGAAACCGGAAAACAGCAAATAAATAATTAAAAGATGTCCACTTATTAATTGTTATTTATATTTCGGCGATTTATTTCACCATTGTTTAAGTTTATGTGTTCTATTCCAAACGATGAGATTACGACGCGTGATGATCGACAAACAAGAAATATCACTTCTCCCTTTATTAATGAAACGCTTATAGTATTATGTCTCAGATCGCGCGAATGATACTCTAGATTCCCGTTTCCAATTAAAAAATAATAGCTCATCAGTTTTTATAAATGACTTTTCTTCATTTGGTTTTACTCAAGGCCCAGTGTACAGTGCTGGAAAATATATATATATTTTTTCATATTTAACTTTTGAACATTAGCTTAAAGCTCATTCATTGATGCAATCTTCACCAGAACACCCTGAATTTGTATTATTTGGGGGTTGTTTCTGTGTGTTATTTGGCTTAGTCTTAAATGCATCATGTGAGAATAATATAATCCGACTGGTGGTGTATGCTTGGTGCTGAAATACTTCATATTTTGATGAGAATTAAAGTTGCTGATGTTGCCCTTAGAGAATTATATGACCCAAAACCTGCTGTGACAAGACGGTGGTTGTCTGGACTAAGACAGAAAAGACCCCATACTCTGCCATAATTATGGAGCCAGAAACTGAGACACAGTTTCTAGACTATGCTGTATATCTGACAGTCTCAACAGCTTCTTTTCACAGCATGTTTTGGACCATATTTACATTACATTGACCATAATAGTGTATTGCATTATTGTAGTTAGCTTAAAATTCTAACAAGTACTCAAAAATGCAAGTTGTTTTTTCATTTAGCAAGTAACAAAAAATAGCACTTGCTAAAAAATGCAAGTAGAAAATCTGGCTAAATTCGACCCCTGCATACAACAAATCCACAGCAGACGACTTTAAAAACATCTTAGCAAAAAGTTGTAAAATCTCTGTAAAAGAAAGTAAAATGATAGATAAGAGTTGAAAACATTGTGGCAAAAGGAGAAATTGCTCATTTATAAGGGAAAGCGGGGTGCTGCAAAGGCGGCAAAATTTGTCATTATAAGGGAGAGGGTTAAAGTTGCCTTTACTCAATTAGTTTCACTGATAATGTATACATAGCTATACTCAACTTAGGGAGAGAATATTTTTCAGTTGAGGAAATAAGTGTTCTCAACACAAATTAACTCCTTCTTTACAACAAGAGGCCCATGAGGGCCTATGCTCTACTGGCATTGATATGGCTTGTTTCAAAAGGAACCAATATGTCATCAATATTCAAATACCATCTAAGTTTGGTGAAGATCAGATAGTAAATGGAAGCTCTATTGTGTTCACAAGCTGTATTATAGCAATTTTGACAATTTCAAGGGCCATAATCCAGCCATGCATGGGTAGATCTGGCCGTTTTTTAGAAATGAACCAAACTCTCATGGATATCTAACTACTGTATTAGTTTGGTTGAGATACAATCAAACATGAAGACTGTATCGTGTTAACAAGCTCTTTTATAGCAATTTTGACCATTTCAAGGGCCATAATCCAGTCATGCATGGGCGGATCTGTGGCTGGTTTTCGAAAGGAACCGAGCTCTCATGGATATCTAACTACTGTATAAGTTTGGTTGAGATACAATCAAAAATGAAGACTGTATCGTGTTAACAAGCTCTTTTATAGCAATTTTGACCATTTCAAGGGCCATAATCCAGTCATGCATGGGCGGATCTGTGGCTGGTTTTCGAAAGGAACCGAGCTCTCATGGATATCTAACTACTGTATAAGTTTAGTTGAGATACAATCAAAAGTGAAGACTGTGTCGTGTTAACAAGCTCTTTTATAGCAATTTTGACCATTTCAAGGGCCATAATCCAGTCATGCATGGGCGGATCTGGCTGGTTTTCGAAAGGAACCGAGCTCTCATGGATATCTAACTACTGTATAAGTTTGGTTGAGATACAATCAAAAGTGAAGACTGTATCATGTTAACAAGAAATTGTTTACGGACGCACGCACGCACGGACGACGGACAAATCGCCACGACATAAGCCCTTCTGGCCTTTGGCCAGTAGAGCTAAAAATGAGAGTTTTATCATCAAATAGAGTTGAAAACATTGTGGCAATCATCATCTTTTTCTCCTTTTGCCACAAAGTATTCAAATGTTGTTTGCTGTGAAGGCATCAGAAAGCGTCTTTTAAGTGGGTAAGGGTTAACTATTTGTTGTTGGGGGAAAAATGTTTAAAAGTGTTAGCACAGGTATATAAATCAAAAAAGGAAGATAATTCTTGATTGATCTATTACATTACCTACATCAGTGTTATCTCCCTTATCAGATGCCATGATGTTTTGACACAACTGTTAACCCTTTCCCTCATATAAACGCTTTCGGACGCCTCTACAGCAGAAGGCTTTTTAAAAACATAGTGACAAAAGAAGAAATTGCACAAAACGTGCAATTTCTCCTTTTGCCACAATGTTTTCCACTTTTCGACATAGGTTATCCATTCAATTATGGAGATTTTCTATGTTTTGACAAAATACGTTCAAAGTCGTCTGCTGCAGAATTGTCATATGAGGGAAAGGGTTAAACCTTATCAGCACTGTGAGCCTTTTAGGATCATTATTAACGTTACTATAGATGACTTTAAGCCTTTCTAACATGCAGTCATGCAGACACATTTTGATGTAACTGTAACAGACGACTTTTGGAATTATTTTGGCAAAAGAAGAAATTGCTCATGATGAGTAAATATCCATTTTTGCCACAATGTTTTCAATAATTATAAATTTACTTTCATTCATAGAGACTTTCCACATTTTTACCAAGTCTTAACTCTTATCAAAACTTGGGAAATGGAAGCAAGGGCATCCTTCAGTGGGAAGATGACACTTGATGCCTTGGCCACTGACACAAAGAACACTTTTTGTTAGCAAAGATTAGGGTGCACATTTATGCAATCTGATCTTGGCCGACACTGTTTGCCACACTTTTATTAATTATAGCATAGTTTTCTACATAGCTATGAATGAACTTGTCAAAATTCAAAGGCGAGGCTGATACCTTTTGTAGCAATTCAGTAGGATAAGGGTTACTTTCCCTCATACGACAATTCTGCAGCAGACAACTTTGAACTTATTTTGTCAAAAAATAGAAAAATCTCTATAATTGAATGGATAACCTATGACTAAAAGGGGAAAACATTGTGGCAAAAGGAGAAATTGCTCGTTCTGAGCAATTTCTTCTTTTGTCCCCATGTTTTCAAAAAGCTGTCTGCTGCAGAGGCGTCAGGAAGCATCTATGTGAGGAAAAGGGTTAAGAGTTGACCCATTTTGCAGCAGACATATCAAAATGTATATGTATGTGGGAAAAGGTTAAAGAGTTAGCTATAGAATACATAAACACTTTCCCAGTCGCACACACATTTGACGCGTCTGCAGCAGATGACTTTTGAAAACATTGTTTGAAAAGGAGAAATGTGCTATAAATGCCACAATGTTTTTAACTATTTAATAATCTTTCTTTCATTTATAGATATTGTTCATAGTTTTGCCTTTTAATGTTTCAACTTCATCCTCTTCAGATTTGCTGTATGTGGGAGAGGGTTAATTTCCTAGTAGAAAAGAGTAATTTATCTTCATTAGATAACATTTGATGGTGTTATTATGTTCCCCACCCAGATTGTGTTCTATATATAAGTTGGTAACAGAGACTAAATAACTCAAAGATCAAGACAAAAAATATGACCTAGTGTAGATTAAGGTGTCTGATGTTGCAGGAGGAATTACCTAAGGCTAACCGCTAACCTTTTTCCATATATACAACAAGAAGAATGTTTGACGCAAAGCGTAAAGAGAAGCCGCAATTTTTCGTTGTACATGTAGAAATAAGAAAAAAGAACATTTAAATCCACAAACATTAGAACAATTTAATCTGTAGACGGTAATATGCTGATATATTTGAATACTGTTGTATACTTCAAATAACCTCCCTTTAAGCAATACGAGGATTTTTTCCTTGTGATTTGTATGAATAAGATTGACAAACATTGCAATTATATGAATGAAAACTATTATTTGAATTAGTAACAACATCAAAATTAAATTTAAGCCAAGATAAATGTGTACACATTTCATTAATTGTTTATAGATACCCTAATGTATAGGTATGAATATAAAACTTATAATACGGCAAAATTTTTCTTGAAATATATATTGCTGTGGTTTATATATATGTTTATGTCTGCACTATGCGATGACAATTGTGAAAATGAAAATCTATAGTGGGAAACGGTTAGCTGTTGAACATGTATTTAAATATTAACTCTGTTAAATATTTGTATTCCCTTTAAATTGTTCATTTAAATCGTCATACATGTGTATTATTAGACAAAGGTGTCAGACCAAATGGGGAAAAAAAATAGCTGCACTTTGTTAAATTGTGCGTATACTTCAAATTACCTCCCTTTGATAACATTAACATTTCAACTTGACGGCAAAATTTATCTTGAACAGATATTTCTGTGGTTTATATATGTTCATGTCTGCACTTCTTCATCTAGTTACTGCGTAATATATGATGGCATGTGAGGAACCAGATTACATTAACCGCGAGCCTCTCTTGTTTATGGTTCCCGGTTTAACATCCTATCAAACTAATAAAGCGTCTGAGGCAGGTAACCAATTCAGTTGTGCGTACTGTTTAGACTAGATACAGTATGAATTTTGCTTAAATAAAAATGTACATACATTCAATTAATATACTGGCCTTTGTCTTTTGTTTTTAATTTGTAAAACTCACACATGTATATAGAGTGTAAAAGGGATGTTTTAAAAGTCATTACCTTAAATTAATGTACCCAGTAAGGACAAAGAGAAATCAAGATATGTGGTCACGCTGGCAGGTCTAAACATTCTCCTTGACTGAAATGTTACTAACCCAGTAGATTTTACAATGCAAAATAACGAAAAATCTCCGCAATATTAATAGTGTGCATATATTGTAGTACATCAGTCAGCAAATCTCAATGCCTTACATGCAAAAACATCAAGGTAATAGCAATTTTTAACAATTTTCTTTTTTTTTCCGATTTTTTCTCATATGGGATTCAGTCCCTTTAAAACTGTGTAAAAGTTAGCTTGAAATATTAGAATCATAATTCTGGGATAAAATAAGAGTAATAATTTCACTTAAATTCAGTACCATAAAAATCCAAATATTGATTGTTTATGCTTCATTTTTAATGGGTAGATGAATTACCCAGTAAGCGAAATGTTGTACATTTTCATAATTTTAATTAACAGATTTTCAACATTTACTGCCAAAAAGGTTTAGAACTAAGTACTAATACTTACTTTGTTGTCATTATTAGCAATATTTGCAGAACTTTCAACATTTCAGAATTTTGATCTCCATCTAGAGTTCAGCACCTTTAACCCTTTCCCTCATACGACAATTCTGCAGCAGACGACTTTGAACATATTTTGTGTAAAAATGGAAAATCTCTTTAATTAAATGGATCACCTATGACAAAAAGTGGAAAACATTGTGGCAAAAGAAGAAATTGCACGTTTTGTGCAATTTCTTCTTTTGTCACTATGTTTTCAAAAGACCGTCTGCTGCAGAGGCGTCAGAAAGCGTCTATATGAGGGAAAGGGTTAACATCTTCACTTGCAACCTCGAAAACATGATTCTTTTTTTAAAAATTGAAATAATCCGCTACTACAGATTTTGTAGTTAGTGGAAAAAGGCTAATGAAAAGTATTTTGGGGTTTCTGAATAATGTAGCCATTGCAATCTTAACCCTTTCCCTCATAGGACAATTCTGCAGCAGACGACTTTGAACATATTTTGTCAAAAAATAGGAAATCTCTTCAATTAAATGGATAACCTATGACTAAAAGTGGAAAACATTGTGGCAAAAGGAGAAATTGCATGTTTTGTGCAATTTCTTCTTTTGTCACTATGTTTTCAAAAAGCCGTCTGCTGCAGAGGCGTCAGAAAGCGTCTATATGAAGGAAAGGATTAAACCTCCAATCATGGAGAATTGGATGGATGACACATTATGTGACATGAAATTGAATGTGATGTCAAACATGTGCATGTTTAACCCTTTTGCATCAACAACAAATCGACAGCAGACAACTTTGAAAACAAATGAGTGTAAAAATATGGAAACTTTCTATAAACGAAAGTATAGTTATTGAACAGAGATGAAAACATTGTGTGGAAAATGGATGAATTGTTCATAAAGAGTAATTTTGTCTTTTGATTTTGCTTTTCTATTTTTTCAATTAACCCTTTCCTACCTATAGACACATTTTGATGCATCTGCAACAGACAACTTTTGAAAACGTCGTGACAAAAGGAGAATTTGCTCAAAACAAGCAATTTCGCCTTTTGCCACAATGTTTTCAACTATTTTTTTTATATTTTTGAGTAGACATTTCAAAGAAGTCTGCTGCAGATTTGCTGTATGTGGGAAAGGGATAAAATGAAATCCATGGACCCATCTTATCCATAGATGGGAGATAATTATATTTACTAGTGGCTGTTAAATATGAAATTATCTCCCTTTTCTACTCATGTTATTGTTAAATGTAATTAATTAAGTTAAGTGATGGACCATCTCTGCAGGAATTAATGCTGACAGTTGACTTACAGGACTAAATCTGGATGAAAATTATCTTTAATTACAGTAAGATAGAATTGCCATTATTCTCATTTTCCCTCGTAACGGCGCATAATCAGGACTGTGGATGGGGGTTACATTATGGCTGGTTGGCTGGTACTACTGGTTATTCACCCAGGACATACCATCCATCATCAGCCCTTTACCACAATGAGCACTTTCTCCTTTTTAGCTCAACTTTTGAAAAAACGAGAGCTATTGTCATCACCCTGGCGTCGTTTTTTTTCCCTGTTTTCTCCCTATCAGTCGAGCGTCTGTGCTGTACGCGGTGCTCTTGTTTCATAATGATTTTTGCTATATTCATGAATTATACTTTCCTTTAAAAAGAATTTTAAAGAAATTTTTTCCTAGATATTTTCAAAGATGTCTGCGTCATTGTGGAAAAGTGTTTACCTGCAGCTGACGACTTTGAATGATTCTTGAAAAATACATGTATGTGAAATATATCTCCATAAATGAGAGTTGAAATCATTGTGGCAAAAGAAGTAATTGCTCATTGCCACAATATTTTCAAAAGCTTTCCGCTGCAGCAGCGTAAGATAGCATCTATATGTGCATAGGTACTATTTATCAGTCCATACAATTATCTTTTAAATTCACTGGTCCAAAAATCTTAAATATTTGGTTATTTTATAATTACATGCAAAACCATATGCAGACTAAACTGTGACACATGCTATGGGAACTTAACCCTTTCCCACATACAACAAATCTGCAGTATTGCAAACAAATTATTGGCAAAAATGTGAAAAATCTCAATTAATAAGGGTTTAATTATTGAAAAGAGTTGAAAACATTGTGGCAAAAGGAGAAATTGCTCGTATTGAGCAATTTTACCTTTTGTCACTTTGTTTTCAATAGCCATTTGCTGCAGAGGCATCAGAACGCATCCATATGTGGGAAAGGGTTAGAACAGAAAAAGCAAAGACCATACACACCTTTTCTATGAGTGTTCTAGAATATCACTTCAATCAGTCTGCATCTTTTCTATGAGTGTTCTTAACCCTTCTGCAGCAAACAACTTTGAACATATTTAGACACTACGTACTATGGAAAGTCTTTATGAATGTAGAACTATATTGAATAGGGTTGAACACATTGCGGTAAACTGAGAAATTGCTCACTATGAAAAATGTGTATGCTGCAAAAAGGTCTGTATGTGAGAAAAGGTTATATATGGCTGAGATCTGAATGCAAATAAAAGCACTTTATTTAATTTGTTTGGGAAAGTGCTAACCTTTACCAACGTTTTACAAATCTGCAACATGGAAAATATCTTTGCACATATATTGAAAATCTTTATGAATGAAAGTATAATTATTGAATGGAGTTAAAGACTTTGAAGCGAAAGAAAAACAATCCTCATTATGAGCAATTTCTCTTTTTGCCACAATACTTCTAAAGACAGTCTGCTGAAGAATTGTGCCTGTATGTGGAAAAGAGTTACATCAGAACAATTCAATGCTCTTATCAAGTACCTACTGACTCAGATAAGTTCAGAAGGTGGGCTTTAAGTTACAGTAGATCAAAACATATCTAAACCTCTAACATGCCCATTGGATACCTTGAGAGAAAGTGAAATCATCTCTTTCCAACCTGCAGATGTATTTTGACGTACCTGCAGCAGACGAATTTTTATATCAAAAATACATTACCAGTCATTTAATACCTGATATATCATCTCTATACACCTTAATTATCCAAACAAAAACGCCCACGTTAGCATATCCCTCACGTATCCGTGACATACACGGCCGCCCGGAAGTACAGGCGCGCACGTGAGCGGGTAGTCACTTTTCATTTTTGGATTCACCGGAGTAGTCGATAAGAAAAATTTATATTATTATTTCTTCTTCCAATTAACTCTTTTGTTTTATAAGGCCCTGCCTTATAATCATTTAATTGTCCAAAGATATTTTGTCTACATTAACGTCACAGCCGTAAATTATTTACTTTATTGCTGTATTTATTGTTTTGTAGCAGACGATACGCTGAGAAGCACGTGGATTACCCCACCCGCTAATTTCAGTTACCGTCTTCGGGTGCGGAAGTCTTGCTGTTTTCAATACTTTTTCCCTACCCTGTTAGCGATAGTACATTAACTATTGCTGTATGAATTATTGACTGTTCTATTCAATATTTGTGAAAAAATTTTGAAACAAAATTTATTTCAATATACGTGTCCAAACTACCGGTGTCACCGTGGTGTGGATATATTAAAACGGATTATAAACGGATTATATACGGATTGTTTACTGTTTGGTGAGTATATTTGAATTATGTCAATGTCAATTACTGGTGAAGGGATGCGGAGCCCATGTGGTCATGCTGTGCACCTATGGGATTCGCATCCGACCTGCGTTGTGTGCACCAAATGCACACAGGCTTCACCTTGCGAGTACTGCTCGACATGGCCTATTTCCATTTGGAAAAAGGTCGTGCGGAGTAAGACTCGTAAAAGCAGGAAGATAAAGAAGACCCCTAAGAGGGTGCCTTTATCTTCATCGAGTGAGGCAGAGTTCGAGGGGTTCTCCCAACCGGACTCTGCAACGGTGTTGAGCGAGTCGAAGGGCAATGCTGAGCCTTCTTCTCCGCTCAACACAGCCGTTTTTCCGCGCGCTGAGGAAATTCGGATGGTAGCTTTGGGTGAGAGTTGCTCCGTCGGGAAACTTCAGAAACCGTACGGAAACAGCGGGGAAAATGCTCAGCTGGATCATTTAACCGCTGAACCTCACCATCTGTCGCCTGGTGTCAGGGCTGGGCCTTCGAAAGAAGGAGTGCCTTTGGTAGCTTTCCGGGATAACCGCATGAGTTGTACCAATCTGACACCATACTCTGAGCTACAGCTGTCTTCGGACAGCTGCAGAGTACCGGTTACCTACGTCGGGGGACGTAGTGTTCCGGAGACTTTGTATAGTGCAGCTTCACTCCTGCCTATGCATAGTCAACCTGGGTTTTGTTGGGCTGAGCAACAAAACCCAAATACCGAGGCACGTCAGGTCACCGGGCAACCGGAGAGGAGTCATTCGTTAATGACGCGACCTTTCACCAGTCAGTCCGGGTTGGACTGGACTGGGCCAGTCAGTCACGTTGCCATGACTAGACCAGGTAGTCGCTCACGTATCTGTGATGCGACAGGGCAAAGGTCCGATTGCAAGGACCCAGCCAGGCAAAAGGTTGATCGTTTAGCACCGATTCATCCTGGCAGTCAGACTATCTTAATTGATTCGACGACTAGCCAAAATCGCGCGCATGGAGACATGCCGCATCAGGTCAGTAGCCCATTTCGTTATGGTGCTACGGGCCAATCGGTCACGCCTGTGAATACGACACAAACACCAGTGTCTTATGTAAACACAGGCCAACCGAGTAGTAGGGCATTTTTCAATGCCTCGTCTACACTGCCAGACGACTGTGTAAACATGGCGCGTCTAGGCACGGGTTCTGTGGTGATAGACCGAATTGATGCTAATTATCGATCGATCTCTGCTCCACTACAGAATCAGAATAATTTAAAGCCTGGTGTTGCACCGGGTTCGATTATTCCTCTGTCTTCCATCGGGTATGGGGGTTACGGAAAATCTTTTTCTTCCCCTGGGGGGACGGTGTATGTCGCAAGACAATATGCTGCTCCTCAATACCAGCCACCGGTCCATAATATGGAACCGGTAGGTGTTAGACAGAGTTCAACGGCCTACCGGGATCAGCATTACCCATCTCATGGGAATTCACTGCTCTCGGGGGGACACCTACTTGATAGGCAGTCCGATTATAGGCAACCTCGGGATCAGAATACATTGCGTCATTCTGTGAACGAGAGGTCGAAACCGTCCCATACGGTTAGTTCGGCCCCGGCAGAAGATTTTGTACGGCCGCCCTCTGCTGCGGAGAGGGGGCCTGCTTCACAAAATCTTCGGCAGAACATGGATTATTCTGAATTATCCATGTCTGAGTCGGACATTGATCTACCGGTTGGAAGACCGAGTGGTCAACCTCAGAGGAGTACACGCAACCCTACATCTTCGTCTAACGATGATGAGGGAAATAGGTCTCCTTCCGATGAGGAGCCAGCTGTAGAGCGTTGGTCTTTTCAGCAGGCTATTGACGAAGTATTTCGGGTGGTGCCGAATGCTTTATGCCCTAAGGTTGACGCTCCCCCACGTCGGAAAAACCTTTCGAGCCTAGAGGAACTGAATGTACAGGCTTTTACGCCAGTGCAATTACTTCCTCAAGCTAACAACTTGGGCAGGTTGTTAGACCAATTGCAGTCGACCAGGTCTCTAGAGGCTTTGCCTTCAGGCTGGTCGGTCCCAGTACCCATTTCTAAGGAATGGGTCAATCCTAAAGCGTATTCCACGTCTAAGGAGTTCTTCCCTGTCAAAGTGCCAGCTTTAGACGGGGATGCAACTAAACTGGGGTTAACTGCACCCGCTTCTGTTCAAGTCTCTTCTAAGACTCTAGAGAAGTGGGAGGCCAGAGCAAGACTGGGTGTAATGGTGTCATCTCATGACAACCATTTCGCAGTCGCTCTGTCTTTGTTGTTAAAAGAGGAGAATATCTCTAGCCTAGGGGCTAACAGAATTCTCGAAGCTTTCGACACAGGCAACAGGCATCTCATGGCACTGAATCTTCAGACCGCCACAGAGATACTGTCCATGAGGAGGGACACAGTGCTAGCTGCTCCTAACTCATTGCTAAGTGCTAGCAAGGACAGCCTGAGGGCCGCACCATTGGAGTCGAAACAACTCTTTGATGGAAGGATTGCTGCAGTGACGGTTGCTGATGCGTCAGAACAGTCTCGACGCCTTTCGGCGAACGCAGCTAAGGCTTTTGCGCAGGGCCAGAAACGTTCAGCGTATTCTGCGAATGTGGGTAGTTCTAAGAAACCCAACCCAGCAAAGAAGCCAAAACGGGATGTAAAGGCGTTTCAGCCTAAACAAACCCCTTCCACGGGTCAAAAAGCGGCTAAACCGAAGCGCCCTTATCAGGGTACTAAGCATCGGCAGCCCGCTAGAGTTAACACGAACCCGAAGCCGCAGCCCTAGGGATTCGCTCCTCTCTATGACAATCCCAAGGTCGGAGATTGCAGTCGGGGGCCGCCTGTCATTTTTCACGGAGGAGTGGGAAAGTATCACAGAGGATCGTTGGATTTTATCTGTGATACACGAAGGGTATCTGATTCCCTTCATTTCCCCCCCTCCTCTGACAAGCGTGCCGATCGACATGTCATCACGTCATCCGGCCATGTCGGAGGTGATTTCATCACTTCTGAAAAAGAATGCCATAGAGAGGGTTCTCAACCCCAATTCTCGGGGTTTCTACAGCCGTCTTTTTCTTGTTCCGAAGAAAGACGGCAGGTGGAGACCGGTTATAGATTTATCTGCGCTAAATCTATTGATTCCGGTCGAGAAATTCAAAATGGAGTCGACCCGCTCCATCCGAGTAGCAATTCGGAAAGGCGACTGGGCGGTCTCTCTAGATCTAACAGACGCCTATTATCACATCCCGTTAGCGTCCTCCTTGAGGAAATACCTTCGGTTTGTGATAGAGGGAGAAGTGTTCCAATTCAGGGCTCTTCCCTTCGGCCTCAAGTCCGCCCCTCGAGTGTTTACGAAGATAATCAGTGTTGTGGGAGCCTACCTTCGCAGGAAAGGACCCCAACTTCTTCAATACTTAGACGATTGGCTTCTCCACAGGACGGATCGTGTACTTTTACTTCACGATCTGTCCCTAGCCTGGCGGACCATTCTGCGATTGGGTTTAATACCCAACACGCAGAAGTCGGAATTAATTCCGTCAAAGAGGTTCACGTTCGTGGGTATGACGTTTCTCACCGACTTAGCGGTAATTCAAGTACCTTCGGACAGAGTCGATTCTCTTTTACAGAAAATCGGTCTCGCACTGGAACAGGCTGCGGTAACAGCCCGATCCATGCTGTCACTTCTGGGTTCCCTGAGTGCAGCAGCCGACCTAGTCTTTCTAGGAAGGCTCCACATGCGACCCCTTCAGTTTCTTTTTCTGTCCCGGTGGCGTCCGTCTGTGGACTCACTGGATCAGGAGATAGCTCTGACGGATTTCTTCAAGTCCCACCTTCGGTGGTGGCTGGATCCGTTAATCTATCAACAAGGGGTACCCTTACTCACACCACCTCCGGATCTGTACCTATTTACAGATGCCAGTGCTGCGGGTTGGGGAGCTCATTTAGAGCCGCAGGGCCTAACAGCCCAGGGCATGTGGACAGCGGAGGAGAAGTGTTTTCACATAAACAACTTGGAACTGAGGGCAGTCCTGCTAGCCCTCAATCAGTTCGCTGCCTCCGTTGCGAACAAAACTGTTTTGTTGTCGACGGACAATACTACTGTTGTGTCATACATTCGCAGGCAAGGAGGAACGCACTCCCATCTTCTCTTTTTAGAGACTTGGAAGTTACTCCTTTGGTGTCAGGCGACGTCGTTAGTACTTCTAGTAAAACACGTCCCAGGTCGTCTAAATGTCTTAGCAGACAGTCTATCCCGCCAGAACAAAATTCTTCCGGCGGAATGGACATTAAACCAGAGTGTGTTGAACTCAGTGTTCATGCGGATCGGGACACCCCTGGTGGATCTTTTCGCCACCAGAGTCAATCATCGGCTGCCACTTTATGTATCCCCGATGTACGATCCTGCAGCTTGGGCAGTGGACGCACTGACCCTCGATTGGAACCTCCTGTTCGGGTATGCGTTTCCCCCGTTCATACTGGTTCCGATCGTACTTCAAAAGGTTCTTCGCTCGCAACAGTGCAAAATACTGTTGATAGCACCCTGTTGGCCCCAGAGGTCGTGGTTCAGCGACCTCCTGGCCTGTCTCTCGGCAAATCCAATACGACTTCCTATTCGAGAAGACGTACTGTTTCAGCAACCAGGTCGGCGTCTTCATCCCAACCTAGCAATGCTACATCTTCACGCCTGGACATTATCAAGCGTTCTGTCCGAGAGAGAAACTTTTCTCAAAAAGTTGCCTCTCGTATCGCACAATCAAGAAGACGATCCACTAGAATCGTTTATGATTCCAAGTGGAGAGTTTTCTCAGATTGGTGTGGTACAAGGTCGGTCAATCCGGAGTGTCCCTCTGTAACTCGGATTGCCGATTTCCTTCTTTTTCTTTTCGAAGAAAAACAACTGGCAATTAGTACGGTGAAAGGCTACCGTTCTATGTTATCGAACACGTTTAAGTTCATTGGGGGAGAGAGTATCGGTTCAAATCCGTTTCTCTCGGAACTTATACGCTCGTTCGAATTAGAGAAACCCGTTTGTAGGAGTTTAACTCCAAAATGGGATTTGTCTTGCGTCCTTTGGTCGCTTACTAGAGCTCCATACGAGCCTCTAGTATCGGCGTCTTTAAAGTTTCTAACTTATAAAACCGTCTTTCTTTTAGCTTTCGCTACAGCTCGTCGAAGGAGCGAATTACATGCTCTTTCAGTAGAAACAGGGCACATCAGATTCAATGAGTCTGATGGCTCTTTTACTCTACTCTGTCAACCGGGGTTCCTGGCTAAAAACCAGTTACCTTCGGTTTCACCTTCGCCGATCACAGTTCCCAGCCTTTCGGCGACCTGTGGTCCTTCTGATTCCGACAGAACCCTTTGTCCCGTTAGGTCTCTTAAGCATTATCTTAAGAGAGTTGAAGGGACTCGGGGTCGGAGAAAGAGGTTATTTCTTCCTCTTATAGGTTGTAAAGATATTTCGGCGGCATCTATTTCCCGCTGGATATCTATTACTATAAAATTAGCTTATAAAGACCTGTCTAGTCGAGATCTCTCGTTTCTGCGGATTCGTCCGCACGAGGTTAGAGCTCTCTCTACAAGTTGGGCATTCTCTAATAATGTTCCTCTTGAAGAGATTCTTCAAGCGGCAGTATGGAAGTCGCAATCTACCTTTTCGTCTTTCTACTTACGTTCTATGGCTAGTCAGTCAGATAACTTGTTCTCTCTGGGTCCCCTTGTGGCTTCTCAGCGAGTTGTTCGCTAATTATTATAATCCAACACATAAATAAAGTGAATACTGATTGAAACTGTATTCAATCTCCACTATCACTTTATACTACCGTTGGAATCAAGTATGTTTGTTCTGAAAAATATGGAATAATATACTACTACGTACCTGGAACGACAGTAAGTATTGGTCGAACCTCCCGTCCTATGCTACGAAGTCATCAGGTATTAAATGACTGGTAATGTATTTTTGATATAAAAATGAAGTTTTTTAAAGTAAAACATATTTTTATTAGAAAATACTTACCAGTCATTTATAGAGTCCCACCTCCCAACCCCGCGTCGTCACCAATACTTAACGGTGAATGAAAAGTGACTACCCGCTCACGTGCGCGCCTGTACTTCCGGGCGGCCGTGTATGTCACGGATACGTGAGGGATATGCTAACGTGGGCGTTTTTTTTGGATAATTAAGGTGTATAGAGATGATATATCAGGTATTAAATGACTGGTAATGTATTTTTGATATAAAAATAAAGAGCAATCAGTCTGACAAAAGGTGGATTTGCTCATAATGCGCACTTTCTCCTACTGCCGTAATGGTTTCAACTCTTTTACCAATTATATTTTTTCTCAAATGATTTCAAAGTCACCTGATATTATATTTTATAAGTTGCTTTAAATAAAACCAGGGACACTATATTACAGTAATACGTAATTATAGTGTGATACGTGAGGGATATGCTAACGTGGGCGTTTTTTTTTGGATAATTAAGGTGTATAGAGATGATATATCAGGTATTAAATGACTGGTAAGTATTTTCTAATAAAAATATGTTTTACTTTAAAAAACTTCATTTTGAAAACATTCTGGCAAGAAGAGAATTGTTGCTGATAATGAGCAATTTCGCCTTTTGCTAGAATGCTTTCAACTCTATTAAATAAAAAAACTTTCATTCTTTTGCCAAACTTTTGGTCAGATGTCTTCAAAGTGTCTGTTTCAGATTTGTTTCATGTGGGAAAGAACTAACCCGTTTGTACATGTATGCAGATGCATTATGGAACACATCTATAGCAGACTTTTTGAAAGATTTGTGGCTGAATAAGAATTGCTCAATTCAACTGTAGATCTATTAATAATTTAACTTTTATTTATAGAAGTTTTCCATACTTTGGAGAAATGCTGAGATAGTTTAACCCTATCCAACTTGTAGATGCATTTTGATGCCTCTGTAGCAGACACCTTTTGAAAATATTGTGAAAATATTGCTCATTTTGAGCAAATTTTCTCCTTTTGCTACAATGAATTCAACTCTATTTAATAATACTTTTATAGAAAGCTTCAATACTTTTGCTAAGATGTTTTCAAAGTCGTCTGCTGCAAATTTGCTGTATGTGAGAAAGTGCCCTTTCCCTCATATATATGATTTCTGACGCCTCTATAGCAGACAGCTTTTTGAAAACATAGTGACAAAAAAAAAAATGCTCAAAATTAGCAATTTCTTCTTTTGCCACAATGTTTTCCACTTTTAGTCATAGGTTATCCATTCAATTATAGAGATTTTCCATTTTTTGACAAAATATGTTCAAAGTTGTCTGCTGCAGTATTATTGTATGAGGGAAAGGGTTAAGTAAAACGCAGAAAATAGCATTTATACATGTGCATCTGTCAGTTTTTGAGATGAGAAAAACCTACTAAAAGTGTCAGTTAGGAAGGGAATTACTTCAGTAGCATCCTGCAATGTAGGTAATGAACATAGATTACATCAGATTTCCATCATTTACTTGATTTGATGTTCAGGGAAAGAGGTTACTATGTCAGATAATGGTAGATAATTTCAAATGATGAGTACCTTTTAATCAGCTCTCCATGCATAAAAAATCATAATTTTTGCCAAATTATTTACTTTGATCTTGTCCAGTCTTTAATGCCTCAGATCTGCCAGACATATATATATGTGTGTTTTTTTAATTCTTTCAGGAATACAAACACAGAAAATCTGCAGCAGACGACTTTGAAAACATCTGGAAATGTCTAAAATCTCCCCAATGAAAGAATAAAGTTGAATGATATTGTGACAAAAGGAACGAATTGCTCATTATGAGCAAGTTCTCCTTTCGCCACAATGTTTTCAAAAATCGTCTGCTAAAGATGCGACAAAATGCATCTGTAGGTGGGAAAGGGCTTAACTCTTTCCTAGATACAGAGGATTTTTTACATCTTATTTAGCGGAATACTTTCCAAAGAGTTTGAGAAAGGGTAGAATTTGTTCTGATGAGTAATGATTGATTGTCTGCATATTAACTTCAATGTGACCAGATATTTATTTTTCACTTTGTCTAGCTTGCCTTAACACTCGCTGTGGGTCCATCTGTCTGTTTGTCTGTCACACATTCTCTTATTGACAAATTGACTGGTGACATATGTGATTCTTTGAACACTATATGAGCCGTCCCACGAGAAAACCAACATTGTCGACTCAGCGTAAAGTATCGACCAGGATCAGCCGAAGCATACCACACAGGCTATTTCGGGCAGGAAGCATTACACTATACTTATATCCCCCTGAGACGGAATGTATCAACCCAGATTAGCCTGCGTGGACTGCGCAGGCCGATCTGGGTCAATACATTTCGCAGAGAATACAATGTTGGTTTTCTTGTAGATTGCCATGGCTCATATATAGTTTACCACATGATTTCAGATTAGGAGTCTGCAGGAAATGATTTACAATATTTGTTAGAGGAAGTTTCCAGCATTTCTAAAGTATTCCTCTGAGAAGTCACCGAAGGTTACTTTTACCTAAGCTCTCTTCTTACCTGAGGCCCAATACAAAATATATATGTCAGTCTATTATTATGTGTCACCTCAATGATGTGGGGAGAGACATATTGTTTTTGGCAGGGTTGTCTATCTCTCTGTCTGTCCGTCACAAACTTTGTGCTGCTCATATTATCTCAAAAAGTGTTTGAGAAACAGCCATGAAACTTTACAGAAATGCTTATTAGCATGTAAAGATTTGCACCTAGTGTTTTTGTGGAAGTCCAATGTATATAGAGTGAAATGAGGCTACATAACTTTCGGTTATTGGTTTATAGTGTGAACATTGTAAATACAGGACACAAAACTGCAGACAAAATGACACAAAAAATAATTAAATTGGCCAGCATACCTCATAAAACAAAAACTGGCAGAGTCAATTGATGCCAGACTTCAGACTTTCATGACCTCTCAGCCTTAGCGTGTTGGAAATGAGCTACGTCATGAAAAAGAACACTACATTGTACAGTAATGCATGCAGACTTTCATTGGAATTGCAATCCTTGTATTACAACAGAGCTCATTGATAAGGGGTGTATTTCATATTCTTAAATTCTTGTTTGACCTTCAAAACCTATGTTGTGGGGTACTCAATCGTCTCAGTGAAACAATTCTTTTAAGTACAGTAACTGGTCAAACTGTGCACCTGCATAGGCTGATCTGAATTAACATTTTTAGTTTAAAATGATTTATTATACCCCCAAAAAACAAAGTTTTGGGGGGGTATATAGGAGTCACTGTGTCGGTCGGTCGGTCGGTATGTCGGTCGGTCGGTCGGTCGGTCGGAAGCCATATTTTGTCCGGACCATATCTTAACAATGCAACATAGGATTTGAACGAAACTTCATAGGATGATACAACACATTGAGAGGAAGTGCGGTGTACAGGAACCATAACTCTATTTTATCTAAATACAAAGTTATTGCCCTTTGTTACTTTTTCTTATTCGTAGAGTCTTGTCCGGAGCATAACTTTAAAACTAATTGTTGGAATTTAATAAAACTTCATAGGATGATACAACACATTGAGAGGAAGTGCAGTGTATAGGAACCATAACTCTATTTAATCTAAATAAAGAGTTATTGCCCTTTGTTACTTTTCCTTGTCCTGAGAATTACTTAATAACTAACAAATGGAATCTAATAAAACAGCATACAATGGTAGAGCATAATCAGAGGAAGTGCAGTGTACAAGAACCATAACTCTAATTTACATAATTACAGAGTTATTGCCCTTTGTTACTTTTTCTTATTCGTAGAGTCTTGTCCAGAGCATAACTTTAAAACTGATTCTTGGAATTTATTAAAACTTCATAGGATGATACCACACATTGAGAGGAAGTGCAGTGTACAGGAACCATAACTCTATTTAATCTAAATACCGAGTTATTGCCCTTTGTTACTTTTTCTTGTCCGGAGAATTACTTAATAACTAACAGATGGAATCTAATAAAACTGCATACAATGGTAGAGCATAATCAGAGGAAGTGCAGTGTACAAGAACCATAACTCTAATTTACATAATTACAGAGTTATTGCCCTTTGTTACTTTTTCTTATTCATAGAGTCTTGTCCAGAGCATAACTTTAAAACAAATTGTTGGAATTTAATTAAACTTCATAGGATGATACAACACATTGAGAGGAAGTGCGGTGTACAGGAACCATAACTCTATTTTATCTAAATACAGAGTTATTGCCCTTTGTTACTTTTTCTTGTCCGTAGAATTACTTAATAACTAATAGATGGAATCTAATAAAACTACATATAATGGTAGAGCATAATCAGAGGAAGTGCAGTGTACAAGAAACATAACTCTACTTTACATAATGACAGAGTTATTGCCGTTTGTTACTTTTTCATATTCGTAGAGTCTTGTCCGGAGCATAACTTTAAAACTAATTGTTGGAATTTAATAAAACTTCATAGGATGATACAACACATTGAGAGAAAGTGCAGTGTACAGAAACCATAACTCTATTTAATCTAAATACAGAGTTATTGCCCTTTGTTACTTTTTCTTGTTTATAGAGTTATGGCCCTTTTGTTGGTCGGTCGTAAACCATATTTTGAGTCAAGGTGCTGTTTTGGGGGTATTTATCATCTTCAGTGATATTTCTAGTTTTACATCGATTGTGAAATAAGCTTTAAGTTTATAATAATCATGCTCAATGTCTACTGGAGACAATAACCAGTACTCATGCCTTTTGCTTGGAAAATTCCCAAAGGCAGAATCAGGGACCTTTGGTACAAGAGGCCGACGCTCAACCACTGGACCACTGTCTTGATTACAATGATGTATGGAGGACTATTTTCCTGTGTTGGGGTTCAATTAAAATGATGTGGAGTGATTCAGACGTATTTCTTTCAACATTTATTACCTGCATTGTTTTGTGGGGCAGTAATATAGTTATGTAATCTGTAATAGTGCAGTATCCATAGAATTTATCTAGTGATGGAGGGTGAAAATTTTAGTGACACAGATCAGGTGAACATATTTTGTTATTAATTAACCCTTTCCTTCAAATTGACACTTTCTGATGCCCCTGCAGCAGACGGCTTTTTGAAAACATGGCAACAAAAGAAGAAATTGCTCAAAACAAGCAATTTCTCCTTTTGTCACCATGTTTTCAACTCTATTCACTTATTGTTCTTTCATTTGAAGGGATTTTCTGTGCTGTTGCTTAGACGTTTTCAAAGTCGTTTGCTGCAGATTAGTTTTTTGTGGGAAAGGGTTAAACAATTATAGGTGAACCATTTCACACATGAATGCATATGTTGATGCATTTGCAGCTGGTGTCTTTTAAAATCATTATAATAAAAGGGGGATTGCTCCGTTTGCCACAATGTTTTCAAGATTATTCAACAGTAACTGTTGTAACTTTCATCTAAGGATTTTCTTCATAATTATTGTTTGCGTAGTCTCAATATTTCGACTTTACATTATACATTGTAACGAACTGTCAAAATATAAAATCGCATTCGAGGACAGAAATCTGGGACTAGTTTTGGCATCAGTAGTTGTCTGCTGCAGATTTGTTGTATGCTGGAAGGGGTTAACAATTTACCTTATATATATGATATTTCACGTATCAGATGCTTTGTAAACATCCAAGGAAGAAAACTTTTCCTCAGATGTTTTAATCTTGTAGAGACGCTTTCTGATGCCTCTGCAACAGACGACTTTTGAAAACATTTGAGCAATTTCTCTATTTGACACCATTTTTAGCTGGACTATTCGGAGAATATGAGAGCTATTTTACTCACCCTGTCGTCGGCGTCAGCATTACACCTTGGTTTAGGTTCTGCATGCAAGTACTTATATTTCACCATAGTTCAGTAACTACTAAATGTATTACATTGAAACTTTCTACAATGATTCCCAGCTATCACATCTATGTAAATAATTAAGTTTGATAAACTCTATACTGCATTTAATGCAAATTATTGCCCTCTGTGTCACCCTGCTTAGCATTGTAGGCACTTAGGGATTACTTTTGTCTGGCGTCTGTCTGTCCATCCATCTGTCTGCCTGTCCGTCACAATTTCAATGAGCAGGTGCAGGTGACACATGTACTTCGCGGAGCACTTCATTCAAGTTTTATTTAGAAATTCAGGTTTTGCGTGCAACATATCTCAGTAGCTACCTGATGCATTGCATAGAAACTTTATGCAACCCTTTCCTTCTATCACACCTATGAAAATAATTAAGTAAGATAACTCTTTCCTGCATTTAATGCAAGTTATTTCCCTTTTTTTAAACTTTAAAATTCTGGTTTAAGTTTTGCGTGCAACAACATTAAGAGTCGATATCTTAGTAACTACCTGATGCATTGCATTGAAACTTTTTAGAAACCTTCCCAACCATTACATATGTAAATAATGAAGTTAGATAACTCTATCCTGCATATAATAATATCTCCGTTTAAGAAATTCTGGTCAATGTTTTACATGCAATTACGTTAGAGTCCATATTTCGGTAACTAATTAGCGGTGTTTCAATTGTTGTCAGCTGCAACTGCATTGAAATGCGTCTTTATGTTGGTAATGTTCAAGAAAATTAGGATGATTTCAGGTAAACTTATTTTAGTATTGTTTGTTATCTCTTCCAGACTTTACCACGCAGAGACGGATCAACATATAGCAGACAGGATTCAGAAAGCTCTGTCGACAGTGATCGTAAGTTTCTTATAATATTATGTTTTTTTTTCATCCCATTATCATCTGATATGCTTATCCCTTTCCCACATACAACAAACCTGCAGCAGACACCATTGAAAACATCTAGTCAAAAATATATAAAAATATCTATCAAGAAAAGTATACAATGAAAGTTAATTGAGACAATCGCTGAACTAAATAAGGAAAAATGGAGATAACTGAAAAAACAGACCAGAGTTATGTACCTAGTACTTTGCCGTTCTCCTGATCACACGGGTATAATTGTGACCACTTTACAATAAATCTGCCATACAGAAACAACGTGTTAACCAATACATGCAATCCATGACGGACGGACGAATGCACATTCAGGCAGACAGCCGGCTGGACGCCGGATTATACCTCCAAGCTTTACAGACGGAGACAACTCAAGTATTGATTACAGAAGACTGGTTCGATGCGTCAAAACACGTCAGTTTAGATTATGGTATTTGTAAAGTATTTGCAATTTAATTGTATCTCCGAAACGGGACCGGACCGTCAAGGTTAATTTTCAAAAACCTATTTAGACTACATTTCTAGTTTATTTGTCAACAGATACATCTAGGACTATATTACACGTTGATGAACGTTGAGTCTTAAATTAACGCAAATGCATATACATTATAATTTTAGTCCCAAAATCGCTAGAAGCTTCTCAATAATAAAATAAATAATGACCTTGCGGTTATAACTCGGATGTGTTGACAAATTCGGCCAAATTTCTTTCCGACGTTTGACAAAAGTCAATGCGACATGCGTCATTCGTCTTTCACCAATGGCTAAGTCTATGTGGAAACGCAGCCAGTTGCTTGGGAAGATTGTTGTGAGGAGTACTGGTTTGAGAAAACCAGGAAATACATTTGTAGGTGAACTGGCCGCCGTGATATGACTGAAGAAATGTTAAAAACGGCGTTAAATCCCAATCAATCAATGTTGAAATTAACTTATCTATAATTTGTAGATTTAATTTCTATTTCCTAGTAGGGTCTACATACAGCGACACATGAGAATATTCAACACAAAACGCGACCTGTTTTACCAACAATTCCCCAGTAGCGGTGAGACCGTTTGTAACATTATTTCATGGCATGTATACACAGTAGGACCTCTCTCTTTGGACGAATTATGTTGTAACAAGTTTGTTTACAGTATTCCTTAACCTTGACCACATAGACTAAATATACAGCAAACAACATTGAACTAAGGCATAACTATTGACCTGAATTAATAAAAGTATGATTTTGAATAGTGATGAAAACATTGTGGAAAAAGACAAACTTGTTGATTATCATTCATCTGTTAAGGTTAGTCAAATGTGTCTAAAAGGGGCAAAGGTTAAAATAATAACTGTAGACAAATGTTTTCGTTATCTAGGTTTAGAAACAATTTGATTCATGTTTCAAAGCATTGTTTGAAAAGGAGAAATTGCTCATTGTCAGCAATTGCTCCGTTTGCAAATATACTTTCAACATTTGTTTGTAACTAAGTAGCTATAACGGGAACGGTTCAACCCTTTCCCGCTTACAGTCGCTTTTTGACGCATGTGCAGCAGACGGCTGCAGAATTGTTTATCATGACCCATTTCCTCTTTTTCCACAAAGGTTTCAACTATATATTTTTCCCCTTGATGTAAGGCAAAATTGCTCGTAATCATTCATCTCTAGCATGTTATTCAAAATGTGTCCGGAAGGGAGAAAGAGGGAAAGAACGTCCATAGTAAAACGTTTAAATATGAAAAGAATTAATTTGAAACGTGTTTGAAAGCATTGTGTGAAAAGGAGGAATTGCTCATTGTCAGCAATAGCTCCATTTTCAACAATATTTTTTAAATATTCGAACTGTTATAGTATCACGGAAAGGGTTCCGCTTCCATGGGAAGGATGTAACCATTTTCCGCCTACAGACGCATGTGCAGCAGACGACAATCGAAAACATTGTGACAAAAGGGGAAATTGCTTTTCGTAGGCAATTTCTACTTTTGCCACAATGGTTTCAACTCCTTTCAATAATTGTATTTACAGTGCTTTGCACATTTCTCTATAAGTCGACTGTTGTAAACTAATGGGGTCACAGAACGGTCGACGTTACCTCACACTACTGACCTTAAGGTCAACCATAGTTCAGAGTGAGTTTCATTCATAGAAACTATTTTGTCTCATAAATTTATGCAGCGGAGGGTTTTGTGATTCGGTCGAACCAATGAAATCGTTGAAAAGGCAGATTATAACCAATCAAAACTCGATTTTGGTGTAGGTATACACATGTGGACTGCGGTTGCAGCTTTAAATTCGACTTTTCGAAAGCAGCTTCGCTATGAGATAGTGGCGAAACGCCCCTATCCCAAAAACTATGTTTGTTTACTATATTGTATGTCCTGGGTACTCAAAAGAGTAAAAGAATGTATGATTAATCAAAGCGCCAATGGCACTGTAGTGGCGATCGTATGGAAAATCCTGCAAAGTAACAAGCAGTATATCGGTGTAGGGCTTGCGATGACTCTGGTGCGGGTATATTTGAGAATGTATCAACCCTGCATCTTTTGACAGTAGAATAATGTTAGTTTGCCAGAATGTTGTCTTAGCGATTATTTAGTTACGTTCTGAAATTGGTCATGATGTGTTCAAAATTAGGCCATTCCAAAGTTATGAAAAATCTAGTTGGTATTCGATAGACTACCGTTTTAGCTCATTAGAATGACTATTTGTAATCTAAATTGTTTGGGTAATCACATGTTTATCACCAGGTCGTTAGGCCATATTAAGATAAAATATATTTTACACTTTAGAAATGACTAAAGAAAGGAGAGAAAACAGTATCCATTAGTTTGGTGTTTGTTTCAATTATGTCCGATATTAAACAGGTCTGTTCAATTTAGTCCCTTCACATTGCATGATTGAGGGTTGTCACAGTGTATTTATATGTCTCTGAGGTTGTTAAACTGCTTCGAATAATGTGAGTGCAAAAACAAACACAAAACATGCTCCAAAAGCACAATTTCACTATTTGCCAAACTGTTTAATTTATGAAAATATAGGCATATATTATAATGCTAGATCTTCAAACTCAATTAGGCTACACTGTCAGCATTGATTGCTAATTGACTCTAGAACGTGCAGACGTGTATACATAACGTGTGTACACACTGCCATCGTGTGTCCTTTAAACCTTTGTAAACCAGTCTTATTATCTAGACGCTTTCATATATTTAAACAAGTACAAAATAAAGCGTTTATAATATTGAGATTTACAAGCTTTTCTGGTTTTTGGTCTCGCGAGCTATTTATAGAACCTTTTGGAATTTCCAGATTTGAGTATCACCAGAGTTGTCGTTATTTGCAAGGCAGAACGCGCAATGATATTTATTATCTGCCAAATCATGACGAAGATAATCAGAGTACAACCAACTCCTGCCGAATCAGGTTAAAGGTCAAAAGGTTACGGTTGACTACAGTAAAAATAAAACGAGGCACAGGAGTATCATGATACTCTGCATAGCGTACCCAAGACGCCCGATGATATTTATTATCTGCCCAAACATGAAGAAAGATAATATGTAAATAGTTTAACTCTATTTAGATATTTTCTCGATAAATCTCAAATATTAGTACCAATCCGGTATCAAAGTAGCACTAACATTATCATTATTAATCGTGTGCCTGCATCACTGATGGAACTATATATATATATGGCGGTTTAACGGAAGTGAGTAAATTGCCTTTGCAGAAATATCCAACCGATTGTTCAAATACGACTATATAATTTTTTTTTCGTTGTTGTTGTTTTGGTAGCACTGTGGCGATTGTCAACCAATCGCCACAAAAACTATGTTTGTCTACTATATTGTATGTCCTGGGTACTCAAAAGAAGTGCATTACTGAGACAATTATTTTGAGTACCCACAATATAGGGGAACCATGAGCTATAAGAGATGACGATTTAGAAAAACGAATCTGGGTCTCTGATTGTAGTTTGTTGTTCTGTTTTATCCCATAAACTGTTATGTTGATTCATAGCATCTTCAGAAAATCTCTGAAAAAGATGGGATTTTAGAACAAACCAAGTCTTACAGATGCTAAGAAATGTTAAAATTTGTGAGAAAAGTAGTATTTCTCTGTTTTTCCAATGATGTTTATCAAACTACTCTGCTAAAAGCTGAAATCCCTCTATGAGAGTGATAATGTATTAACCCTTTCCCTCATACGACAATTCTGAAGCAGTCGACTTTGAACATATTTTGTCAAAAAATAGAAAATCTCTATAATTTAATGGATAACCAGTATGACATAAAGTGGAAAACATTTTGGCAAAAGAAGAAATGAATTTCTTCTTTTGTTACTATGTTTTAAAAAGCTGTCTGCTGCAGAAGCGTCTAAATGAGGGAAAGGGGTTAACCTGTAGTATAGCCCTCTCCCACATACAGCAGACAACTTTTGATGCAGTTTTCCACAATGTTTTCATCTCTTCAATTTCATTTACAGAGAGTTTTTCTATTTTTGCCTAGATGATTTTAAAAATGTCTGCTATTGATTTGCTGTATGTGGGAAAAGGTTAATGTGTATTAACCCTTTCCCTTATACGACAATTCTGCAGCAGACGACTTTAAACGTATTTTGTCAAAACATAGAAAATCTCCATAATTGAATGGATAACCTATGACTAAAAGTGGAAAACATTGTGGCAAAAGGAGTAATTGCACGTTTTGTGCAATTTCTTCTTTTGTCACTATGTTTTCAAAAAGCTGTCTGCTGCAGAGGAGTCCAAAAGCGTTTATATGAGGGAAAGGGTAAACTTATAATGAATCACCTCAATGATTATTTTTATTGATAATCCCAATAAACCACAATTGTCAACTCTGTATGTGACACAATGCACGTTTAGATGATGTGTAACTGATAAGCGTCAATGATTCATTTTTCAACATGCATAATACCTTACCTCATATGACCCCCCCTTTCCCATATACAACAAATCTGCTACAGACAACTTTGAAAACATCCAGATGTGGAAATCTTTTTTGAAAAAGAATGTATGATTATTGAAAAGAGTTGAAAACATTTGTGGCATAAAGAAAAATCTAAGAGCAATGTATCCTTTTGCTGCAGTGTTTTTTAGAAGTCGGCTGCTTCAGACGCTTTGAAATGCATTTGCATGTGGTAAAAGGTTATTTATGTGTAACTGTTAAACATTACATATGCATTTCAAACAATCCTATAATAGGCCTTGTAGTTATAATTATCATAACCACTTTAACCCTTCCCCACATACAGACACCTTCTGACGCCTCTGCAGCAGACAGCTTTTTGAAAACATTATTATAAGTGACAAAAACGAGCAATTTCTCCTTTTGTCAGAATGTTTTCCTCTTTAAGTCATAGGTTATCAATTTAATTTTGAGATCATCTATTTTTTCAGTAATAATATATTAATATCTACAATTAAAGAGATTTTCAATATTTTTGAGTAGATATTTTCAAAGTTGGGATGCTGCAGATTTGCTGTATATGGTGTTAAAGTGTTAAAAAAGTAATGGGTCAAAATTAGCATTTTCTCATTTCAAAACAATAATTGTTTGCAAAAGTCATCTGATACAGATTCATCAAAATGCGTCTTCATGTGGGAAAGGGTAGAGTCAACAATAAACACAGTCTTATCCCTTTCTGTCATACGACAATTCTGCAGCAGACGACTTTGAACATAATTTGTCAAAAAATAGAAAATCTCTGTAATTGAATGGATAACTTATGACTAAAAGTGGAAAACATTATGGCAAAAGGAGAAATTGCTTGTTTTGAGCAATTTCTTCTTTTGTCACTATGTTTTCAAAAACCCGTCTTCTGCAGAGGCATCAGAAAGCGTCTATATGAGGGAAAGGGTTAATAATAACATTCTACCTGAATAGACTGATCAGAGGGCCATCAACTGGTGACAAAAAGTGGTTACATAAGGGCAAGTAACTCTTACAGAAACATAGCAGTCTCAATGACTTTTTACACAATAGATGTTGATTCATGGGGTAATTGTGTCTAAAAGGGCACCGAACTCCATTCTTTTCACCAAATGACCCATTTGGATAAGGTATTAATGGGTAATAAAGACATTTTTTCTTATTGAATTGTTTGTTAGCTTGTGGAATAACCCTTCAAATTGTATAAAATATTCTTGTTACGTTTTTACGCCCTTTCCCACTTGTAGACACATCTGTGGAAGATATGACTTTTGAAAACATGACTGCAAAAGATGATATGAATGAGTAGTTTCTCCTTTCGCACAATGATTTCAACTCTATTTAATAATTATAACTACATTTCTATAGATTTTCCATATTATTGTCAATATATTTTCGAAGTCGTCTGCTGCAAGGGTGTACCGATTTACATGATATGCTGGTTTTTTAAGCTCACCTGTGCAAGAAGTGCTCAAGGTGAGCTATTGTGATCACATTTTGTCCGGCGTCCATGTGTCATGCGTCGTCAACAATTGCCTTGTTAACACTCTACAGGTTACATTTTGCATCCAATTTACATGATAGTTTTTTGAACATTCATCTCCATGAAATCTTGGACAAGTTCGAAATTGGACCATATGAGGTCAGAAACTAGGTCACTAGGTCAAATTGAAGGGAAATCTTGTTAACACTCTGGAGGTCACCTTTTTAACTTGAGCATGTTTAAACTTTATCAGAATGTTTGTCTTGATGATATGTAGGTCAAGTTTGAATATGGGTCATTTCAGGTCAAACAGCAGGTCATTAGGTCAAATTGGTCATTTATTATGTCAGAAACTAGCTCACTAGGCAAAATTGAAGGGAAATCTTGTAAACACTCTGGATGCTGCATTTCTAACTTGAGCATGTTGAAACTTTATCAGAATGTTTGTCTAGGCCAAGTTTGAATATTGGTTATGTTCAAAAACTAGGTATTAAGGCCATTAAATTGAAGGGAAATCTTGTTAACACTCTGGAGGTTGCATTTTGAATCTTTGTCAGAATAATTGTCTTTATGTGTTTTGCATTAGAAATCATGCGTGCATGCATGCATTAGCAATCATGTGTGCATGTGTTTGTGCGTACGTGCATGTGTGCATGCGTTCATGCATGCGTCGGTGTGTCTGTAGACAATGGCTTGTGAACACGATAAAAGTCTTCAGTTTTGATTGTATCTCAATCAAACTTATACAGTAGTTGGATATCCATGAAAGCTCAGTTCCTTTCGCAAACCAGCCAGATCCGCCCATGCAAGACTGGATTATGGCCCTTGAAATTGTCAAAATTGCAATAATATAGCTTGTGAACACAATAGAGCCTTCATTTACTATCAGATCTTCACCAAACTTAGATAGTAGTTAAATATTGATAAGAGCTTGGTTTCTTCTGAAAACCAGCCAGATCCACCAATGCATGACTGGATTATGGCCCTTGAAATTGTCAAAATTGCTATAATACAGCTTGTGAACACAGTAGAGACTCCATTTACTATCTGACCTTCACCAAACTAAGATAGTAGTTAAATATTGATGAGAGCTTGGTTCCTTTTTGAAAACCAGCCAGATCCGCCTATGCATGACTGGATTATGGCCCTTAAAATTGTCAAAATTGCCATAATACAGCTTGTGAACACAAAAGAGCCTCCATTTACTATTCTGATATTCACCAAAATTAGATGGTAGTTAAATATTGTTGACTGCTCGGTTCCTTTCGAAAACCAGCCAGATCCATGCCAGAAGAGCATAGGCCCTGATGGGCCTCTTGTAACTTATTGTTTTTTAAGTAGTTTGCTGCAGATTGTTATACGTGGGAAAGGAGAACTTCTTTACCATAAAAGCTCTTTTTTCTTTTTTCTAAAATGATTGTAGCAAATGTATCATAAAATGTTTAATAAATTAGTGTAGCAAATGTATCATAAAATGTTTAATAAATTAGGAGAGCATTGACCATTTACTTCATACAAAAACAATGCTGTAGAAAAGTTTGAATGCACCTAGGCAAAAACAATAGAAAGTTCCGACCAACGAAAGTATAATTATCGATAACAGTAACTGTTGCAATATGGCAAAAGAATGAAATGTTCAGTATGTTTTCAAAAGTTGTCTACTGCAGATGCATCAAAATACATCTGCATATATGGGACAGGGTTAAAGATATGGTATTGAACAAAAAAGTGTTCATTATCCATTTAAAACAAGTAATCTTTTTACATCAACAGTAATAGCCAAAGGCTACATAGACTATAACCTTTAGCAGCAATTATGTTGTTTCCGCCCAATTTAAAGAATCAAATTAACACAACTGATATTTTTGCCTTACCCTTTCCCTGACCTACAACAAATTTGAAGCAGATGCTTTACATCATAAGCATCAGGGCAAATATATGAAAAATCTCTGTAAATGAAAGTATGATAGTTATATAGAATTGAAAACATTGTTGAAAAACGGAAAAATTGCTCATCATGCAGCAGACAACTTTCAAAATGTTGATTCCAAACTAGTGAAAACATTGTGGCATTAAAGGAGATATTGCTCATTATGAACAATTTTCCCTTTCGTCTGCTGCAAAAGTCAGAAAGTTTCGATCTATATGTGGGAAAGGGATATTTGAAATATGTGGTAATTGTAACAGTGATATTGCATTCTTCTGTTTGGTCAAACCTTTTTTCATAGGCTTCCTGGATGCCTGTGTGACTCAGAGAGGGAACCGGGATGATCCGGATCTGAATTACTGCTGTCAGTTATCCCTTTCCCACATGCATCAAATCTGCAGCAGACGACTTTCAAAGGATGTATGTTGGCTTAATATTGGACAATCTCTTTAAATCAATATGTATATTTACAGAATAGAGTTGAAAACATTATGGCAAAAGGAGAAATTGCTCGATTTGAACAATTTCTTCTTTTGTCACAGTGTTTTCAAACAGCTGTCTACTGCAGATGTGTCAAAATGTGTCTACAGATGGGAAAGGATTAATTAAAGGTAGCTAAAAAAAACATTGAGGACTATATATGAGCAGAAATAAGACAAATATATTCTCAGTGCCAGCTTTGCTCAGACTATAATGATTCAATCTGAATTGTTTCTTTCAGTTAATTATGAAAACCCTTAATTTCCTACTTGCAAATTAACACATCAGACTATTTTCCAAAACATTGTGGCAAAAGGATAAATCGCTTATCATGAGCAATTTTACTTATGTCACAATGTGTTCTAATAGGATGTACTTTCATTTATGGAGATGTTTTCCATTGGTTTACCTAGATGCCAGTTTTCAAAGTTGTCTGCTGCAGATTTGAAATGTGTTGATAAGGGTTATTTATTTAGACAGGTTTTACCATGCAGTTCAGCCAATATATATATATTGTATAGTTTAAGAAGGAAATGATCTAATACTTCACACCATATAAAATAAATATTGACAAAGAATTAGATCACCTGATGGAAAGGTTCTTTTACCCCTTTGTCACATACAAGCTTTATTACGCCTCTGTAGCAGACCACTTTTGAAAAGATTTCAGCAAATGGAAAATTTGCTCATAATTTTTCTCCAATTGCCGCAAAGTTTTCAACTCTTTAGCTAATAATAGTTTTCAAAGTTGTCTGTTGCAGATTTATTGTATGTGGGAATGGGTTAGTTCAATGCTCAAAGTTGAGATCTAATTTGACATACCTGTTTTATTTGGTGTTTATAGTTGAGGTTTAACCCTTTCCCTCATACAAAAGTTCTGCAGCAGACGACTTTGAACATATTTTGTCAAAAGATAGAAAATCTCTATAAATTGAATGGATAACCTATGATGACCAAAAGTGGAAAACATTGTGGCAAAAGGAGAAATTGCTCGTTTTGAGCAATTTCTTCTTTTGTCACTATGTTTTCAAAAAGCCGTCTGCTGCAGAGGCGTCGGAAAGCGTCTACATGAGGGAAAGAGTTAAATAAGCCAAACTTTCGTTGAGGTTTGAAAAAGCTAAACTTGCAGGCATGGCTTGTTGCTCAGAACAATGAGTAATGACTTCATTTTCCTTTCCCACTTAAAACAACTCTGCAGCAGACGACTTTTAAAACATCTGGACACAAATATTGAAAATGTCTATAAATGAACATGTATGTCATTACTGAAAAAAGATGAAAACAATAATCGTGGCAATTTCTTCTTTTGCCACAATGTATTCAAAAGTTGTCCCCTTGTCTAAAAGAAAGAGTTGTAGAATATTTGAAGCAATCCATTGCTAAACCATTCAAAACCTTCTGGGGGAAAAAAAATGAAGATGACATTAGAGCTGTTTATCCATTTCTTGACAGTTTTTTTGAAAGTCGTTTTCTGCAGAGGTGTTAAATGTCATTTGCAAGAAAGAAAAGTTTTTTTATTCTTGGAAAAGCTGTGTTATTTGGGAAAATATTTCGCGTAGAGTTACAAATAGATGCACAATTCACACCTAAATAATGCAAATATATGAGCAAACACATTGGATAATAATACCTCTTTCTCACCATATTCCCTTTTCAAAAAATGTGTTTTTGAGAAATAGGTATGAAAACACTTTATTATTCCCCCTTCGAAGAAGAGGGGTATATTGCTTTGCACATGTCTGTCGGTTCGTCGGTTCGTCGGTCCGTCTGTAAACCAAAGCTTGTCCGAGTGATAACTCAACAATGCCTGAACCTATGGTTCTCAAACTTGATTTGGAGGTTGGGCCTGACCAGTAGATGAACCCTATTTATTTTGAGGTCAAAGGTCAAGGTCACAGTGTCCTTGAACACAAAAACCCTTTTTAAGCTTGTCTGAGTGATAACTCAACAATGCCTAGACCGTATAATGGTCCTCAAACTTGACTTGGAAGTTGGGCCTGACCAGTAGATGAACCCTATCTATTTTGAGGTCATTGGGTCAAAAGTCACAGTGACCTTTAACACAAAAACCCTTTTTAAGCTTGTCCGAGTGATAACTCAACAATGCCTAGACCTATGGTCCTCAAACTTGACTTGGAGGTTGGGCCTGACCAGTAGATGAACCTTATTTATTTTGAGGTCATTGGGTCAAAGGTCAAGGTCACAGTGACCTTGAACACAAAAACCCTTTTTTAAGCTTGTCTGAGTGATAACTCAACAATGCCTGAACCTAAAATTGGTCCTCAAAGTTGACTTGGAGGTTGGGCCTGACCAGTAGATGAACCCTATTTATTTTGAGGTCATTGGCTCAAAGGTCAAGGTCACAGTGACCTTGAACACAAAAACTTTTATTAAGCTTGTCTGAGTGATGATTCAACAATGCCTGGACCTGGAGGATACATACTATCTGCAAATATCAGTCATCATCACAATGGGATTAAGAACTGTACCTACTATCCTCAAACTTTGAATGAACATTGTTCATAATCTTAAAACTGACTCGTAGACATCCAATGTGAAATGCACATCAACTGGCATTTCTGTCCATGCAAATTTTACTTAATTGTCCTAATATTCCTGACAACATGGCGCTCAGGGGGGGCATAATGTTTGACAAACATCTCTTGTTAATGACAATTTTGGCCAATATGAAGAACAGCTTCTGCATTCGTAATGTAATACATTTTGTACTCATTTATTTGGAACCTGATCCAAATAACGTGTTTGAAGGTATTGAAAAGTTGCATGTATTGTGTCTAAGTTGAAAGAAGCTTTATGCTGTTTATATAATAGGTGGAGAAATGTATTTCATGTATTATAAAAATGTATTTATAGAGGTGTTTCTTTAAAATTAGAATGAATGGAACACTGGTGCAACCCCTTATACTGTGTTTCTACTTTATGCGATACAACACTTTCCAACAAACAACAAATCTGCAGATGAAAACACGCAACATTTTGATAAATGAAAGTGTTATTAAATAAGTGTTAACTATTTAATAGAATTAAAAACAATATAGCAAAAGGAATAGATAGATAGTAAACTTTACTTCCTCCAAATTTGAAGAACAAGTACATTTCATATTAACTCATTCCAACATACAACAAAAATGTTATTTACAGCGGCCTCAATAAAGCGGCCTCAATAAAGCGTAAGTCTATATATATATATATGTATGTGTATATCCCAATTCCCAATTCATCAATCTCCTCTGTTGAAATTAAAACCAGAGTAGATCTCGATATATATGGGTAGGAATCTCTTTAAAATACCGGACGTGAGACATGTTTTTTAAATATTTATTTTTTGCACAACTTTGAACTACATTTGCAAGCATGAAGACCAAACTTGGCCTGTACATTCAAGCATTTTAATTCTGTTCAACGTTGTTCGTTACTAACTTTATGCAGTGATATATATCATAAGCAATAAACTAATGCAATTATAGTCTGATCATTCAAATGCAGATGATAAGTACTTCAATAGCTGAAGTTCTGTAGGGTAAGGCTCAAAATATAAATCAATGACTCTTAAACCTTTCCCTCATACGACAATTCTGCAGCAGACAACTTTGAACATACTTGGAATGGATAACCTATCACTAAAAGTGGACATTGTTTCAAGAGGAGAAATTGCTCGTATTGAGCAATTTCTTCTTTTGTCACTGTTTTCAAAAAGCTGTCTGCTGCAGAGGCGTCAAAAAGTGTCTATATGAGGGAAAGGGTTAAACATATCATATCAGTTTATGAAGATAAGTTATGAACCACATGCAGCAGATAACTTTTTAAAACATTGTGGCAAACTGAAAAATTTCTCATTACGATATAGTTCTTCAACAATGATTTCAACTTTATTCAATGATTAAAATCCTTCATTTAAAGAGATTTTCTACATCTTTGCCAACATATCTTAAATGTTGTCATTGGTAAATTTGTTGTATGTGGGAAAGGGAGGGGGGTTAAAGTTGTATACAGGGAAAGGGTAAAGATAAATGCTGTTTTTTGCACTTACATAAACATAAATATATCATCTGTTTGATAGTTGATGGAAGTATACGTATTATCAAAATAAAAATGGAATGTTGAAATGTTATCATGAAATTGGCCACTTCACTGGAAAACCGACCTATATTTACAGAGGTTTTTGAATAAATTATAACCCTTTTCATTCTTATTCATATGCAACAAGCAACTTCTCAAAACACTGTGGCAAAAGGAAAACTTGCTCATGATGAGCAAATTCTCCTCTTTCCACAATGTTTTCATTTCAATTACCTTTGATGAAGTCATACCACCATTTATAGAGATTTTTGATATTTTTACCTAGATGTTTTTACGAAGCCCTCTGCGTGTGGCAATGTGCATATACTTTTACAGTCAGTGTTTAGAGTGACAGCCATTATTAAGGGACTTCTAAAGTGTATATCCCTATTCGACATATACTGACGGTCTCTGAGGCATCTGCAGCATGTCAGACAACTTTTGAAAACATTTTGACAAACAAAGAAATTGCTCAACACAAACAAGCAATTTCTCCTTTTGCCACAATGTTTTAAAACTTTTTTCAGTAATTATACCTTCATTTATAGAGGTTTTCCAGGCTTGTGCCTGGATGTTTTGAATGTCGTCTGCAGCTAAATTGTTGTATGTAGGAAAGGGATATACATGAACAATAAGAGAAGAAGCGCTTTCTGATCTTGATCTCTGCAGGTTGAAAAGACGCAAAGGTCTTTTTTATTTGGCCTGGCCCGAATAATGTATGGTGATGGTTTCCTGCTTACAATGGTATTTAACCCTTTCCCTCATACAATAACACTGTTGCAGAAGATATTGAAAATGTCTCAGCAAACATTTTGAAAATCTCTATTAATGAAAGGTATAGTTATTGATCAGAGTTGAAAACATTGCGGCAAAGGGAGAAATTGCTTATTAAGAGCAATTTATCCTTTTGCCACAATGTTTTCAAAAGTTGTCTGCTGTAGATTTGTCAAACTAGCTGCGTCTGCATGTTGTAAAGGGATAACATCACTGTCTAACATTTATCATTTTATTTCATATTTAAATCTGTGATAGACATAATTCAACAATTTATATAATCTTTATGAATGATGTAGATAAATGAATCTCTTTTCTTTTCATTATGAGCAATTTCTCCTTTTGTCGTAATGTTTTCAAATATCATCTGCTGCATATGAGTCTATAACTGCATCTGCAAGTCGGAAAGGGTGAATAATGTTAATATTTTACCTGATACAACTTTAAATCTAGATTCTGCAGCAGGCAATTAAAAGAAGCATTTCCCCTGTTCCCAAAATGTTCTCATTGCATTATTGAAATAGTTAATCAAATTTTTTCAATATTTTACTGTTTTCTGCCACTGATGTTTTTAAAGCAGACAACTACCAAAGGTTCCGGGTTCAAATCCCATGATGGAGCAGATTCTGCCTTTGGGATTTTTCCACACAAACAACTGGTTTTAACCCTTTCCCTCATATGACAATTCTGCAGCAGACGACTTTGAACATATTTTGTCAAAACATAGAAAATCTCTATAATTGAATGGATATTCTATGACAAAAAGTGGAAAACATTGTGGCAAAAGGAGAAATTGCACGTTTTGTGCAATTTCTTCTTTTGGCACTTAATGTTTTCAAAAAGCCGTCTGCTGCAGAGGCGTCAGAAAGCGTCTATATGAGGGAAAGGGTTAAAAGTCTCCAGAAAGCCAACATCGAGCTTGATTAATATAAGCTAAAAGCATAATGTCGCAATAAATATAAAATAAATATGTTTAAACTAAAAAAGAATAATTATCATATCAGGTAATTAATGGTTTGAATGCATACCACTCGGGTTAATCTTTTTTGTTCTCTGGTGATATACAAATATATGCAGCAGAAGACTTTTGAAAACATCCCCGATTTTTTTTGAAAACTCCCTTTAAATGAAAGTACAATAATTGAATAGAGTTAAAAAAGGAGAAAATGGTCGTTATTAACAATTTCTTCTTTTATCATTATTTTAAAAAGAGGCTTCAGAAAGCGTCTACATGTATATGAGGGAAAGGATTATCCAATGTTTTGACACTTCCCCTCTTGCAAAACACATTTTGATGCATAGTATAGATAAGTAGATGATTTTTGAAACATTATAGCAAAAGCAGAAATTGCTCATATTGAAGTCTATATGGTTTCAAAGGTGAAATCGAGAGTACTGCAGAAATGCTGTATGTGGGAAAGGATTAACTCTCCCATCGAGAAATTGAATTAAACAATCAATGCTATCATCACCACTCAAGAACAGGTTTCCCTGACACTTGCTGAGACTGTTGGCATCAAAAGATAAATTTAACCCATTATATCATTGAAATCGGAGTGAAATATAACGGGCATTGAGACAGAGGAATTCTTCTAAGCTCTTCTTGTTTGTTTGGATGGTGTAATACACCACTTTCAGCAGTATTTCAGTGCTTTCAGATGGATAACCTATGACTAAAAGTGGAAAACATTGTGACAAAAGGAGAAATTGCACGTTCTGTGCAATTTCTTCTTTTGTCACTATGTTTTCAAAACGCCGTCTGCTTTAAAACCCTTTCCCTCATATAGACGCTTTTTCACAGACACCTCTGCAGCAGACAGATTTTTGAAAACATAGTGACAAAAGGAGAAATTGCTCAAAACGAGCAATTTCTCCTTTTGCCTCAATGTTTTTGCACTTTTAGTGGTTATCCATTCAATTATAGATATTTTTATTTTTGAAAATGTCGGGTACTCAAAAATATGGAAAATCTCTTTAGTTGTAGCTTTAACAACTGAAAAAAGTTGAAAACATTGTGGAAGAGGAGCAATTTCTTCTTTTGTCACCATGTTTCAAAAAGCTGTCTGCTGCAGAGGCGTCAGAAAGGGTCCACAGGTGGGAAAGGGTTAAGGTTTTTTTGAATCATGTTCGATGTCTGCTTCCTAAAGAAATGATTAGTATCTGTTTGGGTGTATTAACAAATCTCAGAGGCAAAACCAGCTCATTAAGGTATTTGAACCTGGGACCTTTGGTACAAGAGGCCAACACTCTACCACTGCATCACAGTGTCTAAATTACTAAGTTATTATTTAGCCTGACATCAGTTCATCAGTTGTACCCCCACAACCCTGAGTGCAAAGGAAGGAATTCATTAGTATCATTTATGACCTGACTCAGGGGATCGAACCTCAATCTCCTGATTCCAAGGGGGATGCTCAAACAAATGCACCCTGGATACCTTCTGTATTTATCTGTAGCTGTTGACCATCCCTGGGTTTTTGCAACTCCAACAAAGATATTCGAAATGTTTCACTTTACATGTATGTTACAATCGCCTTCCCACTTATAGACACCTTTTGATGCATCTGCAGCAGACAACTTTTGAAAACATTGCGGCCACAATGTTTTCCACTTTAAGTCATAGGTTATCCATTCAATTATAGAGATTTTCTATTTTTTGACAAAATAATGTCAGTCATATATCTGCTGCAGAATTGTCGTATTAGGGAAAGGATAAACATTTTTTTTACCATTATGACTCAACTCCAAAATGCTTCCCTTTTGTCCATATTGTGTTGCCTTTTTAACCCTTTCCAACTTATCAAAGCATTTTGAAGCATCTGCAGCAGGTGACTTGAAAACATTGCGACAAAAAGGCAAAATTGCTAATTATGAGCAATTTAGTCTTTAAAAAATGTAACAAAGTTTTCAACTTTATTTAATAATTAGCCACTCATTTATGGAGATTTTTCACATTTTTGACAAGATGTTTTTACATAAGTCTGCTGCAGTTTTGAAGTATGAGGGAAAGGGTTAATTATATATCAGCTCAAAAGAAAACTATATATATTGTAATTTATAAAATGTGCTGTGAGGTGTTATATAATTGTTAAAGAATTGAAAATGTTCAATGTTCAAGTTCAGTCAAATAATGTTATTACATATTTTTACCCTTGATCTAATCAGTAGCAGACATCTTTTGGAACATCTATAGCCATAACGTAGAAAAAGCTCTAAATTTTAAGGACGAGTGTTGTTATAGAAAAGAGTTGAAACACTTAGGCAAAAGGAGGAATTGTTCATTCATTGTAAGCAATTTCCTCTTTTGCCTACAGTGTTTTTTGTTAAGTCTTATTATATGCATGCGTGTCTGCATGACGTTACTGACTCATACCTGATAACATATTTTTAAGATTCTTTTCAGCTTGGAAAATATGTTGTAAGAAATGTATAAAATCTAGAAAAATAGTAAGTTGGATATTGAAAAGAGTTGAAAACATTGTGAGAAAAGATGATAATAGCTCATGTTGAACAATTTTTAATTTTCAAAAGTCGTCTGCTGTTATACTGGAAATGTGTCAAATCCTGTCTGTAGAAGGGAAAATGTTAAGATCTTTATCAAAGAGAAAGGGGGGTAGGGCAGCCAGAATTGTGCAATACTGCACATTTTATCAATGCAATCTGTCCACACATATAATATTTCACTTAAAGGTGAAATTAATACCCGAATTTAACCCTTAATTATGTCGTATGTTGCAGATTTGCTGTATGAGGGAGGGGGTCATAATGACAATTTGCTGACAATGTAAACCCAGAAAAGCTTGTGCATTCATGAACAATTTTCTAGATTTTTGCTATTGAATTATTTTAAATTCTTAGCAAATACATATACTTCTTTTTTTATGGGCAATGAATGAATCCTTTGTCACAATGTTTTTCACGCATTCGATTAACCCTTTCCCTCATATAGACGCTTTCTGACGCCTCTGCAGCAGACGGCTTTTTAAAAACATAGTGACAAAAGAAGAAATTGCTCAAAACGAGCAATTTTTCCTTTTGCCACAATGTTTTCCACTTTTAGTCATAGGTTATCCATTTAATTATAGAGATTTTCCACTCTTTGACAAAGTCGTCTGCTGCAGATTTGTCGTATGAGGGAAAGGGTTTCATTTATCCCATTAATTTCACATGACCTTTCAAAGGTCTCTGCTTTACAATCATCAGATAAGTACTTTCAAAAATCTAGAAAACTGAAAGATTTATATTGATAAAGAGTTGAAAATATCACAGTAAAAGGTTAAATTGCTCAAAACGAGCAATTTCACCTTTTATTGCAATGTTTTCAAAAGTCATATGCAATGGCACTGGTGTCAAATGTCGTCTGTGAAGTACTTATTATTGGGTTAAAGGTTAAAGAGATTTTCCATATTTTTCCTAGTCAATTCAAAAGTTGCCTCTGCAGATTTTTCGTATGTGGGAAAGGGTTAAAAATGACATATAGTCCCATGGGGCTGGGTGTTCTTTCATTATACTATGTTCAGTATAGTATGTTCAGTATGTTGAATTATGTATGTTTTGTTAAACACATGTTCCTTTTATAAAATATTTATTTACTGTATAACATTTTGTTTATCATGAAATGCGCACATTTAAACATCAATTGCATCCAATGTAAACCAAGATCAGCCTGCACATTTGGTCTATATCATCAGCTTCTCTTTTACCCTTTCCCACATACAGGAAGTCTGCAGCAGATGACTTTGTAAGTATCTAAGTAAAAATCGTAAACCCTATACTTGAAGGTTTAATTACATCAAAAAAATGAAAACATTGTGGCAATTTCTCCATTTGTCATAATATTTTCAAAAGTCGTCTGCTACAGAGGCGTCAAAAAGCATCTGTATATGGGAGTGGGTTAAACAGTTACATATTTTGTTTAATATTGTAAAATCCTATCATGTTACCCATTTAATTTGCAATATATCAAAATATGTTTATCTAAGAGACTTTCATTTATTAGTCGCCGGGCAGAAGCCCGCGACTTCTATTTTTAATAGGTTTTCAGAAATCACATGGGAGGGCGGCTTATTATTAGAAAGAAACAAATCTAGATGATTTGAACATATTACAATTGTGGTTGTTTACGAACACTAATACATGACACATCTAAAATGAAATAAATATTCCGATTTTTTAATGTTTGCAGTTTTTATTTGTTTGGAACAAACAAATTTAGTTGCTGCAATTCTGAAGCCATACGTCTTATCGAAAATTCCATGAATTTCATACGCGTGAAAGTAGTACTCAATACTTGCTCTTACTTTTCAAATGTATCACGATTTTTGAAATAATGATATATTTATATCGTCTTTGTTTTCTTATGTGGTTCTTATATTCAAAGAGAATTTGGAAATAAAATGAAACATTGTATTTTAAAACAAGAACGCGGAGAGATTTATAAATCTCAATGAGTGAACTGCTACAGGGAAAACTATTTCCGATTTAAGCTCCAGATACGGTATTTGAATTTTCAATCACGCATTGAAAATGTAGATAAAAACAGAATTGAAAATATTTTCTTTGTGCCTTGTCGGCCATATAAATATAGTATAAAGAATTAAAAAAACAAATATGTGCGTCATAAAATGCATTTAAAATGAGAGTAACACATTTGCAGAGAAATCGTGATCGTCGAATTCTATTTATAAATACAACGGTATGGGGGGAGGGTCTAAAGTGCGGACGCGATCTGCGGACACATATATTATAGAGGGAAAATGTGGACAAATGCAATATAGTGGGAAAATGCTGACGCTATAGAATATAGAGCAAATCTTCGGACACATAAACAAGTGAAATAAACAAAAATAAGAAATATTTTGAAAACGTATCTCAAATATATGTCTATTGAAAGTCTTAAAGCTTTCTCTTCAGTTTCATGTATAAAGGGAAGTAATCGGAAGTAAAATGTAAACTGCGAAAACTTGACGGAGTAAGTCGCTCGAAATAGTGATTTCTTATGTTTTTGTAGAATTACCTCCCTTTATTGAAATAAATAACATAGGTTTTCTGTATTTAAGTTATTATAGATCATGCGATACAAAAAATAAACACTTATACAATAATGTTATAAATGTATAAAAATGCAATACAAAGATAAGTTCCATGCCGTATTTAAATTTTAATAAATTTTTAATCAAAACCCGTGTAAGGTTCTATAAAGATTTTATAAATAAAAAAAGTACACAGATTCTGTAGCGTTACTGGGAGTTCTCTGGTATGAAAAAGGTTTGTTTCCGTCGAAGGCTCTACAAGCATCCACATTTCTTGCCCTGGAGACTTACCTGCTTGACTGTCAGATGACAGACAAAATATAAATAGTAGTTATCTTCTTTTTGTGCATTTTTAGCTCGACTATTCGAAGAATATGAGAGCTATACTACTCACCCTGGCGTCGGCGTCGCCGTCGGCGTCCACGTCACACTTTGGTTAAGGTTTTGCATGCAAGTTCTTAAATACTACATGTATTGCATTGAAACTTTCTACAACCCTACCAAACTATCACACCAATGTAGATTATCAAGTTAGATAACTCTATCCTGCATTTTATGCAAGTTATGGCCCTTTTTTACTTAGAAATTCTGGTTAAAGTTTTGCGTGCAACTAAAGTAAGAGTCCATATCTCAGTATTTAATTGATGCATTGCATTGAAACTTTATACAGCACTACCCAACTATCACACCTATGTAGATTATCAAGTTAGATAACTCTATCCTGCATTTTATGCAAGTTATGGCCCTTTTTTTACTTAGAAATTCTGGTTAAAGTTTTGCGTGCAACTAAATTAAGAGTCCATATCTCAGTATTTACTTGATGCATTGCATTGAAACTTTCTACAACCCTACCCAACTATCACACCTGTGTAGATTATCATCTAAGATAACTCTATCCTGCATTTTATGCAAGTTATGGCCCTTTTTTACTTAGAAATTATGGTTAAAGTTTTGCATGCAACTAAATTAAGAGTCCATATCTCAGTATATACTTGATGCATTGCATTGAACCTTTATACAACCCTACCCAACTATTACACCTATGTAGATTAACAAGTTAGATAACTCTATCCTGCATTTTAGGCAAGTTATGGCACTTTTTTTTACTTAGAAATTCTGGTTAAAGTTTTGCGTGCTACTAAATTAAGAGTCCATATCTCAGTATTTACTTGCTGCATTGCATTGAAACTTTCTACAACCCTACCCAACTATTACACCTGTGTAGATTATCAAGTATGATAGCTCTATTCTGCATTTTATGCAAGTTATGGCCCTTTTTTTACATAGAAATACTGGTTAAAGTTTTGCGTGCAACTAAATTAAGAGTCCACGTCTCAGTATATACTTGATGCATTGCATTGAACCTTTATACAACCCTACCCAACTATCACACCTATGTAGATTATCAAGTATGATAACTCTATCCTGCATTTTATGCAAGTTATGGCCTTTTTGGACTTATAAATTCTGGTTAAAGTTTTGCATGCAACTACATAAAGAGACCATCTCTTAGTAACTACTTGATGCATTGCATTGAAACGTTATACAGCCCTTACCAACCAGCATTTTATGCAAGTTATGGACCTTTTTGGACTTAGAAATTCTGGTTAAAGTTTTGCAACTACATTTAGAGTGTAATCTCAGTAACAACTTGAACAATTGTATTGAAACTTTATACAACCTTTCCCAATTGTCCAATATAAACACAACCAATTAAGATAACTCTATCCTGTATATGGTGCAAATTGTTGCCCTTTTTTTACTTAGAAATTATGGTTAAAGGTTTGCGTGCAACTACATTAAGAGTCCATATCTTAGTAACTACTTGATGCATTCCATTGAAAGGTTATACAACCCTATCTAACCATCAAACCTATGAAAATAATCATGTTAAATAACACTATCCTGCATATAATGCAAATTATCACCCACTAAGAAATTGTGGTTAATGTTTTGCATGCAACTACATTAGAGTCCATTATCTCGGTAACTTAAATAAGCGGTGGAATAGTCGAGCGCGCTGTCCTCCGACAGCTCTTGTTAACTGGTTGAATACAGTGCAATTTATAAATGTTGCTCCCTTTTCGCCAATGTTATTTGTTTGGGGTGCCTAAGATCGCATCCTTAAATATTTAATCATTGCTTAATTAATTAACGACTGGGACTTTCGACCACGCTGAGATATTCTTTTACAGTTTTACGCATTCTACAAGTCAACTAAATCAAATATAGGCGGAAAGAAAATATATCTCAATCAATAGGGGATACCCAGTAATCACCCCTAAAGTTCTAAAAACAACAGAAATTTAGACTAAATAAATACACTTCCTTATTCAAAGGGGACCTTTAAATCATTACAGGAAGTGCAAAAACATAGATTCCCTTGTAACTACGTAGAAATTTGTAATGTTGTATTCTTAAATTGCACTGTCTTCTTCCCTGGCCGTTGAACAGTTTTATGTACCCAAACAAATGCAGTGCCTTCAGCGCTTTGATTTTTATTTCACTCGCATTTAAGTTTTTTATCTTATTTACGAAGACAAAAGTGGTCCCTTCAAGACGTGAACCAACACCCCCTAATGCAGACTCTTATGTGTCATCATTGAGGTCAATTTCGGATTCTCCTTTTAATAGCAATTTTAACTTACTAAATGTTGTTTTCATGTTCAAAGAGATGTCTTGATTTGTGTAGAATTCATTTAATAATGTTAATCCATGAATATCTAAAGTAGGAACTGTTTCTAAGCTAAATATAGACCCTATTCTGTTGTGTAGTTTCGTGACCTTTAACATCGATTTTCGCGCATGCGCATTTCGATATGAAAAAGTGAGTGATATTATTTTATTTTAGACAAGTACAAGACGAATGTTTGACGCAAAGCGTCAAAGAGAAGCCGCAATATTTCGTTGTACATGTAGAAATAAGAAAAAAAGAACATTTTTAAATCCACAAACAAGAGAACAATTTAAACTGTAGACGGTAATGCTGATATATTTCTCCTTTTGAAGACTTTTGTTTTCTTCAAATTACCTCCCTTTAAAGCAATACCAGGATATTTACCTTGTGATTCGAATAAGATTGACAAACATTGAAATTATATGAATGAATACTATTATTTAAATAAGTAACAACAGCAAAATTAAATTTAAGCCAAGATAAATGTGTACACATTTCGTTAATTTTTAACGAATTATTTTTTCTCAAAAAATAATACAGTTAACGCGATCGTGTTTTTTTCCGGAAGTCACGGTTAAACTACACTTCCGCTTAGAATACACATTCGCTGCACCTAAATAGTCCTAGTATTTTTTCGATATTAAAATGACTTCTACATGTTTTTTCAATACAGTGAAGTCATAATTATACTATCGAATCATCATAGATAATCAATTTTCTAGAAAATATCAAATTAACAGTACGTGCATATATATTTCATTTGTCGGCAGGTACGTATAAGGCACGAGTATGAATTTTAGTCGTATGCCCATTCACTAGAAGTCGACCCCACGCTGTATAGAACAATGTTAATCTCACAAATATGCCACTACGCAGAGCTAATTATAGATCATGGTTTACATATGCGCGCATTCAGTTAGCTTAATATATATACGAAAGTAACGCTCATACGTTGTATCAAAGTACCGTGGTGTAATGCAGAGCGTGTAGAACTTCTAAGCATGGACTATTTATGGACGCGAGTTCGGGTCCCAATTGGAACTGTTCTTTTTTTTTTTTTTTAATTCTTATTTTATGCGATTTTTTAAACATTATAGATTTATAATAATTAATTCACTCACATGAAACATAGTTATAATATAAGCCGAAATCCTGGATCCGCCCCTGGTGACGAAAACAAATCAAACTAACAATGTAAATCTCACAAATATGCCATGGGTGTTTTGACAGACTTTACGCAGAGCTCAGTGAAAGAGTTAGTGTGCATGTTAAACGCTCGCATCGCCATTGAAATGCTACATTTACTAAAACTGTCAACTGATAAAAAAAATCTCTGGACAAAAATATTAATAATAATAAAATAGACTAAATTGTGCAATAGCATGATCAATTGCATTCATAAATTTGACTTTACAATACATGTTCAAAATAATTCGTTACCAGTACTTTCTGTACTTTGATTTATAGATACCCTAATGTATAGGTATGAATATAAAATTTATAAGCAAATGTTTTCATTGTTTGAATAGATTAAGGAAAGTCAAGAATACATAAATAAATCAATGCAGTCTTTTCCGGCGACATTGATGCCTTGCATCAACTTTCTCTTGTAAATACACTTAAAACAATTGCAGGATGATGGTAACCGTTACCAGAATCAGCAGGTCATGGGTTAAGCCTCCCCACGCACAACAAATACACAGCAGACAACTTTGAACTCGTCATGCAATTTTAACATATGGAAAATCTTTATACATGAAAGTGAAGTTATTAATTAAGAGTTGAAATCATTTTTGCAATAGCAGAAATTGCTCATCATGAGCAATTTTCTAGTCGTCTGCTGCAGTTGCATCAAAATGCATCTGTATGTGGAAAAAGGTTAAATTAAGGCTGGTGTAATTTTGTAATTGACAGACCAATTTCAAAGTGAGACCTTAAGATTTATTTATTTGATAGGCTATCAAAGTCAGACTGCAGGTCTGTGCTACAAGCTAAATTTGGCGTAGATAAACAGATTACACTGGCTGATCTGGGTAAAGATAGGAAAAAAATCATTACAATTTACAGGGGCTGTTACACAGTGTTGTAGTTGTCTGACTTTATCCATAAACCGCCTTGGTGGCGTACCGTAGTGGTTGTAGCATCGGCTTCAAGATCAAGGGATCATGGTTCAATCTCTGGTTGGGTCATAAAAAGTTTAATGGTAAATTATCCAGGAGACACAGTGATATAATTTGAAATACTGTTGAAAGACAGACTCCTACATAACCTTTAATGGTTCTAACCCAAGCTAATATTAGCATCTTTTACACCTTTCCAACCTGTGGATATGTTTTCTAGCATCCGCAACCGATGACTTTTGAAACCATTGTGATATAATATACAATACAATAATATTATTTTTGTTTATAGAGGTTTTCAATATTTTTCCCTAGAACGTCAACATCGCCTGTTGCAAATGTGTTGTATGTGGGAAAGCATTGATAAAGATGGGGAAGATTTACTTCCTGTGCTTTCATCATCAAGATTATGCATCCCAATCATACGAGATAAAATCCCGAGAATATAATGAGAAATGGCGACTTGTAAGGTTAACCCTTTCCCTCATACGGCAATTCTGCATATTGAACATATTTTGTCAAAAATTGGAAAATCTCTTTAATTGAGTGGATAACCTATGACTAAAACTGGAAAACATTGTGGCAAAAGGAGATATTGCTTGTTTTGAGCAATTTCTTCTTTTGTTACTATGTTTTCAAAAAGCTGTCTTGCTGAGCAATTGCACGTACTGCTGAAAATGGCATATAACTCAAATACAACAAACATTAACTTAATATATTTTTGACAAATATTAAGATTCAATAATACGCCTTTCAGCCAGACTCGGCTAATCTATTTTATGATAATGAGTATGACTATCTTTTGATTGTCATGTTATTTACGGAGGATTACCTCACAATTGATAATAATCATCCCACTGTGTATAAACAAACCTACAGGTGTTTTACAGACGGCAAAACCCAAATTTGCAGCAGACGTCATTTATATTTATGCAAATATGGAAAAACTCTGAATAAAATAATAATCTTTAATATAAAGCTGAAACAGTGACTTATGTGTCATTTTGAGCAATTTTTCCTTTGGTCTCAATGATTTTCAAATGTCGTCTGCTATATTTCAAAATGCGTCTGTATGAGGGAAAAGGTTAACCTTTTATATATGATATGTTATTTAAGAGACACCTCCAAATTGAAAACAGTTAATGAAAATGTTGAGAATTTTGGACAAAGGTTTAATGCTGTTTCTACAATGGTTCAGTCATATCTGAGTCGGCAGTTCGTTCTTCTACTTGTTTTTTTCCTAACTTTCTCATACAGTTTTTCACAAATCAGTCTTTCTAATTGGATGTGTTGCCATATACTAGACTGTCCATTGCTTGAAATCTAATGAGGCTTGTCGCATTGACTTTAGTCAAACATTAGAAAAGAATGTTGTCAATAAGCTGGGGTTCAAGCTCATGTCGCTGCCAACTGAGCTACCTGAGTTTAGCACAAACCTTTAACCCATTCCCACATAAAGACGTTTTTTGACACCTCTGCAGCAGACGACTTTTGAAATTGATGTGGCAAAAGGTGAAATAACTCATAATGAGCAATTTCTCCATTTGACAAAATGATTTCAATTCTATTCAATAATCATACTATCATTTATAGAGTTTTTCTATATTTTGAACTTTATAATTTCAAAGTCGGGGTCTGTTGCAAATTTATTGTAATGGTAGGAAAGGGTTAATGAAAATTTTGCATTGTATCTGATTGAACAATACGACAAATTGACAAACTTAAAATGACATGATTGTGCAGAACCATAATATGTCTGATTTTATCAAGGTAAAATATGACTACTATAATTGTTCCAGTTGTATGTATAAGTAACCAATTGATACTTAGGGGGACACACTAATTGTTTCAATTGGATTGATGTCATCATAAGAGGAAGTATTATTGTAACTGAGCTATGAAAGAAAAGTCTGTTTTTGGTGCCTTCTGTCATTTCCTTAATTATGTTTGACCAATCCCCACAGTCATGCATCTGCAGCAGATGACTTGTTTCAAACAGTGTGACAAGAGGTTAAATTGCTTATATTGTTCACTACAATGTACACTACAATGTACACACTACAATGTACACTACAAGGTTCACTACAATGTTCACTACAATGCTCACTACAATGTACACTACACTGTACACTACACTGTACACTACAATGTACACTGGGCCTCTTGTTTTCACTCTGTTTTCAACTCTTATCTATTACCATAATCATACTTTAATTTACAAATTAAGATATTCCATTATTTTTGTCAACATCATTTCAAAGTAATCTGCTGCAAATGTAGTGTATGTGTGGGAAAAGGTTAACCCGTATTTCCCTCATACAGCAATTCTGCAGTTGACAATTTTGAAAAATGTTGAGCATTGCTATATAACCCTTTCCCTCATATAGACGCTTTCTGACGCCTCTGCAGCAGACGGCTTTTTGAAAACATAGTGACAAAAGAAGAAATTGCACAAAACGTGCAATTTCTCCTTTTGCCACAATGTTTTCCGCTTTTTGTCATAGGTTATCCATTCAATTATGGAGATTTTCTTTGTTTTGACAAAATATGTTCAAAGTCATCTGCTGCAGAATTGTCGTATGTGGGAAAGGGATAAATGAAAGTATTTAATTACTTTATAGAGTTGAAAACAAATTTTATGGTAAATTTAGAAATAGCTCATAGGGAGCAATTTCTCCTTTTGCTACAATTAATTTTCAAAATGTGTCTGGTTCAGAGTCGTCGAAAGTGCATCTGTATGTGGTAAAGGGGTATTATAATGATTATACATGTTGATATTGTTCAAAAACTAGGTTATTGGCTGTAAGGAAATATCTCATGTAAATGAAGTTTTACAGTTCAACAAGTTTTGTGGTTCACTGAATTCCTATTCTCATTTGAGTTTTTATCTCAGCTGTTCCATATTTTGGGTTATAATACCAAATATAGTCCCAAATAAGGTAGTATGTACTGGTTTGCTTGTTCGGACTAACCCTTTACCTCATATAGACGCTTCCTTGAACGCCTCTGCAGCAGACGGCTTTTTGAAAACATGGCCTCAAAGTAAGAAATTGCTCAAAATGAGCAATTTCTCCTTTTATCACCATGTTTTCAACTCTATTTCAATTATTGTTCTTTCATTTAAAGAGATTTTGTGTGTTTTTGCTAGATGTTTTCTAAGTCGTCTGCTGCAGATTTGTTGTATGTGGGAAAGGTTTAACCCTTGTCGAGGTAGAACAGACCTGACCTATAATGGTGTCTGCAGCAGACGGCTTTAATTTCTTTTTTAAATAAGACAAATTCTCTCTTATAAATGAGTAATGTCTGCCTTTTCAATATTGTATTCTACTCTCAATTGTATAGATGTTTATATGTCGCTGATTAATTTAAGAGCTATTCAATTGAAGGGGTTTTAATTTAGACGATTAGGCAATAATCATTTACCTGATATGTGTTTACATGTTGTGTGCTCTGAAAATACCTGATGATAAAACAGTAACCTGAAAAGTTAAATATATATCAGTCTTCTACAGAATTAAACACAATGTAGGAAAGGGAGAAATTGCTCATTTTGAGCAAATGAGACTTTTTTCCACAACCTTTTCAAAATACATTTACTTTAACCCTTTCCCTCATATAGACGCTTTCTGACGCCTCTGCAGCAGACAGCTTTTTGAAAACATAGTAACAAAAGAAGAAATTGCACAAAACGTGCAATTTCTCCTTTTGTCACAATGTTTTCCACTTTTAGTCATAGGTTATATCCATTCAATTATAGAGATTTTCTTTCCATTATTTGACAAAATATGTTTAAAGTTGTCTGCTGCCGAATTGTTGTATGAGGGAAAGGGTTAAAAGTTATCCAAAGTTTGTCGATATTGGGAAGAAGGCTAATGTAATGTGTTTAACTCTTTACCGCATACAGACGCTTTCTGATATATCTACAGCAGACGACTTTTGAAAACATTGTTCCAAAAGAAGAAATTGCTTATAACAAGCAATTTCTCCTTTAGCCTCAATATTTTCAACTCGATGCAGATATTAAACAATTTAATCCATTATAGAAATATATATAATACTCCCTTTTATGCCGAGATGATTTAAAAGTCATCTGTCGCTGTTTTTTCGTATGTGGGAAAGGGATAAGGCCATGTTTGTTATGTCTGTACTAAGCAGGGTTTTTCCGTCATTGAAGGGTATTGTTCAAAATTGATTTACCTAATCAGATAAAAAGTTGTTTCATGACTGTATATACTGACAGTACGAAAATACCTCCAGTGCTTCAGGTACAAGTTTTTTACGTATACATTGTCTCATGATTTTACTCCGATAAAACTGTGCCAACGAAATTGTGCTGTAGGTAGTTTAATTTACCTGCTACTTTTTTTTAAACCAACATTGCTGTGTGAGTAAGGATAAAACAAGAACTTGGATTTAAAGGAAATAGTTTCCTGTCCATTTTTTAAGCCAGAGTTGAATTACATTTGTTTGGATATTTCCCCTCCGTAACTTTGTAAGTATTATGTTATTACTACATGGTAATTTTTTAAAATTCTTGGTATGTATAAAATTTTACATGTTGGAGTATTCAATATTTGAAAGATTGATTTACTGTTTGAAAATGTTCCAAAATGTTTCAGATGTAATGTATTACCCATAGATCCTGTTATTTGAATTCAGTCAACTTATCTGTTGACTGTTCTGAAAAAAAAGAAGATATTTTTAACCACCTCCCCCCTCCCACATACAACACTACTTTTCAGCAGTTTCTATTGATGCAATTTATTATTTACCCTTTCCCACTGTCATAAAGACACCTTTTGACGCATCTGCGGCAGATGCCATTTGAAAACATTGTGACAAAAAAAGCAATATCTTTTCTTGCCACAATGTTTTTAACTCTATTCAATGATTATGATTTTATCTATAGAGATTTTTCATATTTTTAATTGTGATTTTTTCAATGTTGTCTGTTGTAAAAACATATTATATGACGGTAAAGGGGCAACATTTTCCATGAACATTATTATTCAACTCCATCCCTCAATAAGAGGTTGCAGATATGATCCCTGGTCGGGTCATACCATAGACTTTAAAGAATGGTTGTAATGGCTGCCCTCCCGGGCGCTCAGGTTTGCGGGGTTAGCAATATGACTGACTGGCTGATACATGACCAGTAGAACTGGTAACTTATCAAGGAAAGGCCGTGATTATAACTGAAATATTGTTGAAAGCGGTGTAAAACACCAAACAACCAACTCTCAATAAGAATATTTCTTCAAATATTTTCCAAAGCAGACGATGCCAAGATGGGATATGAGGTTATCAGTTAACCCTTTCCCTCATACAACAATTTTGCAGCAAATGACTTTGAACATATTTTGTCAAAAATATCTCTATAATTGAATGGATAACCTATGACTAAAAGTGGAAAACATTGTGGCAAAAGGAGAAATTGCTTGTTTTGAGCAATGTCTTCTTTTGTCACTATGTTTTCAAAAAGCCGTCTGCTTCAGAGGTGTCAGAAAGCGTCCATATGAGGTTATCGGTTAATGTATGTATATATATGCGCAGACCTATATTGTCGCCAACTGTCTGTTTTCAAGTGTTTCTATAAGATAAATATTTGATATTTAAATTTAATTCATGCCTTATTAAATGAGTATACAGCCTGTACATGAAAAGACTTTATGTTTAACCCTTCCCAACATGAAGACACATTTTGACGCATCAGCAGCAGAAGACTTTCGAAAACATTGTGACAAAAGGAAAAGATAAGTCATACCAAGCATTATTTAGTCCGTTTGGTGCAAATTATTAATAACTCTTTTCCATGAATACGCTTTTATTCATACAGATTTTCTATATTTTTGTCTGGATGTTTTCTAAGTCATCTGCTGAAGATTTGTCATATGAGGGAAAGGGTTAATACATGCTTAACCCAGGACTTGATTAACTTAAATGATTTTAGACATTTTCAAATTCAATAAATCTGAATATTTACATCTGACTCCTCTTTCCCACAATGTTTATCAATGTTAAATCTTTGCGGACAATTATTGAACAGACTTTAACCCCCCTTTCCAACGTACAGTTGCTTCGTGATGCCTCTGCAGCAGACAGCTTTTTGAAACATGGCGACAAAAGAGGAAATTGCTCAAAACAAGCAATTTCTCCTTTTGCCACAATGTTTTCAACTTTTTTCAGTAAATATACCCTCATTTATAGGGAGTTTCTATATTTTTGTCCACATGTTTTCAAAGTCATCTGCTGCAGATTTGTTGTATGTGAGAAATGGTTAAGGAAAAGGCTAAATTGGATGCATTGAAAGCGTATAATGAATTTCAATATAATGTACTCGTTTTCTGTCAAATGTCAACAATTGCATTTTGGATTTTCTTATTCATTGCACTTGTATTATAGCTTGCCCCAATACTTAGTTTGTAATCCTTGCCCTGACACAGTGGAGATTAATCAACCCTTTCCATTTTTCTAGTCTGACCGCGGTAGAGCGTCTGTCTCAGATGCAGGTTTAATCCCCGGTCAGGTCATTCCAAAGACTTTGAAAATGATAGTATATGGCTGCACTCCATGTCGCTCAAGGTTGCGGGGTTAGCATTACGACTGACTGGCTGGTGTCAGGATAAATGAACCAGAAGTACTGGTTACCCAGGAAACGGTATGATATAACTAAAATATTGTTGAGCGTTAATTAATAAATCACTCAATCTTTGGGCTCAGGATTGTGGGGTTAGCATTATGACTGACGCGATGGTGTTGGCAGTACTGGTAATTTACCCAGGAAATGCCGTGATAATTTATTATTTTACTGCAAACCTATTGAAAGTGCTATAAAACACATACCTTTAGATTGATCAGTAGGGTAATGAAGGATGCACGATGGTCTTTGTAATTATACATATATTTAAATCCATTACACAAAAATGGAGTGAGACGTAGCAGTCACTTTTCCGAAGACGTCGAAGGTGGCCACTTTTTCAATTCTCTATTTCTCAGCAACCCCTGATCTAATTTTTCTGAAACTTTGTCAGATGTATTGTTGGGTTAAAGGACATCATTCTACAGCAAAATTACCAAGGTCAATGTCATCATAGGTCACTAGGTCAAATGCTAGAATAACCTTGCGAACACTTTAGAAGTAAAATATTTCATCCAATTTTCATGAAAAGTAATCAGAACATTTATCATGACATATTAGGGGCGTAATCAATATGTAGGGGGGAAATCCTATATTGCCGCAGCTCCATTTTGGGGCATTTTAAGAAAAATGTGTAGGCACGTGCCTACAGGAAGCTACGCCCCTGCATATTGACAACAAAGTATTGATCTTCATTTACTTTTTCAAGACAAGCCGGTATACCAGGATGATCCAGGACATTTGTGCCAGAAAAGTCAATTGCATTCTCATATCCCCGTCGCTGTCCCTGAGTGCTCCTGGTTTAGAAGCCAGATGCCCCAGTTTTTACGGTGTCGCACCGACGTGTTTGCTGGTCCATCACGCAGTGAACCAGGTCGTGTCCAGGTGCCAGCCGGTGAGACCACGATTGTGTTACGGCCCTGCTGGTCCAACCCGGTAGTACCCCGTTTGTGCGCCGGTGGTGACACCCGGTGTCCCCCGGATAGTACCGGTATATAGACTGAGACAAGCGCAGATCAGCATCAGTTTTCTATCGTCTGTCGAAGAAGAAGCATTTATCTAATAATGTCTGAATCATATCGTCTTGCTCTCAAATTACACGATGTAGACGATACTTTATACACACCTGGAATATATCCAGGGCTAACCGTAACTACACCCTGTTTGACCGTAACTTCGCCTTCTGTTACCGTCGTGGAAACGGGATAATCTGGCATAAACCGGGTCAGTACGTAATGAAACGGGGGTCTACCGACCTCAACTGGCAGAATGCCGGCATACATCGTTGTTAACCGTCTGCTAAGCCGCTCGGACCTCAACAGTCCCTAACTCCACCGGTGCAAAGCGGGGCTTTAACGGCATACGCCGGAGCTATGCCGGGTTAACTACCGTAAGTGGAGTATTCCCACCCGTCCTGGATTACATAACAGACTATCAAGGAACGGCCACGGTAGAGATCCGGACGGCGTTGTGCCGGTATATACCGTCGGACCTGCCCAGATAACGCCGGTTCTTGATATTTCTCCCGGGGACTCCCGGTTGTGTTAAACATTTTAAAACATCCGGTACGGTTTACCGGATGAACATGGTTCATCACAGATCATCCCTATTTGCTACGCTGGTCTTACCGGTTTGATACGGTTTCTCCCGGACCACCATCCGGGAAGTACCGGGGCGCCCAATCCGGGACAGTGAGAACTAGGCTTAAGGTTTTTATGGCATATTGATACCATTTAATATGCGGTATTCCAAGAAGGATGAGACACCCTCAGCCAGAGGTCTTGTTTACATAGTATGTTACAATAAGAGCAATGTCTGCTTTTCCTTCAAAGTTTTCTAAAGCAGTCTGCTTCAAAAGTGAAACAGTGAAAAGCATTGTCACATCTTTATTGTGATGACAGCTAGCATTAATGTTTTTACAAAATGTCCAACAAATTGTCAGGTAGATACAGTAATTGTGTGAAGATATTGTATTTGGTGTCATTTAGATTTTAGATTGTTGTGTTACTGTGGTAATAAAACCTCTTTTTTCCTGTATCTTGTTTCAAAATCGGGTGAATGCCTGTATCCCTTAGCAATTTGACTGTCCCGCTTAAAACTTTCTATCACAGAATGGAAATTTATATAAAATATTTTGCTTGTTTATGATTGATTGAATAACCAAATGAGATTAACCCATTCCCACATACAACAAATAAGCAGTAGACTACTTTGAAAACATCTAGCGACTTTGTTGTCAACAAGTCAGAATGTCACATGTATTTACCATACAGTCAAACCTATGTGAGGTAAAGTGTTTATGTGACTTTGTTGTCAACAAGTCAGAATGTCACATGTATTAACCATACAGTCAAAACTATGTGAGGTAAAGTGTTGCTCTGACTATGTTGTCAACAAGTCAGATTGTCACAATTGCATAAACCATACAGTCAAAACTATGTGAGGTAAAGTGTTGATGTGACTTTGTTGTCAACAAGTCAGAATGTCACATGTATTAACCATACAGTCAAGACTATGTGAGGTAAAGTGTTGCTGTGACTATGTTGTCAACAAGTCAGAATGGCACAATTGTATAAACCATACAGTCAAAACTATGCAAGTTAAAGTGTTGATGTGACTATGTTGTCAACAAGTCAGAATGTCACATGTATTAACCATACAGTCAAAACTATGTGAGGTAAAGTGTAGCTGTGACTATGTTGTCAACAAGTCAGAATGTCACATGTATTAACCATACAGTCAAAACTATTTGAGGTAAAGTGTTGATGTGACTATGTTGTCAACAAGTTGGAATGTCAACAAGTCAGAATGTTACATGTATTAACCATACAGTCAAAACTATGTGAGGTAAAGTGTTGCTGTGACTATGTTGTCAACTTGATTGATTGATTAGGGTTTAACGCCGTTTTCAACAATTTTTCAGTCATTTCAAGGCAACCAGTTCACCTACTCACGTGTTTCCTGGTTTTCCCACAACAGTTCACCACACAACATATTTTCCAAGCAACTGGCTGCTTTTCCACACAGCCTGTTAAACAGCCCATTGGTGAAAGACGAATGACGCATGTCAGTGACTTTTGTCAAACGTCGGAAAGAATGTTGGACAAGCTGGGATTCAAAATCACAAACCCTGGATTGACAGCCTGTGTAGCTACCGACTGAGCTAATGGGGCTCGGCCAGAATGCCACATGTATTTACCATACAGTCAAAGCTCTTGTGATCTAAAGTATTGCTGTGACTGTTGTCAACAAGTCAGAATGGCACATGTATTTACCATACAGTCATTATAATGTTCTAAGCATGCCATAATCATGTATTTACCATACAGCCAAAGCTCTTGTAATGTAAAGTGTTGCTATATTTTCAACGAGTCAGAATGTTACATATATTAACCATACATATTAACCGTAAACTGTTGCTGTGACTATGTTGTCCAGATGTCAGAATTTCACATGTATTTACCATACAGTCAAAACTATTTGAGGTAAAGTGTTGATGTGACTATGTTGTCAACAAGTCAGAATGCCACATGTATTAACCATACAGTCAAAACTTTGTGAGGTAAAGTGTTGCTGTGACAATGTTGTCAACAAATCAGCATGACACATGTATTTACCATACAGTGTTGTAAGCATGCCACACTACCATACAGTCAAAACTCTGTGAGTTAAAGCCAACAAGTCAGAATGTCACACGTATTTACCATACAGGCATACATTATGTTGTAAGAATGCCATAATCATGTATTTACCATACAGTCAAAACCCTGTGAGGTAAAGTGTTGCTGTGTTTATGTTGTCAAAAAGTCAGAATGTCACATGTATTTACCATACAGTCAAAACTATTTGAGGAAGAGTGTTGATGTGACTATGTTGTCAACAAATCAGAATGTCACATGTATTAACCATACAGTTAAAAATATGTGAGGTAAAGTAGTGATGTGACTATGTTGTCAACAAGTCAGAATGTCACATGTATTTACCATACAGTCAAAACTTTGTGAGGTAAAGTGTTGCTGTGACTTATGATGTTATCAACAAATCAGTATGACACATGTATTTACCATACAGTGTTGTAAGCATGCCACACTCATGTTTTTTACCATACAGTCAAAGCTCTGTGAGTTAAAGCCAACTAGTCAGAATGTCACACGTATTTACCATACAGGCATACATTATGTTGTAAGAATGCCATAATCATGTATTTACCATACAGTCAAAACCCTGTGAGGTAAAGTGTTGCTGTGTTTATGTTGTCAAAAAGTCAGAATGTCACATGTATTTACCATACAGTCAAAATTATTTGAGGAAGAGTGTTGATGTGACTATGTTGTCAACAAATCAGAATGTCACATGTATTAACCATACAGTTAAAAATATGTGAGGTAAAGTAGTGATGTGACTATGTTGTCAACAAGTCAGAATGTCACATGTATTTATCATACAGTCAAAACTTTGTGAGGTAAAGTGTTGCTGTGACTATGTTGTCAACAAATCAGCATGACACATGTATTTACCATAAAGTGTTGTAAGCATGCCACACTCATGTTTTTTACCATACAGTCAAAGCTCTGTGAGTTAAAGCCAACTAGTCAGAATGTCACATGTATTTACCATACAGGCATACATGCCATAATCATGTATTTACCCTACAGTCAAAACCCTGTGAGGTAAAGTGTTGCTGTGTTTATGTTGTCAAAAAGTCAAAATGTCACATGTATTTATTTACCATACAGTCAAAACTCTGTGAGGTAAAGTGTTGCTGTGACCATGTTGTCACAGAATGTCACATGTATTTACCATAGAGGCAATACTTATGTGAGGTAAAGTGTTGCTGCAACTATGTTGTCAACAAGTCAGTATGTTACATATGTTTTTACTCTACAGCCAACAGTTACTATCCTGTGACAGCCTTGATTGATCTATACCTGGGTTATGACCTTTCATGTGAACTTTATATTGAATGAATAGAACAACTGTGATATATTCCCAGGTGTTACATCTTTTATCCTCCATTAACATTCCTGTTTTTGAACCCTCCACAACAATGGAAACATATGGTATTGAATGTCTTTATACATGTAGAATATCAGACGTTTTTTGAAAATAAAAAGGGAATAAGAAAAAACTTGATATAACTGAAAAACTTGAAACCAGCAGTGAAACAAATAAATAAAAAAAATGTTCAAATTTAATCTTTCCCACATGTAGACAAATGATGGCGCCACTCCAGCGGACAACACATTATGAGCAATTTTCACTTTAAACACACTGCTTTTAAATCTATTCAATAATTATCAGACATGTGATATCTCCCGATATCGGCGGAAGCTCCCGATTTGAAGCCTCATCTAACGCTGCTCCCGCTCAGTCTCCCGCCGAAAATAAAAAAAAATTATTTTTTTCTCCTTCATATTATTGTTACAACAGATGATCGTTAATTATGTATGCATGCATGTAAACAACATGTTCACAGTCATGACCCTTAGCTAATGTCAATTTAAAGGTTGAAAAGTGTCTATTTTAGCATCAAATGAAAAGTATATTGCAGAAAATCTTGCCGCGAAAAAAGCTCCCTATTTGGGACCCCAATCTCCCTACCAAAAATACCAAATCTCCCTATTTGGCTTTAGGAAAATATCACATGTCTGATAATTATACTTTCATTCAAAGTGTTTTTCTACATTTTTGCCTAGATGTTGTCAAAGTCATGCATCTGCTGCAGATTTGTTCTACGTGGGAAAGGGCTGAATGTGAATTAAGATCAAATTGTATCTTACTGTCATATATAAGACAGTTAAGACTTCAGTTGAAGCTCAAAGAATAATGAATGACTAGATAGAAAACTGGGATGACTCAATCAGATAGCGCAAAAGTAAAAAAGTCATCTACCACACAGATGTTAAAATTTGAACCTTATATTAATTATTCAGATAATTAAGCTAATCATTCCTTCAGATGCTTTGAATTTGAAAGAGGTATATAGAAACATTTGGTGTCAATAGGCCTTGACCCCGAAAGGACCCCTATTTTAAATAACATAATAATTATACAGGCCACTTTAGAATAAATTCATTATCCTTACATGATAAATTGATAGCCAGTCTTAATAATAGCTAATAATAATTATACTATCATGTATCCCAGTCTACATGGTTTACCCTTTCCCGCTAAAAAATAACTCTGCAGCAGAAGACTTTGTAAACAATAGTGAAAATCTGTATAACCAAAAGTATAATTATTGAATCGAGATGAAAACAAAATGGCAAAATGAGAAAATACTAATTTTGAGTGATTTCAACTTTTGCCACATTTAAGTTTTCTTAAGTCATCTGCTGCAGACGTGTCACAATGTGTCTCCGCAAGCGCGTGGGTACGGGTAAATCCATTCACTAAGAGACTAATTAAATCTTAAAAATTGGCTTCAGGTTATAAAGTACTGGTTTAAAAATTTCCCACATGTATACACTAAATCTTTAGCAGACGAATTTGAATACATCAAGGCAAAAATATGAAATATCTCTATAAATGAAAGTATAATTGTTGAATAAAGTTGAAAACATTGTGACAAAAGGAGAATTTGCTCATCTTGAGCAATTTCTGCTTTTATCACAATGATTTCAAAAGTCGTCTGCTGCATAAGCGTCAGAAAGTGTCTGTATGGCACTGTGGAAAAGGGTTAATTAAGTCACCTGTAAATAAATTATGTGTGTTCTGTCACTGTAATATATATCTGAAATACTGTTGAAAAGTGCTTTAACCCATTCCCACATACAGCAAATTGCAGTAGATGACTTTGAAAACATGGTGACAAAAACCTGAAAAAAGATAGCTTAATTGTTAACTAAAGTTGAAAACATCGTGGCCAAAGGAGAAATTGCTCATCATGAGCAATTTCACCGTTGGCCACAATGTTTTCAAAAGACGTCTGCTGCTATTGCATCAAAATGCGTCGGCAGGTGGGAAAAAGTTAAACTTTCAATTTTCCAGATCCATTGGGTTTTATCAGAGACACTATATGTATTACTGTAATATAGTGTCCCTGGTTTTATTTAAAGCAACTTATAAAATATAATATCAGGTGACTTTGAAATCATTTGAGAAAAAATATAACTGGTAAAAGAGTTGAAACCATTATGGCAGTAGGAGAAAGTGCACATTATGAGCAAATCCACCTTTTGTCAGAATAATTGTAATATTAACTCTTTCCCACATATATAAATATAACAAATCTGCTGTTAGGAAGGCTTGAAACCATCTAGGCACAATTCAGGTTTCAAAATTCATCTGCTGCAGAGGCATGAGAAATCGTTGGTATGGGTATATTGGAAAGGGATATAAACATGTTAGAATTCTTCTGGTAATTTATCATGCTGAATAATGACCTTGATTAAAGGACAGAGAACAGACAAAAGTTAACCCTTTCCCACATACGACAACTCTGCAGCAGTCGACTTTGAAAACATACCTGAAAAAAATGGAAACTTCCCTTTAAATGAAAGTACAATAATTGAATAGAGGTGAAAACATGGTGACAAAAGGAGAAATTACTCGTTTTGAGCAATTTCTTCTTTTGGCGCCAGGTTTTTAAAAAGCTGTTTGCTGTAGAGGCGTCAGAAAGCGTCTATATGAGGGGAAGGTTTAAGAGAAGACATCAACTAAATAATGAGAGGGTCTAGTGAGACATTTATTATATTGTAAAGAGTAATAAATTACATTAATAGTCAAGGACTTTATTGCTGTCTGTTATAGAGGCGAGATTTGTGTATGTGCTGGGCTGGCAATAATATTATCTCTGATATGTTTTCCCTCACACAGACTGCTGCAGCATGACAACTTTTGAAAACATTATGAAAATAGATGCGCAGACTATATGCATCTATACCTGCAGCAGTCATGGGATATGTGCAATCCTTAACCCTTTCCCACAAACAGACGCTTTTTGATGCCTCTGTAGCAGACAGCTTTTTGAAAACATTGCGACAAAAGAAGAAATTGCTCAACACAAGCAATTTCTCCCTCTGTCACGATATTTTCAACTCTATTCAATTACTGTTCTCTCATTTAAAAGGAGTTACCAAATTTGTTCAGATAAGTTTTCAAAGTCGTCTGCTGCAGATTTGTCGTTTGTGGGAAAGGGTTAAGTACTGGTTTGCCACCTTAGACTAAGGTTTCTGTCACTTTAATCCAGATAAGGAGCAGCGTACAGCTCTTTTCCCTACAATATCAGATTTGCTGTATGTGGGAAAGGGTTAAAACAATTTAATTATATTTTATCATTATAGTGAATATACATGTTCTATCAAAACCTTCCAATGACAATTAGTTCAACTGATGACATACTGAAAGAAAAAAAAAATAGGTAAATTAATGGTCATTTTATGCAGTCCATCTCTGTCCAATACCTGTATATATATACGGACCAGAATGACTGACCATTATCTGTCATAATGAATGTATATTGTTTTATGGCGCATCGACAGCTAAGATCATTTAGCGCGCAATTAAATTTAATTATTCATGATCCCTGGGTAAACAAACCAGTACTAGGCTAGAAAATGTGCCTTGCCCAAGGGCACTCCACCATAACCGTAGTGTCGCGACTGGGGATCGAACCCGGGACACCCGGTTTCGAAATCCCCGACGCTAACCACTCGACCACAGCGGATTCCTTATCTGTCATAAACATCCTGTAATGACATACTATATCTGTTTTATTGTACACAATAGGTTTGTTATTTTATAAGTTTATAACTTTGTGAGATTCATACATGAATGTAGTTTATTTTAACCTGAATTTGAACCTTAAGACTATTAAAAAAATCCCCTTTTCTCAAAATGTTTTCAACTTTGTTTGTAATGAAATCACACTACCAGTATAAACAGAATGTTAAATATTTTTCCTTACATATTTTCAACCAAAATGACACTGGGTAAGTGATAAACCCTATCCCATTTATGCCATAAATCTGCAGCAGATGACTTTGAAAAACATCAAGTCAAAATTATTGAAAATCTGTGTTAATGAAGGTACATTACACTTGAATAGAGTTGAAAACATCAAGGCAAAAGGATGAATTACTCATTATGTTGTGAAGTATAGGACCATGAAACACGAATAAATAAATATAATGACCGACATCCCACATCACTTAACCCTTTTCTACGTGCAGATGAATTTTGAAGCAATTCTGCAGCCAATGACTTTTGAAAACATTTTTCTCAAAAAAGAGAAAGTGTACATAATGAGCAATTTAGCTTATTGCCACTATAATTTCAACACTTTTCATATATTTTACTCTCATTTTCAGAGACAACAGTTTTGCCTCGTCATTTTCAAAGTTGTCTGCTGCAGATGCATTGAAATGCAAGATGAGCATGTGAGAAAGGGTTGGGGACAATTGATAACAAAATCATTCAATCATTACCAAAATAAATCAGTCAATCAAATGAAAAAGAAAAGTCTAGTTTCTCATGAACTTTTTTGAATCCGGGAGAGATGGCCTGTTGTGAGAAAATCACGCCTTCTTAACCCTTTCCCTTCATCAGGTTTCTTTCAAAATAATTTTTACTACAACAAAGTAAAAAGATTGACTAAAAGCCATTTTGAATGATGTAGGCGTATGCTGGTCTTTCTCCCTCAGATATCTCTCTTATTAGTTGGGGTAGATCTGCATCTGCCTCGGGTGCGGGAGGTGGCTGGTTGGATCACCAGACATGTCATACCAAATTTGTTGGTAATAATGGCTGACCTTATTGGCACTCAGGGTTGCAGGGTTTAACTAAGCATAACAACTGACTGGCTGGTGTCAAAATGAAAGAAACAGTAGCACTTACCTAGAAAACGTAATGATATAACTGAAAAATTGTTAAAAGCGGCGTAAACTACCAAACAATAAATCAATCTTATTAGTCAAATAAGCAGTATGTTGTAGGTACTTAATAGTCACTCTTTTTGAGGGCAAATAAGCATTTTAGACATAAGCCCTTTATTACTGTCACGCATACACAAAATCCACAGCAGATGACTTTGGAAAAATCTTAACAAAAGAACAGAAAATCTCTATATATCTTTCAAAGAAAACCTGACTAGTGAAAGGAATGTAAACATAGCAATGAAAGGAGAAAATGACGTAATTTCCCCTTTTACCACATTATATTTCAAAAGCTGTCTCCTGCAAATGTGTCAACATGCGTCTGCAAGTGAGGAATTGGTTAAATACAGCTCTTCTGAGTTTATTGATTCGATTGTAAAGAGTCACAGTGATTATGAACGGTTGACTTGATTTACAAGTGGTTTGATACACATGAATTTGGGTTAACCCTTTCCCTCATATAGACGCTTTCTGACGCCTCTGCAGCAGACAGCTTTTTGAAAACATAGTGACAAAAGAAGAAATTGCACAAAACATGCAATTTCTCCTTTTGCCACAATGTTTTCCACTTTTAGTCATAGGTTATCCATTCAATTATGGAGATTATCTATGTTTTGACAAAATACGTTCAAAGTCGTCTGCTGCAGAATTGTCATATTAGGGAAAGGGTTAATACTTTCCCACATTCAACAAATAGATTGCAGCGGATGCCTCCTAAAAGTATGGAAAATCTCTGTAAATGAAAGTAATAATATTGAGTTGAAAACTTTGTGGCTAAAAAAGAATTTGCTCCCTTTGTGAAAAAGTTTTCAAAAGTCGTCTGCTGCGGATGTATCCCAATACGGCTGCAGATGGAAAAGGTTCAAATTGATGTAAAAATAAGCTGCATTTAAATAGGCAAAATGGGTTATTTATATTTTGCATCTCCATTTCTGGCATTTACATTAAGGTTTATAGGTGTTAACCCTTTTCCATTTGCAGACTCATTTTGATGAATATACAGCAGACAACTTTTGAAAACATTGTGGCAAAATGAATATCTGCTCAGGATGAGCAATTTCTCCTTTTGCCACAACATTTTCAATTCTATTGAATAATTATACTTTCCTATATATAAATTTTCATATTTTTGTCTATATATATGTTTATATCACCCTTTCCCAAATAAAACAAATCTGCAGCAGACGACTTTCAAGACATTTAGTAAAATGTATGGAAAATCTCTATAAATGAAGGTATAATTACTGAAAATAGTTGAAAACATTGTGGCAAAATTGTCATTTTTAGCTCGACTTTTGAAAAAACGAGAGCTATTGTCATGACCCTGGCATCGGCGTGGTCGTCCGGTTAAGGTTTTTTGTTTAGCTCAGCCTTTTCTTTTCTGTTTTCTATCAGTCGAGCGTCTGTGCTGTACGCGGTGCTCTTGTTCCACAATATTTTCAAAGGTTGTCTGAAGCAGATACATCAGCATACGTCTGCATATGAGAAAGTTTTATCCATTTCCCTCATACAACAATTCTGCAGCAGATAACTTTAAATATATTTTGTAAAAAAATAAAAAATCTCTATAATTGAATGGATAACCTATGACTAAAAGTGGAAAACATTGTCTCAAAAGGAGAAATTGCTTGTTTCGAGCAATTTCTTCTTTTTTCGCTATGTTTTCAAAAAGCTGTCTGCTGCAGAGGCTTCAGAAAGCGTCTATATGAGGGAAAGGGTTAAAAGCAACATATTCATGCTCTTTGGAATTCTCATTTTCGCATTCGTTGTATATAAGCAGCGCTACCGGAAAACCAATTGTAGAACATTTACACACATTGTTGATCCAGATCATCCAGTGTAGTCTGTTTAAGCTTTGCACTGCCCTCAGATTTAAGTCACAGAAGTGTCCATGGAAAGAATTGATCTCTGACAGCCACTTTTACACATTAATCATAAAGCTGGAGACAATTCCCCCCTCTTTTTAACAAGACATTTTCAAAGTTGTCTGCTGCAGATATTTTCTATGTGGGAAAGGGTTAACAAACATTGTAGAATCCGATCACCCATCTTAGTTCCATATATTTCTGGACATCTATCAGATTAGTCACAGAGAAGTGTTCAAAGAAAGTGTCAGAAGAAATCTCTGACTGCAAATGTAGATATTGACCATAATGCTTGGGTATTTGTAAATAGATCTGAGACTTTATGCCACACACAGCCTTGGTGGTGTAATGGTAGAGTGTCTGCCTTGGGAGGTCGTGGGTTCCAATGTTATGTCTTTTCGTCATGGGCGTTCAGGGTTAACATTACTACTGACTTGCTGGTGTCAGGATTCGTCTTCCACCAATGGGCTAAGTCTATGTGGAAAAGCAGCCAGTTGCTTGGGAAAATTGTTGTGTGGAGTACTGGTGTGAGAAAACCAGGAAATGCATGAGGAGGTGAACTGGTCGCCGTGATATAACTGAGAAATTGTTAAAAACGGCGTTAAACCCCAATCAATCAATCAATCGCTGGTGTCAGGATAAATGGACCACTGTCGTACTGGTAAATCACCCAGGAAACACTGTGATATAACTGAAACATTGTTGAAAGAGATGTAAAACAAAATACAAATCGACACAATTACGCTAAGGTTTGTTTAACATTATGGATGGCTAAAATGTTTCATTATACGGTGTTTTGTATTGCCTGCCTTGGCAGTTCACTTTTCTGTCAGCCACCTGTCTGTCTGTGTGTTTTGCCTTTACTTACTGACATATTGCAGACACAATTTATCTCCATATCTAACATCCTGTCTTGGAATAACCCTTTCCCACATTTAGACACTTTCTGACACCTCTGCAGCAGACGATTTTTGAACAATTTCTCCATTAATGCCACAATACTCTATTCAATAATCACATTCTATATATTTGGGACATGATAATTTCTAAGTCGTCTGCTGCAGACTTATTGTACGTGGGAAATGGATAATTTGATTCTGACTTCTCTTGCAGGGAGACATGATAGGTTCATTTCTCTGTCAGCTGTCTGTCTGTCCGTCCGTCCGTCATGCTTATTCTGACTGACAATTATTGACTGATGAAACATGTGAACACGAGACTTGTCTCCTTATCTAACCTCATGCAGGTTTTGGGAATCATTTGATGGTCTATCTTGTATTCGTATAATGTCATGTGATTATGACATTAGGTATTGAAATGTGACCTAGGCTGACCTTTTAAATATTTTACATGTAATCAGATATGAGAACATTACATGCAAAAATCACTGGTTTGTAGGATATCAAAACAAAAAATATTATTGAGGTAAATTATTTGCCAGGTGTTTATTAGCATTGTTCTCTGGTTTAAATTGTCTTGACATGCAATACAGTGAAAAATTGTATAGAATGCATTTGTTTGAAAATCAAATGCAAACATAAATTAGTTAATTGCCCCTATACTTGCAGAAGCATTTCGATGCATTTGCAGCAGATTTTAACTTATGGCTTTTGAAAACATAATTATGAGCAATTTGACCAATTTCTGAAAGTGTCTGAATTAGGATATGGGTTTAATTGCAGTTTAAAATGAATTTAAAAGTAGAAAACATCTTAGGCAAATATGTGGAAAATATCTAAAAATGAAAATAAAATAATTGAAAGAAGTTGAAATTATTGAGGCAAAAAGAGAAATTGATCATAATGAGCAATTTCATCTTTTGTCAAAATGATTTCAAAAGTCGTCTGCTTCGAAGGCATCTGAATGCATCTGTATGAAATATGTTCAAAGTCGTCTGCTGCAGTATTGCCGTATGAGGGAAAGGGTTAGAAAGTCACAGAATATACAAAAAAAAGAAGATAATAGGGGACTTTTTTTTACATTGCTGCAGGTTTCGTTGTTTTTAGGGAAAAGGTTTATGTATGTTGTAACTATGATGCTGTCAGCGTATCAAAATGTCATAGAAAAACAAAGATAATAGTTGACTTCCTGTCACAACAGCATGAATCAGTTTTGCTTACATTATGAAATTTTATACCACATGTATTTATGTGAAGTAAACATGAACCCTTCTCTAGAAAAAAGCCAGCACTATTTTAACCCTTTCACACTTGAAGACGCATTTTGACACAAATGTAGCAGACGTAGACACATTATGACACAAATGTAGCAGACGTAGACACATTATGACACAAATGTAGCAGATGTACACACATTTTGACACATATGTAGCAGACGTACACACATTTTGACACATATGTAGCAGACGAATTTTGAAAACATTGTGCCAAAAGAAGAAATTTCTCGTGATGCGTAATTTCTCGTTTTGCCACAATGTTTTCAACTCTGTTCAACTCTGTTCAACTCTGTTCAATGATTATTTTTTCATCTGAAGAGATTTTTCATATTTTTGCCTGAATGTTATTTTTGCAACCAGTTTAGACCCAGTAAAGTGCTCAATCCTCAATTCATTGGTGTAGTGGCAGAGCATCTCACTAGGATAAGGGAGGTTGCATTGGTTAAATTGGTCCCCTTAACTGCCTCACTTGTGGCAGGATATATAAGCGAGAAGAACTGATAACTTACCCAGGAAATGCCATTTTATAATTTGTTAAAAGTGGCATTCAAACAAACAATCTTATTGTAGTACTTATAGGACTTAACCCTTTCCCTCATACAACAATTCTGCAGCAGACGACTTTGAACATATTTTGTCAAAAAATGGAAAATCTCTATAATTGAATGGATAACCTATGACTAAAAGTGGAAAACATTGTGGCAAAAGGAGAAATTGCTCGTTTTGAGTAATTTCTTCTTTTGTCACTATGTTTTCAAAAAGCCGACTGCTGCAGAGGCGTCAGAAAGCGTCTATATGAGGGAAAGGGTTAAATTGATACAACTATAAAATTGCAGCTGTCACTAGTTTCAATTGTTTCATGTGCACATTTGTATGCACATACTTTTGACTTTTTTCAGGTCATGCAGCATTGTCCCTTTCCCACATACAACAAACCTGCAGAAGATGACTTTTAAAATATCTAGACAGAAATATTCAACATCTTTACACACTATAAATGAAAGTATATTTTATTGAATGGAGTTAAAACCATTGTGGTAAATAATAGCTGCTCATCATGAGCAATATCTCCTTTTGCCACTATGTTTACAAAAATCATTTGCTGCAAACACGTCACTATACATCTGCATGTGGTGAAAGGGAAGTCATTTGTGTGAAAATAGATGAGAAGAAAGATAACTATGTATTGTTATATTTTATTTTTAACCAGATTTACTTCCCTTTGAAAATGGAAACGAAACAAATCTATATAAATTATAGAAGAGAGTCTAAAACATTGCAGTAAAAGAAGAAATTGTTTGCTATGAACGGTTTCTCCTTTGGTCATCATGTTTTCAAAATTCATCGGATGCAAAGGTATCTTCAGACTTGTCGCAATAGCTAGCAATCAAGAGGTCGAGAGTTTGAACCCTGGCTCAACCATTCACCTTCAACCAATGGACTGAATAGTCTATGTGGGAAGCTAGCTATTTGTATGGAGTACTAATGCAAGAAAGCCATGAAACACACGCTAGCCATGATATAACGGAAATACCGTTGAAAACAACATTAAACTCCAATCAATCAACCAAAGATTGATTAAACTTATTAAAAGCAGTGAGTAAAATGAAAGAAATGTCTCTTGTACAGTCCAACCTATGTTTAAAGACCACCCATGGGAAGAGAACAATCTGGTCTTTTAGGAATAACAGGGTCATTCATGCAGAAAATGGGTAATAGGGAATTTAACCCTTTCCCTCATATAGACGCTTTCTGACGCCTCTGCAGCAGACAGCTTTTTGAAAACATAGGGACAAAAGTAGAAATTGCTCAAAACGACCAATTTCTCCTTTTGCCACAATGTTTTCCACTTTTAGTCATAGGTTATCCATTCAATTATAGATATTTCTATTTGTTGACAAAATATGTTCAAAGTTGTCTGCTGCAGAATTGTCGTATGATAGCAAGGGTTAAAAGTGTGGCTGCTAGAGACAGGGAATTGCTTAACGAAAATGGCTTTGGAACAGGCTTGACTGTATATGGCTTTTTTTTTAATTATAATGTAGCCATAGTATCCAAAATGAGGTTCAACAGTTTACTTATATGGTCCATTAATGACGGAGCCATTAGACTGTCTTTATTACTGATTTGTCTAGTCCTATCTCTGCTGGAGGCCTCAAGGAATGTCATCCCTGCATAGATGAACCCTTTCCAACATACCAAAAGATCATTCAAGATATCAGGCCAAATACGGCAACATTGTGGGAATAGTTCACATAGCTCATAATCAGCGTTTTGCATGTTCTTAAATCTTTATTTGACCATCTAACCCTATGTTGTGGGTACTCAAAAGAATCATCTCAGTGAGACGATTCTTTTAAGTACCCACAACATAGGGTTTGCTTTAATAATAAGAGAGAAATTGTGGGAAAAAGAGCTGAATACCCCTCCTTATCCGGACCTCTGTATAATTGCCACAATATTTTCCGAAATGGACTGATGCAGATACCTCAAATTGCCATTGCAAGTGGGAAAGGGTTTAGGTAATGGCTTGTCAAAGGGCAGTGATATGTAAATGGTAATGAGTAATAAATTTGTTGCTTCTTAAATACCTTTCTAGCCTGTTTACCATTCACTGGGTTGGGTTCCTGATTGTGGCTGTCATGGGCAATGGTAAAGCACATTTCCTAGCATAGTGTTAGTGAGTCACCCAGGAATATATCTTGAATTAATGTTTGACTGCAGTGATATACATGCAACTGAGATACTTCCGAAAATGGCTTAAGTCCCCAAAAAAAGATTACCATTCAATTAATTTGTTTTTCATTATCTTTTGCTTTTAACCCTTTCCAACATACAACAACAAACTCCAGAAGACGACAGTTACTTTGAAAACTGCAATGCGAAAACAAATGAATGTACTTAAAAAATTGGCAAACATTGCAACAAAAGGAGAAATTGCTCAAAAGTCGTCTGCTGTTACAGTGGCGTGAGAAAGGGTTAAAGATATTTGTGGATGACATGTAAAGTATAATGTCTTATTTTGATTCAATTCAAACTTTTTCCAAAAAAAAGAAATTGCATTGGATTTTTTCCACCCCCACAAAGCTGACTCTGCTGCAAAGTCATCAAAATGTGTCTGTATCAAGGTAAGGGATAAGGGAAAGGAAGATTTCAAAATAATTTCAAATGAAAGGAGGCAATTATTCAAAATGAGACTTCAAAGACTGGGTGATATCATGTCAGGGTGCCATGACTCTAACCCTTCCCCAGTTACAGAAGACATTTTAAATCCTCTACAGCAGGACCATCTTTTGAAAATATTGTGGAAAAGGGAAATTGCTCCAAATGAACAATTTCTCCTTTTTCCACAATCTTTTAAACAAGACTGTTTAAAAATTCATCTTTCATCATTTCCATATATATCATGCTTTTACTTTGGTTGTTTTCCAAGCATATACTTTTTGTAAATTATATCATGTTAACTATTTACCCTTTCCCACATAAAACAAATCTGCAGCAGACAAGTTTAAAAACATCTAGACAAAAAAAATGAAAATTTGCTATACATGAAAGAAAATATAATCATTGAATACAGTTAAAAACATTGTGACAAAAGGAGAAATTGCAGGTAGAGGTATCTGTGTCTATATGTGGGAAAATGCTAATTAAATAATTTCATACAACTGTAACTATTGGATGTTACAGATGGAGTTACGGCTCTTTGAGTTAAAGCCATTAATTAGGTCTGACTGATTTAAGAGGGCCATTTAAAGTATCATCAACCCATATGGTCTCCATATCTCCTTAACTGTCAATGAAGATAGATTAAACCTTGTTTGGGCTAATTTCTGTCACAAGGGTGCATGGCAAAATGATGCCTACTAATTACTCATGTAATTGTTTGTTAACATGGTGGTTTATGTCCCTTTGAAGAATTTTTCAGTCAAATCACAACATTTCCTTGGTTGGTTTCAAGTTCTACTGGCTTGTTGATCCTAACACCAGTATCTCAGTCGCAATGCTCACCACTACAACCCTGAGCACAAAGGAAGGAAAGCCATTCAAATGGCTGAAAAAAGTTGAAAACATTTTGGCAAAAGCAGAAATTTCGTGTTTTTTTTAGCAATATTTCCTTCCCAAATTAATTTCTCCATTTGTCACAATGTTTTCATCTCTATTTAATAATGTAACTCTCATTAATGGAGTTTTTGCCAATATGTTTTCATAGTCGTGCTGCTGATTTTGTTGTATGTTGGAAAGAGTTAAGTCTGCTGTTGAACCAGCCTCTAAAGTTTAGTTATATATCAGCTATGAACTATATTTCCAAATGCAGATGTATTTGGATGCATCTGCCGTGGACTACTTTTAACAAATTGTGTCAAAAAGGGAAATTGATCCTTAATATGAGTTGTTTCTGCTTTTGCCACAATGTTTACAACTGTTATTCAATAACTATCCTTTCTTTATTTATTTTTTCCATATTTATGGCATAGATATTTTCAAAGATATTTTCAAAGTTGTCTGCTGCTGTTTTAATGTTGTTTCATGGTGACCAAATTCTTAATTATAAAAACTATTATCAGGACAACTGGAAATATGGTTTTGATACAAAATTGAAAGCATCCTGTTAACCCTTTCCCTCATACGACAATTCTGCAGCAGACGACTTTGAACATATTTTGTCAAATAATGGAAAATCTCTATAATTGAATGGATAACCTATGACAAAAAGTGGAAAACATTGTGGCAAAAGGAGAAATTGCACGTTTTGTGCAATTTCTTCTTTTGTCACTATGTTTTCAAAAAGCCGTCTGCTGCAGAGGCGTCAGATTAAGCGTATATATGAGGGAAAGGGTTAAAAGGAGTGGAAATTACTCATTTATAGCAACACCTCCTCTTTCTACAAAAGATGGCTTCAAATGTCCTCTTAACCCTTTCCCACATACAACAAATTTGCAGCAGACGACTTTGAAACCGTTCCGCAAAAATGTGGAAAAATCTCTTTAATAAATGAAAGTGTAATTATTGAATCGAGTTGTAAACATTATGAGCAATTTCGCCCTTTGTCACAATGTTTTCAAAAGTTGTCTGCTGCAGAGGCATCAGAAAGCGTCTGTATGAGGGAAAGAGTTTATCCAAGGAAGGATTGAATTGCATGAAAAAGTAACATCCTGGTGTTGCCGACAATTACTCTTTCCCACATACAACAATTCTACAGCAGACGACTTTGAAAAGATATGAGAGAATGATATAGAAAATCAATGTAATTATTAAAAAAAGTTGAAAACATTGTGGCAAAAGGAAAAATCACTCATTTAGAGCAATTTCTCCTTTTGTCATAATGTTTACAAAAGATGTCTGCTGCAGAAGCGTCAGAAAGCGTAAATATGTGGGAAATGGTTAAGGTTGAAATAATTTCAATGTCAAAGGATTTTGGAAATGTAATAAACTTCTACAAAAAATGTTATTTAAATGTTTTTAGGTAAATTTAGTGAGCAGTAAAAACCAAGATAGAGTTACACTTTACTATTCAAGGTGTGAAGTTACACAAAAAGAATGGAATAGGGGAGTTTTATCCTATTAGCCCTTTCCCACATACAACAAGTCTGCAGCAGAAGACCTTGAAAACATCTATTCAAAAATATGGAAAATATCTACAAAATTACCCCTGTGAAATGTGAACCTTGAATCAAGTTTGACCATGGTTAAACATGGTCAAAACATGGTTGTCTATGTTGTTCGTTCAGACTTTGACTCTGGTCGATTATAACCATGATTGACCATGATTTGACTATGGTCTGACTGTGGTAAATGACCATGTTTTCCAGACCATGAAACAAGGTCAATCTTAAACAGTAAAAACACATTTGGTAATAAATGTTGCATTGCACAAATAGTGTCTGTTTCTTACTTAAAATACAACAATTTGAAACTCTAAGCAGTTTAGCATGCAACACCGTGAGTACGGTGTACACCTTATGTATTGTCCATGACCGACTATGATTCATGATCAAGAGTCTTTGTTTGAATATGATTCATGGTCAACAGTAATTACTAGACCCTGAATCACAGTCAAGCATAAATATTTCACATACTTAATGTGCATTGCAAAGAATAAAGAGATGTCAGAACGACATTTAATATTCTTAATGTGTTCTGTATCTGCTGTTACACTGCAAGAACTTTATAACAATTTGTTTTAAATATTAATGGTTTTATTTGGACTAAACAAAGTTTTGATAAATTGCCAAGTTAAACAAATATATCACTACAACATTTATTAAGGACACTTATAGAACACTTCTAGAACCATTTTTTTTAATAATTGCAACAACAACAACAGGAAGTTGAGATTTTAAATTTTCAAAATGGATGACAATGTGACATGTTAAAATTCTGGCAATGTTTTCACAAAACACTCTGTTATAATGGATTTTCATCAAATATTATGTACATAGTGATTTGTAAATAACTTTTGTTCTCATTCTAATGATAGAAGCAGATAGAAAAAACATAAAATGAAGATTTACAAGCACAGAATGGATTCAGAAATGGCAATGTATTCAATTTGATTTGGAAACACTTGACAGGTAAAACTTATATTAATGAATGTTTATTCAGTGTTATCATCTTTAGTGATATTTTACTCTTGTAATATGATTATTTTCTAGAACACTTTTAGACCTAGGCAGTTCCAGGCCCTGGCATTTTCAAATAATTTTGTAATTTACTACAAAGTCTCGGATAACCCTTTTTACGACTTAAAAAAAAAAGATTTAATTGCCATGAACAAGGTTTTAATTTTGTGTACATGTTATTTAATGAAACAAAATACCATGTTTTGTTCAATAAAGACCTGTAAAAGGGCTACTGAATTAATTTGGTATTATGAAACATGAATCGTGGTAATCAGGGCAGCAACAGATGACTAATTCTATAAAACATGTCAGTCTTAGGCAATGTTATTTTGAAATGCAATGAAACATGATTTATCATGATCTTTTAAAGAACATGGTCAAACCATGGTTGAACTTGCCACAAGGCTGCATTGAAGTGGACTATGAAACATGTTTGACCATGGTAATATAAAGGACCACGAAACCTGATTTATCCTGGTCTTAAGATCATGGTCAAACCATGGTTGACCATGGTACTAGGGCGGCCATATACCACGTGGCCTATGAATCATGTTTTACCATGGTATTTTTTTATGACCATGGACCAAGGTTAACCATGGTCTTTAAAAGAACATGGTTGACCATGGTCCCCAGGGTGGCCATATACCACGGCATGAAACATGGTCGACCATGGATTATACATGGTCATTTCGTGGTCAACCATGTTTTTAAAACATGGTCGACCTTGTTTAAAACATGGTCGACCATGTTTTGACCGCGTTCATTTCACAGGGGAAATGATACTAGCATAATTATTTAGAGTTGAACACATTGTGGCAAAATGAGAAAATGATTCAAAAGGTTGTCTGCTTAGCATGTCAAAATGCATCAGCAAGTTGGAAAATGCACACATATTTTGATGCATTTAACCCTTGCCCTCATACGGCAATTCTGCAGCAGACGACTTTGAAACGTATTTTGTCAAAAAATAGAAAATCTCCATAATTGGATGGATAACCTATGACAAAAAGTGGAAAACATTGTGGAAAAAGGAGAAATTGCATGTTTTGTGCAATTTCTTCTTTTGTCACTATGTTTCAAAAAGCTGTCTGCTGCAGAAGCGTCAGAAAGTGTCTATATGTGGGAAAGGGTTAATTGCACATGATTATTGAGCCAAATGATGAAATTGCTCAACAAAACTGAATAAGATAACTTCGAAAACATTGCCACAAAAGGATTGAAAAACTCTTAAAATGAAAGTATAATTATCGAAAAGAGTCGAAAACATTGTGACATGGAGAAATTTCTCGAAAAGAGTCGAAAACATTGTGACATGGAGAAATTTCTCTTTATGAGCCATTCCTCCTTTTGCCACAATGTTTGCAAAAGCCATCTGCTGCAAATATGTCAACATCAGCCTGCAGGTAGGTAAAGGTTAAGTGGAGTGTGATATTATGGGTTGTTGTATTATTATAAGTGCAGATTGAATTAATCAAACATTAACCCTTAACCTCATATAGACGCTTTCTAACGCCTCTGCAGCAGACGGCTTTTTGAAAACATAGTGACAAAAGAAGAAATTGCACAAAACGTGCAATTTCTCCTTTTGCCACATTAATAATAATGTTTTCCACTTTTTGTCATAGGTTATCCATTCAATTATGGAGATTTTCTATGATTTGACAAAATACGTTCAATGTCGTCTGCTGCAGAATTGTCGTATGAGGGAAAGTGTTAACAAATGTCAGCCCATCTAGCAATTTTCTAGAGCAGTGGTCCAAATAATCTACAGGTATATTTCAAAATATTTGCAAATATGGTAATACTTATATACCACAATATTTCAATTTCTCGAAAAAAGTTGTGTGAAGTCATTATTTCTTGAGCAATCTCACCTGTTCTCACAATGTCTAAAAAAGTCGTCTGCTGCAGTGGCGTCTAAAGTTGTCTATACCAGGTAAAGGGTTAACCTGTACCAGTAATTGAGAGGCTTAAAACAAGTGGTTTAAATGCATTGTTGAGTAATTGCAGCAGAACTTTATCAGAGCATGCAGAAAATGTAAACTTCACTAAACCCTTTCCAACTTGTTGGACGCATTTTAATGTCTCTGCAGCTGACGACTTTTGAAAACAGTGAGACAAAAGGAGAAGTATGAGCAATTTCTCCTTTTTACCACAAGATTTTCTACTCTATTGAATAATTGTTCTTTCATTTATAGAGATTTTCGGTACTTTTGCCTACTATATGTTTTCAAATTGGTCTGCTGCAGATTTGTTGTATATTGGAAAGAGTTAACCCTTTCCCTTACGAATCTCTATAATTGAATGGATAACCTATGGCTAAAAGTGGAAAACATTGTGGCAAAAGGAGAAATTGCTCCTTTTGAGCAATTTCTTCTCTTGTCACTATGTTTTTAAAAAGCTGTCTGCTGCAGAGGCGTAGAAAGTGTCTGCATGAGGGAAAGGGTTAAACACAACAGGATGAGTCATAGATAACTTCCTACCTGTGGTTATTTTAAACCTTTCCCACATATACACACATATAGATGCCTTTTATTTATTTGACTGCAGCAGACCACTTTTGAAAACATTGTGGCAAATGGGGAAATTGCTCATAACAAGTAATTTAAAAACATTTTTAGATCAATTAAAGACAAGAAACAGGTTTATATTTAACTCTTTTTTAAAACTCTTTTCTTGAATTATTTTGACAAGATGCATGTTACTTATTTATTTAAACACCTTGGGGAAATGAAGCGCAAGGTCAATGTAAGTATAGATTTCCAGATTTTTTTTTTAGATGATTAAATTCGGTTAATTTTGAACATTTGACCCCCCTGTTTTATATTGTTTGTCAGTCTGCCAGTGTTGTTCGATATAGTTTATAAATACGTCTCAGCCTCGTCCGGCAAGATTGAGTCTTGTTGCATGTAGGAACAGAGAAGACTGAAGCAGACAACATTTTTGAAAAAATTGTTGCAAAAGGAGAAATTGGTCTTTGCAACTCTATATCTCTCTTATTAAATTTCCTCCAACTTCCTCACAAGTATCGTCTCAGTGAGATGATTATTTTTGGTACCCACAACACAGGGTTTGGCTGTCAAATAAGGATTTTGGAACATTAAACATTTCCCACCTATAGACGCATTTGCAGCAGACAACTTTTGAAAACATCGTGACAAAAGGAGAAATTGCTCAATACAACAATTTCTCCTTTTGCCACAATGTTTTCAACTCTTTTCAGTAATTATACCTTCATTTTCAAAGATTTTCCAAAAGATCTTCAGATGTTTTCAAAGTCGTCTGCTGCAGATATGTTGTAATTGTGAGGGTTACATACTGTTACTCTGTCCCTTTATTTAGAGCTCTGAATGCCAATGTTTATAGGGAAATACATTTCTAATGAATGTCAGGGGGCAAGTTTTTCATTTATTAAAAGTGCATGTGTCAAAAAGTCAATTTATGAATGAAAAATATAAAATTTCATTATATTGTGAATGAATGGAAATCACACAGTGGGTGACTATCAATGGTGGTCAGAAACTCTATATACATGTATACTGGACCTTGAAATGCAGGTCTAACCCTTTCTCATATACAAATCTATTTTGATGCATCTGCAGCAGACAACTTTTGAACAAATTGTGGCAAAAGTAGAAATTGATCATGATGAGCAATTTATACATTTGCTGGATGTTATTTACTCTATTCTTATATTATAAAAATCTTTCATCTATAGAGAATTTCGATATTTTTTTATAAATGTTTTGAAGTCGTCTGCTGCAGATTTAATTACCTTATGTGGGAAGGGGACTTTACCCTTTTCTTTCAAAGCTGATTGTTTTAATATTGTTCATTAAAAAGGTATAGCGGAAATTGGCTTATAGTTGTGATATAGAGAAAATAAAACAGAATGGATAACGGAAAATTGACTTATTTAATCTGAACAAGTAAATAACTTATAATACCTTGGAAGTTTTTTATCTGCAGAGGCATAAACAATTACTTTATCTAGGACAAAAAGGGTTGAAATTCATTGAAAGGAAAACCCTGCCTGAAAAAGAAAAGTTCATTTGCGATGATTAATCATGGTTTAGCACGTAGACTGGATGGTAATTTAAGGAAGTGAGCCGTTTTAGAGCTTAAGTAGGGATATCTGATGGGACTTATGCTGACAAACCACAAGAAATCCGATGCCCTCACATCAGAATATAGAAGCAGGTATCATATTTTGATTTAACCTAAAAAAATGTACCACTGTACGCGGCTAAACCCTTTTCTATTGTAGATCTGCAGTCCAGAACTTAGAAAATATCAAGGCAAAATTTTGAAAAGGTTCTATAATTATCCCTTTCCCACCTGCAGACGCATTTTGACACAATAGCAGCAGATGACTTTTGAAAACATTGTGGCCAAAGGTGAAATTGCTCATGATGTGCAATTTCTAATTTGGCCACGATGTTTTCATCTTTATTGAACAATTAGCTATCTTTTATGGAGATTTTACAGGTTTTTGTCACTATGTTTTCGAAGTCGTCTGCTGCAGTTTTGTTGTATGTGGGAAAAGGTTAAATGAAAGTATGATTATAAAAATGATGATCTTTGACTACAATGTTGGCTATTCATTTATCCGAATGCAGCAGGATGGGGTTAAATGTGGTTAATTGTTTTGATACCCGTGGGCTCCAAGACGCGGGACATGTAGATTTTACCCTGTCTGTCCGTCTGTCTGTTTGAGTCTTGCAAAAAACATTGACCATTTAATGTTTGACCTGTTTGGATGGGGTTTCCATATTTGGTGGGTGTATAAATAATAAATTCTTGTGATGTTTAATTCTTTTCAATTACACCAAATGGATTGGTGTGTCACCTTAAAATTGAACTTTGATCTTCTTTTGTTGCTCACCAAGGGGCATTTGGTGTTTCACAAACATATCTTATTTCTGATTGATTTTGCACTTTTCAGCTGAAATAGGAAAATGGTTCTATATAGGAACTGTTAATGCACAACAATAATTTTTGCGCATGATCAGCTGGCACATGCCATGACTCTTTGCCACAGAGTTGAGCACTGAAGGTCTTGTTTACCACAAGGATAAAGCAGTAGAAATGTCCGGCACACAAATGGACACTTGAATAAATTATAGGTATCCCCTAATGAAGATAAAGCACTTCAAACTGACCAGGCCAAATAGTAGGCAGGTAATTCTGATCAAACACAGTGAAAGTGGGTCTTAACCCTTTCCCTCATATAGACGCTTTCTGACGCCCCTGCAGCAGACGGCTTTTTGAAAACATAGTGACAAAAGAAGAAATTGCACAAAACGTGCAATTTCTCCTTTTGCCACAATGTTTTCCACTTTTTGTCATAGGTTATCCATTCAATTATGGAGATGTTCTATGTTTTGACAAAATACGTTCAAAATCGTCTGCTGCAGAATTGTCGTATGAGGGAAAGGGTTAACTCTTCCCCACATGCAGATGCATTTTGATGCAATTTACAGCAGATGACTTTTGAATATAGACTGTACCAAAATGAGATTTCGCTCACAATGAGCAATTACTCCTTTTGCGACAATATTTTCAACTTTATTCGATTATTGTATTTTGAATATTAGATATTTAAGATATTTTAGTCAGTATATGTTTTCAATGTCATCTACTGCAGATTTGTCTTGTATGTGGGAATGAGTTAATAGGCAGGTATTCTGATCAAATGCAGGGAAAGTGGGCCCTAGTTGATACACTGCCCCTGGCTGAGGTTCATGACATGATAAATTGAATGAGTTAGATTGTCTCTTTCTTTAATCCTTGCATTTATCAGCCTGATAGTATACTATGAGGGGAGGGGTCAGATTTGGAATTATGTAACTCAATAAATAAGTGGGCTAACATTTTTCTTATCCCAAATTTGGGTTTATCCCTTTTCCAGATACTGACAACAATTGATGCCTCTGAAGCAGACATTTTGATACATCTGCAACAGATGACTTTTTAAAACAATATTGCCTTTTGTCACAATGTTGACCGCCTCGGTGTTGTAGTGATAGAGCGTCCGCCTAGGGTGTGGTAGCTCATAGGTTTGATCCCCGTCTGGGTCATACCAAAGACTTTATAAGACTGGTATAGTAAAAGGCTACACTCCTTGGCTTTCAGCTTTCGGGTTGACGTAGCGTTAAGACTGACTAAATGATGTCAGGATAAATGGATAGTAGTACAGATAACCTTCCCAGGAAATGCTGTGATACATGTATAACTAAAAAATTGTTGAAAGCGGCGTAAAACACCAAATATTCAATTAATCAATTGTCACCACTCTATTCATTAATTACACTTCAATTTATAGAGCAAATCCTTCTTTTCTAAATGAGATTTTTTAAAAGTTGTCTGTTGCACATTAGTTGTATTATGTGTGTACTGTATTGATAAAGTATTTGAGGCATATAAAAATCAATCTTCTATTTGAAAGAACGATTAAAGATTTAAATCTGAAAAGCTATTCACCAAGACAGAATGACATTTGCGAGCGGTTGTTAGAGTATTATAGAATTGATAGGATTTGACTCCAAAGTATATAATCAATTGATCTGACATGCAGAGTCAATGTGAATGAGTAATTGTCTCTTCAGTGTCCATTTCTGGTTCTGTCGCATTCATCACCATGCAGATATAATTACAATGTTCTAATCTATAATTTTTGCACATTTTTCGAAAGTTAAAGTTCAATCGAAAACCGCTTTTCATTAATTTAACACTTTCCATCCTGTAGACGCTTTCTGAGACCGTCTGCAGCAGACGGATATTAAAAACAATGTGACAAAAGGAGAAATTGCCCAAAACAAGCAATTTCTCCTTTTGCAACAATTTTTCAACTTGATTCAATAATTTTACATGTATAATGTCTGAAAGAGTTTTCCGCATTAGTGCAAATTTGTTATCAAAGACGCCTGCTGCAAATTGCTGTATGCGGTAAAGGGTTGTTACCTCCCCTGGATGCCCTTGCAGCAGAGAACCATTAATTAACCCTTTCACACTAACCCCAAATCTGCAGCAGACAAATTTGCAAAATGCCTAGGCCAAAAAAATGGAGAACCTTGCTGGAAGGGAGAAATTATTTATAATGAGCAATTTCTCCTACACCATATTATACTGCTATAACTCAGATGACACATGTACCATGTTTGATTATTTGCCTTGGCAAGTTTAGTGACACATTGGGATAACTTTTGGGATTCATCCATCTGTCTGTCTGGCTCTCTGTCTTGCTTTCCCTTTCCGAAATAATGGCATGTGACACATTGTGTTACTTTTAACACTTTATGGGGTTGAAACATTACAATCTACTCCCTGGTGCCACTTGACTCAGGATATAGGGACCTGTATACACAAGTACCAGGATTTAATGCCATGATATAACTGAAAAATTGTTGAAAATGGCATAAAACACCATACAATGGAACAGACATAAAAAACGCTTCTATTCATCAGATAAGTCAATGGAAATTTGAAACTAAGAAACATTTTTCTTGTTGATGTTTGATAGATGTGAAGAGAATTCCAAATGGATTGAAATTGGATAGATTAACCCTTTCCCTCATACAACAATTCTGCAGCAGACGACTTTGAACGTATTTTGTCAAAACATAGAAAATCTCCATAATTGAATGGATAACATATGACAAAAAATGGAAAACATTGTGGCAAAAGGAGAAATTGCACGTTTTGTGCAATTTCTTCTTTTGTCACTATGTTTTCAAATAGCCGTCTGCTGCAGAGGCATCAGAAAGCGTCTATATGAGGGAAAGGGTTAAGTATCAGCTTTCAGTGGTCAATTATGTTTTTATCACAGCCAGACAGACACTTGTTCTGTTAGATTGTATCTAAATGGTTGGAAACCTTCTTGTGATCATGCTGCTATTTAATAAGATAAATAGCCGTCATAGAAAAAAGGGACTAACGAAAGTATTACTTATAGACTTAGAATGAAGCATTTCTCAGGCTGACACCTCTGCAGCAGACGACATTTTAGAATGTTTTGACAAAAGGAGAATTGGTTCGTGATGATCAATATATCAAGTTTTGTAACGAAAGTTTTCAACTCATTTGTATAATTGAACTTTCCCTTTCAGAAACTTTCCATTGTTTTGCCTAGATATTTTTCTAATTCATCTGCTGCAGATTTGAACCCCAGCTCTGCCAACATTCTTTCCGATGTTTGACAAAAGTCTGCCACTTGTGGGTTTAAAACAGTCTATATGGAAAAGCAGCCAGTTGCTTTGACAGACTGTAGTGTGGAGTACTGGTTTGAGAAAGCCAGGAAACAAATGGGTAGGTGGACTGGCCACCATGATCTTATAGAAAAAGTGTTGAAAACAGAATTAAACCCCAATCAATATATCAACCCCCTTACAGCATAAATGCAGGGGACAACCCCCCTCCCCCTTTTTACATGACATCCTTGATGACAAGATCACCTGTATAAGGTGGACATCTTCATATTTATGAGGGGAGAGAGTGACCTCAATGGCTGGAATGTGGACATGATTAAAGGTAGTCATTATAACAGGTGATTTATTGGCAAGTGGTCATTTTAAAAGGCTGCTGAATTTGCAGGACTTGTTATCTTGTCAGCAGATGGATGACAGGGTGTTATTTCAGATTTCAACTCTTAAGTTCTTTCCCCTATGAAGATCCATTTTGACATATCTGCAGCAGACAACTTTTGGAAACACTGTTGCAGTGAAGAAATTGCTCATACATAATCGCTTTACACAATATACGTAAATAAGAGAATTTACTGAACATCTTTTCAATAGTTGACTTTTGATGTGTCTGCAGTTTGAGCAATTTCTCCTTTCGCCACATTGTTTTCAACTCTATATATTCATTCCCTGTCTAAAGCAACCACACTTTTAGTTTCCCAATTTCTGCAGAAATGACCCTGCAATTAAAGACCATCTGTGAACAAAGACCATAATGTTGTGTTTCCATTGGATACACTTTAATTAATTAATTGCATGGTCTTTATTCATGTACACAAGTTCCACTTTAATTGTATTTTATTCATAGAGATTTTCCATTTTGTTTTAATGCTTTGTTTTAATAGTTGTCTGCTGTACATTTATTGTATGTGGGAAAGTGTTGATGAACTCTTTGTGAGCTGAAGTAATGTGAAGTGAATGGCTGCCATTGTGGTGTCAATCTGTCCACATTAAACATTTAAATGTTGTGGTTTTCATGGTCATTATTTATAAATTTGTTAGCCAAAACATAACCTTTGATTTAGACATTATAGTTCAAGTGTTAAATTCAATCAAACAGGCTGTGGAAACAGAACAATGTCAGGATGGTCTAGGAGAAGAATTGTGGTAAATTTGGGGCTTTTTGGGAGTTCTTGTTAGGTTACAGGGCTTCAGGTTTATGACTGATGCTTTAAAGATGCCTGTAAAGAGTATAAAGAAATGATTGATTTAGGGTTTTAACCCCATTTTCAACAATATTTCAGTCATATCACAATGGCCAGTTCATCTATACTCATATAATGTTTCCACACTATTATTTACCAGTAATCCACACAACAGTTTTCCAAGCAACTGGCTGCTTTTCCTCAAAGGCTGTTATTAGTCCATTGGTGAAAGAAAAATGAAGTGGTGTCATATTGACTTTTGTCAAATCTCAGATACAAAGTTGGCCAAGCTGGGGTGCAAACTTAAAACCCATTGACAGCCCACGTCACTACCATCTACAAGTCAGTTTAGGGTTTAGTATTATCATGACGTTTCTACTTCCATCTATCCTAATAAAAATCAACAATGTCAATGGGAATATAGTAGAGCCGCAATAATTCTAGTGGTTGAACATGAGTTCTAGCAATTCAAGGGACCCGAGTTTGAACATGACAGGGCTCGGTCTTTTATTAATTCTAATGATTGACAGAAGTCATTTTGACAAGCTTAATTTGTCCTCCACCAATGGGAAGAATGTTGTCTTGGATACTGGTTGCGAAAAATACCAGGAACACAAGACAGCTGACCTTAACCCTTTCCCACCTGCAGACGCATTTTGAAGCAACAGCAGCAGATGACTTTTGAAAACATTGTGGCCAAAGGTGAAATTGCTCATAATCAGCAATTTCTCCTTTGGCCACAATGTTTTTCAACTTTATTTAACAATTAAGCTATCTTATATGGAGATTTTTCAGGTTTTTGTCACCATGTTTTCAAAGTCGTCTGCAGCAGATTTGTTGTATGTGGGAAAGGGTTAAGAGACCATGCTGTAGAACTGAAATATTGTTGAAAATAGCGCTAATCCCCAATCTTTCAATTAACAATTAGAATATGAATTGATTATATTCAGGAGTTAAGATGGTCCAAAAGCCATATAACAAATACCCGGCAAACAGTCAACTTCTTCCCACATACAACAAATTTGTAGCAGCCGCCTCTGAAAACATCCGCGTAAAAGTTATTTATTGAAAATCTTGTAAAAAGATGTTAAACCCCCTTTCCCACGTATAAATAATAAAGTTTTAGCATATGAATTTGAAAGCATCTACTATACATACAAATATGGAAAATGTATATGGGAGAAAGGTTAATTATTGAATAAACACAAAAAGATACATATTGCTCTTTTTTATTGCTCTTTTTATGTCATAATCTATTCGAAAGTCGTCTGTTGCCGATGCGTTAACATACGTCCGCTTGTGGGAAAGGGTGTAATGTGTTTGAGTACATGCAAACATTACAACAATTGTCAATCCTTTACATTTTGTCGTCAATTTCCGAGTTTTGTTTTACCCTTTCCCGCATACAACAAATCTGCAGCAGACGACTTTGAAAACATGCCCAAACAAAATTTGAAACTCCCCTTTAGATGAAAGTCCAATAATTGAATAGAGTTGAAAACATGGTGACAAAAGAAGAAATTGCTCGTTTTGAGCAATTTCTTCTTTTGTCGCCATGTTTTCAAAAAGCTGTCTGCTGCAGAGGCGTCAGAAAGCATCTATATGAGGGAAAGTGTTAATTAATAGAAGTAATACATATTAAGAATATTTGTTTGTGCTATATTCAGTTCCAGACAACATCTGCAGAAATGTTTCCAATTTCCATTTGTATATCAGAAATTCAAATTCTCCTTTTCCCGCAGTATTTTCAAAACTGCAAGTTGTAACCTGAATATATTTATATATCAGAATGAGGTATTAATAAGGGAATGGCGGACATTAGCCCCTCTTGGAAATTATCCCCTTCGTAAAAATGTGCATAGGCGGACATTAGCCCCTTCACATGAGGACATTATCCTGTTCACCTAATTGATGAACACGGACATTATCCCCTTCACCTATAATTGATGAAAGCGTACATTATCCCCTTCGTAAACGGACATATATCCCCGTAACAGGATTGTTGAAAGCAGACATATCCCCTTGAACAGACATTAGCCCTTTCGATATTAATAAAGAACATCTATTTATTCTGCTGCATAATGGATTAACCCTTTCCCACATACAACAAGACGACATTGACTACATAAAGGCAAGATTATGGAAAGTCCCTGTTCCAACTAGTGATTAACAAGTAGAAAAGTTGTGTAAAGTAGATATTGCTAGTTTTGAGCAGAGACATATAAACACATGTCAAACAGTTAAACACACAAATTTTTAACGAAAAAAATCTGATTAAGAAAATATATAAATTGATTATTATCAAGTAATTTATATGCAAACTGTTGAAGGGGCTTCATAATGTCCGCTATATGAAGGGGTTTATGTCCATCATGTTATAAATGATGAAGGGAATATTGTCCGCCATCCACAAAATGACGAAGGGGATAATGTCCGCCATGTGAAAAACACGAAAGGGATAATGTCCACAAATGCAGTTTTAAATCAAGGGGATAATGTCCGGTTACCTTAATAAGGATATTAGTTAGAAAAAACGCAAAGGTGAGGAAGCAAAAAGTTGCACAAATTGAAGTAGAAATTTGTAAAAGAAGAAAATAAAATAGGAAAAAGATGACTGCTGCAGATGCATCAAAATATGTATGCATGTACGAAAGGGTTAATATCAAAATCTCCTTAACTGATGACTGTGAAGGTGTGGTTTCAAACAGGGTGGGGGAAAAAAACTCAACATTTTTAGTGGTATACGAAATTTTAAGAGGTATCATAAATTTTTCAATGGATTGGTCATTTAAGGACAAAACGCAGTTGTGGTTTTATTTTAATGACAATGAAAGTTGAGTAATTTCATTCAAAAGGGATTAGATATGCTTTAAGATTTTCAATACCTCCCATATAGATATAGTGGCATGCAATGTTTTATTAGTATTCTAGAATTACTGGCTGTCAATCTTTCTCCTTTTTCAGACCTTAATAAAGAATCAAATTGTCATAAGGTGATAAAAAATCCTTTTGTCACAACGTTTTCGAAAGTCGTCTGCTGCAGATGCGTCAGCATGTGTCTACAAGTGGGAAACGAAAAAGAGCGCTCCTTCCAGGGGTCTTGAGTTTATATCCCAGATCAGTCATCCGTTCTTAACATTGATTTGCATGAGTCATTGTCATGCAAAAAGATTGAAAATCTCTATAAATGAAAGTATAATTAATGAAAAAAGTTGAAAATATTGTGGCAAAAGGCGTAATTGCTCATCTTGAGCAATTTCTCCTTTTTGTCACAGGATTTAAAACCGGGCGTCTCGGGTTCGATCCGCAGTTGTTGCACGATGGTCATGGTGGAGTGCCCTTGGGCACTTAGGCACACTTCCTAGCCTAGTACTGGTTTGTTTACCCAGGGATCATGAATAAGTAAACTGTCACCATGATATAACTGAAATAATGTTGAAAACGGCATAACACCCCAATAAACCAAACCTTTTGTCACAACGTTTTCAAAAGTTATCTGCTGCAGATGCGTCAGAATGCGTGAACAAGTTAGAAAGGGAAAAGAGCGTTCCATCCAGGGGTCGTGAGTTTATAATATATCCCAGATCAGCCATCCGTTCTTAACATTGATTTGCATAAGTCATTGTGACAAGCATCATTTGGCTTCGACAGTCTATTTTCCATATATAGCAAATCTATATAGCAGATGACTTTGAAAACATCTTGAAAAAACCGTAAACAAACTCTACAAATGAAAGCTTAATAATTGAACAGAGTTGAAAACATTGTGGCAATGTGGCAATTAGAATAATTGCTCATGATGAGCAATTTCTCCTTTTTCCACAAAGTTTTCATTTTTGCTTAGTAATTATACCTTTATTTATAGAGATGTTTTTTTGGTACGCGAAGCAGTTTTAAAAGTCGTCTGCTGCAGACTTGTTGTATGTGGTAAAGGGTTATATATGGAAAAGTTAGCAAATTGTTTACAAGAATAATTATTGTTCAATGCGGAGAACTCTGGTGCAAGAGCCACTCTGATAGATAACGCATCATAAGTTGAACTACAATGTCCTCGTGATATTATATACTGATGAAAACAACGTTAAACTCCAACTAATAAATTAAGAGTTTGTTTTGAAATTCCATAATTGAGGAATTTCTCCTTTTGTAACAATGTTTTCATCTCTAATAATTATATCCTCATACATGGAATCCGCCGTGGTCGAGTGGTTAGCTTCCCGGGTTCGATCCCCAGTTGCGGCACTATGTCATGGTGGAGTGCCCTTGGGCAAGGCACATTTTCTAGCCTCGTACTGGTTTGTTTACCCAGGTATCATGAATAAGCGAACTGTCGCCGTGATATAACTGAAATAATGTTGAAAACGGCATAAAACCCCAATAAAACAAATCCTCATACATGGGAATTAGGTAGTTTCAAAGTCGTCTGCTACCGATGTGTTGTATGCCGGAAAAGGTAGAAGTATCATTATCAGATAGAGGCTAAGTTAAAAGGCTGAGCATTTCCTCTTTTAAATTAAAAAAAAATAAACTACTGAAATTCCCATGGTCTGCATTGAATGAATGCATTCTTCTGGATATACTTCTCAATTACGCGTGATGAAATATTCTACACTATTTTTAGGAACCATAGTATACACATTTAAAGATTAAATCACGGTTTCCTTATTTTAGGCTTTAGCCCCCTTTCCCACCTGAACAGCCAAGCTGCAGCAGACGACTTTGAAACAACGTACTATGCAAACATATGGAAAACATCTCTATTGAAGAAAGTACAAATATTATTATTGAATAGAGTTTACAACATTGTGGCAAAAGGAGAAATTGCTCATAATTAGCATTTCTCCTTTTACTACAATGCTGTCAACAGTCGGTGCTGCAGATGCGTCAAGATATATCCTGATGTGGAAAGGGGTTAAATCATGTGTTTCTATATTTAAATTTTCATGTTTTTGAAATACTTGGTCTGACATTTCCCATCTGTTGAGAAATTTAAGATGTAATATTGTTTGAAAAGGAGAAATTCATTGCTTATGTTGAGATTTCTCAATCACATTAACATTCATGTACACGTACGTTACTTGGATGCTTTTATTAGAGTTTTGATTTAGAATGATTTTCTGATTTTAAGATGTTTGTTAACATGAAACCCCAATCAATGAATTTATAAAATGTTTAAAAACAGTTATATGGGCAACTGGGGTGGGGCAGGGGGAGAAATGTGAAAGAGAAAGTGAGAGTGAGAGAGAGAAAGAGAGAGAGAAAGTGATAGATGGAGGGAGGGAGAGAGAGAGTGTGAGAGAGACAGAGAGAGAGACAGCGCAACTGGGGTCACGGCGGAGGGGGGAGAGAAAGAAAAAGAGAGAGAGAGAGAGAGAGAGTGAGTGCAAGCAGAGAGAGGGGGAGGAGAATATCAAACCGCAGGGCCAATAGAGTCATATTTTTCCGCTTAATTTACTGATGACATGAATGAAAGTCAACCATTAGTTAAAAACAGAGATACTATAACATTACATAGGTGATAAGTTACAGAAGTGTCAAACCATTGTAAATTGTAAGTTGATCTCAATGATTTGAGCCAAAGGGGCTTTGCATGTAGATCATATTTCGCAGAAGTTTGATATTTCATACAGTGTATGATATTGATCTTTATGATATATATTATAAAAAATACCTTTTTCTTTCACATGAAATAATGTTTTTTGCAGTTCTTTCAAGCTGTTTTCTATTTGCAAGAAGTATATTTTTCATCAGGCAGAAATGATGGTTACGCATCTGTAACCCTTTTCCAACATGCAGTTGACGACTTTTGAAACAATTGTCTCGAACAACGAATTAGCAATGTCCACATATTTTTCAACTCTTCAGTTATTATACCCCCTTCAAAGAAGAGGGAGTATATATATGAGTCACTGTGTCAGTTTGTCTGTCGGTCGGAAGCCATATTTTGTCTGGCCTATTTCTTACAAACCACTGGGTGGAATTCAATAACATTTTCATGAAGCTTCTATTATCAAGAGGAGATGTGCATATCCTAAAGGGGTTACAATTGCATGTTATTTTACAGAGTTATGGGCCTTTTACTTATTAAGTAAGCCATATTTTGTCCGGCCTATTTCTTACAAACCACTGGGTGGAATTCAATAAAATTTTACATGAAGCTTCTATACCAAGAGGATGTGCATAATCCTAAAGGGGTTACAATTGTAGGTTATTTTACAGAGTTATGGCCCTTTTACTTATTAAGTTATGGTGTAGGTCAAGGTGCTATTTAGGGGGTATTTATCATCTTCATTGATAGTTCTAGTTATATTTTCATTCATGAAGGTATTCTACTTTTTTGCCTAGATTATTATAAACCATTTACAAAGTTGTCTGCTGAAGATTTGATATGACTGTGTGAAAGGGGATAAAAATATATTATCAAGATGATCAATGGTAGAGGCATCTTTCAAATAGATGTTGATCCACCATTTGGTAGAAATGGCTGCCCTCCTTGGCACTCAGGGTTGCAGGTTTAACATTATGACTGACTCGGGTGTCAGGATAAATAGATCACTGTAGTACTCACCACGAAAATTACCCAGGAAACACCATGATATAACTGAATATTTTTTGAAAGTGTCATAAAATACCAAAACAATGATCCCCCACTGCTAGGGTATTATTGAACTAGTGCATATGTACAAAATGCTTGCTTAAAAGGAATTTAACCCTTTCCTCATATAGACGCTTTCTGATGCCTCTGCCGCAGATGGCTTTTTGAAAACATAGAGACGAAAGAAGAAATTGCTCAAAACGAGCAATTTCTCCTTTTGCCACAATGTTTTCCACTTTTATTCACAGGTTATCCATTCAATTATAGAGATTTTCTATTTTTTGACAAAATTATGTTAAAAGTCGTCTGCTGCAGAGCTTGTATGATGGAAAGGGTTAAGTTGATTTGAGCCCTTTCCCACTTGCAGACGCATTTGGCACATTTGCCTAGATTATTCCAAGTCCTGTACTACATATTTGGTGTAAGTAGGAAATAGTTAATGTTTTTTTCACACATATATATATAATAAACCTGCAGCAGACGACTTAGAAAACATAATAGGCAAAATATGAAATCTCTATTAATGAAAGTATATATATGATATTTAAAAAGCTGAAATTATCATAATGTACAATTTCTCCCTTTTTCACAAAGTTTTAAAAAGTTGTCTGTTGCAGGCGGATCAAAATGCCTATGCATGTGGGAAATTGTTAATGCTTTTTTCAACAGTAGAATGAAAGCATTGCAAAGTTTTTAAAAATGGCTGGCAGGTAAAAAACTTTTTTATGATGCCTGTCATTATTTGCCCTAAAATAATCCCTCAATCAAGAATGTATGCCATTTAGTCTTTTCGTATACATGGTGACTTTAACCAGATGTCTATATATTTTTCCAACTGCATCTGCATGTGGGAAAGAGTAAATTCTTACAAGCAGGTGGTTTATCTGGCATTTGTTATGGCTTTATGCAAGACCATTGTATCTACTTATTTAAAAAAATATAGTTACCACTGTTGTTTGGCATGACGGCAAAGATTTGTTGATGAGAATAATCTGTCGAGGTTTTTTTTGTTTTATTTGAAGAAGACATGATAAACTGTTTATATATTGGGCCCTTCATTTAGAATTCTTGTATAAATTGTGGAAGGCTGAGTTCCTGACCAGTTTCTGTATAAGCCTTTTCCTTATTTAACCATTTCCCACATTTAGAAGCTTTCTGAAGCCTCAGAGCAGCAGATGACTTTTGAAAACATTGTGACAAAAGGAGAAATTGCTCACAATGAGCAATTTATCCTTTTGTCGCGATGTTTTCAACTTCATTCAATAATCATTCTTTCATTTATAGAGAGTTTCCATATGTTTTTCTTATTCATTTCAAAGTCTTCTGCTGCAGATTTGCTCTATGTGGGAAAGGGTTAACTAACTGGAATACTTCATTGTGTCTCCAGCATATATTTTAGAGTGAGTTGAAAGTATTGCATGTGGCAAGGAGAAATTTTATCAATTTCATCCTTTTTTAACAATGTTTTCCAAAGTCGTCTGCTGTAAAGGCGCCAGAAAGCGTCTATGAGGTAATGCACTCCTTAAAGCCTCTGAAGGAATTGAAGTTAATTTGAATTGAATAACATTTTGGAAAAAGGAGAAACATGCACAGAACTGTTTTCTATGCTTAAGCTCTCCTTTCCCAAGAATTTTTTAAAAAGGAGTCACATAATGATAATATTATGCTCATTAAGTATAGAAAGTTTTAACCCTTTCCCACATACAGCAAATCTGCAGCAGACAACTTTGAAAACATACCAACATCAATGAGGAAAATCTCTATAAAGGGAAGTGCAATTATTAAATGGAGTTGAAAACATTGTGTCAAATGGAGAAACTGCTCAGTCGTCTGCTGCAGAGGCATCAAAAAGCGTCTATATGAGAGAAAGGAATAAGAGCTATCACATTGAAAATGATAAATGAATTAAAATTAGCCGGCTGCTGCAAAGGCATGAGACATGTTGTCTGTATCAGGGAAAGGGTTTATTTTAGCAGCATTAGTTGAGTTTCACCTCATTGTTGAATTTTTATGAGAAACAACCAAGTCATGAAGTCATGTGTGAGGTCAAAAGGCCAATCAATTTAAACAGATGTGTTAATTGATTTATTCTTATCCTTTTCCCCAAATGTTAGAATTAAAGGTTACAGCAATTAATCTTTAAGTTAATTGAAGACTTTTGGAAACTTACTTTGAATAATTAAGATTTTCGCCTATTTATTGTGTTCATGTTTGTCAGTGTGTCTGACAACGTTTCCTGTTACATATCAAATTAAGCTTGCAATGTTTAAAATGTTTCTTAAAGTTTGAAAGTCTTGCCAATTAAGTGCAGGGGAAAAAGGTCAATTTCCTTACTTCTCGAAAATTATTTACAGAGCAAATTTCTGTGGCAGACAGTTTCATTTCGTTTTTGCGTTTGCTAATATAATTAAGTCTCTTTTCGATTCCTGATATATTTCGTTTAATTCATGGTGCTCTTAATTATTAAAGTTTCACTTTCGGAAGGATTTAAGGGATGGATTGGGAGAACCTATTCCATATGAATCAGAGTTAGTATATATTTTTTCTTACTTTAACCCTTTCCCACATACAATAAATCTGCAGCAGACGACTTTGAAAACATACCTGAAAACATTTGGGAACTCCCTTCAACTAAAAGTACCATAATTCAATAGAATTGAAAACATGGTGACAAAAGGAGAAATTGCTTGTTTTTAGCAATTTCTTCTTTTGTCACCATGTTTTCAAAAAGCCGTCTGCTGCAGAGGCATCAGAAAGCGTCTATATGAGGGAAAGGATATTTTTGGCAATATTCTGTAATTAAGCTAACTAACATCGTTATTAGCTCGACTTTTGAAAAACGAGAGCTGATTTTCATGACCCTAGCGTCGTCGTTGGCGGCGGTGTGGTCATCCGGTTAAGGTTTTTTGTTCAGCTCAGCTTTTTTTCTGTTTTCTATCAGTCGAGCGTCTGTGCTGTACGCGGTGCTCTTGTTTTAAATCTACATTTACAAAGTCACCATCATTCTGGTTAGCTTAGCTAGACCAATCATTGGTTTATTAAGCCAATCAGAGATTTTGTTGTATTAAAATTTAGGATAAGAACTAATGTAGAATGGTTTATTTGTATGGCCTTTAGCCCTGACAAGCTTGCAGACACATTTTGTCATGTCTACAGCAGCTGAAAAGAAGTTATGGCAAAAGGAGAAATTGCTCATAATGTTACCGCAATGTTTTCAACTCTTATAAAGAATTATACTTTCATTTAATATAGGGATTTTCATTTTTTGCATAGATGTTTTGATAGTTGATGTTGTATTCTTGGGAATGGATAATGAGAGAAGGGTTATTTATATTAGAATCATTATATGGTTACTGTCTGCTCCGGGTCTTCCCTTTCCTTCCTCGGTGGTGTAGTGGTAGGGCATCCACCTTAGGTGCTGGAGCTAGGTCGCATGACAACCTCAGTGGTGTAGTGGTAGGTCATCCACCTCGGGTGCAGTAGCTAAATCGCACAACAACCTCGGTGGTGTTGTGGTGGAGCGTCCACCTCAGGTGCGGGAACTAGGTTGCATGACAACCTCGGTGGTTCAGTGGTGGAGCGTCCACCTGAGGTACTGGAGCTAGGTTGCACGACAACCTCGGTGGTGTAGTGGTGGAGCATCCACCTCAGGTGCAGGAACTAGGTCGCATGACAACCTCAGTGGTGTCGTGGTGGAGCATCCACCTCAGGTGCTGGAGCTAGTTAACACGACAACCTCAGTGGTGTAGTGGTAGAGCATCCACCTGAGGTGCTGGAGCTAGGTTGCACGACAACCTCGGTGGTGTCGTGGTGGAGCATCCACCTCAGGTGCTGGAGCTAGGTCGCACGATAACCTCGGTGGTGTCGTGGTAGAGCATCCACCTCGGGTGCAGGAGCTAGGTTGCACGACAACCTCGTGGTGTCTTGGTGGAGCATCCACCTCAAGTGCGGGAACTAGGTCACACGAGTACCTCAGTGGTGTCTTGGTGGAGCATCCACCTCAGATGCTGGAGCTAGTTAACACGACAACCTCAGTGGTGTAGTGGTAGAGCATCCATCTTAGGTGCGGGGGCTAGTTGCTGTGGTAGAGAATCCATCTCAGGTGCGGGAGCTAGGTCGCTAGACAACCTCAGTGGTGTAGTGGTAGAGCATCCATCTTAGGTGCGGGAGCTAGTTGCTGTGGTAGAGAATCCAACTCAGGTGCGGGAGCTAGGTCGCTAGACAACCGCGGTGGTGTAGTGGTAGAGCATCCACCACGAGTGCGGGAGCTAGGTCCCAGATTCATTCCCTGACCGTGTCATACCAAAGACTTTAAAAATGGTAGTTGGTGGCCCTCTTTGGCGCTCAGGATTGCGGGTTTAGCCTTACGACTGACTGGCTGGTGTCAGGATTGCTGGTTTAGCCTTATGACTGACTGGCCAGTGTCAGGATTAATGGACCAGTAGTACTGGTAACTTACATTGTTTTCAAAGGCCTTTCCGACATACATGTACATTGAGTCTGAAGCAGACGACTTTGAAATTGTCTGGGCCTAAATATTGAAAATCTCCACAGATGAAAGAATAATAATTAAACATATCGTGGCATAAAAGGTGATGAGCAATTTCACCTGTACATTTCTGCAATGTTTATAAAAGTCATCTGCTGCTTACATGTTAACCCTTTCCCCCATACGACAAATCTGCAGCAGACGACTTTGAACATATTTTGTCAAAACATAGAAAATCTCCATAACTGAATGGATTACCTATGACAAAAAGTGGAAAACATTGTGGCAAAAGGAGAAATTGCACGTTCTGTGCAATTTCTCCTTTTGTCGCTATGTTTTCAAAAAGCCGTCTGCTGCAGATGCGTTGGAATGCGTCTGCAGGTGGGAAAGGGTTGAAATAGGCCTGCATGTGGGAGAAGGTTAAAAAGAATCTTTCATAGTAATCAACTCTGTTATACTAGATCTGACAGATCATTCAGCTACTGCAAGGGCTATCAATCCAGGGAAACCCTGATTCCTTACTCATGCTCATCTTAAGACTCTTTCCAATCATAATGAACTGACTCGGTGAAGTAGTGGTAGAGCGTCCACCTTGTGTGCGGAAGGTTGCGGGTTCGTTCACTGCAGAGTTATACCTAAGACTTGAAAAATGGTGGAGTGTAGTAATGACTTTCCCTATTTGGCATTCAGGGTTGTGGGGTTAGAATTACGAATGACTCGCTGGTGTCAGGATAAATGAACTACTGGTAACTTACCAAGTAAACGCCATGAAATAACTGACACAATGTTGAAACCGGCATAAATTACCATTCAAACCAATCATTATGACCAATGTCTATTGGCTGAAATAAGTCTTATGTAGGAAGGTAGCCAGTTGCTTTTGAAGAAATGTTGTGGACTAGCTGCTTTCATAAACTGAAAAGCAGTTGATACGGTTTTAAACTCCAATTTATCATATATCTTTGAACATAAGGTTCCAATCAAAGTACCCTCATGTTTCATTGCCCACTTGAAATGCAGTTTATTGCATTTTTGGTGTTGTCAGGTTCTTTCTCAGTGAACCTCGAAGGTTCAACTGGGTTTTATAACTATAAAATACGGTTTTGTTGATAACCAATTCAAATTTTCAAACAGTCATGAATTTTTTATTGATCTTTTAGATAGAGCCAATTAACTGTACAGGTAGAGGTTATATTCTGACTTCGGTGGTAATGTGCGTGTCAAAGGTCAAATTTTGTTATTCACCTCAATATTAGATTGAACTCAGACATGCCTCAGTGGGGATTTGTGAATTATATTCATGTACTTAATTAACCCTTTCCCTTATATAGATGCTTTTTGATGCCTCTGCAGCAGACAAGTCATAGTGACTAAAGAATAAATTGCTTAAAACATGCAATATCTCCTTTTGACACAATGTTTTCCTCTTTTAGTCATAGGTGTTCATTCAATTATAGAGATTTTCTACTTTTTGACAAAATATGTTCAACCCTTTCACACATACAAGAAATCTGCTGCAGATGATTTGAAATTAACAAGTCAAAAATATAGAAAAATCTCTATAAATGATAGTTTGATTATTTAATAGAGTTGAAATCATTGTTGCAAATGAAGAAATTGCTCATTATGAGCAATTTGTCCTTTTGCCACAATGTTTTCAAAAGTAGTCTGCTGCAGGAGCTTCAGAAAGCATCTATATGTTGGAAAGGGTTAAATAAATAAATTCACTGAACCCTTTCCCTTGGGGAGTCGACTTTCGAAATCGGTGTAGCATTAGGAGGAAGTGCTTGTTTATGCAGATCCTTAGTAACAATGACGGAGATAACCATTGGGTTATCACTGACCATCTTCATCTGTCCTCCTCAGTCGGTAGCAACGCAAGCTGTCAATCAAGGGTGTTGTGAGTTTGAACCCCAGCTCGGCTTGCATTCTTTCAAACCTTTGACAAAAGACAATGCGACAAGCCTCATTTGTGTTCCACCAATGGGCTAACGTGGAAAAGCAGCCTGTTGCTTGGAAAGACTGTTGTGTGGAGTAGAACTGTGTGAAAGCCAGAAAATAGATGTGTAGGTGAACAAGCAGCCAGCCATTATATGATTGAAAAATTGTTGAAAATGGCAGTAAACACCAATCAGTCAATTCTGCTGTCCTCACTTAATGTACTACCTCCTTTTCACACTGTACTTGACAATTGGCTGATAGCTGGCCGAAATGTAATGTTAAATCTCTGATACTGTTTATAGTTTTGAGACATTGTATCATTTTTATACAGTCAAAACTGTGCTAAAGACCACATTGGACTAGCAACTCCCTGTTTATAGAAACCACATTTTTAATATCCCAATTCCTCATTTTGTGCATTAATAACCCTGCAATTAAAGACCACCTGGAACAAAGACCATATTGTTCTCTTACCATGGGTGGTCTTTAAACACAGGTTGGATTGTTTATATTTATAAAAACACTTAAATAAATTTGGCCATATTCTAGCTGTCAGCGTAACTTGAAAAAAAAATTATAGGCTCTTAGAAACATTTCAAATGCCTCTGAATATATAAGTCTGGTTGATTTATACATCGACCAATCAGCTGTCAATATCTTTTAATGAAGCTAAATATCATTGGATTAAGGAAAGATTATTGTGGGAAAAGGAGAAATTGCTCATAATAATCAATAAATTCATCTTTTGTCACAATGTTTACAAAAATCCTTAGCTGCAGACGCATCAGAAAGCCTCTTTATGTAGGAAAATGTTAATAGATACCTTCCATATTTTTGTCTTAATGTCGTTTGCTGCATTTCTTAAAAATTGTATTTTGGAAAGGGTTACGCCAGTGACGACAATGTATCTTGAATTGGCCCAGTAAATATTTCAGCACTAATAAAGGAACCTAAATCAAACTTGTCTGGTATGCAAGGAATGTCAAGATGTCACCTATACAGTATTGACTGATGTGTACTTTCTGGTAATAATCAAAGGGATCCACCTACTTCTTAACCCTTTCCCACATACAGACACATTCTGACGCCTATAATGTTTTCAACTCTATATGCAATTATTGTTCTTTAATTCATTTACAGAGATTTCTCATTAGTCGCCGGGCAGAAGCCCGCGACTTCTATTTTTAATAGGTTTTCTGAAATCACATGGGAGGGGGGATTATTATTAGAAAGAAACACATTTAGATGTCTTGAACATATTACAATTGTGTTTGTTTAAAAACACTTAGTAATGACACATCTAAAATGAAATAAATATTCCGATGTTTTAGGTATTTTCAGTTTCTTTATTTTGACTCGCATTTTTAGCTCACCTGTGCACGAAGTGCTCAAGGTGAGTTATTGTGATCGCCCTATGTCCGGCGTCCGTTGTCCGTCGTCCGTCGTCCGTCAACATTTTCTCCTCTGTAACCAATGGGTCAACTGGGATGAAACTTCACAGAAAGCATCCTCTCAATGTCCTCACCAGAATTCCTTAAAATTTTCGGGATCCATGCATAATTCTGGTTTCCATGGCAACGAAATTAAAAAACTTCAAAATTCTTAAAAAATCTTCTTCTCCGAAAGTGTCAGGCCGATTTTCAAATAATTTTGTAGAAATGTTCCTCGGGTGACCCTCTATCAGATTCCTTCAAGCCATGTTGATTGGTCACAAACATGGCCGCCAGGGGGGGCGGGGCTATTTTTCCTTATATGGCTATAGTGCAAACTTAAAAAATCTTCTCCTCCGAAAGTGTCAGGCCGATTTTCAAATAATTTTGTAGAAATGTTCCTCGGGTGACCCTCTATCAGATTCCTTCAAGCCATGTTGATTGGTCGAAAAACATGGCCGCCAGGGGGGGCGGAGCTATTTTTCCTTATATGGCTATAGTGCAAACTTAAAAAAAATCTTCTTCTCCAAAAGTGTCAGGCCGATTTTCAAATAAATTTGTAGAAATGTTCCTTGGGTGACCCTCTATCAGATTCCTTCAAGCCATGTTGATTGGTCGAAAATCATGGCCGCCAGGGGGGGGGGCGGGGCTTTTTTGCCTTATATAGCTATAGTGCAAACTTAAAAAATCTTCTCCTCCAAAAGTGTCGGGCCGATTTTCAAATAATTTTGTAGAAATGTTCCTTGGATGACCCTCTATCAGATTCCTTCAAGCCATGTTGATTGGTCAAAAAACATGGCCGCCAGGGGGCGGGGCTATTTTGCCTTTTATTGCTATAGTGAAAACTTAAAAAATCTTCTCCTTCAAAAGTGTCAGGCCGATTTTCAAATAATTTTGTAGAAATGTTCCTAGGGTGACCCTCTATCAGATTCCTTAAAGCCAAGTTGATTGGTTGGAAACTATGCCCGCCAGATGGCGGGGCTTATATAGCTAAAGTGAAAAAAAAATCAGGTGAGCGATTCCAGGGCCATCATGGCCCTCTTGTTTTGTTTTATTTACGAAGACAAAACAGTCCCTATTAGCTAGACTGGTATACTTTATTTTACACTATATACATGTACTCAAAAGGCGATAACTACAAACCTTTACGTCGCAGTCTAATTTGTTTACTTACGCGCACCTGCGTGACTCACGAATACCAACTGCGTAGATCAATCTCCTTTGCAGAGAGCCGCTCTTTACACCCACTTACAAATAGTAAATTATAGGTGATTTAAAATGTTTATTTGGTTCGAAACAAATGAAAAAAGAACAAACCGAGATAAAACTGGTTTTAATGGAAAAATGACTTTGAACGAACACTCTCTGCCTATAAAGAGAGTTTCAAGAACGACACCTCTGCGAATAAGAAAGAATCGGGTCTTTCGTACAAAATTATTTCGTCCTTGACAATTTTAAATGTGTCATTTAATTCCCTAAAGGCATATTGCTTCCGATCTGCATATTGTTATGCATCATTGACACAAGGGCGCTCATCATCTCTTATCTCATTGTTTTAAAAGTAGATTGCTGCAAAGGTGTCCACTGTTGACTTTAAAAAAGGAAAGGTAAAATGACGTGCTATTGCATGCAAATCCTAAATTGTCTGTTTTGTGGTTTTATTGAAAAATAATAAAATTCAAATATTCTGACAAACATCTTGAAAAGTGTATGTGGAATTCACAAATCTTATAATTATTCCTTAATGAAAGCACTGTATACATACTAAGACTAATGATTGGCAAGATTACTCATTTCCATTACTGTTTATGATCAATAATTAGTTGGTTGTGTGTATGGTCATCTTACTTTGGAATGGAGATTGATCATAAACAATGAAAGGCTTCAATTATCATTCACTTCGTTGACAAAACAGTGCAAGTTATGATACATTTTCACTTGACCCCACCCCTGATGTTCCAATATGCCCCTCAGTTGATAACTGTTTATTCAACTACTATAATGTTAGTGTTATGCATAACTGCACTATGGATATCCGGCGACATTGATGCGTTGCATCAACTTTCTCTTGTATTTGTTTGAAAAGGTATTTTCAAAGTCATATATCACTGCAGGTTTGTTGTTTGTTAATGAACCTCACAGGTTGCTTAATTATTTTTCAAATTACTATACATCTTTTTATGTCAGGGGGGACATACAGATTTGTCATTGTTCTTTCGTCCTTCACAACAATATCTTGTGTCGAACATTTCTAAAAATCTAAATGAACTTTGCAGGAATATGCCCAATATGTGTAGAGTTATGGCCCTTGAATTAAAAATAGCATGCAGAGCATTATGTTCCTAGGTACAGAGTTATTGCCCTTGACTTTGTGACATGTATATGTTGACTATACTATAACTCTGGAATGGATGAATATAAAAGATTTCAGGCAAAAGTATTGAAAATCTCTTAACTCTTCCCATATACAACAATATTTGCAGATGATGTATGACTCTGAAAACATATTTACAAAAATATAAAAAAACCACTTTAAATGAAAGTATAATCAATTAATAGAGTTGAATAAATTGTGACAAAAGGAAAACAAAAATGCTTATAATAAGCAACTTCTCCTTTTGTCAAAATGCTTTCAAAAGTCGTCTAATGTAAATGCACTAAAATGCGTCTGCAGTTGAGATAGTATCTGTTTGAACAAATTCTCCTGTTGCCATTAAGTTTGTCTGTAGAATAGATGTCAAAATGCGTCTGCATGTGGGAATGGTTAAAATGTTATGTGTTTTTGTTTGCCTTCACTCATGTGCTCATATCTTTTGAAAAGTTAACCCTTTCCCTCATATAGACGCTTTCTGATGCCTCTGCAGCTGACAGCCTTTTGAAAACGAGCAATTTCTCCTTTTGCCACAATGTTTTTCACTTAGTCATTGGTTATCCATTCAATAATAAATATTTTCTATTTTTTGACAAAATATGTTCAAAGTCCTCTGCTGCAGAATAATAATGTTGTATGAGGGAAAGGGTTAACTTACCTAGCTAGTTCTTGTTTTCCTCACTTGCAGAATCATTTTGGAGAAGATAACTTTTGTAAACATTGTGACAAAAGGAGTAATAGCTCATGACAAAGCAATTTCTCCATTTAGCACAAATGATTTCAACTCTATTCAATAAAACTTTAATTAAATGATCATATTTTTGCAAACGTCTGCTGCAGATTTGCTGTTTGTTGGAAAGTGTTAAACCTTTCCCACATACAACAAATCTGCAGCAGACGACTTTGAAAACATGATGACAAAAAACGGAAAAATCTCCATAAAAGATAGCTTATTTTGTTAAATAAAGTTGAAAACATTGTGGCCAAAGGAGATTAAATTGCTCATCATGTTTTTAAAAGTTGTCTGCTGCTATTTCATCAAAATGCGTCTGCAGGTGGGAAAGGGCTAAATTTAATGATGCTGTTTGACTATCAAACTGTATCAAAGATAAGAAGAAGCAGGAATTTCAACTGATGCTGTGATTTATCACTGAGTTGCATCATTATGTGATTTGGAATTTGGAATTTGCTATCATACAAACATTAACCCAGCTCTAATTCTTTTACATACAGCCGCTTTCTGACACCTTTGCAGCAGGCGACTTTTGAAAACATTATGGCTACAAAAGAAGTTGCTCATATTATAAGCAATTTCTCCCTTTCCCACAACGTTTTCAATTTTATTAAATAATTACTTTCATTATAATTGATTTGCAAAATATTTGCTAAGATCATTTCAAAATTGTCTGCTTCAGAGTTTTAACTGAGTTTTTACTGCAGACTTAGTGTATGTGGGCATGGATTAATGAGTGGTTTCTACACCATAAACCCTTTCCCACATACAACAAAATCTGCAGTAGACGACTTTGAAAACATACCTGAACAAATTTGGAAACTCCATTTAATGAAAGTACAATAATTGAATAGAATTGAAAACATGGTGACAAAATGAGAAATTGTTTGGTTTTTTAGCAATTTCTTGTTTTGTCGACATGTTTTCAAAAAGCCGTCTGCTACAGAGGCGTCAGAAAGCGTCTATATGAGGGAAAGGATTTAAAGTTTGATTTAATCACAGAACTTTACATGATTCAGTGCACTGTGAACTTTTGAAATGTTTCTTTTTCTTTTCTATAAAAGCGCATGTCATGATTAGCCGTTAGTCTCAAACTGTTGCAGTTACTGTTACATAAGTGACCCACTTCATGCCTGTAATTCGGTCAAACATATTTACATTTGTAATGTATCAGCTGTGTAACATAACCTTTGTTACAATAAATTGTATTGAAAGCCATTGTTATTGTCATCTTGCATTATTTTTTAGGTTGAACTCGATGATCATACCTTCATGCATTTCGAGGTGTCTACCCCTTTCTCTTTAATATTGAATGGATAACTAACATATGACTAAAAGTGTAAAACATTGTGTCAAAAGGAGAAATTGCTCGTTTTGAACAATTTCTTCTTTTGTCACTATGTTTTCAAAAAGCCGTCTGCTGCAGAGGCGTCAGAAAGCGTCTATATGAGGGAAAGGGCTACAGCAGGCGACTTTTGAAAACAGTGTTGCGAAAGGAGAAACTTTTGACAATGTTTTCAACTGGATTCAATAATTACGGTAAACTTTCATTTACAGAGATTCTTCTCTTAGAAGTTTTCAAAGTCATACTTAAGATCTGCTGTATTTGGAAAGGGTTAAACTAGCTTCAGAGGCCTTAACCCTTTCCCTCATACCACGAATCTGCAGCAGACAACTTTGAAAACATACCTGAAAACATTTGGGAACTCCCTTTAAATGAAAGCATAATAATTTAATTGAGATGAAAACATGGTGACAAAAGGAGAAATTGCTTGTTTTGAGCAATTTCTTCTTTTGTCACCATGTTTACAAAAAGCCGTCTGCTGCAGAGGCGTCAGAAAGCATCTACATGTGGGAAATAGTTAATATAAGAAGAAGTATACTGGTAATTACCTAAGAATATCTCTTATCAAGCAATACAATCCTATGTTGTGGGCATTTAAAATTATCTTCTCATTAAGGCAATTCTTTTGAGTACCCACAACATAGGGTTTGGAGGTCAAATAAGGATTTGAGAACATAAAATGTGTGTCTCATCTGCAGCAAACTAGTTAACCCTTTCCGACATACAGACACTTTCATACGCCCTTCTTGGCAGCAGACGACTTTTGAAAACATTGTGGCAAATTCTTGACCAATTTCTTCTTCTTGCCACAATGTTTTTATTTTCTATTTATTTAATAAGAATTGGTTTTCATCAGGAATAATAGTCCAATTTGTGTTTGTAATTGTAGGAATATGATTCAATGCCTTGAATCTAATATTAATTATGAGCAGGTTTTAAAAAGTCTAATTTTTTTTTTTTTTTATATTGGCCACAAATCATAATTGTAGACTAAAAAGGTGGATTTGATGAAGGAATTATTTAGTAAACCAATTACCTTATACCACAAATTTGCAGCAGATGACTTTAAAAACGTCTAGGCAAAATATTGAAAGTCTCCTCTTTCCCACCTGCTAGACGCACTTTGACGCAATAGCAGCAGACAACTTTTGAAAACATTGTGGCCGCAAGTGAAATTACTCATGATGAGCAGTTTCTCCTTTGGCCACAATGTTTTCAACTTTATTTAACAATTAAGCTATCTTTTATGGAGATTTTTTAGGTTTTTGTCACCATATTTTCAAAGTCGTCTGCAGTAGAATTGTTGTATGTGGGAAAGGATTAAGTAAAAGTATAATTGCTATTGAAAAGAGTTGAAAACATTGTGGCTGAGCGGTAATTTTGCTCATTTTAAAAGTTGCAAGTCTGCTGCTGAATTGTGTCATTATAATGCGTCTGCATGTGCTAAAGGACCGACTATGTCTTACTGTAATTAAACATTATTAGTTTTGGTGGTTTAAAATTGTAACCCTAAAACCATAATGCTAACTAAAAACAGGTTTTCGGTTGAAGAATTGGGTTAACTCTTTCCCACACATATAGACATGTTTTGATGCATCTGCAGGCAATGACTTTTAAAAACATTGTAACATAAACAATTTCTTTATGTGCCACAATGTTTTGAACTCGATTCAACAATTATACTTTTATAGAGATTTTCCTTAATTTTGCCTAGACGTTTTCAAAGTCGTCTGCTGCAGATTTTTTGTATGTGGGAAAAAGTAAATCAATATGACATACTCTGGAGTCCCTTGGTCAAACATTGGGAACAGTTTGATCATAACAATGTGACATACAGCTTCAAAGGACCACCTATTTGCACTATTGGAGAATAATAAACAGTTCTGAGGTAATCGTTTTCATAATTTCTTTAGTATAGTTTAACAATTTCCCACTTTTAATAAATATACAGCAGACAATTTTAAACTTATCTAAGCTGAAATATGTAATCTCTCTAAACTTTTAAGATAGCATTATTGAATGGAGTTGAAAACATGATGGCAAATGGAAAAATTGCTCATTATGATTTCAAACGTCAAATCTGCAGGTAGATTGATTCAAAATGTGGCTGCAGGTAGGAAAGGGTGAAAGGGGATAATTTGCCTTCGTTTGCCAAACATGTTGTCCAAGTATTGCTACCAAGTATCATAGGGGATTTAGTACCAGGCTTCCCAAATTCGATCCCATGCAGTTTGCGGCAGTCGTGGTGGTGAACACGTTTGGCTGCCATGATATAACCGAAAACTTTTGAAAATGGCATAAAGTCCAAAAAAACAAAAACAGCTAGTTCTATCACAAACCTTACCCTCAGGTTAAGAGCCGACATTTTCCGTTATACAATATACATACATGATATATGTGGTACATAAAAATGTAGCTGAATATTCAAGTGGATCTTATCAGCCTGATTTACATTAAAATTCCCTTCACAAGTACATGAAGTACCAATAAAAGAAGACAGGATGGTGGGTCGTGGGTGTACATTCTGACCTCACAAGGTCACACTCTTTTGTTAAAATTGTTTTTTAAGAGTCTTACATTCTTTTCAACATGATTTCAGTTAAATCAAGGCTACAGAACAATAATTCATAAACAAAATGCCAATTGGAATGAAAAGTGAACACCTAGCTGGTTTCAAATCCTCCCATGCTTATCACTCAGCCACAACTGGCTCTGGAATCTACTGTGGCTGAGTTGTTAGCGTCGGGGATTTGGAACTGTGCATCCCGGGTTCGATCCCCAATCGCGGTGCAACTGTCATGTAGGAGTGCTCTTGAGCAAGGCACATTTCCTAACCTAGTACAGGTTTGTTTAACCAGGGAGCAAGAATATGTGAACTGTCGTTATAACTGAAATAATGTATTCTGCTCTAGATTTGTTGTATAAGAAAAGCCATTATCTGCAAAGTTTTGTGACATTCTGTCAAGCGCTGTTACTTCTTCAAAAGGGTTTAATATCATCATTTATTTGCATGTAAGATGTCTATTATTAACATTTGCATAAAATAATATTCATTCCATTTGAAGTGCGCGCCTTAAATCCCCTGTAGTATATTTAAAAGCATTTACTTAACCCTTTTTCTCATGCAGGTGAATTTCGACCTATATGCAGCAGATGAATTTTGAAATTACGTGGTAAAAGCTAGGAGTAATTGCTCATCATGTGGCAAAACATTGTGTCTAAAGGAGAAATTGCTCGTTTTGAGCAATTTCTTCTTTTGTCACTATGTTTTCAAAAAGCCGTCTGCTGCAGAGGCGTCAGAAAGCGTCTATATGAGGGAAAGGGTTAATCAATATTTGAAAGTGGGAAAGGGTTAAACTCCTGTTCATATTTGTGATTAATTTAAATATCCGTTGACAATCAAAAGAATTTGATATTTTTATCAATTCTGCCATTTCAATAGAAGAGAAGGTTTTCTAACACTGAATTTCTCTGTAATTGTGGTCAGTGTTTATTTTGGTCAAGTCCATGGTGTGAAACTATGATTAAGTCGAAATTGTAAAGAAATATTATCTATTGACCCTTTCCGAAGGACAACAGATCTGCAGCAGACGAGTTTGATAACTTGCAGGTATTTATATGAAAAATCTGTATTTACTGAAAGTGTAGATATTGAATAGAGGTGAAAAGTAGTTGCAAAAGGATTATGAACAATTTCTCCTTTTGATAACAATGTTTTAAAAAATCATCAGCTGCAGATGTTTCAAAATGCGCCTATATGTTGGAAAGGATTAACCCTTTCCCTCATATAGACGCTTTCTGACGCCTCTGCAGCAGACAGCTTTTGGAAAACATACTGACAAAAGAAGAAATTGCTCAAAACGAGCAATTTCTCCTTTTGCCACAATGTTTTCCACCTTTGCTTTAGTTTAGTTTAGGTTATCTATTCAATTATAGAGATTCTCCATTTGTTGACAAAATACGTTCAAAGTCGGCTGCTGCAGAATTGTCTTATGACGGAAAGGGTTAAACCATTACCTTAATGTATCAACTTAAAAATGTCACCTGGTTTAATTTTAACCTCCTCATTTTCACGCTGCGCCTGCAGCAGAAGACTGAAGACTTGTCAAGATTGTGACCAAAGGAGAAATTGCCCATACTGAGCTTTAACCCTTTCCCTCATATGACAATTCTGCAGCAGACGACTTTAAACATATTTTGTCAAAAAATAGAAAATCTCTATAATTGAATGGCTATGACTAAAAGTGGAAAACATTGTGGCAAAAGGAGAAATTGCTCGTTTTTGAGCAATTTCTTCTTTTGTCACTATGTTTTCAAAAAGCCGTCTGCTGCAGAGGTGTCAGAAAGCGTCTATATCAGGGAAAGGGTTATCTTCTTACCGTAAAATTTATTTCATTTGCCACTACATTTTTTAATCTCTTGTTTTCGCCTATATTTGTTTTTGTGTCAGCTGCTGCAGATTTGTTATATGCTGGAAAGAGTTTAAAAACATCTTCGGGGGAAAAAATAAATTATTTACCCTTTCCAACATACACCAAATCTGAACAGATCAGAACCTCTTTACGAAGTACAATTATTGAGTTAAACCATATTGTTTTCAAAAATCTTCTGCTGCAGATGCATCTAAATGTGTAAATTGGAGGTACATCTAACTGTGTCTGATGCAGATTCATCTAAATGTGTCTGATGCAAGGCGTCTAAATGTGTCTGATGCAGGTACGTCTAAATGTGTCTGTTGCAGATTAATCTAAATGTGTCTGATGCAAGTACGTCTAAATGTATCTGATGCAGGTACGTCTAAATGTATCTGTTGCATATTCATCTAAATGTGTCTGATGCAGGTATGTCTAAATGTGTCTGTTGCAGGTATGTCTAAATACGTCTGATGCAGATTCATCTAAATGTGTCTGATGCAGGTATGTCTAAATGTGTCTGTTGCAGATTCATCTAAATGTGTCTGATGCAAGTATGTCTAAATGTATCTGATGCAGGTACGTCTAAATGTATCTGTTGCATATTCATCTAAATGTGTCTGATGCAGGTATGTCTAAATGTGTCTGTTGCAGGTATGTCTAAATACGTCTGATGCAGATTCATCTAAATGTGTCTGATGCAGGTATGTCTAAATGTGTCTGTTGCAGATTCATCTAAATGTGTCTGATGCAAGTATGTCTAAATGTATCTGATGCAGGTACGTCTAAATGTATCTGTTGCATATTCATCTAAATGTGTCTGATGCAGGTATGTCTAAATGCGTCTGATGCAGATTCATCTAAATGTGTCTGATGCAGGTATGTCTCTAAGTGTGTCTGATGCAGGTATGTCTAAATGCATCTGTTGCAGATTCATCTAAATGTGTCTGTTGCAGATTCATCTAAATGTGTATGTTGCAGATTCATCTAAATGTGTCTGATGCAGATTCATCTAAATGTGTGTGATGCAGGTACGTCTAAATGTGTCTGATGCAGGTACGTCTAAATGTGTGTGATGCAGGTACGTCTAAATGTGTCTGTTGCAGATTCATCTAAATGTGTGTGATGCAGGTACGTCTAAATGTGTCTGATGCAGGTATTCTAAATGTGTCTGTTGCAGATTCGTCTAAATGTGTCTGTTGCAGATTCATCTAAATGTGTCTGTTGCAGATTCATCTAAATGTGTCTGTTGCAGATTCATCTAAATGTGTGTGATGCAGGTACGTCTAAATGTGTATGTTGCAGATTCATCTAAATGTGTCTGTTGCAGATTCATCTAAATGTGTGTGATGCAGGTACGTCTAAATGTGTCTGATGCAGGTACGTCTAAATGTGTCTGTTGCAGATTCGTCTAAATGTGTCTGTTGCAGATTCATCTAAATGTGTCTGTTGCAGATTCATCTAAATGTGTCTGTTGCAGATTCATCTAAATGTGTCTGCAGGTACGTCTAAATGTGTCTGATGCAGGTACGTCTAAATGTGTCTGTTGCAGATTCATCTAAATGTGTCTGATGCAGGTACGTCTAAATGTGTCTGTTGCAGATTCGAATAAATGATTCTGTTGCAGGTACGTCTAAATGCGTCTGTTGCAGATTCGTCTCAATGCTTCTGCAGGTGGGAAAGTGTTTAAACATGAAGTTTTTTAAAGTAAAACATATTTTTATTAGAAAATACTTACCAGTCATTTAATACCTGATATATCATCTCTATACACCTTAATTATCCAAAAAAAACGCCCACGTTAGCATATCCCTCACGTATCCGTGACATACACGGCCGCCCGGAAGTACAGGCGCGCACGTGAGCGGGTAGTCACTTTTCATTCACCGTTAAGTATTGGTGACGACGCGGGGCTGGGAGGTGGGACTCTATAAATGACTGGTAAGTATTTTCTAATAAAAATATGTTTTACTTTAAAAAACTTCATTTTTATATCAAAAATACATTACCAGTCATTTAATACCTGATGACTTCGTAGCATAGGACGGGAGGTTCGACCAATACTTACTGTCGTTCCAGGTACGTAGTAGTATATTATTCCATATTTTTCAGAACAAACATACTTGATTCCAACGGTAGTATAAAGTGATAGTGGAGATTGAATACAGTTTCAATCAGTATTCACTTTATTTATGTGTTGGATTATAATAATTAGCGAACAACTCGCTGAGAAGCCACAAGGGGACCCAGAGAGAACAAGTTATCTGACTGACTAGCCATAGAACGTAAGTAGAAAGACGAAAAGGTAGATTGCGACTTCCATACTGCCGCTTGAAGAATCTCTTCAAGAGGAACATTATTAGAGAATGCCCAACTTGTAGAGAGAGCTCTAACCTCGTGCGGACGAATCCGCAGAAACGAGAGATCTCGACTAGACAGGTCTTTATAAGCTAATTTTATAGTAATAGATATCCAGCGGGAAATAGATGCCGCCGAAATATCTTTACAACCTATAAGAGGAAGAAATAACCTCTTTCTCCGACCCCGAGTCCCTTCAACTCTCTTAAGATAATGCTTAAGAGACCTAACGGGACAAAGGGTTCTGTCGGAATCAGAAGGACCACAGGTCGCCGAAAGGCTGGGAACTGTGATCGGCGAAGGTGAAACCGAAGGTAACTGGTTTTTAGCCAGGAACCCCGGTTGACAGAGTAGAGTAAAAGAGCCATCAGACTCATTGAATCTGATGTGCCCTGTTTCTACAGAAAGAGCATGTAATTCGCTCCTTCGACGAGCTGTAGCGAAAGCTAAAAGAAAGACGGTTTTATAAGTTAGAAACTTTAAAGACGCCGATACTAGAGGCTCGTATGGAGCTCTAGTAAGCGACCAAAGGACGCAAGACAAATCCCATTTTGGAGTTAAACTCCTACAAACGGGTTTCTCTAATTCGAACGAGCGTATAAGTTCCGAGAGAAACGGATTTGAACCGATACTCTCTCCCCCAATGAACTTAAACGTGTTCGATAACATAGAACGGTAGCCTTTCACCGTACTAATTGCCAGTTGTTTTTCTTCGAAAAGAAAAAGAAGGAAATCGGCAATCCGAGTTACAGAGGGACACTCCGGATTGACCGACCTTGTACCACACCAATCTGAGTAAACTCTCCACTTGGAATCATAAACGATTCTAGTGGATCGTCTTCTTGATTGTGCGATACGAGAGGCAACTTTTTGAGAAAAGTTTCTCTCTCGGACAGAACGCTTGATAATGTCCAGGCGTGAAGATGTAGCATTGCCAGGTTGGGATGAAGACGCCGACCTGGTTGCTGAAACAGTACGTCTTCTCGAATAGGAAGTCGTATTGGATTTGCCGAGAGGCAGGCCAGGAGGTCGCTGAACCACGACCTCTGGGGCCAACAGGGTGCTATCAACAGTATTTTGCACTGTTGCGAGCGAAGAACCTTTTGAAGTACGATCGGAACCAGTATGAACGGGGGAAACGCATACCCGAACAGGAGGTTCCAATCGAGGGTCAGTGCGTCCACTGCCCAGGCTGCAGGATCGTACATCGGGGATACATAAAGTGGCAGCCGATGATTGACTCTGGTGGCGAAAAGATCCACCAGGGGTGTCCCGATCCGCATGAACACTGAGTTCAACACACTCTGGTTCAATGTCCATTCCGCCGGAAGAATCTTGTTCTGGCGGGATAGACTGTCTGCTAAGACATTCAGACGACCTGGGACGTGTTTTACTAGAAGTACTAACGACGTCGCCTGACACCAAAGGAGTAACTTCCAAGTCTCTAAAAAGAGAAGATGGGAGTGCGTTCCTCCTTGCCTGCGAATGTACGACACAACAGTAGTATTGTCCGTCGACAACAAAACAGTTTTGTTCGCAACGGAGGCAGCGAACTGATTGAGGGCTAGCAGGACCGCCCTCAGTTCCAAGTTGTTTATGTGAAAACACTTCTCCTCCGCTGTCCACATGCCCTGGGCTGTTAGGCCCTGCGGCTCTAAATGAGCTCCCCAACCCGCAGCACTGGCATCTGTAAATAGGTACAGATCCGGAGGTGGTGTGAGTAAGGGTACCCCTTCTTGATAGATTAACGGATCCAGCCACCACCGAAGGTGGGACTTGAAGAAATCCGTCAGAGCTATCTCCTGATCCAGTGAGTCCACAGACGGACGCCACCGGGACAGAAAAAGAAACTGAAGGGGTCGCATGTGGAGCCTTCCTAGAAAGACTAGGTCGGCTGCTGCACTCAGGGAACCCAGAAGTGACAGCATGGATCGGGCTGTTACCGCAGCCTGATCCAGAGTGAGACCGATTTTCTGTAACAGAGAATCGACTCTGTCCGAAGGTACTTGAATTACCGCTAAGTCGGTGAGAAACGTCATACCCACGAACGTGAACCTCTTTGACGGAATTAATTCCGACTTCTGCGTGTTGGGTATTAAACCCAATCGCAGAATGGTCCGCCAGGCTAGGGACAGATCGTGAAGTAAAAGTACACGATCCGTCCTGTGGAGAAGCCAATCGTCGAAGTATTGAAGAAGTTGGGGTCCTTTCCTGCGAAGGAAGGCTCCCACAGTACTGATTATCTTCGTAAACACTCGAGGGGCGGACTTGAGGCCGAAGGGAAGAGCCCTGAATTGGAACACTTCTCCCTCTATCACAAACCGAAGGTATTTCCTCGAGGAGGATGCGATCGGGATGTGATAATAGGCGTCTGTTAGATCTAGAGAGACCGCCCAGTCGCCTTTCCGAATTGCTACTCGGATGGAGCGGGTCGACTCCATTTTGAATTTCTCGACCGGAATCAATAGATTTAGCGCAGATAAATCTATAACCGGTCTCCACCTGCCGTCTTTCTTCGGAACAAGAAAAAGACGGCTGTAGAAACCCCGAGAATTGGGGTTGAGAACCCTCTCTATGGCATTCTTTTTCAGAAGTGATGAAATCACCTCCGACATGGCCGGATGACGTGACGACATGTCGATCGGCACGCTTGTCAGCGGAGGGGGGGAAATGAAGGGAATCAGATACCCTTCCTGTATCACAGATAAAATCCAACGATCCTCTGTGATACTTTCCCACTCCTCCGTGAAAAATGACAGGCGGCCCCCGACTGCAATCTCCGACCTTGGGATTGTCATAGAGAGGAGCGAATCCCTAGGGCTGCGGTTTCGGGTTCGTGTTAACTCTAGCGGGCTGCCGATGCTTAGTACCCTGATAAGGGCGCTTCGGTTTAGCCGCTTTTTGACCCGTGGAAGGGGTTTGTTTAGGTTGAAAACCTTTTACATCCCGTTTTGGCTTCTTTGCTGGGTTGGGTTTCTTAGAAGTACCCACATTCGCAGAATACGCTGAACGTTTCTGGCCCTGCGCAAAAGCCTTAGCTGCGTTCGCCGAAAGGCGTCGAGACTGTTCTGACGCATCAGCAACCGTCACTGCAGCAATCCTTCCATCAAAGAGTTGTTTCGACTCCAATGGTGCGGCCCTCAGGCTGTCCTTGCTAGCCGTTAGCAATGAGTTAGGAGCAGCTAGCACTGCGTCCCTCCTCATGGACAGTATCTCTGTGGCGGTCTGAAGATTCAGTGCCATGAGATGCCTGTTGCCTGTGTCGAAAGCTTCGAGAATTCTGTTAGCCCCTAGGCTAGAGACATTCTCCTCTTTTAACAATAAAGACAGAGCGACTGCGAAATGGTTGTCATGAGATGACACCATTACACCCAGTCTTGCTCTGGCCTCCCACTTCTCTAGAGTCTTAGTAGAGACTTGAACAGAAGCGGGTGCAGTTAACCCCAGTTTAGCTGCATCCCCGTCTAAAGCTGGCACTTTGACAGGGAAGAACTCCTTAGACGTAGAATACGCTTTAGGATTGACCCATTCCTTAGAAATGGGTACTGGGACCGACCAGCCTGACGGTAAAGCCTCTAGAGACCTGGTCGACTGCAATTGGTCTAACAACCTGCCCAAGTTGTTAGCTTGAGGAAGTAATTGCACTGGCGTAAAAGCCTGTACATTAAGCTCCTCTAGGCTCGAAAGGTTTTTCCGACGTGGGGGAGCGTCAACCTTAGGGCATAAAGTATCCGGCACCACCCGAAATACTTCGTCAATAGCCTGCTGAAAAGACCAACGCTCTGCAGCTGGCTCCTCATCGGAAGGAGACCCATTTCCCTCATCATCGTTAGACGAAGATGAAGGGTTGTGTGTACTCCTATGAGGTTGATCACGCGGTCTCCCAACCGGTAAATCAATGTCCGACTCAGACATGGATAATTCAGAATAATCCATGTTCTGCCGAAGATTTTGTGAAGCAGGCCCCCTCTCCGCAGCAGAGGGCGGTCGTACAAAATCTTCTGCCGGGGCCGAACTAACCGTATGGGACGGTTTCGGCCTCTCGTTCACAGAATAACGCAATGTATTCTGATCCCGAGGTTGCCTATAATCGGACTGCCTATCAAGTAGGTGTCCCCCCGGGCGCAGTGAATTCCCATGAGATGGGTAATGCTGATCCCGGTAGGCTGTTGAACTCTGTCTAACACCTAACGGTTCCATATGATGGACCGGTGGCTGGTATTGAGGAGCAGCATATTGTCTTGCGACATACACTGTCCCTCCAGGGGAAGAAAAAGATTTCTCGTAACCCCCATACCCGATGGTAGACAGAGGAATAACCGAACCCGGTGCAACACCAGGGTTAAAATTATTCTGATTCTGTAGTGGAGCAGAGATCGATCGATAATTAGAATCGATTCGGTCTATCACCACAGAACCCGTGCCTTGACGCGCCATGTGTACATAGTCGTCTGGCAGTGTAGACGAGGCATTGAAAAATGCCCCACTACTCGGTTGGCCTGTGTTTACATAAGACACTGGTGTTTGTGTCGTATTCACAGGCGTGACCGATTGGCCCGTAGCACCATAACGAAATGGGCTACTGACCTGATGCGGCATGTCTCCATGCGCGCGATTTTTGTCAGTCGTCGAATCAATTAAGATAGTCTGACTGACAGGATGAATCGGTGCTACACGATCAACCTTTTGCCTGGCTGGGTCCTTGCAATCGGACCTTTGCCCTGTCGCATCACCGATATGTGAGCGACTACCTGGTCTAGTCATGGCAACGTGACTGACTGGCCCAGTCCAGTCCAACCCGGACTGACTGGTGACAGGTCGCGTCATTATCAAATGACTCCTCTCCGGTTGCCCGGTGACCTGACGTGCCACGGTATTTGGGTTTTGTTGCTCAGCCCAACAAAACCCAGGTTGACTATGCATAGGCAGGAGTGAAGCTGCACTATACAAAGTCTCCGGAATACTACGTCCACCAACGTAAGTAACCGGTACTCTGCAGCCGTCCGAAGACCGCTGTAGCTCAGAGTATGGTGTCGACTTGGTACAACTCATGCGGTTATCCCGGAAAGCTACCAAAGGCACTCCTTCTTGCGAAGGCCCAGCCCTAACACCAGGCGACAGATGGCGAGGTTCAGCGGTTAAATGATCCAGCTGAGCATTTTCCCCGCTGTTTCCGTACGGTTTCTGAAGTTTCCCGACGGCACAACTCTCACCCAAAGCTACCATCCGAATTTCCTCAGCGCGCGGAAAAACGGCTGTGTTGAGCGGAGAAGAAGGCTCAGCATCGCCCTTCGACTCGCTCAACACCGTTGCAGAGTCCGGTTGGGAGAACCCCTCGAACTCTGCCTCACTCGATGAAGATAAAGGCACCCTCTTAGGGGTCTTCTTTATCTTCCTGCTTTTACGAGTCTTACTCCGCACGACCTTTTTCCAAACGGAAATAGGCCATGTCGAGCAGTACTCGCAAGGTGAAGCCTGTGTGCATTTGGTGCACACAACGCAGGTCGGATGTGAATCCCATAGGTGTACAGCATGACCACATGGGCTCCGCATCCCTTCACCAGTAATTGACATTGACATAATTCAAAAATACTCACCAAACAGGAAATAATCCGTATATAATCCGTTTATAATCCGTTTTAGTATATATATCCACACTACGGTGACACCGGCAGTTTGGACACGTAAATTGAAAATAAATTTGTTTCAAATTTTTTTCACAAATATTGAAATAGGACAGTCAACAATTCATACAGCAATAGTTAAAGAACTATCGCTAACAGGGTAGGGAAAAAGTATTGAAAACAGCAAGACTTCCGCACCCGAAGACGGTAACTGAAATTAGCGGGTGGGGTAAACCACGTGCTTCTCAGCGTATCGTCTGCTACAAAACAATAAATACAGCAATAAAGTAAATAATTTACGGCTGTGACGTTAATGTAGACAAAATATCTTTGGACAATTAAATGTTTATAAGGCAGGGCCTTATGAAACAAAAGAGTTAATTGGAAGAAGAAAATAATAATATAAATTTTTCTTATCGACTACTCCGGTGAATCCAAAAATGAAAAGTGACTACCCGCTCACGTGCGCGCCTGTACTTCCGGGCGGCCGTGTATGTCACGGATACGTGAGGGATATGCTAACGTGGGCGTTTTTTTTGGATAATTAAGGTGTATAGAGATGATATATCAGGTATTAAATGACTGGTAATGTATTTTTGATATAAAAACCTAGTTACGAAAAAATAGTTCTGTTGAACAGTTGAAAGTATTCAGGGGAATAACTTTACATTAGTGAATAAACAAAGGTCTCGCATTTCTCCCAATATTTCATTGAAAGGTGACAGAATTTAAAAAAAGGAACAAACTTTGATATAGTTTTAAGTTATTTTGACAGAATGATAAACACCAAAGTCAGGAATTTCACTTTTATGCAACTATTATGTCAAAGGTAATCTGCTTCAGTAATTTTTCTATCAACAGACAACTTTGAAATCATCTAGGCAAAAAATATGGAATTTTTGCCTAGATGCTATCAACATTAAGTCGGGCTGCTGCAGATTTATTGTATGTGGGAAAGCGTAACAGGCATGCAGTGTCATGTCACACTTGGGTGGCTGAAACATGAAATTACTACAATTTTCAACATTTTAATGGTTTAACCCTTTCCATCATATAGACGCTTTCTGACACCTGCAGCAGACAGCTTTTTGAAAACATTAGTGACAAAAGAAGAAATTGCACAAAACGTGCAATTTCTCCTTTTGCCACAATGTTTTCCACTTTTTGTCATAGGTTATCCATTCAATTATGGAGATTTTCTAATTTTTGACAAAATACGTTCAAAGTCGTCTGCTGCAGAATTGCCGTATGAGGGAAAAGGGTTAAAAGCTACATTAGGATAAGTGTATGTATTTCTGGCTTTATGAAATTGTTATGCCTCAAGTAATAGGAGACATATAAAATTGAATACTTTTAAAATTTTCCCACATATAATAAATCTGCAACAGACAACAGTTACATAGTATAGCAAACCTCTAATAATATGTTATTACTGCAAACAGTTGAAAACACTGTGGAACAATGAGATCGAAAATTGCTCATTATGTCAGCTTTTCTTCTTTTGCCATAACTTTTTTTGAAGTTGTATGCTGCATTATGTAACGCGTCACAATAAATGCATCTACTCGAGGAAAAGGGTTTACACTTTCCTTCCCTAATACAATCAAATCTGCAGCAATAGACCTTGAAAACATTACCTGTAGGTAAAATATTGAAAGTCACTCTAATTTAAATTTAAATGGTAGCATTTATACTTATTTAAGTTGAAAACATAGGCAATAGTCATCTGCAGCATAAATGTGTCAAAATGCTTCTGGGTTAACCCTTTCCCGCTTGTAGATGCATTGACGCCTATGCAGCAGACGACTTTTGAAAACATTTTGATAAACAATGTTTTCAACTCTATTCAACAATTATATTTTCATATACATGTATAGAGATTTTTCATTTCTTTCCTGGATAGGTTCAAATTTGTCTGCTGCAGATTTGTTGTATGTGGGAAAGGGTTAATGGGACTTTAGATCAGTATCCATGTTGTCAAGAATTGTTCGGTTCTGGTAAACTTCCTCCAGAAGTTTATAAAACATGCTCTATTATTATGAGCTTGGGTAGACCCTGATCATACTTTGAAGGCACAAACTTAGTTGCATCTCAGTATTTTTCGTGTCTCAAATTCAGAAAAGAATTTATCCATATTCGTTTCATTCAAAATAACATTAAATTGCCTAAGCAATCTAGTATTATCTTGATATGGGCCTGTTACGGTACACTATCAGATTGCAAGGTGTGAAAAGGACATTTATACCCTTTCCCCGAAATGAAATTACTCATAAATACAAAAAGGATATTTTGATTATCTCACTATTTTTAGCTCTACTGGCCAAAGGCCAGAAGGGCTTATGTCGTGGCAATTTGTCAGATTGCAAGGTGTGAAAAGGACATTTATACCCTTTCCCCGAAATGAATTTACTCATAATATAAATACAAAAAGGATATTTTGATTATCTCACTATTTTTAGCTCTACTGGCCAAAGGCCAGAAGGGCTTATGTCGTGGCAATTTGTCCGCCGTGCGTGCGTGGGTGTGTGCATGCGTGCGTCCGTCCGTAAACAATTTCTTGTCAACACAATACAGTCTTCATCAAAATTGCTATAAAAGAGCTTGTTAACACGATACAGTCTTCACTTTTGATTGTATCTCAACCAAACTTATACAGTAGTTAGATATTCATAAGAGCTTGGTTCCTTTTGAAAACCAGCCCATGCATGACTGGATTATGGCCCTTGAAATGGTCAAAATTGCTATAATGAGCTTGTTAACACGATACAGTCTTCACTTTTGATTGCATCTCAACCAAACTTATACAGTAGTTAGATATCCATGAGAGCTTGATTCCTTTTGAAAACAAGCCAGATTATGGCCCTTGAAATTGTCAAAATTGCTATAATACAGCTTGTGAACACAATAGAGCTTCCATTTACTATCTGATCTTCACCAAACTTAGATGGTATTTGAATATTGATGACATATTGGTTCCTTTTGAAACAAGCCAGATCAATGCCAGTAGAGCATAGGCCCTCATGGGCCTCTTGTTGTTACATACTTTCAAAATCAATCAAATTTCAAAACGATATGTACAGTATGTCGGACCCTTACAAAGATCTTGCTATCACAGGTCAAACTGTTTAAGGGCTAGAAAATATGGTATGTGACAGTGACTTGATATTAACCCTTTTCCCACATACTATAAATCTGCAGCAGACTTTGAACATCACTCTACTCAAAAATATGGAAAATCTCTTTAATTGTATATATAATAACTGAATAAATTTATTGTTGAAAACAGTTTGGTTTAAATGGAGAAATTGCTTATTTTGAGCAAAATCTCCTTTTGCCACAATATTTTCAAAAGTCGTCTGCTGCAGAGGCGTCAGAAAGCGTGTATATGAAGGAAAGGGATAATTGTAGGTACATGTATAATAACTGAAAAAAAATGAAAATAAATTGTGGCAAAAGGAGAAATTGCTCGTTTTGAGAAATTTCTCCTTTTGTCACAATATTTTCAAAAAGTCATCTGCTTCAGAAGTGTCAAAATGCACCTATAGTTGGGAAACTATTTAAGGGCTAGAAAATATGATATGCGACAGTGACTTGATAATGGGTAGACAGAGGTATTTTCTCTCATTTTACGGCTTTACTATGGTCTGGTGTTTCTCTTCTTTATCATTTATCTCTCCGCGGAGTTATTTTAAATTTCAGTTGTCATCTCGTATGTGAGTGTATACAAGTGTGATTGCTAATTGGACTTAGTTTGTGGGATAAAGGTTAAACTTTGTTGGTGAAACTTAATTTCAATAGAAACAAACAAAAAGTGTAAATAGTGTTTAATTTTTTTTTCAAAATGTTAATTTAATGTTTAAATGTTACCATAATAATTAATTTGAGTAAATGTTACAATAATTCTAGGTATTTAGTTTATAGTAGTTGTAGTTTTTGTTTCGTCTATTTGATACAAGAAGATTTTGTAAGTTTGTTGGTATACATTAATTTCTGTATGTATATTTATTTATGTAATTACTTTTGTTACAATTTTCCTGATGTGATATTTTGTTTTATATCTGCTTTAAAAATGCACTGAGAAGGATAAATCTTGAAAATTTAATGGAAAATAGTCATATGGAATTTAAATATTGAGGGGAGAGGAGAACTTACTCATTTTCTCACAATAAGTAGCTGACCATACAGATTCATTTTCAATTGGTTGGTCAGAGTGTTTAGCAAATTTAACAAAGAGAGAGATTTGAAAATAACATGAAATATACTTTCTACTTGTGTTAGCGTTCACCTGAGTCTGTAAGCAGCCAACTTGTATTAACCCTTTCCCTCATACGACAATTCTGCAGCAGACGACTTTGAACGTATTTTGTCAAAAAATAGAAAATCTCTATAATTGAATGGATAACCTATGACTAAAAGTGGAAAACATTGTGGCCAAAGGAGAAATTGCTCGTTTGGAGCAATTTCTTCTTTTGTCACTATGTTTTTTAAAAGCCGTCTGCTGCAGAGGTGTCTGAAAGCGTCTATATGAAGGAAAGAGTTAAGCAGCCAGTTGAAATTTAAACAATAAATACTTTCTATATTTATCTTGAATTAATGCTTTCTGGTGTCTCAGTGTTACAGCAGTCGAATTCCAATTATAATATTGAGGCAATGTGCAAAAGTATTCAAAATGATCAATTTCTCCTTTTGCAACAATGTTTCCAACTCTTTCCATTAATTAATGTTACATTTATAAAGACTTTCTATATTTGTGTGTTCATGTTTTCAAAGTCTTCAGTACTGCCGATTTGTTGTATACATATGTGGGGAAAAGGTTGACAATGATGTTCAATCCCAAAAACCCACTCCTATTCAAATTTATACTTACTTTTTCATGAAAAAAAAATCAAAATAGTGTCAGTGTGTGGGTGTATGATGTTTTACGCTGCTTTCAACAAATGTTCACTATGTCACAGCATTTCCTGTGTTAATTACCGGTACCAGCCATTTATCCTAGTCAACACCATTGAATCAGTCATAATGCTAACCCCACAATTCTTATTGCAAAGGAGGGAAGGCTACCATTTTTAAAGTCTTGGGTAAGATCCGGCCTGGGATAGTAACCGCGTCCTCCCGCATCCGAAGAGGATGGATGCGAGTTAACACAACACAACTGAGGCGTTGTCATCTACCAAGGAGTCAATGCCTTTGGTGTTTATTATTATAAAGGCCTGATAGAAGTGCTTGTGCTAAGTAGGTGAACATCTTAGCTTTATGAGATAGATCTATGTCCTTTTCCATGCTTTACCCTTTCCCACATACAACAATTAAAGCAGCAGCTGATGACTTTGAAAACAACTAGGCATGACCAAATATGAAATTGATCTATATATATAGAAGTATGATTATTGAAAAGAATTGATAACATTGTGACAAAAGGAAAAATGAATCATAATTTATAATGAGCAATTTCTCCTTTTGCCACAATGTTTTCAAAGGTTGTCTACTCCAGGGGCGTCTTAAAGAGTTTGTATAATAGGAAAATGGTTAAATGTATTGCTCTTATAGGCTATTTAAGCCACTTAGTGACTTGTAATGGATATGGGATGAAAAAGGGAATTACTGTTTGATGAGAAATACAATATTAATTATAATAAAGCAAATATAATCCTAAAGCAATACTTGACCCTAAGGAGTTTTAATGGGTTAATCAGGAGTGGGTCAAGTGGGAACCTGTGGGTGAAGAAGAAGAGAAAGTGAGAGTGAGAGAGAGAAAGAGTGAGACAGACAGATACAGAGACTGACAGAAACAGGTAGACAGACAGAGAGAGACAGATAGAGTGAAGACAGGGAGAGAGAGAGACAGACAGAGAGAGTGAAGACACACAGAGATCAGAGAGAGACAGACATAGAGGGAGAAAGACAGAGACACTGAGAGGGAGAGAGAGAGAGAGGAAGAGAGAGAGAAAAAAGACAGTCAGACAGAAGATAAGAAAAGAGAAAGAGAGAGAGGGATGCACCAGAATGTGTCAGCAAGTGGGAAAGGGTTAAACTTGATTGCCCCATGGTGTTGAAGATGGGTGACATTGGGCACTGTGACTTTTGTGGTGAATGTTTGCCTATCTACTTAACCCTTTCCCACATGCAGACACATCTGTAGAACTTGACAAAGTATGAATCACTCACTCCGACTGTGGCATTTTCTCCTTTAACCATAATGTCTTCAAATTAAAACAATAATTATACTTGCAGTTTTAGACATTGTCCATATTGTTCCTTGTAGTTTTTTCAAAGTCATCTTCTATAGATTTGTCCTATGTTGGAAAGAGTTGAATCATTGAAGGCTTCAAATTTGTATTGACTCAGTGATGTACAGTTTAAGTGTCAATCTTCTTAGTTGGAGACCATGGAAGGTTTGATCCCTGGTAAGGTCATACCAAAACTTTAAAGATAGTATTAGTGGCTTTTCTAAATAGTTTTACAATGTCATCTGCTTCAGATTTGTTGTATGTTGGAAAGAGTTAATTCTTCATATTCTTCAAATTTGTATTGACTCAGTGATGTACATTTACAGTTTAGTGTCATTTTAATTTTTCTTCTTAGTTGGAGACTATGGATTGATTGATTGATTGGAGTTTAACGCCGTTTTTAACAATTTCTCAGTCATATCACGGCGGCCAGCTACTCATATGTTTCCTGGTTTTCGCACACCAGTACTCCACACAACAATCTTCCCAAGCAACTGGCTGCTTTTCCACATAGACTTAGCCCATTGGTGGAAGACGAATGACGCATGTCACAACACTTTTGTCAAAAGGCGTAAAGAAAGTTGGCCGAGCCGGGATTCAAACTCACAACCCCTGGATTGACAGCCCTCGTCGTTACAGACTGAGCTTCCGGGACTCGACCATGGAAGGTTTGATCCCTGGTAGGGTAAAATAGCAAAACTTTAGAATAGTATTAATGGTGGGTATATAACAAAATACAATTCAACACATTCAATGCTGAATTCGTTTAAAAAGGACATGTCAAACTTAGCGTTTGGAAGAGTCCATAGTCAACATTCTAAAGCCTTGTCAGACAGTGCAGATACACCGTCTAAGTCTTGCTCTATATTGGGAATTGCATAGGTTTCATAAAATCATAATGAGCAATTCCTTCTTTTACCACGCTAGTTTCAAAAGTTGTCTGCTGCAATATGAGTGTCAGAATAGGACTGTATTTGGTAAAGGGTAAAAGTGGTGTACAACATCATCCTAATTTAACCCTTTCCCTCATATAGACACTTTCTGATGCATCTGCAGCAGACGGCTTTTTGAAAACATAGTGACAAAAGAAGAAATTGCTCATAATGAGCAATTTCTCCCTTTGCCACAATGTTTTCCACTTTTAGTCATAGGTTATCCATTCAATTATAGAGATTTTCTATTCTTTGACAAAATATGTTCAAAGTCGTCTCCTGCAGAAGTGTCGTATGAGGGAAAGGGTTAACAAACAATTCTTCAAATTCGTGTCTTATGGATCATGCATTTATGCTTGAAAAGGGTAATATCAGAGGATAATAAATATATAAATAGAAGTAAGAAATAGGTTTTATGTAAGTTCCAGACAAAAGATTGCATTTCAACATTCGGGTCAGGTAGAATTACTGATAAAATGTTTGGAAGTATTTCTTGCCGTTATCAAACAAGCAATCCTTTTAATTTCTTCAGCTTCACTAACTGCAGCAGATGAATTTGAAAACAAATGGCCCCAAAAATAATCTGTACTACGTTAAGGCAAAACTATGGAAAATACGTGTATCTTTAAATGAAAGTTATGGGTGAATACAGTTGAAAAAAGAAATTGTTCATTTAATACAAGCAATTTTCTTTTGCTACAAATTGTTTTCAACGTTCGTCTGCTGCAGATTTGTTAACTGGCACCTGCATTTGGAGGGGACCGAATATAAACAACACATTTACTTATTAGACTGCCCGAATTAACCATTTCTCACATGAAGACACTTTATGATGATGCTGCAGCAGACGACTTTTGAAAATATTGTGACAAAAGGAGCAATTGCTTTCTCCTTTTGCCACACTCAACAGTTTTCAAGTCCAACCAATTATTATACTTACGTTTACAGAAACTTCACCATATTTTTGCCAAGATCGCAATGTTTTCAAAGTCGTGTGCTGCACTCGATTTATTGTATCCTAAGGAATGGTAATATAAACATTGAGGATAATGGTAGGGCCAAATGATTGACTGTAAGAGGTGATTGTAGATCTTTACTTGTCATGCAGTCGTGAATGTGTGAAAGAGTAGAAGATAAGTCTCCTTGTTCTGCAGCTGAGTCACATTAGTGAGAATGCAGATTTAAATATTAATCCTCCCATACAACTTAACCCTTTCCCGCATATAGACGCTTTATTATGCCTCTGCAGCAGACGGCTTTTTGAAAACATAGTGACAAAAGAAGAAATTGCTCAAAACGAGCAATTTCTCCTTTTGCCACAATGTTTTCCACTTTTAGTCATAGGTTATCCATTGAATTGTAGAGATTTTCTATTTTTTGACAAAATATGTTCAATGTCATCTGCTGCAGAACTGTCGTATGAGGGAAAGGCCCTTTCCCAGATACAACAGTTCTGCAGCAGACGAATATAAAAACAGCTGGACAAAACCATGGAAAATCTCAATAAATGAAAGAATAATATTTAAGAATGATTACAGTTGAAAACATTGTGTCTAAAGCAGAAATTGGTCATCATAATGTTTTCAAAAGTCTGTCTGCTGCAGATGTGTTAAAATGCGTGCCGGTGGAAAAGGCTTTTGGAAAAAGATCATATAGTTATCAGGTATTTTCAAAGCAGAAAAATATAAAAATAAAATATCAGGAAAACATTTTTAAAAAAAAAATTGTAGGTAATAAATTGCCATCAATTCTTATTACTCATAATCCTACAAATTTTAAAATCTATTTCTCTGTTAATCTGTGGTTGTGCAGCACAGTGTGATACAATAAATTGAATTACTGTTTTCTTCACTGTTAAACAAGCTGTCAGATGGAATTTACAGATTAACTCTTTCCCACATGCAGACACATTTTTAAAGCATCTACTGATAGATGACTTTTGAAAACTTAATGGCTTTACTGGGAAATTGCTCATGCATCAGCAATTTCTGCTTTTCCCATTATGATTTCTTCTATTTTATCTAAACTTTCATCTTAAGAAAATTTACATGATTTTGCTAAGATATTTCAAAGTTGTCTGCTGCAGCTTCTATGTATGCGGGAAGTGGTTAACCCTTTCCCTCATACGACAATTCTGCAGCAGACGACTTTGTACGTATTTTGTCAAAACATAGAAAATCTCCATAATTGAATGGATAACCTATGACAAAAAGTGGAAAACATTTTGGCAAAAGGAGAAATTGCACGTTTTGTGCAATTTCTTCTTTTGTCACTATGTTTTCAAAAAGCCGTCTGCTGCAGAGGCTTCTGAAAGCGTCTATATGTGGGAAAGTGTTAATATAGGAATGAAACAATTTCCTACAAAGCTCCTGGAATTTCTTTACAGCAGATCAACACTACTTACAATGCAAGCAATTGTGGGATTCTTTCAAATCCCAAAATATTTTCTCAATCCCTCAATTATAGTTTGATAAATGTCTTGTCAATTAAGATGTTTAATTCAATTTCAGATTTTACTTTTAATATGAACATACAGTCATTAGTCAAACTTGTTTATATAAAAGCTGGCACCTAAAGGTCAGTCAGAAGTTGCATGCTCAGAACACACATGGCTGCATGCAGCAGACAGCTTTTTGAAAACATAGTGACAAAAGAAGAAATTGCTCAAAACAAGCAATTTCTCCTTTTGACACAATGTTTTCCACGTTTAGTCAGGTTATCCATTCAATTATAGAGATTTTCCATTTTTTGACAAAATATGTTCAAAGTCGTCTGCTGCAGAATTGTTGTATGAGGGAAAGGGTGAATACAAGTCAAATAAAGTTTGACTATAGTTTCATCCTTTCTCACATGTAGATTGTTGCATCTACAGCACTGTCTTTAGCATTATGATGAGCAATTTCTTCTTTTACCATTATGTTTATCAACCCTGTTCAAATAATTGAGGCAACGTACATTGGTCATTTGCAACCAGTGTAAATCACACAGCCCATCTAAGAGAACATTATACTAATATCAATGTGTGTTTTGTGCATTTGTTGAAAATACCCCTTTCACACATGCTGACGCATTCTGTTGCCGCAATGAAGCAGACGCCCGTATGAAATAATTGTGTCCAATGGAGAATTTGCTCAGTATAAGCAACCATTTCTCCTTTTGCCATAATAATTTTAAATGTATTCAATAATGATACTTTTATTTATAGAGATTTTGTATATATATATTGTTGCCATGATATCTTCAAAGTCGTCTGCTGCAGATTTGTTGCTTTTGGGAAAGGGATATTCTGAGATTTCCGTACAGATTCTTAACCCTTTCTCTCATACAACAATTCTGCAGCAGACAACTTCGGACATATTTTGTCAAAACATTGACGTTATCCATTCACTAAAAGTGGAAAACATTGTGACAAAAGGAGAAATTGCTCGTTTTGAGCAATTTCTTCTTTTGTCACTATGTTTTCAAAAAGCTGTCTGCTGCAGAGGCGTCAGAAAGCGTTTATATATCACATAATAATGTGGGAAAGGGTTAAAATTGTCTGCTGAAGACTAATGTTGGATGTGCGATCAGGTTAATGTCATGTAGAAAAGAAAGTGTTTATTTTGCTAGGGAGTAAATCTCATCATATTTCATTCTTATAAAAGGGGAAATGATGGGCTGAGATAAAAAAAAAAAAATTTAATTCTATACTATGTAAATGACATTCTCTTCACAATTATCTAAAAACTACCTTCAGAAGATGTAAAACTACCTTCAGAAGATGTGTGAAGTAAACTTTTTCCCTCTTTCATACCCTTTAACATGATGCTTAACCCTTTCCCTCATATAGACGCTTTCTGACGCCTCTGCAGCAGACAGCTTTTTGAAAACATAGTGACAAATGTAGAAATTGCTCAAAACGAGCAATTTCTACTTTTGCCACAATGTTTTCAACTTTTAGTCATAGGGGTTATCAATTCAATTATAGAGATTTTCTATTTTTTGACAAAATATGTTCAAAGTTGTCTGCTGCAGAATTGTCGTATGAGGAAAAGGGTTAAATGTAGCAGACCGCTTTTGAAATCATTTTGGCAAATTGAGATATTGCTCCTAATGAACAAGTTCTCCCTTTGCCACAAAGTCGTCAACTTAATTCAATTATAGTTATTTCCGTTATAGAGAGTTTCCATATTTATGAAGAAATATTTTAAAGTAATAATAAAACTGCATACGTTGATAGTTTTTCAATATACTTAGCCAATCAGAGTGGTCGAGGTTGTTTGTATGTCTAGATGGCAAACAGAGGAGAGCATAATTAAACTGCGCAGACGCATAGGTTGATCATACATCTTTATTGCCAAATTTTCGCGGCAGGCATACTAATTACTATTTTTAAGTAGAATCAATGCCATAAATAAATGTCACCATTACAAGTTGTTACTCATTATGTCATTGATTTACCCTTTCCAACATACAATAATTCTACTACATTGAACATCAGATTCTAGATAAAAATACAGAAAATCTCTCTGTACCTGAAATTATGATTATTGAATAGAGTTGAAAGCATTTTGGCAAAACTCTTTGTAGGTCTTTTCCCTGTTGGGTATCTTTTATAATCCATCTAGGATCTTTCTTAGTTATAATGTAATACTAGTAAGATTGACAAATTAATGGGAAAACACCTGAGTAAATAAGACTGGTTAAATATGAAAGGGGTACCAATTGTAATAGTAGGCTGGTTTAATACATACATATGAAAGGGGTACCAATTGTAACAGTAGTAAGGTACTTATTATTAAATTTATCAACCTAGACTGTGATATGTGATAACCCTTTCCCACATACAACAAATCTGAAGCAGACGACTTTGAAAACATATTGACAAAATCCTGAAAAATCTCCATAATAGATAGCTTAATTGTTAAATAAAGTTGAAAACATTGTGGCCAAAGGAGAAATTGCTCATCATGAGCAGTTTCACCTTTGGCCACAATATTTTTGAAAGTCGTTTGCTGCTATTGCCTCAAAATGCGTCTGCAGGTTGGAAACGGTTAAATACTGCTTTCAACAGTATTTCTGATATATCATCACATTCATTGGGTCATTAATGAGTAGTCATGTGAATATTCAGGTAATTTTGTCCAGTCATCAACAGCAGCATTGACTGATTTGTGTTTAATGCCACTTAAAATATTTCAACAATTTCAGTTAGGTATATCATGGCGTCTACTGGGTAAGTTACCACTACTAATTGACTGGCTGGATAAATGGACCAGTACTACTGGTAACTTAAATACCCAGGAAACGCCGTAATATAACTGATAAATTGTTGAAAGCGACGTATTGAAGCACCAAACAATCAGTCAATTGAAGCCTTGAAATACACACAAAAAGTACCAAATGATTTGATCCTTGATTATGAACAATGAACTGGGTACATATATTTCTTTATAAAGATATCGGAGCAAAGCCAGGCAAAAGTTTGCAAAATCTTTGCAGAGTTATCAGGTGCATTAAAATAAAGATCATATCAAAAAAAGCTGCTTTATAATGAACAAACTCTGCCAGAGGTTAATTATTACATCATTGGCCAAAACTTTTTGTATTTTTAATTGGATTAAGACTTACTCTACTATAGTAATAAAGGTATAACGTATAACAAGAGTTTAAACCCTTTCCCACATTCAGCAAATCTACAGCAGACGACTTTGAAATCACAGAAACTCTCTATAAATTTAAAGTATAACATCTGAAAAAAGGTTGAAAATATTGTGTCAAGAGGAGAAATTGCTTGTTTTGAGCAATTTCATCTTTTGTCACAATGTTTCCAAAAGTCGTCTGCTGCAGAGGCGTCATAAAGCGTCTGTATGTGGGAAAGGTTTAAAGGTTGATCAAAAGGCAGGTTCACCTGGTTGTAATTTTGGGGTTATAGAACTAATTCTCTTTGACCCTTTCCCACATGCATCATACCTGAAGCAGGTCACTTTAAAAATATATCATGCAATAATTGGTGGGAAAGTCCGTGTCAATGTACAATCACTTATTGAATTGAGTTGTTGAAAACACTGTAGAAAAAGTTGAAAAGTTTCTCCATATGCAACAGTTTTTAAAAGTCGTCTGCTGCAGGTGCGGTGCGTGTGGCAAATGTGTTTGAATCTTGGAAAAAAAAAATTGCAACTCTTCCTGAAATGGCATGCATGGTAGCATTTGTATTCTTTTAGAAAATAGATGAAAAAATATCTGCCAAACAGGATATGTTATTTTGATGCACAATGGAGAAAGAATGCTGTCAGGAAGGAGAAATTGCACTTGCAATTTCATCTTTGCTACATGTATGAAGAAGAAGAAATAGACCTATAATTAATTATGGGCTTATTTTTTCAGGCCTTTGCTAATTGGTTACTGGTGGGGAGAAAACATTAAAGCAAAAGTTACTTGATTATACCTTCCCAAATACAGCAAATCTGATTTGATTATATATACAAATGAGTTAAAAACAATGTAGCAAAAGCAGAAAATGATCATAATGACCTATGATTAATTTCTCCTTTGTTCACAATGATTTTGAATCATGCAGTTGCTGCTGCAGAGGTACCAAAAATCATCTGTATAAGAGAAAGGGTAAATTAACCCTTTCCCTCATATAGACGTTTTCTGACGCCTCTGCAGCAGACGGCTTTTTGAAAACATAGTGTCAAAAGAAGAAATTGCACAAAACGTGCAATTTCTCCTTTTGCCACAATGTTTTCCACTTTTTGTCATAGGTTATCCATTCAATTATGGAGTTTTTCTATGTTCTGACAAAATACGTTCAAAAGTCGTCTGCTGCAGAATTGTCGTATGAGGGAAAGGGTTAAACACATTTGGTTTGCTAGGTATCAAACCTTAGTCTCACACAATATCAAATGCAGTTTTGCACTAACTAGGAGCAGTGTTACGGACATTATTTTAATTTTATGTTAAGAAATCAATGTGGTGGAAAAAGCATAACAACAGGTGTGCCCAAATTGTATGTTATAACAGAACATTTGGTATGGATAATTAACTTGTAATGAAAGTAAGTGATTTAGTCCCTTCTGTCATGCAGACATATCTTGACAATTATCTGCATTAAAATAGCAAGACAACGTGTGAAAACATTGTAGCAAAAAAAGAGTCATATTTGCTCATATTTTTTGGCTAAATGTTCTTCAAGCCATCTGTAGCAGATTTGTTTGTGTATGCGAGAAAAAGGTTAACAGGTCAATTTGGTGGAAAAAACATTTCAACAGGTGTGCTAAAATTGTATGCTGTAACAGAAAGTTTGGTATGGATAATTAACTTTGTATGAAAGTAGGTAATTTAATAGATGTCTGGTTGATAAATTTGTAATATTATCATATCTATTTGAAACCATTACCTGACATGCCAATATATACCATTTCTCACACGCAATTAAGCCCCTTTTGAAAACATTTGAGACGAATGGCAAATTGTTCATAATACCTTTTGCCACAAAGTTTTCAATTCTTATTCAATATATAAGACTTTATTTTCATTTATTTCGATTTTCCGTATTTTGCCAAACATAATTGTATTAAGTGTCATGCAGAAAAAGGAGAAATTGATAATTGTTATTAATGTCTAAAAATAGCTGGCAACACATATCATGTTAACCTTGTATATGAAAATTGTAGATTGTATTAATTAAGGGCTGGTCATAATTTAACCCTTTCCCTCATACGACAATTCTGCAGCAGACGACTTTGAACATATTTTGTCAAAAAATAGAATATCTCTATAATTGAATGGATAACCTATGACAAAAAGTGGAAAACATTGTGGCAAAAGGAGAAATTGCACGTTTTGTGCAATTACTTCTTTTGTCACTATGTTTTCAAAAAGCCGTCTGCTGCAGAGGCGTCAAAAAGCATCTATATGAGGGAAAGGGTTAAGATTTGCATAATAATTAAGGTTATGTCTATGCCTATAATAATTGTCATCTGCTGCAGATTTGCTGTATGTTGGAAAGGTTTAAGTACTTCTGTTTTAAAAGTTTATGTCAAAAATGAAATCGAAAATTTGACAGTAACTGTTGTAAGAAGTTAATAATATGAGCCATTTTCTTCCCCATGTATGATGCCATCAAAAGTTATTTGCTGTAACCGAGTGCATCTGTTGCACTGACAGGTTTTTTTATGCCCCTTGAAGTAACGTTTTGTGTGTGTGTTGGGGGGAGGGGGTAGGGTCTCTGTCTGTGGCTTTAAAAAGAAAACTTTAAAGATATTTTCTTCCCACTAAGGCTTTTCAAATTTGGCATGAAATTTATTAATTGTGACTTTCTTGTGATACCAAAATGTTTAAACATGTTACCTTGCCTATTGACCTTCTTCAAAAGAAGGCTAAAATCAGACTGTATCTGTATGCAGGTATCATAGCCAGTTGCCTTAAGGAAAGACAATCCAATCAATCAGACCAAAGCACCTGGGGGATACAGGAGGGAAAGCCATTGAAGATTCTCTGACTCTGCACCTTAGATTATAACACACATAAAACAATAAATCTCTTTAAACATCTGGAGTTTGCAATAATCACTGGTCTAGTTGATAAGTGTAGCTTTATCATTCCTGTAGCATCTGTACAATCTCTGTCATTATCACAAACAGTCTTAGATAATGTTCATGCATCAAATTAACCTACCTCTCCAATATAAAACAACTCTGCAGTAGACACATTTGAAAATATCCCGGTAAAGATATGAAAATACTCTTTATGTGAAAACGTTCAATGCAGTCAATGTTATAAGAAATACCTGCTGCAGATGCATCCAAATTGATCTGCGTGTGGGAAAATGTTAAACTGATTGTTAAACATTGAAAGAATGCTCTTTGCGATATGAACCTAAAGACATTGCTGGAGGAGAAAGATAAAATGAATTAAGTATATAAACTGAGTGCATTTTTACCTCGTCTGTTTTTGGAAGAAAAAAAGTTGGGGTATTGTGATAACTTTGGCGTCTATCATGTTTGCGTCGTCGTCACAATTAACTTTAACCTTGCCTCATAACTCAAAAAACGTTCAACATTTTCAAATGAAACTAATGGTACACCATGACTTTCCTAGGAACAAAACACATGTCTATACCATAAAGTCACATAACTCTGTGTTTCATAATTATTCAGTAAAGCCTCTTTTTTTTACTAAGAATAAAACCAGATGAGCGCTGGTGTTTATTATTGCTTATGCGGCACTCTTGTTAAGTTAAACTATTTAACTGTGATATTTTCAGTTTCTTCCGCTTTCAAATCATTTTGAGGGAAAATATTTAAAATATAATATTGCAAAGGGGTAGAAACAATGTAGAAGAAAGATACAATTTTGTAATTATGAGTGTATTTGTTATTCCCCCCCCCCATATTTTAAAGAGTCATCTACTGCGGAGGCATTAAACGTCATCTTTTTCAATCTTTAACAGTAATACTGCATTCTTAATTCTTTCTCCATACAACCAATCTTTGGTGCATTCTGCAGCCTACAGATTTTTATGTCAAAAATACATTACCAGTCATTTATTACCTGATATATACATCTCCTAACCCTTAATTCATCCAGAAAAAGAACTCGCCTAGCGTATCCCTCACGCCTGTGTGATATACACGGTCACCGGTAAATACCGGTGCACGAGGTCAACGTGTCACTTTTAGTTTCCTGGACACACCGACCTACAGGCTTGAATTTATTTTCATTTTTTCTAAATTTATTTTCGTTGTCTAGTTAAAGCTTTCGCTTTAACGGGTCAATTCATTCAGTTAAACTGTACATTTACTTCTTGAACTTGAACTTTGTTTATTTATTGTTTGTGTTTAAGTTGTGTTTTTTGTAGTAACAACTAGCTGAGAGCCGCGGGTGGTTACCCCACCCACTATTTCAGTTACGAGTCGGGTCTTGAATGACCGTGCATTAATTTTTCAATTAATTTTCAACGGTGAGATTTCCCGATCCGGTAGCGATAATATTGTTTATCGCCTTTGTTGTTGTTTTGTATAATTACATAGACATTTGGAGAATATTTTAAAAAATATTTTTTCATTGAATTACGTCCGTAAAAACGAGTAGTGAAATAAAAGAATAGAAAATATTATTTTTTGTTTTTGAACTTCGTAATTTGATTTTGTATTTATACTATGTCACATAATGGTGAACAGAGGCGTGGCTCATGCGGTCATTTAGTGGCCTTATGGGACACGCACTCTTCCTGCATTGCGTGCACTAAGTGCACAAAGGATTCACCATGTGAGTTCTGTTCGTTATGGTCGGCTTCCGTTTGGAAACAGGCCATATCGAGGAGGACTCACAAAAGCCGTAAGAGTAAAACTGTTCCTTTGAAGAAGAAGGTAAGTATTAGCTCTACGAGCGAAGGGGAATTCGAGGGTTTTTCCCCAACAGACTCCACGACTGGGTTGATTAGACGGAAGGACAGAACTTTTCAATCTTCAGTCAAGACATACGCCTCTGTAACAGCCACGACGGGACCGTCTCGAAGTTTGGAGGAACGTATGATATCGTCTGGTCAAAACAGACGACTGGTGTTAGTGCTGAACCTTCGGGTGAGGCAATGGGGCATTCTCAGGGAAACCTAACAGAATGGCCCCCTCTTTCACCACACTCAGTTGATAGGCATTCTTCGGAAGCCTACAGCAGAGTTCCAAATTACCCGGTCGGCGGGCAGAATTTGGGGACCGGTGATGGAGCATTACAATTGCCTATCATTGGTCCACAGGGTGATGCTTCCGAGCAAAACCCTTATGACTCCGGGCGACCGGGTACCGGGCAACCGGGTACCGGGCAACCGGGTTCCGGGAAACTGGACAGTCATATTACCTTGGTTAAATCGGGCACCGGGCAACCGGGCACCGGGCAACCGGGCACCGGGCAACCGGGCACCGGGCAACCAGGCAGTCATTTTGAAATGACGAGACCGGTCACCGGGCAACCGGGCAATCATTCTAGAATGATACGACCAGTCACCGGGCAACCAGGCAGTCATTCTGAAATGACTAGACCGGGCACCGGGCTGCATGAAGCGACCGGGCATTCTGTCAGTCAATTCAGCATGACTAATCCATACACCGGGAATGAGGACATGGGTCATTCATTTCACGATGAATGGGAGAATCAGCAAGGCAGTCATTCATACATGACTCGACCTGCCACCGGTCAACCAGGTACCGGGCAACCCGGTACCAGGCAACCGGGATCAGTGCGTCTCGATCGGATAGATACACGTTATCATTCTTTCGCAGCACAACCTGATTATTTGGATATTCAGAACACTGGTTTACCAGGTTTTAATAACCAACCTGCTGACATAGATTACGGAGAGTACATATCGAGAAAATCATTCCGTTCTCCTAGGGGAACAGTGTATTATTCAAGAGATATTACTCCTCCACGTTACCAACCTTCATTACGAAGGAGTGATCGGTTCTATGACAGACAGGTTAGTGATGCCTACCGTGATCGTCAAATTCCTGAGTATAGGAATTTACGACTCCCGGAAGGACACCTCTCCAAGAGGCAGTCCTTTGAAAGGCAATCCCCCGATCGGAATATTGCTTGTTCCGTTAAGGGGAAGTCGAAAAGATCACATACAGTGAGTTCGGCTCCGATGATTGACTCTGTGCAACATTTCTCTGCTGCGGATAGAAGGTTGAGTTCACATGATCGTCACCAGCTTATGGATTTATCAGAGAATGAATCCATTTCTGGATCGGAAATTGGTCAACCGGTGGGAAGTCCGGTTAAGCACAATACTTCTCGTCGTAGGCCTAGACAATCCTCCACTTCTTCGTCTGACGAAGAAACGGAAAGTCTATTACCTATAGAAGACGAGCCGGCTGCGGATCGTTGATCCCTGCAGCAGGCTATTGAAGAAGTTTTTAGGGTAGTGCCTAGTACGCTCTGCCCTAAGATCGACGCTCCCCCACGTCGTAAAAACCTTTCAAGTTTGGAAGAACATAATGCGGAGATAGGAGGGTCTACAACTCCATTACAGTTACTTCCGCAGGCGAATAACTTGGGAAGGTTATTGGACCAACTGCAGTCCACCAGGTCATTAGACACTGTTGAGTCAGCCTGGTCGGTCCCACTGGCCATCTCTAAGGAATGGGTGTCTCCTAAGGCTTATGTAGCTTCGAAGGAGTTCTTTCCCGTTAAAGTGCCGGCCTTAGACGGAGATGCGTCCACTTTGGGATTAACTGCACCCACCTCAATCACAGTTAGTGCTAAACTGGTTGAGAGATGGGAGGCCAGAGCGCGTCTGGGAGTCATGGTGGCTTCACATGACGATCATTTCGCCATAGCTCTGGCACTTCTTCTTAAAGAGGAGAATGTCTCTAGCAGAGGGCTAGCAGAATTCTGGAGGCTTTCGATACGGGGAATCGGCACCTGATGGCTCTGAATTTGCAGAACGCCACGGAAAGGCTGTCCGCGAGGAGAGATGCGACACTTGTCAAATCCTCTTCTCTGCTACAAAATAACAAGGACAGCTTAAGAGCCGCCCCCTTATCCTCCAATCTTCTCTTTGGTGGAAGGGTTGCTGCAGTGACTGTTACTGATTCGTCAGAACAATCCAGACGCCTTTCGGCGAGTGCAGTAAATGCTTTGTCACAGAGTCGTAAATACTCTGCACCGGCGGCTAAATGGACTAATACTAGGAAGCCCCCGGCGAAAAAGCAGAAACAGGAAGTGAAGGCTGTACCGCCTAAACAACCTCCTTCCACGGGCCGGAATTATGCTAAACCGAAGCCCCGTTTCACGGGAGCTAAGCCGAAGCATACTTCCAGGTATGGTACGGCTCCTAGGCCGCAGCCCTAGGGGTACGCACCTCTCTATGACTATCCCGAGGCCGGAGATTGCAGTAGGGGGCCGCCTGTCATTTTTCAGGGAAGAATGGGGGGGTATCACGGAGGATCGTTGGATTTTATCCGTGATACAAGAAGGGTATCTAATTCCCTTCGTTTCCCCCCCTCCCATGACAAGCGTGCCCATCGATCTGTCGTCACGCCATCCGACCATGTCAGAAGTGATTACATCACTTCTGAAAAAGAAAGCCATAGAGAGGGTTCTCAACCCCAATACTCGGGGTTTCTACAGCCGTCTTTTTCTCGTTCCGAAAAAAGACGGTCGGTGGAGACCGGTGATAGATTTGTCAGTATAAATGCTGTGGGAGCCTTTCTACGAATGAACGGGCCCCAGCTTCTTCAATACTTCGACGACTGGCTACTCCACAGAGCAGATCGTTTAATTCTCCTTCACGATCTGTCTCTAGCCTGGCGGACCATTCTGCGATTGGGCCTTATTCCCAATACGCAGAAGTCGGACTTAGTTCCGTCAAAGAGGTTTACATTCGTAGGGATGACCTTTCTCACCGACCTAGCGGTGATTCGGGTCCCTTCGGACAGAGTCGATTCTCTTTTCCGGAAGATCAGACTCACTCTGGACCAGGCTATGGTAACAGCCCGGTCCATGCTGTCACTTCTGGGGTCCCTGAGTGCAGCAGCCGACCTAGTCAGTCTAGGCAGGCTCCACATGCGGCCCCTTCAGTATCTTTTTCTGTCCCGGTGGCGTCCGTCTGTGGACTCACTGCAACAGGAGATAGCTCTGACGGATTTCTTCAAGTCACACCTTCGGTGGTGGCTGGATCCGTTAATCCATCTACAAGGGGTGCCCTTGATCACATCACCTCCGGATCTGTACCTTTTTACAGATGCCAGTGCTGTGGGTTGGGGAGCTCATTTAGAGCCACAGGGCCTAACAGCCCAGGGCATGTGGACAGCGGAGGAACGTTGTTTGCACATAAACAACTTAGAATTGAGAGCAGTCCTGCCAGCTCTCAAACAGTTCTCTGCCTCCGTTGCGAACACAACTGTTTATTGTCGACGGACAATACTACTGTTGTGTCCTACATTCGCAGGCAAGGAGGAACGCACTCCCATCTACTCTTTCTGGAGACATGGAAGTTACTCCTTTGGTGCCAGGCGACGTCGTTAGTAGTCTTAGTAAAACACGTCCCCGGCCATTGGAATGTCCTAGCGGACAGTCTATCCCGCCAAAACAAAGTTCTTCCGGCGGAATGGACACTGAATCAGAGTGTAGTAAACTCTGTATTCATGCGGATCGGGACACCACTGGTGGATCTTTTCGCCACCAGAGTCAACCATCGGCTGCCACTTTATGTGTCACCGATGTACGATCCTGCAGCCTGGGCAGTGGACGCACTGACCCTCGATTGGGACCGTCGATTCGGGTACGCGTTTCCCCCGTTCATTCTGGTCCCGATCGTACTACAAAAGGTTCTTCGTTCTCAACAGTGCAGAATCCTGTTGATAGCGCCATTTTGGCCCCAGAGGTCTTGGTTCAACGACCTCCTGGTCTGCCTGTCGGCACAACCAGTACGTCTTCCTCTTCAAGACGACCTTCTGTTTCAGCAACCGGGGCGGCATCTTCATACCAACCCGGCAATGCTTCATCTTCACGCTTGGACATTATCAAGCGATCGATCCGAGAGAGAAACTTTTCTCAAAAAGTTGCCTCTCGCATCGCTCAATCCAGAAGACGATCCACTAGAATCGTCTATGATTCCAAGTGGACAGTCTTCTCAGATTGGTGTCATGCTAGGTCAATCAATCCTGAGTGTCCCTCTGTAGCTAGGATTGCCGATTTCTTTCTTTTTCTTTTTGAAGATAAAGATCTAGCTGTTAGCACAATAAAAGGTTATCGTTCAATGCTTTCGAATACGCTTAAGTTCAAAGGGGGAGAGAGTATTGGTGCTAATCCATTTCTCTCGGAACTTATGCGATCATTCGAACTAGATAAACCCGTTTGTAGGAGTTTAACTCCAAAATGGGATTTATCTTGCGTTCTTTGGTCTCTTACAAAGGCGCCGTACGAACCTCTGTCTTCTGCTTCGTTAAAATTTTTAACTTACAAAACTGTCTTTCTTCTTGCCTTTGCGACCGCGCGTCGTAGAAGTGAGTTGCATGCGCTTTCAGTAGAAACCGGCTTTATCAGTTTCAATGAATCTGATGGCTCGTTCACTCTACTTTGTCAGTCAGGTTTTTTTAGCCAAGAACCAGTTACCTTCGGTCCTTCCTAAACCAATCACGGTTCCCAGTCTTTCTGCGAGCTGTGGTCCGTTGGATGCCGACAGACTTCTATGTCCCGTTAGAGCTCTTAAGCTTTACCTTAAGAGAGTTAAAGGGACAAGGGGCCGTAGGAAGAGGTTGTTTCTCCCTCTGATAGGATGTAAGGATATATCAGCGGCTTCTATTTCCCGCTGGATATCCTGTACAATTAAGTTAGCCTACACTAATCTTTCAGTTCGCGATCTCTCGTTTTTACGGATTCGTCCACATGAAATTAGAGCACTCTCCGCTAGTTGGGCCTTTTCCAACAATGTGCCTTTAGAGGATATTCCTCGTGCCGCGGTATGGAAATCTCAATCGACTTTTTCAAATTCCTACCTGCGATCTATGTCTAAGCAAACTGAAAATCTTCACTCTCTGGGGCCACTGGTGGCGTCTCAGCGAGTTATATGCTAAATTACATATTAGACACAACAATAAAGTACTTAACGATTGAAATTTATCAATCCATTCTCCTACTTTCACAGACTGTTGTGTCTCAGTACTAAGTAAATAAATTAAATAAAAATAACTACAATGTGCTGCATTACCTGTAGGACTAGAAGTGTTGGCAGATGCCTCCCGACCGATGCTGAAAAGTCATCAGGTAATAAATGACTGGTAATGTATTTTTGACATAAAAATGAAGTTTTTAAAGTAAAACATATTTTTATTAGAAAATACTTACCAGTCATTTCATATTCCCGCCTCCCAACCCCGCGTCGTCAACCAACACTTACTTGAAAACTAAAAGTGACACGTTGACCTCGTGCACCGGTATTTACCGGTGACCGTGTATATCACACAGGCGTGAGGGATACGCTAGGCGAGTTCTTTTTCTGGATGAATTAAGGGTTAGGAGATGTATATATCAGGTAATAAATGACTGGTAAGTATTTTCTAATAAAAATATGTTTTACTTTAAAAACTTCATTTTGAAAGCAATGTGGCAAAGGGAGAAATGGACAATTTGGAGCAATTTCTCTTCTTGCCAAAATGTTTGTAAAAGTCATCTGCTGCAGATGTGTTAAAATGCATCTGCATGTGGGAAACGTGTAACAGTTTCGTATTTGGCTAACAGGTAAAGGGGATAAAATATCTTTGCAACTATATTTAAATCAGTTTGAAATAAAATCTTTTCATCAAAATTATTTAACTGGCATGAAATATTATTCAAGTGTTTTTTATCTACATCTTATTTTCTTCCAGCTCAAATCATTTAGTAACCCTTTCACACATATAATAAAACTGCAGCAGATAACTTTGAATTTAACACCAAGGTTAACCCTTTCCCTGACCTATAGACTTTTTGACGCGTCTGCAGCAGACGACTTTTGAAAACATCGTAACAAAAGGAGAAATTGCTCAAAACGAGCAATTTCTCCTTTTGCCACAATGTTTTCAACCTTTTTTCAGTAATTATGCCTACAATTATAGAGATTTTTCCTATTTTAGCTTGGCTTTTGAAAAAACGAGAGCTATTGTCATGACCCTAGCATCGTCGTCGATGTGGTCGTTCGGTTAAGGTTTTTTGTTGGCGGACAGGCGTGGTCGTCCGGTTAAGGTTTTTTGTTCAGCTCAGCTTTTTTTCTGTTTTCTATCAGTCGAGCGTCTGTGCCGTACGCGGTGCTCTTGTTTTTAGTAGACATTTTCGAAGTTGTCTGCTGCAGATTTGTTGTATGTGGGAAAGGGTAAAAATCTGAAGAAAAAAATGAATTCAATGAAATCACACTTTGTGAATAGAGATGAAAACTTTGTGGAATATGAAGGCATAATTGCTCACCATGAGCGTTTACAGCTCTTGCCACATTGTTTTCTAAAGTAAAATTAAATGATCTCTTTCCCTCATAAAACTTATCTACAGTAAAAATCTACAAATGAAAGTTCAAGTCATTGAATTAGAGAAAATTAAAAACATATTTGTCATAAGGAGTAATTGCTCATTATGAGCAATTTCTTCTTTTGCCACAATGTTTTCAAAAGTTGTCAACTGCAGACGTGATGCAATGTGTCTGCATGCATGTGGAAAAGAGTTATATCTGATTTGAAATACAAGAGCTTTCACATGAGCAATTAATATTAAATGCCCTGCATGGAAAATAATTTAGGTCCCATGAACAGTTATTATTTGTACTCTCAGAGATGTTTTTAACCCTTTTCCATCTATAGACGCTGTCAGACGCCTCTGCAGTCTTGTCTCCACTATGTTTTCAACTTTATTTAACAATTAAGCAACTTTTATGGTGATTTTTCAGGTTTTAGTCACTATGTTTTCAAAGTCATCTGCTGCAGATTTGCTGTTTCTGGGAAAGTGTTAATATATGAATACAGTTTGCGAAAGAGAAATCCTTTCCTTAGATTGGTATTATTAATGCCAAGTCTAAATGAATGCTTGAAGTAGTAACCCAACAGTCATATTGCTATGTCACTTAAACCTTATCCACACACAGATGCTTTCTGATGTCTCTGCTACAGAAATATTTTGAAAACATTGAGGCAAAAGAAGACATTGCTCATGATGTCAGAGTAATTTCTCCTTTTGCCACAATGTTTTCAACTCTATAGAGTCAATAGCAAGTCTTGAGTTACGACCCTTGAGCTACATGCAATAGTAAATGTCCTTTGCACAAAAATAGGTGTTAAACCATTTCCCACATATAGACACTTTCTGACACCTCTGCAGCAGACAGCTTTTTGAAAACATAGTGACAAAAGAAGAAATTGCACAAAACGTGCAATTTCTCCTTTTGCCACAATGTTTTCCACTTTTTGTCATAGGTTATCCATTCAACTATGGAGATTTTCTATGTTTTGACAAAATAAGTTCAAAGTCGTCTGCTGCAGAATTGTCGTATGAGGTAAAGGGTTAACCCTCTCCCACATATAGTCATATTTTGTTGTGCCTGCAACTCTATTCCATAATGAATAATATCATTTATTTAGATTTTCAACATTTTTAACCAGATGTTTTCAAAGTCATCTGCTGCTGAGGCGTCTGTATGTGGGAAAGGGCTATTAGCCAATAGCAAAAGTCTGAGTTATGGCCCTTCATAACTAATAGTTGTACAGTGATTATTCTAAGACACATTTTAGTTCTTTAATTCTTTCCCAATGATATACAGCAAATCTGCAGCAGACGACTTTGAAAATAACTAGGCAAATATGTAAAACATCGTTTAATAGGAAATGTTGATTATTTACAAGAGTTGAAAACAATGTGGCAAAAAGAGATACAATGGGTTATCCATTAGGAGCAATTTTCTCTTTTGCCACAATGTTTTCAACAGTCGTCAGACAATTAACGTGGAATGCGAGAAGAAAGGGGTATTAACTCTTTCCCACCTGCAGACGCATTCTAACGCATCTGCAGCAGACGGCTTTTTGAAAACATAGTGACAAAAGAAGAAATTGCACAAAACGTGCAATTTCTCCTTTTGCCACAATGTTTTCCACTTTTTGTCATAGGTTAACCATTCAGTTATAGAGATTTTCCATTTGTTGACAAAATATGTTCAAAGTCGTCTGCTGCAGAATTGTCGTATGGGGGAAAGGGTTAAATGGAGGTTTTATCTGAATTATGCACTCCAGAAATAAGACTCTGTAATATGAAGAGTAGATCATTTTATCCCCCCTTTTCCACATACAACAATTCTGCAGCAGACGACTTTAGAAATAAAACAAATTAAGAATAAATCTCAACAAATGTATGTATTATAAATATCATTGAACAGAATGGAACATTGTTGAAAAGGGAGAATTTGCTCATCATGAGCAACTTCTTGCTTTGCTGGAATGTTTATGAAAGTTGTCCTCTGCAAATGTTCAAAATGCATCTGCAAGTGGGAAAGAGTTAACCCTAATCCCAAGACAAGATGGTACAGATAAATTTAAAGGTTCTATTTTGAGAAAAATAGGTGAAACTAACTTAATTTATTTTTAATCAGCTGACTTCATAAATAGGAAACTGCAGTGGCCAAGACATTCAGCGTTGGGGATTTAAAATCAGGCATCCTGGGTTCAATTCCCACTCAAGGCTGTCATGGTGGAGTGCCCTAGGTAAAGAGACATTACCTAAGCCTAGTACTTGTTTTTGTTACCCAGGGATGATGGGATAAGTGAGCTGTTGACGTGATATAACTGAAATGATGTTGAAAATGGGGTAAAACCCTACAAAACAAAGCTTTTATACATTTATTGTTTCGACTGCTACAAAGATTTAATAATTTGTGTCATTAACCCTACATCTACTGGAATAGATTTTGTGAAGCCTAGCTGTGCATGTGTTACCGGTATCTAAGAGTCAGTCAAGCCAGTGAATCTGCACGGTCTTTAAATACTTTTGGCTGCTCAACTGAACATTTCTATCTAATTATTCTTAGAATATGGCTATGTAATCTTCCAAAATGCAAAGCTAGACAAGTCCATTCTAAAATTTCCACATTGAAAGGGTTATAATTCCACTCATTAAAACACTGTAAAACTGTAACATTACTGACCTGTGGCTAAGATCAGTATCTACCACATGGCTTTAGCTAGTAATAAAATGTTGATATTTTCACATGTAATTTAATTTACATTCCCAACAGACTATTTGGGAATTTATCTCTTTCTCACATACAACAAATTTGCAGAAGACGACTTTGAAAATATCACAGCAATAATTCGAAAAATCTCTATAAATGACAGGATGTTTTAAAACAGATGAAAACGTGACTTAGAAGGACTGAAATCGCTCATTATGAGTAATTTCTCCTTTTGCCATAATGTTATCAAGAGGCGTCTGTATGGGAAAAAAAGGTTAACCTAGATAAAACTTAAATATAATTAACACTCAGCTCTTTTGTTTATATAAGATAAAATGATATAAAAAAATTAAGACAATTTCTAATAATGTCTGCCTATATATAAGCCTTTAATTCCCACATACAACAAAACTTCAGCAGACAACTTTGAAAAACCTCTAGGCAAAAATATGGACAATATCAATTCATTAAATAGAGTTGAAAACTTTGTGACAAAAGGAGAAGTTACTTCTTATAGAAGTCATCAGGCATCTGCATTGGAAAAGGGTTAATAGTTGATTAATGGGTGTTTCTATTATTTTTCTTTGCTGTAGACATTTGCTGTTTGGGAGATCTATAGCCAAACAAAACAAAACAATTTAGGTTAAAAAATAACACAGCAATAACTGTCATTTATCATAGCCCAATAATTGGACACTGTCATATCCATGGGAAATCCTATGATGTTTTACATCATTAACTCTTTCCCTCATACAAACGCTTTCTGACGCCTCTGTAGCAGACAGCTTTTTGAAAACATAGTGACAAAAGAAGAAATTGCTCAAAACGAGCAATTTCTCCTTTTGCCACAATGTTTTCCACTTTTAGTCATAGTCATTTAGTCATATCCATTCAATTATAGAGATTTTCTATTTTAGGATAACCCTTTCCCACATACAATAAATCTGCAGCAGACGACATAACAAACATCTAGGAAACAATATAAAATAACAGTAAATGAACGTATAACTATTGAAAAGAGATGAAAACATTGAGGCAAACGGGGAAATTGCTCATTTAATTATGAGCAATTTCTCCTTTTGCCACAATGTTTTCCGCAGTTGTCTGCTGCTGCAGATGCGTCAAAGTGTCGGCTGCAAATAGGAAAGGGTTAATGAAACCCCCATTTGGACATCCTAATACCCACAAAATTGTGTTAAAACATGAGTTATTGTATACCATTAGAGTCCCCCACCATGTATATGTAACCTACATTTCTATCTGTATATATGCTGGGGTCACTCAAAAAAAGTGTCACCTGCATACAGGTTGTAATTACATGGCTGTCCAAGACATTAATCGCTTTATGATGAAAACTCTCTGTATGATTATGTTGTATGAGATGTAACAGATTTTCTGGGTTTCAATTTCAGCTAACCCTTTCACCAATGTAGATGAAATTTGATGTATCTGCATCAGACCACTTTTGACAACATGGTGATGAAAAATGAAATCTCCTTTTGGCTCAATGTTTTCATCTTGTTTCAATCGATGATATGATATGTTTATTCATCAAGACATTTTTGTAAGCAATTTACATCTAAAATACCGCGTTTAGTTTCTAACCGTGTATGCCATAATTTTACATATATTATTAAACATTTGTCTCAAATGTTTTCAAAGTCATCTATCACACATTTGTTCTATGATGTTGAAAGTGATTGAATAATTGATTTTAGCATTAATTCTGTCTGTTTTATCATCATCATTAATCGGAAAAGTTATCTTCCCTAATGTCATTTCCTTTTATGTTTTTGACCTAATTGGCTTAATTATAAGATTGGACAAGATAATGTTTTCAATATTTTGTCATTATGATTTACAATTAATTATTTGTTCATAAGATATATTATACAACACATTTGTTTAACCCTTTCCCTCATATAGATGCTTTCTGATGCCTCTGCAGCAGAAGGCTTTTTGAAAACATAGTGACAAAAGAAGAAATTGCTCAAAACGAGCAATTTCTCCTTTTGCCACAATGTTTTCCACTTTTAGTCAATAGGTTATCCATTCAATTATAGAGAGTTTCTATTTTCTGACAAAACATGTTCAAAGTCGGCGTCTGCATAATTGTCGTATGAGGGAAAGGGATAAGTTAAAGGTTGTCCACTGGAAATATGTCCAAATGTGGTTGCATGCATGTAGCAATAGGGATATATATTTATCATAACATGCAGTGGTTTAGTTAGAGGGTTAATGATGGGCCTGGTGATTGATGGTTGAAAACAGCCTGACATGACATTTACAAGGTTAAAATTGTGCAAATGCTAAAGTAACAAACTTCAGAGCTAGTGCCAATCGTGTGTTTTGATGTTGCACAAAATGAAATGGAGGTGGAATATTAAACTGTTATCTACACGAAAATCTGATTTCTGGCTTGATAATAGAAATTTAACAATCAGACAGAAATATTAATAAAAGGAAACAATCTGGATTATATTATAGTAATTTTGAGACTATTGTAACAAGTTTTGATGGAAAATGACTAATATATTGATAATGAACAATTTTTTTTTCATTTGACAATTTTGTCAAAAAAGAAAGTGTGCCACAAAAGCATTGAAAGTCAAATTTGTCCAGGAATTGGTTTATCCTCTCCCACTTGCGGACACATATTTTATTGCATCTGCAGCAGACAACTTTTGAAAAAAAAATTGGCAAAAGGAGAAATTGCTTATCATGAGCAAATTCTCCGGTTGTAACAATATTTTCAATTCTTCAAACTTCATACTTTCATTTACAGAGGACTAAATGTTTTCAAAGCCGTCTGCTGCAGATTTCTTGTATGTGGGAAAGAGTTGAATGTGCTGTTTGCATTGTGTTGTGTTTTTATCAGTGTGGTTGACATGATGGATTGGATGGTGTTGCAGGATTTAGTGTTTTGCTAATTTAATTAGGTTTAAAACTCCAAGATACTTTTTTGTAAAGGTTTGATATTTTTGCTTGTTTAATTTCACTTCTGTGATTTTTACGATGTTATTGCCTTTGATAAGTAGAAATTAGCAATTTCTCCCATTTTTGGACATAATTTTTGTTTCTTTTTCTTAATTACACTTTTATTAACCCTTTCCCTCATACAGACACTTTCTGACGCCTCTGCAGCAGACAGCTTTTTAAAAAGATAGTAACAAAAGAAGAAATTGCACAAAACGTGCAATTTCTCCTTTTGTCACAATGTTTTCAACTTTTAGTCATAGGTTATCCATTCAATTATAGAGATTTTCCATTATTTGACAAAATATGTTCAAAGTCGTCTGCTGCAGAATTGTCGTATGAGGGAAAGGGTTAAAAGAGATTTTTCATTATTTAGCATCGTGTATATTTGTCAAAGTCGTCTGCTGTAGATTTGTTGAATGTGGGAAAAGGTTGAGTCTGTGGCGGAGGAAGTATGCAGATCATAATTACATATTTTTGAGACATTTTTTGTGTTCAGTTTCCTTTTCTGGTCCATTATGATGATGAATTAAGTAGTGTCACAAGGTTACGAGGTAAACAGTCTTTCTGTAGTTAGAGTAGGTTCGGTATCTGTGTTAGGTAGGTTAGATCATAGTCTCAATATATCGCCGTTACATATTGCATTGTAACGTCTAGGATGCGAACAGTCAAAATAAAAAATCGCATTCCTAGTACAGAAACCTGGACTAGGTTAGATCACAGCGTTCAATGTTTTAAGGTTTTTGGTTATCAAGCACTTTTTTCACTGATCAATAATATTTTGAATTGATTTACGTATAACCTTTCTCATGTGCAGACTCATTTTGACACATCTCAACAGACAACTTTAAATTTGAACACATTGTGACCATAGGAGAAATTGCTCATGATGAACAATTTCTCCTTTTGTCGCAATGTTTTCATCTCTTTTCTATAATGTAAGCTCTCATTCACATAGATTTTCCATATTTTCAACCACATCTTAACAAAGTTGTCAGCTTTAGATTTCTTGTATGTGGGAAAGGGTTCAGAGATTGATTTTCTTGGCAATCGAAATATTTCTTGTCTCCTAAAGGGTTATTTAAATACATTGTATTCTCTCATTTTATTTATTTTTATATGCATAGATAGAGGCAGTTGAAAAACTGTAGCGTAGTAGGATATTTTCTGTTGCACATAAGATTTTAATTTTAATGTAATTGCTTTCTTATTTGTTGTAGTTTAATTAAACATGGTAAGCACCATTACTATGATACAAAAATAGACATAAATGACATTGACACTGAGATAGGTGATGTTGACAAAAAACAATACCTTCATGATGTGTAATATTTCAACTGTCATGGGAAATAAAAGGAAGTGTAAGTCAGCATAAAAAACTGCTGTATTATATCCCAGGTGGAATAACATTGTGCAATAAATGACAGACATGGAGTATTGTGAGCAGAATTTTCAGAAAAAGAGGTTCTTGTACAGCACAGGTAACCACGGTAACAGAAAAACCGCCTCAGAGTATGAACTTGGTTTATATCACTCTGAGCTGAGAACCGAGGGTATAGGGAGCTACGATTCCGATGGCTATGTGTCTCGGGACAGTGGACTAGATCTGGACTCGGGCTCAAGGTCAAATATTAAACTAGATGATTGTGACCTTGACCTTAATATGAAGGATCCACAAGCACTGGTCACAGGTCATGGACATGGTTTTTATGGTTACAGAAACCATGGTGATTACAATGGAGGATCTGTGACTCAGTGGAGAGTTAAACACGGGAACAAAGACGGTAACCTTGATGTGACCAAAAGAGGAAGTGCAACATTTCGTAACTCATTGCATTGGGAGGAGTTTTTTGGTAAACAATTTTTATTTTTCTCCCCGGTGCTGTTGTTTTACCCTATTAGCAGATGCAGACTGCAGAAATCACTTTTTGAGAATATGGTTGCAATTAAGGAGAAATTGCTCAAAACGAGCGATAACTTTTCCCATCGAAAAATTATTATCTCTATTTGATATTTATACTTTCATTTATCAAGATTTAGCAAGATTTTCCATAGTTTTGCCTAGATTTTTTAACCCTTTCCCTCATACGGCAATTATGCAGCAGGCGACTTTGAACGTATTTTGTCAAAAAATTGAAAATCTCCTTGATTGAATGGATAACCTATGAAAAAAAGTGGAAAACATTGTGGCAAAAGGAGAAATTGCACGTTTTGTGCAATTTCTTCTTTTGTCACTATGTTTTCAAAAAGCCGTCTGCTGCAGAGGCGTCAGAAAGCGTCTATATGAGGGAAAGGGTTAAACTGCAAGTATGTCAAAGTGTGGGAATATGTTAACCCTTTCTCACATGCAAATGCTCTCTCACGCCTCTGCAGCAGACGACTTTAGAAAACATTGTCACAAAAGGAGTGTTTGCACATGCCCATAATGAGCAATTGATCCCTTTGCCACAATGTTATCAACTCTATTAAACTATAACACTTCCATAACACTTTCATAGCATAACACTTTGACAACTTGATCTCTTCGTAACAAAGATGGACTGCACATAAATTTCTGTTGTGTTTATTTTATCTTGATAAAGACCAAGTGGTCGAAAATTTGATAGTTATTCACTAATTATGATGATTTCAAAGTCGTCTGCTGCAGATTTGGTGTATATGGGAAAGGGTTGATTACGATATTTAAAGGAGAAAGGTTTTCATCATTCATAATTCTATTTTTACTGATCAAAGAATTATGTTAACCAGCTGTCATTTAATCATTTAATCATTGAATGTAATGCATCAGCTCATTGAAACCTCTTCCAAATTTAAAACATCATGACATTTTTTTTTTTCCCACGTACAACAAATCTGCAGCAGACAACTTTGAAAAGATCTAGGCAAACATTGAAAATATCTCCATAAATTAAAGTTTCCAGCTATAGCTTTTCCGGGGACTCTTAACAGAAAATACAAAAATACACGGAAACCATGGAAAAACCATGGAAAAAAACAAGGAATTTAATTTTAAGATGCGGAAATGCTGGAAATGGTTTGAATACTCTGGGGTGTCCACGGAACCATTCCAAGGTGTCCACAGAACTGCCTTCTTGGTTGTACATGGAACTGTTCTAGGTTGTCCATGGAATTTCCAGGTTGTCCACTTAAACGTACTGGAGTTTCCATAGAAAATGTCAGATTATCCCAATGTAACAAGCTGTCCGAATACTCCGGGGATTTTCCATGGATTTTCTGTGGATTTTCGTAAGAGTCCCCGGAAAAGTTTAGTAACAGCCGTGTTATTGGAGTTAAAACATTGTTGCAAATTAAGAAATGCTTATTATGCCATTTCTCCTTTTGCCACAATGAAACCAACAGAACCTGCTGCAGATGTGTCAAAAAGGGTATAAGTGGGAAAGGGTTTTAAAAGAAATATCAGTTATCGTTGGAAAGTGCTTGGGAAATATTTTGTTGAAAATGCAAAACTTGCTCATATTGAGTATATTGTTCTTCTTTTCACCCTGATATTTTCAAAAAAATATTTGCATGTTAAAGCAATTATATGAGGGACAGGCTCAAGAACGTGAGTTGCTTTCACAACATGCATAATGCATATTGTAGCTGTCATAGCAGCTGCATTGCATTGAAATCGGTATGGGAGAGTTACATGCATGCAAACACATAAGCAGTACTCATGGCCATGGTTATATAACTGAAGAACTATCGAAACTTTCCCACATACACACATGTGGCAGACTTTTGAATATATTACCACAATGTTTTCAACTCTATTCAATACTATATGTATGTTTTTACTTATCAAAGAGAATTTTCTATAGTTATATATATTTTCAAAGCAGGGTACTGATTCGATTTGTTGTATGTGGGAAACGGTTAAATGTCATATACCATTACGAATTAATTGATATACTATTGTATGGATTGTGATCATGTCTGAATTGGTTCTGATGCAAGAAAGATAATCTGTAATTGATTTCCATGATTGAGTTACTTCCCTTTTAAATTGTTTATAGAACTTTAGTTTTTGTGGACTAAGTATAATTGAAAGTAAACTTATTGGATAGAGTTGTAAACAGTGTAATAAAAGGAGGAATTGCTGATGAATATGAATTTAAATTCTCCTTTTGACATGTTTTCAAAAGTTGTCTCCTGCAGATGCATCAAAATGCATATAGAAAAGAGTTTAATTTGGAAATGGCAAATGTAGCTTTTTAGGTAAAATATAAAACTAAAATTCATTTTGCCTATATTTTAAGACCATACAGAGGAGAAAAAAAACTAGGCCAATTATAGGGTGGAGACAGGTTGCATAATTTTACATTCATTTACCTTTATTGATGTGATCTATTGACAGATAGACTGATATGCCCCGAGGGCTTTGACTACCCCAATATACCCTTACCCTAAAATTGTTGGTTATCACCTGCTGATTAGACTGAGAGTTTTATCTTTTCCCAATAAATCTGAATCAGTTGACTTTGGAAAAATCTATGCTAAAATAAGGGAGTTTAATAATTGAGTAGAGTTAAAAACATTGTAACAAATGGAGAAATATCTCATTAACCCTTTCCCTCATATAGATGCTTTATGATTTCCCCTGACAAATCTGCAACAGACAACTTTGAACATATTTTGTCAAAAAATAGGCAATCTCTATAATTGAATGGATAACCTATGACTAAAAGTGGAAAACATTGTGACAAAAGGAGAAATTGCTTGTTTTGAGCAATTTTTTCTTTTGTCACTTTTATAATGTTTTCAAAAAGCTGTTTGCTGCAGAGGCGTCAGCCAGAAAGGGTCTATATGAGGGTAAGGGTTAAAGGGAGTTTCCAAAAAAAAGTTTGGTATGTTTTGCTGTATGTGGGAAAGGGTTAAAGCAGAGTTAACCCTTTCCCACATATAACATGTCTAGCATAGATGACTCCTAAATTATCTAGGCAAAGCTTAAATATATCCATAATTGATGATGTGATTATTGAAAAACCTTGAAAACATCTACATATATGTTTAAAAGTTGTGACTGCTGCAGTCGGATGAAATGTGTCTGAATGTTGGAAAGCTTTAAAATTCAATGAGACATGTGATTAGTCTATTTCATTGTCATTGCAAAAAAGGTTAAATTATTTACCTGATATTGATTTTGATACAAAACCGTCTGCTTTGAATATTTTGAATATAACATTTAGAAAAACTTACAGTACGTACGAAAGCAATTTGGTGAAAGGGAAAATCATACATGAAATTGTTTAGAAACAACAAGTATTTTGTTTTTCTTTCAACAACCTTTTCTAAAGTCATCTGCTGAATAGGCATTAACAATCCCCTGTATCAGGGAAAGGGTTTAAATATTTACATCAATTGGTCAAGCTAAAATCAACATAAACTGACCATCAATCATGTGTCAATTTGACATAGATCCTTTGAAGTTAAACCCTTTCCCATATGCAACAAACCTTCTGCAGATGACTCTGAAAACATCTTGGCAAAAGAATGTGGAACAATCTATTTAAAAAAATATAATAAAGGTACAGCCAGGTAAAAGAGTTGAAAACACTGTGGCAAAAAGGTACATTCCTCAGTGAGCAATGTTTACTTTTGCCGCAATCTTTTCAAAATTCTTCTGCTGCAGATAGATAGAAATTTGTCAATTGTAATGTCAGAAAGGGTTAATTTGTTTACAGATTTTGGTATATGACATCTAACAACAATATTTGTACAAATTGATTGTTCACAAATTGTTTGTGATTGGTTGAACCTGTGACAGATTGACCAATGCTAAATAATTGACAGTGTTGATGCACACAATGCCGTCAGTCACCTTTTGTTGATCTGTATAATCAGCTAGTTAAACCCCCAAACCCACATTAAAATACATGTAAAAACCACATTTGTATAGCAATTCCCTGTCTGTAGCAACCACACTTTTAATTTCCCCAAAACTCGTTTACTGCAGAAAATACCCTGTAATTAAAGACCACCTGTGGCTGCATGGTCTTTAAACACAGGTTGGACTGTATTGTAAAATAAAGAGTTGAAAACATTATGACACAAATAGAAATTTCTAATCTTGAGCAATTTCTCCTTTTGCCACAATCTTTTCACAAGTTGTCTGCTGCAGAGGTGTTTGTAAGTGTCTGTATGTAAGAGGCGTACAGACACATTAAGATGCATCTACAGCAGATGACTTGAAAAACACATTCAAAATAAAGAAAATAAGATTCAACATCATAGGAAAACTTAACTTGGTTGAAAATATAGTTTAACACCATTTTCTACAGTATCTTAGATGTAAAATAAAGCCGATTTTCACTTTTTGTCTTGTTATTTGGGATACCCTTTCCCACATATAACAAATCTGAATCAGACAATTTAGAAAATAAGCATCAAGGCAATAATTCAGGGCAAAAATTTGAATTATCTCATTTTTAGCTCACCAGAGCACAAAGTGCTCAAGGTGAGTTTTTGTGATCGCCTTTTGTCCGCTGTCCGTCGTTCGTCGTCCGTCGTCAACATTTGCTTGTTAACACTCTAGAGGCAACATTTTGCATTCAATCTTCATGAAAGTTTATCAGAACATATATCTCGATCAAATCTAGGCCAAATTCGATACTGGGTCATGTCCGGTCAAAAACTAGGTCACTAGACCAAATTTAATGAAAATCTTGTACACTCTGAAAGCCGCATTTTTGATTTTTTGTCTTCTTGGTATCTAGGCCAAGTTCGAATATAGGTCATGTCGGGTCAAAAACTAGGTTACTAGGCCAAATTTAAGAAAAATCTTGTTAACACTCTGGAAGCCACATTTTTAGCTTGAGCATGTTGAAACTATGTTGGAAAATTTGTCTTAGTGATTTCTAGGCCAAGTTCAAAACTGGGTCATGTTGGGTCAAAAACTAGGTCACTAGGCCAAATTTAATGAAAATCTTTTTAATACTCTGGAAGCCGCATTTTTGGCTTGAGCATGTTGAAATTTGTCTTTGTGATATCTAGGCCAAGTTCGAATATGGGTCATGTCGGGTCAAAAACTAGGTCACTAGGCCAAATTTAAGAAATTTCTTGTTAACACTCTCGAAGGCACATCTTTGGCTTGAGCATGTTGAAACTATGTCAGAAAATTTGTCTTAGTGATATCTAGGTCAAGTTCAAATATGGGTCATGTCGGGTCAAAAACTAGGTCACAAGGCCAAATTTAAGGAAAATCCTTTTAATACTTTTGAAACCGCATTTTGAACTTGAGCATGTTGAAACTTTGTCAGAAAGTTTTTCCTGATGATATCTAGGCCAAGTTTGAATATGGGTCATGTCAGGTCAAAAACTAGGTTACTAGGACAAATTTAAGGAAAATCTTGTTAACACTCTTGAAGCCACATGTTTGGCTTGAGCATGTTGACACTTTGTCAGAAGGTTTGTCTTAGTGATATCTAGGCCAAGTTCTAATATGGGTCAGGTCAGGTCAACAACTAGGTTACAAGGCCAAATTGTAGAACAATCTAGTTAACACTACTAGATCGCATTTTTGACATTTTGTGAGAAAGTTTGTCTTGATGATATTGCCATTGGCGCTGAAAGAGTTAGGTGAAAGTATCATTTAGGAAAAGAGTTGAAAACAATGTGGCAAAATGAACAATGAGCAATTTCTCATTTTTGCCACATTGTTTTCAAAAGACATCAGCTGCAGATGAGTCAAAATGCATATGTATATGGGAAAGGGTTAATATATCTGTTTCATGATCATGAAGCTCGTGGAATAAGGAAAGGTGTTGATATAAGGTATGACTAATTGCTGGGGAAAAATGAGTTTCATGTCTATGTGAGCACCTCCCACTCTGGATAACCCCTTTCCCACATATATACAATCTGTAGCAGACGACTTTAGATAACCCGTTTCCCACATACAAACAAATTGTAGCAGACGACTTTTGAAACGTACATCAAGGCACAAATATGGAAAATCTCTATATATGAAAGAATAATTATTGGAAAGAATCTTAACACATGATGATCAATTTCTCCTTCTTGCCACAATGTATTCATAAGTCTGCTGCAGATGCATTTAATTTCGTCTGCATGTGGGAAAGGGTCAGCGAGGATCGAGAGTTCCTGTTTATCATTGCTCAGTGAAAATGTTTGACAGAACTTGTCAGGTAGATTTAACCCTTTCCCTCATACGGACACTTTCTTACGCATCTGCGGCAGACGGCTTTTTGAAAACATAGTGACAAAAGAAGAAATTGCTCAAAATGTGCAATTTCTCCTTTTGCCACAATGTTTTTTCACTTTTTGTCATAGGTTATCCATTCAATTATGGAGATTTTCCTTTTTTTGACAAAAAACGTTCAAAGTCGTCTGCTGCAGAATTGCCGTATGAGGGAAAGGGTTAACCCTATCCCACATACAGACTCTTTCTTACGCATCTGCAGCAAACCAATTTTGAAAATGTTGTAGCTAAAGGAGCATATATCTCCTTTTGTCTGTCTCATTGTTTTCATCTTTTGTTTTAGGAATTCCTTCATTTATAGACATTTTTCATGTTTCTGTCTGGGTGTTTTCAAAGTTGTCTGCTGCAGATTTGTTGTGTGTGGGAAAGTGGTCTGCTGCAGACTTGATGTATGAGGGAAAGGGTTAGATCAGAGTTATAATATAATCTAGATCCGGACATATTGGATGAAAAATGTTACTTGGAGGGAGGGTAGAAAACCCATAATTTTTGTGTGGGTTATCTTGATTATTTTAAAATGTGGAAGGTTCCTGCCCTCTTGAGTAATCTAGGTAACAGCCCGCAGATGTAATTCAATAAAGTCGGAACTACATTATCCATGTAGCGTTAGTGACCACAATATACCTCAGTTCAGAGTGGAGTAAACGGTCTTTTCCTCACAATATTTCTCTTATTACCAAACTTAAACTACTCTGTGAGTTCTCAAAAAGAATCTTCTAAGTGAGACGATTCTTTTGAGTACCAACAGCATAGGATTTAAGGGTCAAATAAGGAATTCAGCACATGAAGTAGTGAGTTACCTTTGTCAGAACGCTGTATTGTAACATGATGTTGATAGGACTATGTGGAACTATAGCGGTTAGAATTATGTACAACTAACTAACTATACATGCATTATCAGCAGTTTGTATCTATTGTGGGCATCTTTCATGATTATCTAATACGATTCTAATTCCTAAGCTGTCAGGGTCAATCCTTTCTTGATATTTAGAAGTATTTCTTCCAGCTTGAATCATATTATGAATGACAAATTATGTCTGCTCAACAGCTGACTGAAGATTTTCTTTTCCTTTATGAAACAGTCTGCATGATACTGGCTTGCCATCTTAGAGTGGCCATTATACTTCAAGGGACTGTTTCCCAAATTTCAGATTTCAATTTTCAAACATTGTGGCAAAAGAAGACACTGCTCATTATGAGACATAACTGCACACACTATATGGTACTTCTCCATATTGAAAGATCATATTTTGCAAATGATATTATTATTAACCCTTTCCCTCATACGACAATTCTGCAGCAGACAACTTTGAACGTTTTTTGTCAAAAAAAGAAAATCTCCATAATTGAATGGATAACCTATGACTAAAAGTGGTAAACATTGTGGCCAAAGGAGAAATTGCTTGTTTTGAGCAATTTCTTCTTTTGTCACTATGTTTTCAAAAAGCCGTCTGCTGCAGAGGTGTCAGAAAGCGTCTGTATGAGGGAAAGGGTTAATTACTATTCAAATACTTAATTTTAGCGTATTTAATTTTTAGATTAAAATTTGTGAGACAGTTATTACTGTAATAATAAATAAACTTAAAAGTAAACATTATATGAAATTGCTTAACCCTTTCCCATGAAATACATCAAATAAACAACAGACGACTTTTAGAAAAATTTAGGAAAAAATGTAGTAAATCTCTGTAGGTGAAACAAAAATTATTGAATGAAGTTGAACACATTTTGAATAAGGAGAAATTGCTCTTTAAGATCTGCTGCAGATATGTCAAAGTCTGTCTGCAACTTAGAGAGGGATTAACCCTTTACCTCATAATACAGATTATGTCTGACACCAGTAGCTTGCATGCCATATTATGTTTGAAAACATTTTGACAAAAGAAGAAATTGCTCATTATAATGAGCAATTTCTACTTTTGCCAGAATTTTCTCAACGCTATTATATAAAACTATTAATATGCTTTCATTCATAGAGATTTTCCATTTTCTAGTGTAGATATTTACAAAGTCATATTTGTTGTATGTGGGAAAGGGTTAAAAAGAAAATTGGTGGCTGTCATAGAAATGGTATTATTGTATTACTGTTAATTCCTAAGGACACTGACCTGTTACAAGTTGTATCAATGACCAGTATTAAGTGGATATCACTTAAACTCTTTCCCACATGCATATAAGACATTATTCATGGGGATGCAGCTACAGTGGACCAGTCCTTTATGAAAACTTGGTGACAAAAGGAGAAACTGCTTGACCCTGATCACCTACCATGCTTTAATATAAATGCCCCGGAACTGTACACCGTTGTTTTGAAATGACAGCCTTTCATGAACAATAAAATACCAACAATTGTTATAATGCATTTATCATGAGCAATCTGGCCTTTTGCCACAATGTTTTCAAACCCAATTTTCCAAATTACTGTTGCTTACTTTTATAAATGTCGATTTGTTTCATCTGTATTCAGGAACAGGTTAACTGTTTACCATAATGTGACAAAAGAATGATATAGTTTCCCACATACAGAAAATCTGCAGCAGATGACTTTGATTAAAACATATAGGCAAAAATACAATGAAACTTCATAAATGAATGAACAACTATTGAATAAAGTGGGAAAACATTGTGGCAAAAGGAAAAATTGCTCATCTTGAGCAATTTCTACACTTGCCACAATTTTTTTGAAAGTCATCTGCTGCGAGGCATCAGAAAGCATCTGTATGTGAGAAAAGGGTTAATAACAATGGAATTGGAAAGAAGAAGAAAGTTGAATAACCTTTCTTATACTACCCCTTTAAAATTTCCTGTCAATTCAAGGCAGCCAATGAAGTTATTATTAATAAAATAGAATCAAACATGGAAGGACTTAATTGTGAACTGAAAATATATTTGGGGCATTAAGCTGTTGACTGATAATTTTTGAACAGTTTGTAAAATAATATTTCAGAATTATAAAAGGTTATTGGATGTTTAGAGGATTAGAGGAATTCTTTTAACAAAAGAATCATGGGGGAGTGCCCTTGGGCAAGGCACATTTCCGAGCCTAGTACTGGTTTGTTTACGCAGGGATCATGAATATTGGGTGAACTGTCGTCGTGATATAACTGAAATAATGTTGAAAGGGGCGTTAAACACCAGACAATTAATCAATTGACAAAAGAAATTTTAAAATTTGGACGTTTTAGAAATCCATTTATCATTACAAGAAAAAAGTGAAGCTGTTAAAATTAACACTTGATCGGTGTTGACAATTTAATTTCCTCTAGCTCTAGGGTATAGTAACTGTTGTCCAGTAATTACCAATTACTTAAAGAGAAATTATCTTCTGATTAAATCCTTTCCTACATACAATAAAAATCCTGCAGACGGCTTTGAAATCTTCGGGGTATGAAAATGGAAAATCTCCATAAATAAAGGTATATTATGATTTAAATGACTTAAAAGCATTTTGAAATAAAGAAGAAATATTTCTCGTTAATGGGCACAACACTTTATAAAGCTTTTTGCTTCAAATTGCGTCTGCTTGCGGGAAAGATCCGATAAACAATTAACGTATGTCATACATCTACTTTAAAAGCATATATATATATATGTAAAATTTGGAAAAGAATGAATGAATAAAGTACAAAGTTGAAACACTCTGGGAGAAGATGTTTTGAGCAGTTCCTCCTTTTCCCTCAATGTTTTTCAAAATTTTGCTTCAGCAAACGCTTCAAATGTCGTCTCAGTATCTGGGAAAGGGTTAAACAATTACCTGATTATGGTAATTGGTAATTGGCAATTGGCAGGAGTTCCATCAAACTTTCTTGTAATTTGGACAAATTGTAAAACATTGACCATTTAATTTCAACCCTTTCCAACATACAACAAATATGTATACGGTGAGTTTAAAAACATTTAGACAAATATATGGAATCCATTTTAAGCTTGACTTTTGAAAAAACGAGAGCTTTAATATTAAGTGTCATGACCCTGGCGTCGTCGTCCGGTTAAGGTTTTTTGTTCAGCTCAGCTTTTTTTCTGTTTTCTATCAGTCAAGCGTCTGTGCCGTACGCGGTGGGTGCTCTTGTTAAATGAAAGTATAATTATTGAAAAAAGTTGAAAAATTACTCTTTATTAACATAATCTTCTAACGGAACAATGCTTTGAAAATTCGTCTGCTGCAGAATATATAACATCCAAATGCGTCCTCATATGGGAAAGGAATAAAGCTACTTTACGACACAGGAGATGAGTAATCTCTCCTTTTGCCAAAATGTTTTCAACCTTATTCAAAAAGTGTCCTTTCATTTTTCCATTTGTTTAACTAAATGATTTCCAAGTCTTCTGCTCAGGTTGTATGTGGGAAAGGGTAATGGAATGTGCGAATGAGTTTGAGGTCATTATGACCGATATAAGCTTCAGTTACAAGGATTATAAAAGGACTGATTTACATAATTATTGAGGTATATTTATGGAATAAAAATGTCGAGCTCCCAGATGGGGTTTCACCTAAAAATGAATAAAAAGTAACATGAAATGGATCAAATTAGTTGGAAGAAAGATATTGTCTTACAAGCGGGAAGCGTGAGGATGAATAACTGTAAGCTGAAATTCATATTATTTATGTTTTTATTGAAATTTTAGATTTTTAGACCCTTTCCCACAATTACAACAAATCTGCAGCAGACGACTTTTTGAAAACATAGTGACAAAAGAAGAAATTGCTCAAAACGAGCAATTTCTCCTTTTGCCACAATGATTTCCACTTTTAGTCATAGGTTATCCATTCAATTATAGAGATTTTCCATTTTTTGACAAAATATGTTCAAAGTCGTCTGCTGCAGATTTGTCGTATGAAGGAAAGGGTTAAGCAAAAATATGTAAAATAACATTAAATCAAATTTTAATGATTGCATTGAGTTGAAAACATTGTGGCAAGGGGTGAAATTGCTCGTTATGAGTCGTCTGCCCGTCTTTATGTGGGAAAGGGTTAATACCATTTCTGTGACATTTATATTGTGAAAAGAGGAAGATCTTTTTTTAAAAACTATCAATATTTGTTACAGATCATGTTTTTGTCAATTTCAAACTACAAAACCAAACAATGTAAACAATTTCTTGCAAACTTATCTTGGTCAACATTGCTTGCTGTTTATCTTTCAATGTATAAAGCATGCTAAAATGTCTATAGAATAATCATAATATAGTACCATTAAAGAAAACATTGGTTATGTCACATCGGTTGCACGGCCTAAGTGGTTAGAGCTTTTGCTTCAATTGATTGATTGATTGTTGTTTTAGGTCACTTACAACAATCTTTAAGTTATTTCATGGCGTTCCCCAGGTACTTAGAGACCAGTACTATATCGAGGGCTTGGCGTGAAACGGTTGTAACTAAAATTGGTATTTTTTTACCAAGGTTAATCACCTCGCCAAATAGTCTTTATAAGCGTTAAATAATTTTTCTTGGTAAACAATGGAAATTTAGGTGCCATTGCTCGTTCTGAGCAATGGCACCTAAATTTGCATTGTTTACAAAGGGGTCAAAATTGCCCCTAAACCAGGGTTTTCAAAATAGGTTTTTAGTTACAACCGTTTCACGCCAAGCCCTCGATATATTACTTGTCCATTTATTCTGACACCAGCCAGTCAGTCTAACCACGCAACCCATAGTGCCAAGGAGGGCAGTCTGTTTAATAATACTACCATTTTTAAAGTATTTGGTATGACCTGGCCAGGGGTTAAACCCGAAGCGGCCGCTCATCCACTACACCAATGAGGAGTCGCGCTTGCTTCCTTTGAGGAGGGCCGGGGTTCTCTCCCAAGTAGGGTTAATATACCAAAGACTTAACCCTTTACCTCATACAACATTTCTGCAATTCAAGCAGACGACTTGGAACATATTTTGTCAAAAAATATAAAATCTCTATAACTGAATGGATAAACTATGACTAAAAGTGGAAAAAAAGCTGTCTGCTGCAGAGGCGTTACAAAGCATCTATATGAGGGAAAGGGTTATCAAATAAAAGATTTGACTTCCCTCCTTGGTGCTCGGGTTTGTATGCTGATGTCAGGGTTGACTTACCAGCAGTGTTGGTATTTCTTATACCAAGGTTAACGCCGTGATATTATTAACCCTTTCCCTCATACGACAATTCTGCAGCAGACGACTTTGTACATATTTTGTAAAAAGGTAGAAAATCTCTATAATTGAATGGATAACCTATGACAAAAGTGGAAAAACGTTTGTGCAATTTCTTCTTTTGTCACTATGTTTTTAAAAAGCCGTCTGCTGCAGAGGCGTCAGAAAGCGTCTATATGAGGGAAAGGGTTAAAATACTGTTGAAAGCAGTCTAAAACACTGTTTTATATGAAAAATTAAATGAATTATAGCAGTTGCAAGATCTCAATGGGATAAAGATTACCGTTTTAATATTTTCCCACATAGATCCTTTCTGACGCCTCTGCAGCAGACGACTTTTGAAAACATTGTAACAAAAGAAGAAAAATAAGCAATTTCTTATTTTGCTGCAATATTTTTAACACTTTTAGATAATTATACCTGTACATTTATAGAGCCTTTTCCTTGTTTTTTGTCTGGATGATTTGAAAGTCGTCTGCCGCAGATTTATTGTGTGTGGGAAAGGGTCGTAGAAACTCTTATGTGTTTGAAGATTGCAGGGATCACCATGTTTTGTATGTTTTCTTTAAAGATAGATAGCCCAGTTATGTACATATGTCACCGAGCAGTGATTGATTTAAACCAATGGCATATTAATTGATTTCATATCAAAATAAATTTGTGCCTGGATTATTAATTTATGTGAAAACCAATTTCCCTCATAATGAACACGTTTGGGACATTGTGTAGCACAATATACATTGGAAAAATATTCTCAGAAAAGGTAAACTTATGTATAATGAATAATATCTACTTTTCTTTCAAATGTTTTATCAGTTTTTCTTAAAATGATTCTGTGCTTAGTCTAAAAGATATAATCTCTTTTGTGAATTGGTGTTTAAACCCCACCCCTTTCCGAAATAAAATACATCTGGAGCAGAAGACTTTAAAAATCTCTTGGATTAAATGGTAAAAATCTCTAAAAATGAAAGGATAATATTTGAAAATTGTTAAAACCATTATGGCAGGAGCCATTGCTCATCATGTTTTCAAAGGTCGTCTGCTGCAAAAGTGTCAGGAAGTGCCTGCATGTGGTGAAGGGTTTAAGGTTATGAGCTGAGGGGTTATCTCCTGTTAAATTTAAAAGGTATGTTTGTTGATCTTCTATCACAATTTATCTTGTGAAGTTTTCTTTTATTCTTATCAATAAACTTTGTCTCATAATGCCCTATATTTCATTTTTTGTTTTAAATAATGCACCAGTCCATGCAATCTAATTATAAAACCAGATCTTAACTCGCACATTCGCACATGCAGTCCATGTAGCCTCGGTGGTTTAAATGCTTAATCCTTTCCCACATACAACAAATCTGCAGCAGACGACTTTGAAAACATAACCTGAAAAATCTCCATAAAAGAAAGCTTAATTGTTAAATAAAGTTGAAAAAATTGTGGCCAAAGGAGAAATTGCTCATGATGAGCAATTTCAGCTTTGGCCACTGTGAATGTTTTCAAAAGTCGTCTGCTGCTATTGTGTCAAAATGTGTCTGCAGGTGGGAAAGGGCTAAGGCAATCCACTTTGGGACCGGAAGGTAAATGGTTTAAATCCCAATTGGTGACAGTGCACGGGCTCCATTATGATATGGCCAGCTAGTGAACCGCCATCAAGTTAAATAATGATACAAAAAGTCTGTCTCAAATTGTGCCAAAACGATAGGAATGCTCATGGAGTCTCAATTGTCAGAAATACTTTGCCTTTTTAATAAGGGCGGTAGCTCATTTGACATTGACTTTTTGTCAAGAGTCTTTAATGTCAGAAAGAATGTTGGCCATGCTGGGGTTCAATGACTTTTGAAAACATTTTTGTACAAGAATAAAATTAATTACTCATCAATTGAGCAATTAATCCTTTTGCCAGAATGTTTTCAAAAGTCTTCTTCAGCACATGCATCAAAATGTTTCTGCATATTGGGAAAGAATAAAGCTGCTAACAAACTGTATTAACCCTTTCCCACTTACGGCAAACTTGCAGCAGACGACTTGGAAACCATCTTGACAAAATATTGAAAATCTCTAAAAATGAATATACATGTATAAATGTTGAATACTAAGATTTGAAAACATTGTAGCTAAATGCTAAACTGCTCATTTCTCCTATTGCCACAATGTTTTCAAAAGTCGTCTGCTGCAGAGATGTCAAACAGTGTCTAGCTGTTTGTGGGAAAGGGTTCAAACTGTAATGGTTTATAAAGTGTTATATATTAATAACCTTTATGTGAGATTAATGTCAGGGTATCTGTACCAAAAAAAGTATAAAATTGAAATATCCAAATGCCATAATACTGTCAACATTAATTTTATCATGGAAATATAAACTTTATTCTGTTATAAGTCATTGACTAATGTGATTGTAAGATATTAATATAATAAATTGTCTAGTTGTCTCCATCCTTCTCATCGAAAGTGAACACATGATCATTTTGTAACTCAAATTGTGTTTCTGATTGGTTCATTTGGTCTTGACCCTTTCCAACATACATTAACCCGTTCCCTCATACGACAATTCTGCAGCAGACGACTTTGAACATATTTTGTCAAAAAATAGAAAATCTCTTTAATTGAATGGATAATCTATGACTAAAAGTGGAAAACATTGTGGCAAAAGGAGAAATTGCTCGTTTTAAGCAATTTCTTCTTTTGTCACTATGTTTTTCAAAAAGCCGTCTGTTGCAGAGGCATCAGAAAGCTTCTATATGAGGGAAAGGGTTAACAGATCTGCAGCAGATGACTTTGAAAACATTTAGTCAAAGATATAGATGCTCTCTTTAAAATAATGGTGACATTTAAAGGTGAAATTTCTCCTCTTGCCACAATCGGTAGCTCAGTTGGTAGCGACGTGGGCTATCATTATCCAGGGGTTATGAGTTTGGATGCCGGCTCGGCCAACTTTCTTTTCGACGATTGACAAAAGTCAATGCGACATGCGTCATTCGTCTTCCACCAATGGACTAAGTCTATGTGGAAAAGCTGCGCCAGTTCCTTTGGAAATATGTGGTGTGGTGTGAGAAAACCAGGAAATGCATGAGTAGGTGAACTGGCCGCCATGATATAACTGAGAAATTGTTAAAAACGGCGTTAAACCCCAATCAATCAATTTTTATATCAAAAATACATTACCAGTCATTTAATACCTGATATATCATCTCTATACACCTTAATTATCCAAAAAAAACGCCCACGTTAGCATATCCCTCACGTATCCGTGACATACACGGCCGCCCGGAAGTACAGGCGCGCACGTGAGCGGGTAGTCACTTTTCATTTTTGGATTCACCGGAGTAGTCGATAAGAAAAATTTATATTATTATTTCTTCTTCCAATTAACTCTTTTGTTTTATAAGGCCCTGCCTTATAATCATTTAATTGTCCAAAGATATTTTGTCTACATTAACGTCACAGCCGTAAATTATTTACTTTATTGCTGTATTTATTGTTTTGTAGCAGACGATACGCTGAGAAGCACGTGGTTTACCCCACCCGCTAATTTCAGTTACCGTCTTCGGGTGCGGAAGTCTTGCTGTTTTCAATACTTTTTCCCTACCCTGTTAGCGATAGTACATTAACTATTGCTGTATGAATTATTGACTGTCCTATTCAATATTTGTGAAAAAAATTTGAAACAAATTTATTTTCAATTTACGTGTCCAAACTACCGGTGTCACCGTGGTGTGGATATATTAAAACGGATTATAAACGGATTATATACGGATTATTTCCTGTTTGGTGAGTATTTTTGAATTATGTCAATGTCAATTACTGGTGAAGGGATGCGGAGCCCATGTGGTCATGCTGTGCACCTATGGGATTCACATCCGACCTGCGTTGTGTGCACCAAATGCACACAGGCTTCACCTTGCGAGTACTGCTCGACATGGCCTATTTCCATTTGGAAAAAGGTCGTGCGGAGTAAGACTCGTAAAAGCAGGAAGATAAAGAAGACCCCTAAGAGGGTGCCTTTATCTTCATCGAGTGAGGCAGAGTTCGAGGGGTTCTCCCAACCGGACTCTGCAACGGTGTTGAGCGAGTCGAAGGGCAATGCTGAGCCTTCTTCTCCGCTCAACACAGCCGTTTTTCCGCGCGCTGAGGAAATTCGGATGGTAGCTTTGGGTGAGAGTTGCTCCGTCGGAAAACTTCAGAAACCGTACGGAAACAGCGGGGAAAATGCTCAGCTGGATCATTTAACCGCTGAACCTCACCATCTGTCGCCTGGTGTCAGGGCTGGGCCTTCGAAAGAAGGAGTGCCTTTGGTAGCTTTCCGGGAAACCGCAGGTTGTACCAATCCGACACCATACTCTGGGCTACAGCGGTCTTCGGACAGCTGCAGAGTACCGGTTACTTACGTCGAGGGACGTAGTATTCCGGAGACTTTGTATAGTGCAGCTTCACTCCTGCCTATGCATAGTCAACCTGGGTTTTGTTGGGCTGAGCAACAAAACCCAAATACCGAGGCACGTCAGGTCACCGGGCAACCGGAGAGGAGTCATTCGTTAATGACGCGACCTTTCACCAGTCAGTCCGGGTTGGACTGGACTGGGCCAGTCAGTCACGTTGCCATGACTAGACCAGGTAGTCGCTCACGTATCTGTGATGCGACAGGGCAAAGGTCCGATTGCAAGGACCCAGCCAGGCAAAAGGTTGATCGATTAGCACCGATTCATCCTGGCAGTCAGACTATCTTAATTGATTCGACGACTAGCCAAAATCGCGCGCATGGAGACATGCCGCATTAGGTCAGTAGCCCATTTCGTTATGGTGCTACGGGCCAATCGGTCACGCCTGTGAATACGACACAAACACCAGTGTCTTATGTAAACACAGGCCAACCGAGTAGTAGGGCATTTTTCAATGCCTCGTCTACACTGCCAGACGACTGTGTCAACATGGCGCGTCTAGGCACGGGTTCTGTGGTGATAGACCGAATTGATGCTAATTATCGATCGATCTCTGCTCCACTACAGAATCAGAATAATTTAAAGCCTGGTGTTGCACCGGGTTCGATTATTCCTCTGTCTTCCATCGGGTATGGGGGTTATGAAAAATCTTTTTCTTCCCCTGGGGGGACAGTGTATGTCGCAAGACAATATGCTGCTCCTCAATACCAGCCACCGGTCCATAATATGGAACCGTTAGGTGTTAGACAGAGATCAACGGCCTACCGGGATCAGCATTACCCATCTCATGGGAATTCACTGCTCTCGGGGGGACACCTACTTGATAGGCAGTCCGATTATAGGCAACCTCGGGATCAGAATACATTGCGTCATTCTGTGAACGAGAGGTCGAGACCGTCCCATACGGTTAGTTCGGCCCCGGCAGAAGATTTTGTACGGCCGCCCTCTGCTGCGGAGAGGGGGCCTGCTTCACAAAATCTTCGGCAGAACATGGATTATTCTGAATTATCCATGTCTGAGTCGGACATTGATCTACCGGTTGGACGGCCGAGTGATCAACCTCAGAGGAGTACACACAACCCTACATCTTCGTCTAACGATGATGAGGGAAATAGGTCTCCTTCAGATGAGGAGCCAGCTGTAGAGCGTTGGTCGTTTCAGCAGGCTATTGACGAAGTATTTCGGGTGGTGCCGAATACTTTATGCCCTAAGGTTGACGCTCCCCCACGTCGGAAAAACCTTTCTAGCCTAGAGGAACTGAATGTACAGGCTTTTACGCCAGTGCAATTACTTCCTCAAGCTAACAACTTGGGCAGGTTGTTAGACCAATTGCAGTCGACCAGGTCTCTAGAGGCTTTACCTTCGGGCTGGTCGGTCCCAGGACCCATTTCTAAGGAATGGGTCAATCCTAAGCCGTATTCAACGTCTAAGGAGTTCTTCCCTGTCAAAGTGCCAGCTTTAGACGGGGATGCAGCTAAACTGGGGTTAACTGCACCCGCTTCTGTTCAAGTCTCTACTAAGATTCTAGAGAAGTGGGAGGCCAGAGCAAGACTGGGTGTAATGGTGTCATCTCATGACAACCATTTCGCAGTCGCTCTGTCTTTGTTGTTAAAAGAGGAGAATATCTCTAGCCTAGGGGCTAACAGAATTCTCGAAGCTTTCGACACAGGCAACAGGCATCTCATGGCACTGAATTTTCAGACCGCCACAGAGATACTGTCCATGAGGAGGGACGCAGTGCTAGCTGCTCCTAACTCATTGCTAAGTGCTAGCAAGGACAGCCTGAGGGCCGCACCATTGGAGTCGAAACAACTCTTTGATGGAAGGATTGCTGCAGTGACGGTTGCTGATGCGTCAGAACAGTCTCGACGCCTTTCGGCGAACGCAGCTAAGGCTTTTGCGCAGGGCCAGAAACGTTCAGCGTATTCTGCGAATGTGGGTACTTCTAAGAAACCCAACCCAGCAAAGAAGCCAAAACGGGATGTAAAGGCGTTTCAGCCTAAACAAACCCCTTCCACGGGTCAAAAAGCGGCTAAACCGAAGCGCCCTTATCAGGGTACTAAGCATCGGCAGCCCGCTAGAGTTAACACGAACCCGAAGCCGCAGCCCTAGGGATTCGCTCCTCTCTATGACAATCCCAAGGTCGGAGATTGCAGTCGGGGGCCGCCTGTCATTTTTCACGGAGGAGTGGGAAAGTATCACAGAGGATCGTTGGATTTTATCTGTGATACAGGAAGGGTATCTGATTCCCTTCATTTCCCCCCCTCCTCTGACAAGCGTGCCGATCGACATGTCATCACGTCATCCGGCCATGTCGGAGGTGATTTCATCACTTCTGAAAAAGAATGCCATAGAGAGGGTTCTCAACCCCAATTCTCGGGGTTTCTACAGCCGTCTTTTTCTTGTTCCGAAGAAAGACGGCAGGTGGAGACCGGTTATAGATTTATCTGCGCTAAATCTATTGATTCCGGTCGAGAAATTCAAAATGGAGTCGACCCGCTCCATCCGAGTAGCAATTCGGAAAGGCGACTGGGCGGTCTCTCTAGATCTAACAGACGCCTATTATCACATCCCGATAGCTTCCTCCTCGAGGAAATACCTTCGGTTTGTGATAGAGGGAGAAGTGTTCCAATTCAGGGCTCTTCCCTTCGGCCTCAAGTCCGCCCCTCGAGTGTTTACGAAGATAATCAGTGTTGTGGGAGCCTACCTTCGCAGGAAAGGACCCCAACTTCTTCAATACTTCGACGATTGGCTTCTCCACAGGACGGATCGTGTACTTTTACTTCACGATCTGTCCCTAGCCTGGCGGACCATTCTGCGATTGGGTTTAATACCCAACACGCAGAAGTCGGAATTAATTCCGTCAAAGAGGTTCACGTTCGTGGGTATGACGTTTCTCACCGACTTAGCGGTAATTCAAGTACCTTCGGACAGAGTCGATTCTCTTTTACAGAAAATCGGTCTCGCACTGGAACAGGCTGCGGTAACAGCCCGATCCATGCTGTCACTTCTGGGTTCCCTGAGTGCAGCAGCCGACCTAGTCTTTCTAGGAAGGCTCCACATGCGACCCCTTCAGTTTCTTTTTCTGTCCCGGTGGCGTCCGTCTGTGGACTCACTGGATCAGGAGATAGCTCTGACGGATTTCTTCAAGTCCCACCTTCGGTGGTGGCTGGATCCGTTAATCTATCAGCAAGGGGTACCCTTACTCACACCACCTCCGGATCTGTACCTTTTTACAGATGCCAGTGCTGCGGGTTGGGGAGCTCATTTAGAGCCGCAGGGCCTAACAGCCCAGGGCATGTGGACAGCGGAGGAGAAGTGTTTTCACATAAACAACTTGGAACTGAGGGCAGTCCTGCTAGCCCTCAATCAGTTCGCTGCCTCCGTTGCGAACAAAACTGTTTTGTTGTCGACGGACAATACTACTATTGTGTCGTACATTCGCAGGCAAGGAGGAACGCACTCCCATCTTCTCTTTTTAGAGACTTGGAAGTTACTCCTTTGGTGTCAGGCGACGTCGTTAGTACTTCTAGTAAAACACGTCCCAGGTCGTCTAAATGTCTTAGCAGACAGTCTATCCCGCCAGAACAAAATTCTTCCGGCGGAATGGACATTGAACCAGAGTGTGTTGAACTCAGTGTTCATGCGGATCGGGACACCCCTGGTGGATCTTTTCGCCACCAGAGTCAATCATCGGCTGCCACTTTATGTATCCCCGATGTACGATCCTGCAGCTTGGGCAGTGGACGCACTGACCCTCGATTGGAACCTCCTGTTCGGGTATGCGTTTCCCCCGTTCATACTGGTTCCGATCGTACTTCAAAAGGTTCTTCGCTCGCAACAGTGCAAAATACTGTTGATAGCACCCTGTTGGCCCCAGAGGTCGTGGTTCAGCGACCTCCTGGCCTGTCTCTCGGCAAATCCAATACGACTTCCTATTCGAGAAGACGTACTGTTTCAGCAACCAGGTCGGCGTCTTCATCCCAACCTGGCAATGCTACATCTTCACGCCTGGACATTATCAAGCGTTCTGTCCGAGAGAGAAACTTTTCTCAAAAAGTTGCCTCTCGTATCGCACAATCAAGAAGACGATCCACTAGAATCGTTTATGATTCCAAGTGGAGAGTTTACTCAGATTGGTGTGGTACAAGGTCGGTCAATCCGGAGTGTCCCTCTGTAACTCGGATTGCCGATTTCCTTCTTTTTCTTTTCGAAGAAAAACAACTGGCAATTAGTACGGTGAAAGGCTACCGTTCTATGTTATCGAACACGTTTAAGTTCATTGGGGGAGAGAGTATCGGTTCAAATCCGTTTCTCTCGGAACTTATACGCTCGTTCGAATTAGAGAAACCCGTTTGTAGGAGTTTAACTCCAAAATGGGATTTGTCTTGCGTCCTTTGGTCGCTTACTAGAGCTCCATACGAGCCTCTAGTATCGGCGTCTTTAAAGTTTCTAACTTATAAAACCGTCTTTCTTTTAGCTTTCGCTACAGCTCGTCGAAGGAGCGAATTACATGCTCTTTCAGTAGAAACAGGGCACATCAGATTCAATGAGTCTGATGGCTCTTTTACTCTACTCTGTCAACCAGGGTTCCTGGCTAAAAACCAGTTACCTTCGGTTTCACCTTCGCCGATCACAGTTCCCAGCCTTTCGGCGACCTGTTGTCCTTCTGATTCCGACAGAACCCTTTGTCCCGTTAGGTCTCTTAAGCATTATCTTAAGAGAGTTGAAGGGACTCGGGGTCGGAGAAAGAGGTTATTTCTTCCTCTTATAGGTTGTAAAGATATTTCGGCGGCATCTATTTCCCGCTGGATATCTATTACTATAAAATTAGCTTATAAAGACCTGTCTAGTCGAGATCTCTCGTTTCTGCGGATTCGTCCGCACGAGGTTAGAGCTCTCTCTACAAGTTGGGCATTCTCTAATAATGTTCCTCTTGAAGAGATTCTTCAAGCGGCAGTATGGAAGTCGCAATCTACCTTTTCGTCTTTCTACTTACGTTCTATGGCTAGTCAGTCAGATAACTTGTTCTCTCTGGGTCCCCTTGTGGCTTCTCAGCGAGTTGTTCGCTAATTATTATAATCCAACACATAAATAAAGTGAATACTGATTGAAACTGTATTCAATCTCCACTATCACTTTATACTACCGTTGGAATCAAGTATGTTTGTTCTGAAAAATATGGAATAATATACTACTACGTACCTGGAACGACAGTAAGTATTGGTCGAACCTCCCGTCCTATGCTACGAAGTCATCAGGTATTAAATGACTGGTAATGTATTTTTGATATAAAAATGAAGTTTTTTAAAGTAAAACATATTTTTATTAGAAAATACTTACCAGTCATTTATAGAGTCCCACCTCCCAGCCCCGCGTCGTCACCAATACTTAACGGTGAATGAAAAGTGACTACCCGCTCACGTGCGCGCCTGTACTTCCGGGCGGCCGTGTATGTCACGGATACGTGAGGGATATGCTAACGTGGGCGGTTTTTTTGGATAATTAAGGTGTATAGAGATGATATATCAGGTATTAAATGACTGGTAAGTATTTTCTAATAAAAATATGTTTTACTTTAAAAAACTTCATTTTGCTACAATATTTTCAAAAGGCATCTGCTGCAGATGTGTCAGGATGTGAATACATGTGGAAAAGGATTAATGCCATTTTTAATAGTACTCAATGGCTAAGCTATTTCACCCTCCCATGTGTTTAAAGGCTTTTTGAACAAATACTGCACATTATTTCGCACTCATCCGTAGCAACTGTGTAACCTTCCTGCAGAGACAAATAGTCCTTTGATGAAAGATGACTGACTGGTCATAATGACATTTGACAACCATCGGGCTAAATTACATTACCCGGTAAATGCCTTTTGTGTAAACATTTGAAATCTTCTCTGATTTCAAAGTATACAGGCTCAAGCCATCATGATATAACTGAAAATTTGTTGAAAGCGGCATAAAACACCACAACAAGAATCAATTGTTCTTTAAGCAGCATACATGTTATTGGGAAGGCAATCAGTTAACCCTTTGCCACATATAACAAATTTTAAACAGACAAAATTGAAATCACCTGCATAAAAATAAGGCAATAATTATGTAAGTTTTAAGTTTTATGAAGAAACAAGCTACTCAGCTTTTACTGTGCTAAACTTTAGGCTTAAGTGATTTATCATAAAAACATTTATTTGATTGAATTTACTGAAAATAGCTCACTCATTGCATAACATAGATAATAATTAACACCATCTTTCACTCCAATCGACTGACAGATGTCAAAATGTAATCTATAATCTGACTTTAAATATATTTTTAACCTTTCCTACTTATAACAAATCTGTAGCATTAAAGTCTTAACACCTTTGACAACATCGAGAGAAAAAACATGAAAAATGTTTACAAATGAATGTGCAATTATTGAATACCAGTGAAGACATTGTAACGAAACGAAAAATTACTTATTATAAGCAATAACCTTATTTGACACTGCATCAGCGTACATGTTTTTCTAAAGTTGTCATTCGCAGATGCGTTTCAGTTTTTTTACTACTCAGTCTATATAAATGCATATGCAAGTGGGAAAGTGTTTGTTGATTAGAAATAAAATATGGTGTAAAAGAACATCAGACTTCAATTCTATGCAATAGATACAGTGACTTAAAACAAGAGCTCTTGTTGTTGGGAAAAGGAGATTTAAATTTCAGATTTCGAGCAATTTCTCCTTTTTCCACAATGTTTTCTGACTAAGTATTAAGTTATTCACTTCCTGATTTTGAGACATTGATACTTCACTTTTCATCTATGATTTCTGAAGAGGTCTTTGCTATTATGATATCAAATTTTAGCCATGAAGTTAAATTTTATATTGTTTGTATAAATTTAGAAGACTCAGTTGAGCCTTCAAATTGCATAGTTGCAGATACATCTTTATAATGCGCATTTTGAAAACATTGTGGCAAGAGGAGAAATTGCTCAGGATGAGCAAATCATGAGCAATTTCTGTTTTCAACTCTTCAATAAATGTATTTTCATTTATGGATATTTTCGGTTTCATTGTCTAGGTATATTTAAAGTTTTCAGCTACATATTTGTTGTATGCAGGAGAGGGGTTTAACCCTTTCCCTCATATAGACGCTTTCTGACGCCTCTGCAGCAGACGGCTTTTTGAAAACATAGTGGCTAAAGAAGAAATTGCACAAAACGTGCAATTTCTCCTTTTGCCACAATGTTTTCCACTTTTTGTCATAGGTTATCCATTCAATTATGGAGATTTTCTATGTTTTGACAAAATACATTCAAAGTCGTCTGCTGCAGAATTGTCGTATGAGGGAAAGGGTTAAAGCCTGGTATTTAAATTTAGTTACCCACATGCCCTCTAATGGAGGAGTTTTCATTGGGTTTTGATTGCAGAATTTAGTTTATGACTGTAATAACTGTACATCCTTTTACAGTCAGAGTTTGCCTGTAAATTGGATGTCAACAATAAATCAGTAAATTTGGATGTCTTATCAGTTTCCCACATACAGCAAATCTGCAGCAGACGACTTTGAAAATATCTAGTCAAGAATATGGGAAATCTCTGTAATTACTTGTTAAATAAAGTTGTGAGCATCATCATGAGCAATTTTCCCTTGATCACAATACTTTCAAAAGTCGTCTGCTGCTATTGCGTCAAAATGCGCCTGCAGGTGGGAAAGGTATAAATCAGTAAATTTGGATGCCCTAATTTTAGGCGCCTGTCCTAAAACTGGATAATATTATAGTGTCTTCTCTGGTGGGCTGATGCAAATTCACAAATATAATTATATGAGGAAACTGCTTTCCCATTTACATACAGTATCTCATGTTGGGAACACGTTAATTAACCCCCCCTTTCCCACATACATCCATTGTGCAGCAGGCGTCTTTGTAAACATCAATAAAGCAGAGTTATAAACATCCTGACAAAATGAGATATTGCTCATCATGAGCAATATTTCTTTTTGTCATATTGTTTTCAGATAAAGCCGTCTGTTGCAGAGACATCAGCAAAACGTCTGTATGTTGGGAAAAGATTAACAAACAAAAGGCCTGGGCAGGTCAGTGACACAGATATATTAATATGATTCTGTAATTACAATGATGTTTTCATTACATTCCTATGATTAGAAAGAAATTGGCCCTCTTTATCTTGGGTATTCATTGAGATACAACGGTCATTGGGTTAATAATTTCCCTTATACACATTTTGCAGACGGTGTATTTTTTGCAAACATTGTGGGAGAAGAAGTAATAGACCAAAACAAGCAAATGTTTCCTTTTCGCAAATACTGTTTTCCTGTCTGTTCCAAAAGAATACATATACTTTAAATTTACCAGGTATTTCATTTAATGTTTCTAATTATAAGCGTACACATCTTAACCCTATCCCTCATACGACAATTCTGCAGCAAACGACTTTGAACATATTTTGTCAAAAAATAGAAAATCTCTTTAATTGAATGGATAACCTATGACTAAAAGTGGAAAACATTGCGGCAAAAGGAGAAATTGCTCATTCTGAAGCCGTTCAAAAAGCCGTCTGCTACAGAGGCGTCAGAAAGCGTCTATATGAGGGAAAGGGTTAATAAATACTTTGCCACATGAAGACAATTGTTTTGATGCAATGGTCTGCATTTTGCTTCAATGTTTTCAATAAATCTACTTTCATTCGTAAAATATATTGATACATTATGTTTTGTGGAGTGACCCCTTGAGGCGGAGAATACCATTTCAGCAGATTTATTTGTTGTTTCTTTGTTATGATATAATATCGGTCAACAATTGAATCCTAGACAATATATCTATGATGCAGATTTCGGGACAAAGGCTGATTGCATAATGATGATGATGTATTCTTGTCAGAGGGTGCTAAACCCAGTTACCTTTTCAAATTTCTATAAATAAAAGTATTATCATTAAATAAAGCTGAAAAAATGTGGCGAAAGGAACAATTGCTCATTAACTTAAATTGCATTTTTCAGCTAGAAGAAGATCATTATCAGAACCCATGGGTTAAATCTCCCTGCAGTCTCCTGAGTTATCATCTTGCTGATGTAACAAGATGATGTAGATTAAAGTTACAATGACATGCAAAAAGGAATCACAGAGTATCTCATAAAGCCATATGTCTGCTGTTCCCACATACGACACTTCTGCAGCAGACGACTTTGAAAACTCCCTTTAACCTCTATAATTGAATGGATAACCTATGACTATATATAAAGGTGGAAAACATTGTGGCGAAAGAAGAAATTGATCGTTTGAGGAATTTCTTCCTTTGTCACTATGTTTTCCAAAAGCCCTCTGCTGCAGGGGCGTCAGAAAGCGTCTATATGAGGGAAAGGGTTAAATGAAAGTACAATAATTGACTAGAGTGGAAAACAATTGGTGACAAAAGGAGAAATTGCTCGTTTTGAGCAATTTCGTCTTTTGTCGCCATGTTTTACAAAAATCATCTGCTGCAGATTTGCTGTATGTGGAATAAGTGTTAAGGGCCCATTTTAACTTGACCCAGCCCATAATGAAGTGTTACTCACCCCCTGTGTCATTCATGTCAAATGGTATATCAACCATCCAACTTGATATATGGGTGTTTAAGGTCTTATGGCTTTTGGATTACACCTGAAAATTCAAATCTCATAATGTCTGATTATCCGACCCAACATGCAAACACTGTTTTTGACACATCTGCAGCAGACGACTTTTGAATAGATTTGAAAACAATTTGTAGCGAAAGGATCAAGTTGTATTGAGACTTGCTTTTGGAAAATCTCTATAATTGAAAGTATATTGTTTATATGGTGATGTAAACAATGTTGGAAAAGTAGAAAATGCTAGTAATAAGCAATTTCTTCTTTTGTCACAATGTTTTCATAAGTCATTTGCTGCAGATGTGTTGTAATGCAGCCTCAAGTGAGAAAAGGGTTAACCTCTCCTCACTTGTAGACGCCTTTTGACGCATCTGCAGCAGACACCTTTTTAAAACATTGATGCAAAAGGAGAAATTGACCCATTTTGCCACAATGTTTTCTACTCATTCAAAATTATATTCTTATTTTTCAAGATTTTTTATATCGGTGTCTAGATAATTTTAAAAGACAACTGCTGCAGTTTTGTTGTATGTGGGATAGGGTTAAGAAGATAAGTTATAATGCTGACTCCAAAGACATTCATCAGTCGTCCCCAGTGTAATGTAGGCATGTAGGCGTAACTCAAGATCTTTGATTTGAGAGTCCTTGCAATTTTAGGGAGAGCTACAATGGCTCAGCATAATTGCACTTAAATTGATGATGGATACCAAGGTAGACACACAGGGGTGTAAAGTTTCTCCCAATGAAAACTAGCAACCTCATGATAATGTATCACAGTATCAAAGTGATGAGCCAGGCCCAATGAAAATAAATAGTATTCATTTGTAACGGCGTAAATTTTTATCACCCCTGGTATATTTTACTACAGATCTACCTAATATCATTTTAACATAGTATTCGTTGGATGAACAGTGTAACGATTATTGTCTCTTGGTGGAGATTTACTTTACTCATAAGTTACCAATATCATTATGGTTACAGATGGAAAGAATTTAACTCTGGATGTTTTAAATTTGGTGATACATAATATTATGTACTTTGTTTAAGAATGATAAAGAACAATTTTTAGTAACTCTTTCGATCCAATTTCGACGCATCTGCAGCAAATTAATTTTTAAAACATTGGGGCAAAAGAAAAAATTGCTCATGATGAGGGAAAGGGCGGCAATACTTTGATCAGAACCCCTCAAGTGTTTATTATACCAAATTTTCATCAGCCAAACAGGACTTAAAAGAAGCATTTGTTGTACGAGAATTTATCCCATGTATTTGATTGAAATGAACATCATCATAGCATAAGCCTCCTGTCATAATTGCATGAATTACCTGACAGTATACAGTGTATAGTGAAAGGTTTGTTAAAATGTTAGACATTTGTCGATGGTGCTGATTAGTGCGGGAACATGGAGGTATTTGTGCTAATTATGTGAAAAGCATGTTTTGTCGGGCTTATTGTTGATAAAAATGGATATTTGCGAATCAGCGGAGGTGCTCACTTTGCTTGAGCATCTGTTTTCAGAAGGTAAATAACTATTGTTTTTTTGTATGTTAATTGATTGCTTTTTTGTATGTTAACCCTTTCCCTCATACAACAATTTTGCAGCAGACAATTTTGAACATATTTTGTCAAAAAAAAGAAAATCTCTATAATTGAATGGGTTACCTATGACTAAAAGTGGCACATCGTGGCAAAAGGAGAAATTGCTTGTTTTGAGCAATTTCTTCTTTTGTCACTGTTTTCAAAAAGCCGTCTGCTGCAGAGGCCTCAGAAAGCGTCTATATGAGGGAAAGGGTTAATTGATTGCTTTTCTGTAAATTGCCTCTATGTTACTTAACCCTTTCCCACATACAGCAAATTAGCAAGCAGACGACTTGGAACACATCTAGACAAAAATATGGAAAATATGTAAAATATTTATATATGAAGGTATTATTATTTAATAGGGTTGCAAACATTCTGGCAAAAGGAGAAATTGGTCATTATGAGCAATTTCCCCTTTTGGAAAAATGTTTTCAAATGTCTTCTGCTGCATAGACATCAGAGAGGCATGAGAGAGTGTGTTTATGTGGTAAAGGGTTAAAAAATGATTTGTTGCATTTGATAACAAATTAGCCCTTTCCCTGACTTTGTACAGATTGTTTTATAGCCCCTGCAGCAGGCGACTTGATCAATTGAGCTCTTTCTCCTTTTTCCATAACATTTTAAACTCTGTATATCACTTCACACTGACCTTGTAATTTCTTTCGTAAATGCTTTCAAAGCGGATGACTGTTAACCCTTTCCCTCATACGGCAATTCTGCAGTTGACGACTTTGAATGTATTTTGTCAAAAGATAGAAAATCTCCATAATTGAATGGATAACCTATGACTAAAAGTGGAAAACATTGTGGCAAAAGGAGAAATTGCTAGTTTTGTGCAATTTCTTCTTTTGTCACTATGTTTTCGAAAAGCCGTATGCTGCAGAGGCGTCAGAAAGCGTCTATATAAGGGATAGAGTTAACCATTTTCCCAACAAACACCTCTGCAGTTGACAACTTTTGAAAACATTGTGGCAAATGGAGAAATTTCTCTATGTTAACCTTTGCCCACATGCATCAAATCTTTGGCAGATAAGTAATATACTGCAGATGCGTCAATGGCATCTACATCTGGAAACTGGTTCATGGAGTTGAAAACCATTGAAGCAAAGGAGATTTTGCTCATCATGAGCAATTACTCCATTTGCCAGTGTTTTTAAAAAGTTGTATGATGCAGTTGCGTCAAACTGTCTGCATTTGGATGAAAGAGTTTATATATCAGGTATTCGGTACAATCATAATGTGAGTTTGAATAATAATGAATTAATTAACTAAATGCTTGGAATTCAAATTATTCCTGTGACTTTTATCTTTACCCTTTCCTGCATACAATAAATCTGCAGACGATGACTTTGAAAAGATTTTAGGCAAGGATACGGAAAATCTCTATTAACCCTTTCCCACATACAAAAAACTCTATTATTGTAGGTATAATTACTGAAAAAAATTGAAAATTTTGTGGCAAAAGGAGAATTTTGAGCAATTTCTTCTTTTGTCACAAAGTTTTCAAAAGTCGTCTGCTGCAGAGGCGTCAGAAAGCATCTATATATGAAAGGGTTAATAAGAGTATATATAATTATTCAATAGAGTTGAAATCATTGTGGCAAAAGGAGAAATCATCATTCTCATGATGAGCAAATTCTACTTTCCAACATTTTTTTGTTTTTCAGAATTGTTTTGCTGTTGATACAAATAGTTCAGTTCTCCATCCCTTTCCCACATTCAGACTAACACATCCGTCACAGACAAATTTTGAAATATTGTGGCAAACAGAGGAGTATTGAGCAATATCTCCTTTTACCACAATGTTTTCTTCTTTTGTCATTTTGACAGCCTTCCCATATAAGTTATCTGTGCTGCAGATTCACTCTCTGTGGGAAGGGTTATTTCACAATATGGTCTGCAAAGGGAAAGTCTGACCCTTTCCCTCATACGACAATTCTGCAGCAGACGACTTTGAACATGTTTTGTCAAATAATAGAAAATCTCTATAATTGAATGGGTAACCTAGTATGACTAAAAGTGGAAAACATTGTGTCAAAAGGAGAAATTGCTTGTTTTGAGCAATTTCTTCTTTTGTCACTATGTTTTCAAAAAGCCGTCTGCTGCAGAGGCGTCAGAAAGCGTCTATATGAGGGAAAAGCCTTCTTGCTAAATTAATTCATGTAATAATTAAAACAAAAAGTCAAGATTAATTGTTTAAGACATTGCTATTTGAAGTATTGAATGTTATGTGTTTGAATTAATTAAGTTCATTCAAGTTTAGTTTGTTATGATATAGCTTTACAAGTAAATATGTTGCACTTTGATTAAATCATTTTCCATTTCCCACATACCACAAATCTTTTTTTGATTAATTAAAGTACATTTTTTGAATAAAGTTGAAAACATTATGGCTAAAGGAGAAATTGCTCATATTTATTATGAGCAATTTCCTCAATTTCCGTAATGTTGTTAAAAACTGTCTGGCACAGCACAGCTACATCAAATTTCGTTTGCAAATTGAAAGGGGTAATGCTGCGTTTACACAAGGCCACGATTTGAGAGAATCGTGGGGGTCGAATCGTAGTGATCGTGAGGGAACATGGTGGAATCGTAATGATCGTAAGGATCGTGACAACATTTTTGGCTGTCAAACACTTTGCCGTGATTATGCCGATTTGACACCAAATATTGGAGCGTGGAGATTTTGCTCAAATCATGGCGATAAATCGCAGGAGATCTTAACAGAACTTCGTGATCGTGAGAGATCTTAACATAACCTAACCGAACGTGACAGAACGTGATAGCATATCGTGATGATCGTAACAGAACTTGAGAGAACGTGATTAAAATCGTGGCAGATCTTGACCAGAGTCGTGTTGGCTTCGTAACAAAACGTACTGAGAGTGCAGGAAAGCGTAGCAAAACGTAGAAAAAGAAAAACTGATACAATAAATTGTCGAGCATGACGATTTTTTTGAATCATGGACATCGTAGACATCGTAGCCTAGTGTAAACATAGCATAAGCTATTCTTTTATATGTCCCTGGATAATCCTCACCGCCCATGTTTTGGGGGATATAAAAATTACCCTGTCTGTTTGTCATAAAGACTCCATCATAACCTTTGACCAACTGGAGATAGAGCTTATATATGAGGCATGTGAAATCTTTGTCATGTGACATTTCTAGTGATTCCAAAATATTTAATTTGTGACCTTGACATTGACCTTAGACCTACTTTGACCGTTTAAAAAAAAAATGGTGCCACCTAGGGACATTTTTGTATCATGGTAGGCAGAGAGTTGATCATGTAGCAAAAGTCGGAGCAGACATAGAAAAGCATGTGAATAAATGTCTGAGACTGTTAAAAAAAGGCTTCTTTCCAATAGAAAAGCATGTGAATAAATGTCTGAGACTGTAAAAAAAAGGCTTCTTTCCAATAGAAAAGCATGTGAATAAATGTCTGAGACTGTAAAAAAAAGGCTTCTTTCCAAACAATTAATTTCAAAAGCTCAGCCTCGCCGTTCAAATTCCTTAATTCCCATAGTACAAAAATTATGCAGCTGACAACTTGGAAAAAATCACAGCCAAACTATTGAATATGAAAAAATAATGAATAGAGTTGATTAAATTGATCTTTATGTGAGTAATTTCTCCTTTTTGCCACAATCTTTTCAAATATCTTCTGATGCAGCTAGATGTGCTTCAAAATGTCCCATCATGCGGGAAAAGGTTGAAATGTATTGATAAATGTAGAAAGAGGATGTTTACAGAAAAAAAATGTTTGAAAGTAAATCATGATAGCTGCTATTAAAAAGACATATGGTGATCATGATTAACTTGTTTATACATTTATACATGGATGTTAAGATAGTTTAACCCTTCTCACCTGCTGAGGCATTTTGACAAATTTGCAGTAGATGCCTTTTGAAAACATTGTGATTAAAGGAAATATTATGATGAGCAATGACACCTTCTGCTACAATTATGTTTTCAACTCGATTCAAAAAGTATATAGTTATTTTAAAGAGATTTTCCAATATTATTATGTTTTCAAAATTGTCTGCTGCTAATATGTTATATGTTGGTAAGGGTTAAGATATTAAGCATCTGTATATATCTTTTGGAGGACTTCTTCCTTGAGTCGGATAAGCCGGACACGGCATGGCCAAATGTGATTAGCTCCTCTTGTAAAAAATCATACAAAATTTACATGGCCAAATGGGATTAAAAGTGGAAAAAATTGTGGCAAAAGGAGAAATTGCTCGTTTTGATCAATTTCTTCTTTTGTCACTATGTTTTCAAAAAGCTGTCTGCTGTAGAGGCGTCAGAAAGCGTCTATATGAGAGAAAGGGTTAAACAATAATATCAATTCAATTATAAAAGTTTTAGGCCGCTGATGCAGACAGAATTACTTATATATACATTAATCTGTAACGGCATATATGCATTCTATGCGACTGCAGAAGATGACCTTTGAAAGCATCATTTGGCAAAAGTAGAAATTGCACATAATGATCAATTTCTTCTTTCGCCTGAATTAATGTTTTCAACTTTATTAAATTGTTATACATTTATTTATAGGAATTTTCCATATTTTTACCAAAATGTTTTCTATATTATAATTCCTTGGCTGCAGATGTCCAAAAGAACCTGTGAAAAATGGTTGACCCTTTTCCACACAGAACAAATCTGCAGCAGAATGAAAATATTTAGTTAAAAATATGGAAACTATCCAAAAATTCAGTAACAAGTTGAAAACATTGTGACAAAAAGGGAAATTGCTATTCATGAGCAATTTCTCCTTTTGCCAAAATGTTTTTCAAAAGGGTCTAATCATATTTGGTTTCTGAGACTTAATTCTGCAGCAGATATTATAAACAATAATATATTAACTTGGAGAGGCTATATTTTCAAATTATTTAAAAAAAATCAAAGCAGAAAGACCAATCAGGACAATTAAATGAAAGTCTTGAATTACTTAAGACTGTAACCCAGTTTTCCCACTTACAGCGACGCCGGCTGTCAATCCAGGGGTTGTGAGTTCGAATCCCGGTTCGGCCAACTTTCTTTCCGACGATCGACAAAAGCCAATGCGACATGCGTCATTCGTCTTCCACCAATGGGCTAAGTCTATGTGGAAAAGCAGCCAGTTGCTTGGGAAGATTGTTGTGTGGAGTACTGGTGTGAGAAAACCAGAAAATGCACGATTAGGTGAACTGGCTGCCGTGATATAACTGAGAAATTGTTAAAAACGGCGTTAAACCCCAATCAATCAACAGACTATTTCTGGCAGCAGATGATTTTTGAAAACATTCAAAGGGGAATTTGCTCATGGTGAGCAATTTCTCCATTTGACACAATGTTTTAAACTATTCAATAATTTTGCATGATCATTTACAGAGATATAATCCTCTCTGCCACAATGTTTTCAAAGTTGTCTGTTGCTCATTTGATGTATTGTATGTGGGAAAGGGTTAAAAAGGTTCATTAACCCTTTCCCCCATATAGACGCTTTCTGACGCCTCTGCAGCAGACGGCTTTTTGAAAACATAGTGACAAAAGAAGAAATTGCAATTTCTCCTTTTGCCACAATGTTTTCCACTTTTGTCATAGGTTATCCATTCAATTATGGAGATTTTCTATTTTTTGACAAAATACGTTCAAAGTCGTCTGCTGCAGAATCGTCGTATGAGGGAAAGGGTTAAAGAAAAATTTGAGAAAAGGTTTCATGACTCAATATTTCCAAAGATTTTTTTTCGAAATGAGTCATTTCTCCTTTTTCTCACTGTTTAATCTGTAGATGCATCAAAAAGTTATAATCTATAAGGGTATACATATATGCATGGATCATTGAGGAACACACGTACAGGTACAATAAGCCTTTATGATTTTTTCCCCTGGAACATTTAATCAGACATTTTATGAATGAAGCAGTCCTCTAATGATTTAACCCTATCCCTCATATGACAATTCTGCAGCAGACGTATTTTGTCAAAAACTAGAAAATCTCAATAATTGAATGGATAACCTATGACTAAAAGTTGAAAACATTGTGGCAAAAGGAGAAATTGCTCATTTGAGCAATATCTTCTTTTGTCACTATATTTTCAAAAGTCGTCTGCTGCAAATGTGTCAAAATGTGTCTATAGGTTGGAAAGGGTTAACCCTTTTCCACAATTCGAACAATTTAATCTACAGCAGACAACTTTGAAATATGGAAATATATCCAAATAAATGTATGCATGATCATTGAAATAAGTTAAAAATATTGGTTTAGAGGGAGATATCTCTCATCATGAGGTTTTTATCTCCGTTTGCATCATGCAAACAATGTTTTAATACGGTTTTTGCTGCAGATGAGTCAAAATGCGTCTTCATGCAGATGCTTTCTGACGCCTCTGCAGCAGACAGCTTTTAGAAAACATGGCAACAACAGATGAAATTGCTCAAAATGTGCAATTTTTCCCTTTGTCACCAAGTTTTCAACTCTTTTCAATTATTGTTCTTTCATTTTAAGGTATTTTCTGTGCTTTTGCTTAGATGTTTTCAAAGTTGTACATCTGCCGCAGATTTGCTGTATGATGGAAAGGGTTAAAACTCACTGGGGAGGTTAATGTATATCTTTGGTCCCTCTTCCAGATCCAGCTCTATGATAATCATTTCATACAATCATATTACACCTGGCCAATTTTGTTTACAAGTTCGTCCTGGTATAAGAAGACAGGTAAATTCTGGAGATTTATTTTATCTGCTGGAAGAAAATGTCTGATGTAAGTTTGGTTATATATCCCTTGAACCCTTTCCGACATATACAACAAATAAGCAGCAGATATGACTTTGAAAACGTGTTGGCAAAAATGTGAAAAATATTCATAAATACAATACAATACAATACAATATAATTATTTTATTAAGTACAAGGTAAACGACAATTCTGCAGCAGACGACTTTGAACATATTTTGTCAAAAAATAGAAAATCTCTATAATTGAATGGATAACCTATGACTAAAAGTGGAAAACATTGTGGCAAAAGGAGAAATTGCTCGTTTTGAGCAATTTCTTCTTTTGTCACTATGTTTTCAAAAAGCCGTCTGCTGCAAAGGCGTCAGAAAGCGTCTATATGAGGGACAGGGTTAAAACAAACAAAAATCCTTACAAAGACAATGGACTTTCGGATGAAATGAGAGTTTAATTATTAAAGTAGAATTGAAAACATCGTGGCAAAATGAGGATTTGCTCATTATGAGCAATTTCTCCTTTTGCCATAACGTTTTCAATTATATTCAATAATTTAATTTTCATTTTCAAAGATATTCCATATTTTTGCCGAGATGTTTTCATATGTTTGATTCATCCAGTTATTATAGTGAAACTGGTTGCCTACATGGTGATACAGATTTGGCATACATTGTAATACAACCAACCATAAATCATGACCTTACAGAAAGGTTGTGATATTTAATCTGGATATTTTTTCATAAATCATACATTCTCCTAGATATGTAACTATGTATGAAACCAAATTACATGTCTATCAATGACAGATGAGTGAAATGACAGCTGCCTATGTCATGATTTGCTATATATACATGATATTGGTGACTCTTTCCTGCAAAGATTTATTCTGATATGTATAGAAAAAAAAAAAAAAAAAAAAAATTGTGTTAAATGTTACTAAGCCAAATGCAGACAACTTTTGAAAACATTATGGAAAAAGGAGTAATTACCTTTACCACCCTCAATGTTTTAACTCTTTCCCACATATAGACGCCGCTTGAAAGTTTCAGACAAATTGCAGCAGACCACTTTTGAAAACATTATAACAAATGGATAAATTGCTCATAATGAGCAATTTTTCCATTTTCAACAATGTTTTCAACTCCATTTCATAATTACGCTTCTTTATAAAGATTTATCTCATTTGTTTATAGGTACCTTTTTTAAAGTTTTAAAGCAGCTAAGTCTCTCAACCTTTTCACAATTTTGCAGATTCATTTTGATGCAATCTGCAGCAGATAACTTTTGAAAACATTGTGGCATAAGAATATGCTCATAATGAGCAAATTCTCCTTTTGCCACAATGTTTTCGACTATATTGAATGATGATACTTTTATTGATTGAATATTTCATATTTTCACCAGAGCTCTAGATAAGGGGCATTTAGCATGTTCTAAGATCCTTATTTGACCTTATTATCCTATGGTGTGGGTACTCAAAAGAATTGTGTCATTGAGACAATTGTTTTGAGTACCCACATCATAGGGTTTGTTTGTATGAAACAAGATACTGTGGGGAAAAGAGCTGTATGTGCCTCCTTATCTGGACCTCTATTTCACCATAGACAGTTTTAAGTCAATTATTGTATAGGAAAAGGGAGATGAATTATCATACCAGTTAAATGAAAATGGAGTCGTGGATAAACAGTCATAACGAAATATTGTTACATTGTTTCTAGAAGTGTTTACTACCATTTTGCAGAAACACTTGTCAATTACATTGTATATCTAATGAAGTCATCAACCCCCAAATGAAGCCAATACAATTATTTGGCTAATTTAGTCTTCAAGGTTTGTTAACCAGTCATTTTGTTTAGAACACACATCACAAACTTTGTTTGCAAACACTTTCCTACATACAATTATGTTTTGGAAGTAGATAATTGCCGACGATAACTAGAAATTGATGTTTTATTAAAAAATTCGCCGAACCAATTGAGATTTCAAAACTGCTGCAGACGACTTTGAAAACATCTTGGCAAATATTTGAAAAGTTCTATTATTGATTACAGTTGAAAACTGTAAATCATGATGAGCAATTTCTCCTTTTGCCAAAATGTTTAAAAAGTCGTCTGCTGCAGAGGTGTCAGAAAGCGTCTGTATGTGGGAAAGGGTTAATTAAATTGCCACCAGTGTTGTATCTTCTGTTGTAACAATAACAAGGGTGTATGTTTACTTTGGGAGGTGATGGCTGTGAGAGGCCCCGTGATCTTATTTACATTAAAGTGAAGGCTGCGAGGTGTGGGCTGTATAAACCTGGTCATCCTACTTGGAATACTGCCCATACATCACTGGTACCTGGTTTCATTACCCTTTTCCACACACAGACGGTTTCTGACTCCTCTGCAGCAGACGACTTTTGAAAACATTTTGGCAAAAGGAGAAATTGCTCATGATTAGCAATTTCTCCTTTTGCCTCAATGTTTTCAACTGTATAAACCTTTCATTTATAGAATTTTTTCACATTTTTGCCAAGATTATTTCAAAGTCATCTGCTGCAGTTTTGTTGTATGTGGGAAAGGGTTAAAACTTAGCCTGCAAGATTTCAAAGTTCAAAGCGTAAAGGCTAAAGCTAGCTGTCTTTGTTGGCAACGTTTCTACAGTAAAGAATGAAGATGTTGTATTATTTCAAGATGTTTAATAATATAGAATGAAAGATAAGTACACAATTAGTTAGTGAAATAATACATAACAATTTCTTAACCCTTTCCAACATGTGAAACACATATTGATGCAACTGCAGCAGATGACTTTTGAAAACATTGCAAAAGAAAAAATTGCTACAGTGCATTCAACTATTTCCAAACTTAATTTATGTTTCACTTCCATATTCTATTGTATATTGGATGTAGGGTTGAAATGCATGTTTGTGGTTTTGAATTATGACTCCATGTATGTCTGTCACGTCACCTTCAAATTATGTTGAATCAGAACATATTAATCAGTCTCCAAATTAACCCTTTCCCTCATAAAAACGCCTCTGCAGCAGACAGCTTTTTGAAAACATAGTGACAAAAGAAGAAATTGCACAAAACGTGCAATTTCTCCTTTTGCCACAATGTTTTCCACTTTTAGTCATAGGTTATCTATTCAATTATGGAGATTTTCTGTTTTTTCAACAAAATATGTTCAAAGTCGTCTGCTGCAGAATTGTCAACACTTAAGTCTGCATTCCTAGAAGAGCCATGATGATGCTATACAAAAAGTCATCTTAGTTGCTTTGTTACCTTATGAAGATCCAGATCAGGCTGTACAACATCCTGGAAGCCTCTCCAGGAGGTGTATGCTTAATCCCTTTCTCACATTTAACAAATCTGCAGCAGGCGACTTTGAAAACATCTGTGCAAAAATTGAACCACCTCCACTAATAACAGTTTATTTATTAAATTGAGTTGAAAACGTTGTTGCAAATGGTAAAATTGCTCATCAATTTCACCTTTGCCACAATGTTTTCAAAAGTCAACTGCTGCAGAGGCGTCAGAAAGCGTCTGTATGTGGGAAAGGGTTATACCACACAGTGTTTTAACCCTCTACTGCATACAACAAAACTGCCGCGGATGCTTTTGAAAGCAGCCTGGCAATTATTATCCAGAGTTGAAGACATTGTGGCTAATAAGAGAAATTGCACTTAATTGAGTAATTTCTCTTGTTAATTGTCAGAATGTTTTCCAAAGTCGTCTGCTGCAGATCCATCAAAAAGCATCTGTTTGTGGAAAAAGGTTATACATTCTTGTCAATAATTAAATAATATTTATAGAGTGTGTCAATATTGTTTTGCCTTGGAATTTTCATAATGCGGCTCACTGCTGCAGATTTGTTTAATGTGGGAAAGGGTTAACATTCCTTGCTTTTAATTCAGCAGGTAAATTCACAGAAAGATATTGTTATCTAACACTGGTGTGTTTCTCAGTTTTATAAAAGTGTAATTAATCTTATGGGTTTGATGTTTAATCATGAGCATTTTATCTCAGAAAGAATCCTAAATCTCCTTTTAAACCTTTCCCTCATATAGACGCTTTTCGTCGCCTCAGCGGCAGACGGCTTTTTGAAAAAACATAGTGTCAAAAGAAGAAATTGCTCAAAACGAGCAATTTCTCCTTTTGCCACAATGTTTTCCACTTTTAGTTATAGGTTATCCATTCAATTATAGAGATTTTCTATTTTTTGACAAAATATGATCAAAGTCGTCTGCTGCAGAATTGTTGTATGAGGGAAATTTTGCAAATTTAAGCTGCAGCAGACGACATTGAAATGATTAAATATGGGTAAAACAAAAGGTAAATATAAATCTGATAAATGAAATTATATTAATTGAATATGGTTGAAGACATATTGTTGCCAAAGAGGAAATTTGTTTGTTTTCAAAAGTTGCTTCCTGCAGATGATTCAAATTGAGTCTGTATGAGGGAACTGGTTAACCCTTTCCCTCATGCGACAATGCTGCAGCAGACGACTTTGAACATACTTTGGCAACAAATAGAAAATCTCTATAATTGAATGGATAACCTATGACTAAAAGTGGAAAACATTGTCGCAAAAGGAGAAATTGCTTGTTTTGAGCAATTTCTTCTTTTGTCACTATGTTTTCAAAAAGCTGTTTGCTGCAGAGGCATCAGAAAGTGTCTATATGAGGGTAAGGGTTAACATACAGCAGGGGAATATAATGGTGTTATTGATACAAAAGAACATTGAGTTTGTTATGAGTTTTACCCTTTTTCGCATTTTGAAAACCTTGTAGCAAAAGGAGAAATTGTTCATAATCATTCCCTTTTCCTGATACAGATGTCCGTATACAGCAGACGACTTTTAAATACACTTGGGAAATATGGAGAAATTGCTCCATTTCACCAAAATGTTGTCAACACCATATTAAAATGAAACTTTATAAGTTTTCACAGCAGACGACTGTGAAAGTAGCATATCAGCATAAAAAAATATCAACAGCAGCTTCAATATTTTTCTTTGTATTTTTCAGGCTCTTCCCTTGATCTTACTCCAACCCTGCTCGGAATCTATGACAAGATAGCCTTATCCAGTCAGAATGGAGACCCGGGATCAACTGACCAATCAGAAAGTGACTATTTTCTGACAGACGAGTACCTGCAGGATGGTTCTGATGACCACTGTCATTCACCAAAGTCCTCTCCTAATCTAGGGAAAAGAGCTATTTTTAGACATATAGAGTCACATGATCCTCATAAACCAATCAACAGAGTGGAATGGGATGATTCAGTTGAAGATAACAACAACAAAATAAAAATGGAATCAGCTGAAAGAAAGTTGATTCAAGAGGACAGTGATACTAAAAAGAGACCTCTTAGTTTAAGTTCAATGTCTTCCTCATCAAGTTCATCATTACCACGGAAACCAAAACGTCAAAACCTCAGTGATTATATGGATGAGAGGGATGGGGGTCTGGACATTGAGAAACTTGACAATATATTGTACATAGATGACAGTCCTGAAGGTGAACTAGCGGAGCTAGCCGAGGTCAGGACGGACAATGAATTGTCTTTATACTCAGAGGATATAAATAAACTTAAATCAGGTGGAGATTCTGATTCTCAATTTTCTGCAGACCAATCATCAAATTATGGGGACCAATCACAGCACCTTAATTCAACATTGTCTCTCCACCAATCAGATTCAAGTTTATCATACACCCCATTGACATCAGCCAATTGTAGCACAGCAGATTTATCTGTCCAATCAGATTTGAGTGTTGAGACAGTGACCAATCACAAACCTGCAAGAACTCCATCTAGGTCATCTAGTTCCTCCATGAAGCAATCAGGGCACTATGTGAGCTATGTACAAAGAGTTGTGGCTGAGATTGTTGAAACAGAAAGAATTTATGTAAACAACTTAGAAGATATTAAAGTGGTAAGTATGCTACTGCATAGCTGATGATATAAGGTTTGAGCTAACAAGACAAAACTCTATAAATGTTTTGGTATCACTTAATTAAAGGCCTACTGTGAGTTTTAGATTGTTGCCAGGTGACACATTTAGGGCTAGTATACCATGTAGGTTGACAGTGAAGGCTATGGGGAGACTGTGCCTTTGAGTCTTCAAAATACATAGATTCAACAAGACTCCTTATCACCTGATGTGACCCGGCATTTACTTCAACTTGTCACTGCAGTTGTATTTTTGAAGACATTAATATTTTGTTTAATTATGAATAGCAATGATGTTATATTTGCTAACCATCTGCATTAAGAAATGGATATCACTTTTTCATTCCAAGTCGGGTGTTTTCCAAAAACTTTTATAATGGAAAAAGTGACATCCAGGTTTGCCCTCAGAAATAGAATTAAGTTCAAGTACTGGTAAGTTAACCCTTTCCCTCATACGACAATTATGCAGCAGACAACTTTGCACATATTTTGTCATAAAATAGAAAATCTCTATAATTGAATGTCTAAAAGTGGAAAACATTGTGGCAAAAGGAGAAATTGCTTGTTTTGAGCAATTTCTTCTTTCGTCCCTCATAATGTTTTCAAAAAGCTGTCTGCCGCAGATGCATCAGAAAGCATCTATATGAGGGAAAGGGTTAACAAGAGAAAGCCATGAAATAACAGGACACTGTTGACAAAGAAACTTATTCGAACAAACAGAAACAAAATTCATTTATGTTTTATTCATTTTATAAACCTTTTCCCACTTGTAGACGCACTCTGACGCATCTATATACACAGCAGACGACTATTGAAAACATTGTTGCGAAACTAGCAATCGATTATTATCAATTTGTTCTTTTACCACAATGTTTTCAACTGTCTTCAATAATTACATTTTCCTTTATAGAGATTTTCTATAATTTTGCGTAGATCTTTTTGTTATCTGCCGCAAATTTGTTGTACGTGGGAAAAGGTTAAATTTATTTCGCATGATGCACTGAGTGACAGTTGAGGTTAACCACATTTTATTTAATGAATATTGAAATATTTTATGAAGGTGTAATTATCTGAATGATCAATTTGTCCATATAATTATTTTTGCAATACCTTTCTATTTTCTTTTCTTAAATTTCATATGAACAATTACAGGAAAAATGGGGTCTTGTTGCACTTTCCCACATAACAAAAATCTGAAGTAGACAACTTTGAAAACTAAGAAATCTCTTTAGAGTTAAATAGAATTTGAATAGAGTTGAAATCATTGTTTCAGAAGGAGAATTATACTGCTGCGGCAAATTTGTCTGCATGCAGGAAAGAGTCAATATAAGGATATTATGAAATAGAGGTTTATAAGAAACAAAATGGGGAAAAGAAAAACAAATCCAAGCCAATACCACAATGTTTTCAGAAGTGTTTGCTGCAGATTTTTTGTATGAGGGCTTTCATATGAAAATTACCAAACCCGCGCCAGCTTTTTGTGATAAATTAAAAAGGGTGTTAAATGTAACTTACATTTTTGTGTTATGACAGGATGATTGACAGAAATTCAAACGCATATTAAGAAACATTAATACTTTATCACACCTTTGTTGATGAGAGATTGTCCCCTCAAACCACAACAACTTTAGGTGTGGCATGCTGTAAATGATATTGCATGGTCGTCGTTAAAATGTACAGCTATACCTCAAATAACTACTTTGTATGTTGATTATGCCAACCCATGCAGCTCAGTCTGTAGCAACGCCAGCTGTCACTCCAAAAGTCACTGTGACAAGCGTCATTCGTCTTCCACCAATAGGCTAACAGTCTATGTGGAAAAGCACCCATTTGCTTGGAAAGAATGTTGTGTGGAGTACTGGTGTGAGAAAGCAAGGTAACACATGAGTAGATGAACTGGCTGCCATGATATAACTGAATTTTTTTTGAAAACGATGTTCAACACCAATCAATCAAAATGAGCGTTATAAACCCCAATCAATTAACCCTTTCCCTCATATAGACGCTTTCTGACGCCTCTGCAGCAGACGGCTTTTTGGAAACATAGTGACAAAATAAGAAATTGCACAAAACGTGCAATTTCTCCTTTTGCCACAATGTTTTCCACTTTTAGTCATAGGTTATCCATTCAATTAAAGAGATTTTCTATATTTATAAGTATGTTTAAAGTCGTCTGCTGCAGAATTGTCGTATGAGGGAAAGGGTTAATAGTATGGTGATATATACATCTTTATACCATTACCCCCTAAGAAATCTTTGGCAACTTTTTAGCTCACCAAAGCACAAAGTGCTCAAGGTGAGTTTTTGTGATCACCTTTTGTCCGTCGTCCGTTGTTCGTCGTCAACATTTGCTTGTTAACTTCATGAAAGTTTACAGAACATACATCTCCATCAAATCTAGGCCAACTTCGAAACTGTGCATGTGGTGTCACAAACTAGGTCATTAGATCAAATTAAATGAAAATCTTGTTGACACTCTCGAAGCTGCATTTTAAACTTGAGCATGTTGAAACTTTGTCAGAATGTTTGTCTTAGTGATATCTAGGCCAAGTCCGAATATAGGTCATGTCGGGTCATAGGAAAATCTTGTTAACACTCTGGAAGCCGTGTTTTTAATGTGAACTTGTTGAAACTTTACTAGAATGTTTGAGAAAAATCTTGTTAACACTATAGAAACCGCTTTTTTTGTCTTAATTGAGCAGCTTGAAAACTTAGTCAGAAAGTTTGTCTTGATGATATCTAGGCTAACTTTGCATATGGGTCTGGTCAGGTCAAACACTAGGCGCATTTTTAACTTGAGCAGCTTGAACTTTGTCAGAAAGTTTGTTTTGATGATATCTAGGCCAAGTTTGAATATGGGTCATGTGGGGTCAAAAACTAGGGCACTAGCTGAAATTGAAGGAAAATCTTGTTACCTTTGGAAGGTGCATTTTGGGCCTCCAGTCAACAAACATTGCCGCCAGGCAAAAACCTTGTGCTGAAAGAGTCTTAAATAGCCCATTCTCAGGTGAGCGATCCAGGGCCTCATGGGCCGTCTTGTTATAAATGAAAGACCAATTATTTGATAAGTTGAGCAATTTCCCCTTTTCTGAACGATGTTTTTTAAAGTGATCTACTAAAGAGGCATCAGAAAGCAATTATTCTGTATGTGAGAAAGTGTTAACCTTTTCCCTCATATAGATGCTTTCTGACACCTCTGCAGCAGACGCCTTTTTGAAAACATAGTGACAAAAGAAGAAATTGCACAAAACGTGCAATTTCTCCTTTTGCCACAATGTTTTCCACTTTTAGTCATAGGTTATCCATTCAATTATGGAGATTTTCTATTCTTTGACAAAATGCGTTCAAAGTCGTCTGCTGCAGAATTGTATGAGGGAAAGTGTTAATTAATGAAGCCATTGTTATATTTTAACAGGGGTACTATCAGTACATAGAAGACAACCCAAGACTTGCGATCACTCGGCCAGAGAGGAAATATTTATTTGGAAATATTGTGGAGATACATAACTACAGCTGGTTTGTTATTTAACATATTTACATCATTTCATCATTAACCCTTTCCCACATACAAGATATCTGCAGCAGACGACTTTGAAAACATACCCGAAAAAAATTGCAAACTCCCTTTATATGAAAGTGCAATAATTGAGTAGAGTTGAAAACATGGTGACAAAGGGAGAAATTGAGCAATTTCTACTTTTCCCACAATGTTTTCAAAAGTCGTCTGCTGCAGATGCATCAAAATGTGTATATAGGTGGGAAAGGGTTAATTAATGGAACTTGAAAGCCAAGAAACACAGGATTAGGTGAACTGGTCGCCATGATATAACTGAAATACTGTTTGAAATGTCATTAAACTCTAATCAACCATTTCTTTGTCAGAATGTTGTTTAGATTTCAGCCTTAACTTGGAATGCTATTAAAGAAATTGCTTCTTCATCTTCTTTGAACCTGGTGACAGCCTTGGTGGTGTAGTGGTAGAGTGTCTACTTTGGATGCGGGAGGTCATGGTTTCGACAACTTATGAATACATAATGGCAAAAGGAGAAATTGCTTATCATGAGCAATTTCTCCTTTCTCTCACAATGTTTTCAACTCTATTCAATAAATGTGTGTTCATTTATAGAGAGTTTTTAAATTTTTGCATTTATGATTTCAAAGTCATCTGCTGCTGACATTTTGTTGATTGGGGGAACCGTTCCGAAGGGATAAACAGTTACTCTCACACATGCAACTATCTTATGAAATCTATTATTTAACCCCTTCCCTCATATTAAAGACGCTTTCTGGCGCCTCTGCAGCATATGCCTTTTTGAAAACATAGTGACAAAAGAAGAAATTGCTCAAAACGAGCAATTTCTCCTTTTGCCACAATGTTTTCCACTTTTAGTCATAGGTTATCCATTCAATTATAGAGATAATCTATTTTTTCACGAAATACGTTCAAAGTCGTCTGCTGCAGAATTGTAGTGTGAGGGAAAGGGTTAACTATTTCCAACATATAACAAATCTGCAGGCAACGACTTTGAAATTATCAAGTCCAAAATATAGAAAATCTCTATAAATGATAGTATGATCATTGAATCGAGTTGAAATCATTGTGGCAAATGGAGAAATTGCTCATTATGATTAATTTCTCCTTTTGCCACAATGATTTCAAAAGTCGTCTGTTGCAGAGGCGTCGGAAGGCACCCTGTGTAGCATAATTGGTAGGCACTTAGGGATTACTTTTTTTTTTGTCCGGCGTCTGTCTGTCCGTCATGCTTTTTCGTCATACTTTTTCGTCACACTTTCAAAGAGCAGGTGCAGGTGACATACGTGCTCCGCGGAGCACTCCATTCTAGTTAAATTTTGTATATAATGATTTCAAAGCCATCTGCTATCGTTTTGTTGTATGGGGGAGTGGATTATCAGTTACTTTCACACATGCAACTATCTTATGAAATCTATTACTTAACCATTTCCCACATATAGACACATTTTGACGCATCTGCAGCAGACGACTTTTGAAAACATTGTGACAAAAGGAGAATTGCTCAAAACAAGCAATTTCTCCTTTTGTGTGAATTTTCATTTTTTTTTCAGTAATTATACCTACAATTATAGAGATTTTCCATATTTTTGAGTAGACATTTTCATCTGCTACAGATTTGCTGTATGTGAGAAAGAGTTGAGGGAGAAACACAACTAGCAATAATTATATTTTTATTTACAGTGCTTTTCTAGACCAACTAGAGGAGTGTGGTATGAATCCCATACAAGTGGCGGACTGCTTCGTTAGAAACAACGAAGGTTTTGTTATTTATGCCGACTACTGCACGAACTATCCAAGGTAATCTTGAACATTTCTTTCTATACTTTCCCACATGCAGACAACTTTTAAAAACATTGCGACAAAAGGAGAAATTGCTCATGTTGAGCAATTTTTCCATTTTGCCACAATGTTTTCAACTCTGCATTAATTGTACTTTCGTTTATAGGGATTACTTATATTTCTGCGTAGATTTTTTCAGTCATCTGCAGCATATTTGATGTATGTTGGAAAGGGTTTATCATAATTGCATTTTTTGGTTGCTAAATAGACGATTGTAAAATAGTTGTTGCCTTGCCAAACTTTTCATTAGCAAGTGATTCATTATCTGTTTGTATCAAAGTTGAGATGTGCATGCCCATTGTAACATGTTTTCATGCCTTTGAGCCTTTTGTTGGATGAAGTATATTCATTGAGCCCTCAATAAAGGGGTCCTGTTGAATCTGCTTTCAATGAAGATTCTGTGGGGGCGTGTCACACCAGACGCTGGCCCATATACCCATTATTGTCCATGGGAAAATGTGGACATCTCGGTGGTGTAGTGGTGGTTTGTCCGTCTCGGATGTGGGAGAGTGCTGGTTCGATCCCCCGCCGGGTCATACCAAAGGTTAATGGCTGCCCTCCTTGGCGAGGATGGTTGCATTATGACTGACTCGCTGGTGTCAGGATAAATAGACGAGTATCACTGGTAACTTACCCTGGAAGCGCGGCGATATAACTGAAAAATCATTGAAATCAGGTTAAACACCAAACAATCAATCAATCAATTATATATAGTATATTACATTGAGCCCTCAAAAAAGGGATCTTTCAATGAAGACCTTTTGAAGCCTGTGCACCTGTCACACCTGAACCACATACACAATAATTGAGCCTGTTCATGGGAAAAGGTACAACTGACTATGGTGAACAGTGTAGATCAAGATCAGCCTTTGCATCTACACAGTCAGATCAAGATCTACATTGTTCACATATGTATTTATACCAGCGTGTTGGAATATTCTGTCAACTTGTGAAGATTAAAATACCTAGAACATAGGATTTTTTTCGTGAAAAAAAAACTAATTTTAGAACATGAAATAATGTGCCTAAAGTGATTGAGACAAGATGAAAAAATATATATATCTGAGATTATGTGAATTTATCAATTTTGAGAGATATCTCCTTTTCTTTCACAATTTCTAAACTGCTTTAGAAGTGTCAGAAGGCTCTTCTATTGAGTGAAAGTCTTGTTGAAGCCGGAAAAGAAACACATGAAAATAAATGATGCACATCACATCTCATTAATCCTTTCCCACATGCACATGCATGCAAAAACATTTTATCGCATCTGCAGACTACAACTTTTGAAATAATTGTGGCAAAAGTGGAAATTGATTTTCATGACCAATTACTATTTTTTTTTCACCATGTTTTCAACTGTCATTATGCTTTTCTTTATAGAGATTTTCTAAAGTTTTGTCCAGATGTTTTTAAAGTTGTCTGCTACAGATTGGTTGTATGTGGGAAAAGGTTAAGCCTTTCCCTTATACGACAATTCTGCAGCAGACGACTTTGAACATATTTTGTTAAAAAATAGAAAATCTCTATAATTAAATGGATAACCTATGACTACAAGTGGAAAACATTGTTGCAAAAGGAGAAATCTTCTTTTGTCACTATGTTTTCAGAAAGCTGTCTGCAGCAGAGGCGTCAGAAAGCGTCTATATGAGGGAAAGGGTTAAATAACATCAAAGAATATAAATCCACCAGACTTATTTTGAAGCTCAAATGGTAATTAACCGTTTCAAACATACAGCAAATCTGCAGCAGATGACTTTAGAAAACATCTCTATATGTACACATAATTGAAAGTTTAATTCTTGAATACAAGTGATAACATTGTGAGGAGCAATTTGTCCATTTTCCTAAAATTAACAAAAGTCGTCTGCAGCAGATGCATCAAAATGTATCTGGTTAATAACACAACTAACCCTCTCTTTCCCACATATAAAAAATCTGCAGCAGACGACTTTGAAAACAAACCTGATTTTTTTTTTGAAATTTCCTTTAAATGAAAGTACAATAATTGAATTGAGTTGAAAACATGGTGACAAAAGAAGAAATTGCTTGTTTTGAGCAATTTCTTTTTTTGTCGCCATGTTTTCAAAAAGCTGTCGGCTGCAGAGGCGTCAGCAAGTGTCTACATGAGGGAAAGGGTTAATTGCATCTGCATATGCCCATAGTAGTCTGATCTGTGTCTTAACTCGACGACAATTGGCTTCTTTAACCCGGCAGATGACTTTTTAGAAAACTGAGCGACAAAAGGAGAAATTGCTCGCTGTAAGAACGTTTTTTACTCTTTTATATAATTATACTTTCGTTTATGCAGATTGTTTTTATATATTTGTGTAGATAGTTTCAATGTCGTCTGTTTATATATTTGTGAAGATAGTTTCAATGAGATCTGTTTATATATTTGTGTAGATAGTTTCAATGAGATCTGTTTATATATTTGTGTAGATAGTTTCAATGAGATCTGTTTATATATTTGTGTAGATAGTTTCAATGAGATCTGTTTATATATTTGTGTAGATAGTTTCAATGAGATCTGTTTATATATTTGTGTAGATAGTTTCAATGAGATCTGTTTATATATTTTTGTAGATAGTTTCAATGAGATCTGTTTATATATTTGTGTAGATAGTTTCAATGAGATCTGTTTATATATTTTTGTAGATAGTTTCAATGAGATCTGTTTATATATTTGTGAAGATAGTTTCAATGAGGTCTGTTTATATATTTGTGTAGATAGTTTCAATGAGATCTGTTTATATATTTGTGTAGATAGTTTCAATGAGATCTGTTTATATATTTGTGTAGATAGTTTCAATGAGATCTGTTTATATATTTGTGTAGATAGTTTCAATGAGATCTGTTTATATATTTTTGTAGATAGTTTCAATGAGATCTGTTTATATATTTGTGTAGATAGTTTCAATGAGATCTGTTTATATATTTTTGTAGATAGTTTCAATGAGATCTGTTTATATATTTGTGAAGATAGTTTCAATGAGGTCTGTTTATATATTTGTGTAGATAGTTTCAATGAGATCTGTTTATATATTTGTGTAGATAGTTTCAATGAGATCTGTTTATATATTTCTGTAGATAGTTTCAATGAGGTCTGTTTATATATTTGTGTAGATAGTTTCAATGAGATCTGTTTATATATTTGTGTAGATAGTTTCAATGAGATCTGTTTGTATATTTGTGTAGATAGTTTCAATGAGATCTGTTTATATATTTCTGTAGATAGTTTCAATGAGATCTGTTTGTATATTTGTGTAGATAGTTTCAATGAGATCTGTTTGTATATTTGTGTAGATAGTTTCAATGAGATCTGTTTATATATTTCTGTAGATAGTTTCAATGAGATCTGTTTGTATATTTGTGTAGATAGTTTCAATGAGATCTGTTTGTATATTTGTGTAGATAGTTTCAATGAGGTCTGTTTATATATTTGTGTAGATAGTTTCAATGAGATCTGTTTATATATTTGTGTAGATAGTTTCAATGAGATCTGTTTATATATTTGTGTAGATAGTTTCAATGAGATCTGTTTGTATATTTCTGTAGATAGTTTCAATGAGATCTGTTTATATATTTCTGTAGATAGTTTCAATGAGATCTGTTTGTATATTTCTGTAGATAGTTTCAATGAGATCTGTTTATATATTTGTGTAGATAGTTTCAATGAGATCTGTTTGTATATTTGTGTAGATAGTTTCAATGAGGTCTGTTTATATATTTGTGTAGATAGTTTCAATGAGATCTGTTTGTATATTTGTGTAGATAGTTTCAATGAGATCTGTTTATATATTTGTGTAGATAGTTTCAATGAGATCTGTTTGTATATTTGTGTAGATAGTTTCAATGAGATCTGTTTATATATTTGTGTAGATAGTTTCAATGAGATCTGTTTGTATATTTGTGTAGATAGTTTCAATGAGATCTGTTTATATATTTGTGTAGATAGTTTCAATGAGATCTGTTTATATATTTGTGTAGATAGTTTCAATGAGATCTGTTTATATATTTCTGTAGATAGTTTCAATGAGATCTGTTTATATATTTGTGTAGATAGTTTCAATGAGATCTGTTTGTATATTTGTGTAGATAGTTTCAATGAGGTCTGTTTATATATTTGTGTAGATAGTTTCAATGAGATCTGTTTGTATATTTGTGTAGATAGTTTCAATGAGATCTGTTTATATATTTTTGTAGATAGTTTCAATGAGATCTGTTTATATATTTGTGTAGATAGTTTCAATGAGATCTGTTTATATATTTCTGTAGATAGTTTCAATGAGATCTGTTTATATATTTGTGTAGATAGTTTCAATGAGATCTGTTTGTATATTTGTGTAGATAGTTTCAATGAGATCTGTTTATATATTTGTGTAGATAGTTTCAATGAGATCTGTTTGTATATTTGTGTAGATAGTTTCAATGAGATCTGTTTATATATTTGTGTAGATAGTTTCAATGAGATCTGTTTATATATTTGTGTAGATAGTTTCAATGAGATCTGTTTATATATTTCTGTAGATAGTTTCAATGAGATCTGTTTATATATTTGTGTAGATAGTTTCAATGAGATCTGTTTGTATATTTGTGTAGATAGTTTCAATGAGGTCTGTTTATATATTTGTGTAGATAGTTTCAATGAGATCTGTTTGTATATTTGTGTAGATAGTTTCAATGAGATCTGTTTATATATTTTTGTAGATAGTTTCAATGAGATCTGTTTGTATATTTCTGTAGATAGTTTCAATGAGGTCTGTTTATATATTTGTGTAGATAGTTTCAATGAGATCTGTTTATATATTTGTGTAGATAGTTTCAATGAGATCTGTTTATATATTTGTGTAGATAGTTTCAATGAGATCTGTTTGTATATTTGTGTAGATAGTTTCAATGAGATCTGTTTATATATTTGTGTAGATAGTTTCAATGAGATCTGTTTGTATATTTGTGTAGATAGTTTCAATGAGATCTGTTTGTATATTTGTGTAGATAGTTTCAATGAGGTCTGTTTATATATTTGTGAAGATAGTTTCAATGAGATCTGTTTATATATTTGTGTAGATAGTTTCAATGAGATCTGTTTATATATTTGTGTAGATAGTTTCAATGAGATCTGTTTATATATTTGTGTAGATAGTTTCAATGAGATCTGTTTGTATATTTGTGTAGATAGTTTCAATGAGATCTGTTTATATATTTTTGTAGATAGTTTCAATGAGATCTGTTTGTATATTTGTGTAGATAGTTTCAATGAGGTCTGTTTATATATTTGTGTAGATAGTTTCAATGAGATCTGTTTGTATATTTGTGTAGATAGTTTCAATGTCGTCTGCTGTAGATTTGATGTGTGTGGGAAAGGGGGTAAATGATCTGATGATTAGATTGTGATCAAACAAATATCCTGACATGAATGTGAATAAGCATGGCATGCTGGCCTGTATCTGCACTAGCTGCAATTGTTCAAAGGTCTTATTTTATCTGCGTCAAGGCTCATTAACCCTTTCCGACTTGTAGACCTTTTTTTTACCCATCTGAAGCAGATGTATTTTGAAATAATTGTGACTTAAGAAGAAATTGCTCAACACAAGCACAATGTTTTCAACTTGAATAAGTAATAATATATTTATTCACAGAGAAGTCGTCTGCAGCAGATTTGTTGTATGTGGGAAAGGGTTAATCCAAACATTCTCAATATTAGCTAGGAATTCTCCCATATCAATGAAAAAGTTTATTTGAGCCCGGCCATGACAAACGGTGCAAGTTGACTTTTGTGATCAGTGTATAACCAGAATAGGCGCTTTCTGAGGTCTCGGCAGCAGACAGCTTTTTGAGAACATGGCAACAAAAGAAGAAATTGCTCAAAACGAGCAATTTCTCCTTTTGTCACCATGTTTTCAACTCTATTCAATTATTGTACTTTTATTTTCAGAGATTTTCCATATTTTTGTCTTAATGTTTTCCAAGTCGTCTGCTGCAGAATTGTTGTATGCTGGAAAGGGTTAAAATCAGGGCTTCTGTCAACTTGTGTAGATTCTGATCAGATCACAGGCGTCTGAATTATTATTACAGCAAAAAATGCGAAAAATCACACAATACCTTGTTAAAATACTAAAGAATTCGGGCAATAATTTCTGCAGAAAAATATATAAAACGACCTGGTCTCAGGTAGAGACAGGTTCACGTCAGCGCATGGCGGTCAGGACAACTACAAATTTCCAAATATAATGAACATTAAGCTTAAAATCGCTGACGTATTGGTCGGTTGGCAAATATTGATGTGGTGGATCATGAGAAAAATCATTTATGAACCTGTCTCACCTGGGACGAGGTCATTTTAGACGTTTTTTCTGCGGAAATTATAGCCCGAATCGAGCAAGGGGGTAAAATGCTGTTGCACACCTTGTCATTATTATTACACTATATGGATGTATAGAGGGGCTATTTGTAGTAACACGTGCGGGTTTCCCCAAATTACCATTACCATCATTATGATGCATATAGACAATATAGAGCGACTTCTTTAGCATTTTAACGAGGTTTTGTGTGATTTTTCGCATTTTTTGCTGTAATAGAAAATCGGACGCCTGTGATTAGATGGAGAAGAACTGATGCACATGCTGATCTGAATTTACACTGTTACAGATATGTCAATTGGTACCTTTTATCGTTTCATTTGCCTCACTTTTGGGAGGATAAACGGACCAGTAGCCCTGGTAACCTACCCAGTAAATGCTGTGATAGAACTGAAACATTGTTGAAAGCGGCGTTAAACACCAAACAATCAATCATTTCATTTGTATTTAATTCTTGCTCTGCTAAAATATTATGTGAAGTAAAGCTCCATTCATCTATTTGATAATACACAACCTTAACCCTTTCCCACATACAGCAAATCTGCAGCAGACGACTTTGAAAAGTATTTGCAAAAATGAATAAAGTTTAAAACACTGTGCCAAAAGGTGAAATGCTTGTTTTGATCAATTTCTCCTTTTGTCACAGTGTTTTCAAATGTCAGAAAAAAAAAATTCACATGTAGAGGCTTTCTGAAGATTCTCCAGCAGACGCCTTTTGAAAACATTATGGCAAACGGCGAAATTGCTTAGTCTAAATAATGAGCAATATGTTTCTCCTTTTGCCACAATATTCTTAACTTTATTCAATTATTGTTATTGAGAGTTTCCCTATTTTTGACGAATTGTTTTCCAAGTTGTCTGCTGTAGATTTGTTGTAAGTTGGAAAAGGTTAAGGCTAAACCTATTGTTAACCAATAATTTATGTTCAATGAAAGAGTATGCATGCATTTCTTCCCCTCCACCCTGATTACTATGGACGTGTGTGCATGCATTTTACATGATATCTGTCTTAACCTGTGATAAGCATGTAAGAATAGTAATTAGGAGCAAACAGTTTTTATCGATAATTGTGATCAAGTTCATTGCACTGCACTTGCATTTAACCCATTACCACAAACAACACTTAGCAGATTTTGAAAACATATTGGCAAAATTATGGAAAACCTCTTTTAGGGAAAGATATTTGAAAATATGCATTGTTTTATGGGACAGAGTTTAATCCTCTCCAACATACAATAAATCACGGCGAAATGATCTACGGTAAAGAGAAAAATGAAAAATCTCTATTTCTAAAAGTTAAGTCTTAGGAAAAAGTTGAAAACGTTGTGGCAAAAGGAGAAATTGCTTGTTTTGAGCAATTTCTCCTTTTGTCACGATGTTTTCAAAAGTGGTCTGCTGCAGAGGCTTCAGAATGTGTCTGTATGTGGAAGAGCATTTAACCAACTAACATGATATAAAATGTATTCTTCAAAGGATAGACCCTTGATGACTAAATGGTAATATAGGAATCCTCCGTGGTCGAGTGGTACTGAGCGTCGGGGATTTGAAACCGGGTGTCCCGGGTTTCATCCCCAGTCACAGCACAACGGTCATGGTGGAGTGCTCTTTGGCAAGGCACATTTTCTAGCCTATAGTACTGGTTTGTTTACCCAGGGATCATGAATAAGTGAACTGTCGCTATGATATAACTGAAATAATGTTGAAAGCGGTGTAAAACCCCAATAAAACTAAATGGTTATAATAATTATACAGTGTACTGACATGCATTTATTGTACCTCCTTTGATTTATAACTAAGATGTGTGTGTATGTGGGCTGTTTATAGGATTTCTGTCTCAAACCTTAGATAAGGATGTGAAAAATGCTAATTGGGAGGAACCATCTCTACCGATATATGTAATCAAGTTCATTGCACTACGTTCACTAAAATTACTCTTGCACCAACGTTTAAGTTATCATTATTTCTCAATTACAATTGTTTTTTAAGGACTATTTCACTAGTTAAATACAATGTGAGAGCATGATTTGTATTGAGAGTCAATTTTTTTTTACTCTTTCGTACATATAGATGCATTGAGATGCAGCTTTTGAAAACATTGTGGCAAAGGAGAAATTGCTCTTAATGAATTATTTCTCCTTTTGCCTCAATGTTTTTCACCTCAGTTTATTCAATAACTAAACTCACATTTATCAAGTGTACATATTTTTGACCAAATTCTTTTTGTTGTAGCTTTTTGGTATGTGGGAAAATGTTAAAACTTTATTGAAATATATTGCACTTCAATTACACTGGAATGGTTAATTAAGTCTTTTCAACAAAAAGAAACAATTTTTGATAACTCTTGCATCAGATGATATTTGAAAACAATATGAAAATGTTTTCAAAAGCCATTCACTGCAAAGGTCTTGAGAAAGCGCCTATATGTGGGAAAGGGTTAAAACAGTTGTATCTACATTATGTTACAATTTCGAAGCTCAATCAACAGTTTTGCATGAAACCCAAGATTTCAGGTTTATTGTTAAGTTGCTTATGATTATTTTTATGTGTGTTTTACAGTGCAGTAGCAGTTCTTACGAAGGTGATGCATGATCCCCAGCTGAGCGAGGTGTTTAAACAGAGACAATTAGCAATGGGACACAGTCTACCACTGGGCGCGTATTTATTGAAACCAGTCCAGAGGGTCCTTAAATATCATCTACTGCTACAAGTAAGATATGGACAACCTTTAGCCCTTTCCCAAATGTAGACTCATTTAACCCATTACTTCACAAGACTTTTCAAAGGTTGTCTGCTTTACAATCATCAGACGAATAATTTTAACAATCTAGAAAAAACTGAAAAAGATTTATATTGATAAAGAGTTGAAAATATTGGAACATTTTCAAAAGTCATGTTCAATGGCAGGTGTCAAATGTCATGTCTGTGTGAAGTAATGGGTCAATCCATTATCAACAATATGCAACACATCGATGAAAAATTATTACTTTGAAAACATTGAGTAAAAAGAAAGGACAATCTCTATAAAAGTAAGAATCATTATTAACCCTTTCCTTCATATAGACACTTTCTGACGCCTCTGCAGCAGACAGCTTTTTGAAAACATAGTGACAAAAGAAGAAATTGCACAAAACGTGCAATTTCTCCTTTTGACACAATGTTTTCCACTTTTTGTCATAGGTTATCCATTCAATTATGGAGATTTTCTATGTTTTGACGAAAATAGTTTCAAAATCGTCTGCTGCAGAATTGTCGTATGAGGGAAAGGGTTAAATAAAACTGAAACCATTGTGGGAAAAAGTGACCTGATACAGTCATCTGTTACAGATGTGTCAAAATGCATCTGCATGTCGGAAAGGGTTAATAATGGTCTACATAAGTTTGATTCTTACAGGGAATTATTACGAACATTTGAATTTTAGAAGGACAACAATGACTTTCCCTCATACGACAATTCTGCAGCAGAGGCTTTAAACATATTTTGTAAAAAAATAGGTTATCCATTCAATTATAGAGATTTTCTATGACCAAAAGTGGAAAACATTGTTGCAAAAGGAGAAATTGCTCGTTTTGAGCAATTTCTTCTTTTGTCACTATGTTTTCAAAAAGCCGTCTGCTGCAGAGGCGTCAGAAGGCGTCTATATGAGGGAAAGGGTTAACACTAACATTTATTGTTCACTTTCTTTCCAGAATATTCTAAAACACTACAACAAAGGGGATTCTGGTTACGAGAAGCTTTCTCAAGCTCTTGATCACATGACTGACATGTCACATCATATCAACGAGATGAAACGTAAGCACGAGCATGCTGTCAGGGTACAGGAGATACAAAGTCAGTTGGAAGATTACGAGGGAGAAGACTTCACACGACTTGGAGAGCTGGTTCTTGAGGTAAAGTTGTTATCTTCATGTGATCTATAAGTTCTCCTATGGAATAACCCTTTCCCACATACAAGAAACCTTCAGCAGGCGTCTTTTTAATAATATAGGCAAAAATTTGAATACTCTATGAATGACACTTTAATTATTGAACAATGTTAAAAATATTGTTGCAAAAGGAGTATTGCTCGTTTTGAGCAATTTCTTCTTTTGTAACATTGTTTTTAAAAGACGTCTGCTGTAGAGGCGTCAGAAAGTGTCTATATGTTGGAAAGGGACAAAGAGAAAAACTTTTATGTGAAAATTTGCAATTTATCATCATTGACAAGTGGGCAGGTCCTTTTTCGACCATGTTGATTAGACTTCTTACATATTTGAACTCTGAATCAGAAAATATTCACCGATAGACCATTACTCAAAGTGAAATCTGCTTACAAAATTTAACCATTTTTTCTCAAAAGAAGTAACTTGAAATGACATTTTGAAAACATTGTGATAAAAAGCATTTCTAGTTGATTATTTTCCCAAATCTGCAACAAATGACCTTGAAACCAACTAGGTATAATTATGGTGTATGTCAGTATACACAGTGTGTCCTTTTGCCACATCATGTTTTCAAATTCATCTGCTACAGATGCATCTGTACGTTGGAAATAAATAAAGTTGTAACTATTATTTAATTTCAGGGGTCATTTCGTATGTACGGTGTGAAGGCCTCCAGACAAGTGTTTTTGTTTCAGCAAGGTGTGATCATAGCCAAACGCAAAGAAGACGGAATGTTGAGTTGTAAAGCTTTCATACCAGTATGTTTGTTTATGAATACACTGTCTTTATTGTGTCTTTACAATATGCTCACTGCTTTTGAGAGATTTATGAGTTAATGCTTTCAATTATTGCTTATAATATTCTGTTTATGTCTGTTTGTTTGTTTTTGAAAATCAACATTTATAATAGTGTTGTGTCTATAATGGGAATAGTATTAGACAAGTTATTCCTGATCTATTTTTAATCGGTATCCTCCAGCAAAGGCAGATGAGATATTGGTTGGGCGTTGTCCGTCTACCCTTCTTCTGTCTTTCTGTCATTCCCTCCATCCGTCCTAAGGCATGGTTGGATGGATTTGGTTAAAACTACATGGAAATTTTTCATAAATTTATATGGAAAGGGAAATAACCCGCTTTTTCAATTCTTAAAAATTCAACACCAATTAGCTCCCTTAAATCAATGGTTAATTGAACTTACCAATGAAAAGACAAGGCCACATTAATTTTGTTTTCCAATCTTCATGAAAATTTATCAGAAATTCATCTTCATCATGCCTCGGTCAAACTTTAAACTAGGTCATGAAGGGTCAAAAACTAGGTCACCAGGTCAAGTTTTAGAAAACGTTTTGAACAATTCAGAGGCTTCATAAAATCTTCATGAAAGTTCCTCAGAACATTCAATTCCATCAAGTCTAGTTCATGTTTGATTATGGGTCAAGTCTAAAACTAGGCCACTTGGTCAAATTGAACACTGTATAGTCCAACATATTTTAGTTACTGATATACCAATATGGTCCAAGCATTCTTTTACAATATTTTTTTTTGCAGGGGATCTCAAATCAACAAATTAACTTGTTTCTAAGTTTTTGCAATATTTTACAACTTTGTTATATAAAGATTTTGTAATTGAGACTCTATCTTTTAGCCCTTTTCCATATGCATCAAATTTGCAGAAGACTGAAACATGTAGGTCAAAATATAGAAAACTTGTTAAATAAAATTGTAATCATTTAATAGAGTTGAAAACATTGTAGCAAAAAGGAAAAATTGCTTGTTTTGCAGTCATCTGTAGCTGCCAGCAGATTGCCAAAATGCTTCTACAAGTGGAAAAGGGTTAAAATGTTTTTATAAACTTGCTCATTGTACAAAAGCAAAAGAAATTTGTCTTAATATACAAGAAATAGTTTAGCAAAACTAGTCCTAATGCTTTGTTATTTAATTTCAGTGTGCAACCTTAATGTTGGTAGAGAGTATCCCTAGGGAGCCCCTTAACTTTCAGATTCTTCCTTTCGATAACCCTAGAGGCGCTCACACAATACATGTAAGTATTAGGTATATTGACCCTTTTCCTAGGAAACCGACAGTGGGCAAGTTGTTAGTGTCGGGGATTTGGAACTGGACGTCCCGGGTTTGATCCCTATTCACGGCAGTCATGGTGGAGTGACCGTGGGAAAGGCACATTTCCGTGATTGAACGTCAAAAGTTGGGACTCACGACTGTAACAGAATGACGTCCGGTTTAACGTCGTAAAAAATTGAACGCAGTTTTCATTAAAACCGTACAATGCATGTGATCTGGGAAAGATCGGATTTAAATGCTTTTAACGCGTGATTTTTTACCATTCTATGTTTGAAGTTATTTTGTGTATGTGTATGTCATTCTTGAGTCTTTCTTGCTCTAAATTTTCTTACATTTTCCCTCTGACGTATACGCTTGTTTTCTAGTTTTAGTTTGTCCCTGGACGCGATTCTCTGATTTCTTTTTTTCGTACCCTCTTTGCTTTCTGACACCCTGTTTCCGTTGTTTATTATTTTGAATTGCACAATAATATGTATTATTCGATTGGGAGATTTTAGATCATTTTAACCAGCGATAATACTCAAAGGTACCCTTTGGCGGCGTCCCTATAAAAAGTACACGTAATAAACGTTAAATAACGCTCAAAGGGGACAAAATGTCAGTTATGAAAAACATTATGATATTACATTCAATATAAACATATTAATTAAACACGTTGAAATTTAAAAACAATGTTCTAGACGTATGTTGAAAATAAACTCAAAATGGAAAAATAAAATACACAGTTTTAATTATTTTTGTTTATTTCTTAACACTATCAGTATAAGTGACGTTTTTCGGTGAAAGGGGACATTTTATCAGTGAAAATAACATGAACAAAAATAACAGTTTTTGATGCTAGAGTACGCTAACATTTTATTTACATGAACTCTGGTTCAGACGTATTTTCCATGCAAAATGTTGTAGTATTTTGCCAAAATAGAAAGCCTCATTTTTATTTTAAAAAAAATTAGTATGGTAAAATACACCCTTTTTAAGCTGAATTACAACATTTTGTTTTTTCCTTAACGACATCCATCTTCTTGGAGGTCTTGTTTATTTCCGTCAAAATTACGTCATTTCCTTTAATACATATACGACGTCGGTTGATAAATTTTCCTGCGATTTTCTTAAAAAATGTAATTTTAAGAATATGTTTCGTATACTTAGTTGGAACATTTTGTTACAAATTACAACGTCATTTTTAAGCGTATTCCGTGCAAACTATCTTTTTATAAATAAACTCGTTTACCAAAGATAATAATAAAGGTCATGCATCCGAAGTATATTTTATTTCCTTTGTAATCATACCAAAATCATACATGCAGCTGTAAAAATGGCGAAGATATTGAAGATTAATGGTCAACGTGTGACAAAATCTTGCGTGAGCCCCAACTTTTGACGTTCAATCCTAGCCTTGTACTTGTAGTGAACTCTTAGCATGATAATTGAAATAATGTTGAAAATGGCGTAAAACCCTAATAAAAAGAAGCACCCCTTCCCTCATACAGAGGACTTTTGACAGCTGTAGTAGTCTGGAGTAATCTGCCCCTACCTTCAAACTCTGAAGGTACTTTTCTTTATTATGTATATATTGATTTCCAAGCATTCTGATGCATCTGCAGATGAAAACGTATTTAAACATTGTGACAAAAGTAGAATGTGTTCATAATGAAAACCTTTTCCCTTTTATCACATTGTTTTCAACTTTACCCAAATATAATACTCTCATTTAAAGAGTTAGCTTATTTTTACCCAGCTATATTTAAAGTCATCTGCTAAAGACTTCTTGATTGAGAGAGAGGGTTAAAGCATAAAATATTACTCCTTATCCATAGCTCTGATTGAATTTTGATCTCTCCTTTTTGTCAGGCACGTAATTTGGACCAGAAGAGAAAATGGTGCCAGCAGATGAAGCGCCTTATTTTAGAGAGCTACTCGAGTAAGATACCCGATAGTGTTAAAGATCTGGTGATGCAAAAACTGGGGAAAAGCAAGGAGGACGATGGTATGTGATTTTAATAGTGTATAAATCCTTTGCTCCTTTGCTCCTTTCAGCAGACAACACTTGAAAACAATGTGAAAATAAATTGCTGTTTAATTAAAAAATGCCGCACCTCCTTTACAACAATGTTTTTAAAAATTCAAATTTTACTTTCAATTTTTCAGATATTTTAAAGATTCACATATTTATTTTCTGATGTTTTCAAAGCAGATGAAAATATCATCATAAGAAAGTGTATTAACCCTTTCCCTCATATAGACGCTTTCTGACGCCTCTGCAGCAGACGGCTTTTTGAAAACATAGTGACAAAAGAAGAAATTGCACAAAACGTGCAATTTCTCCTTTTGCCACAATGTTTTCAACTTTTTGTCATAGGTTATTCATTCAACTATGGAGATTTTCTATGTTTTGACAAAATAAGTTCAAAGTCGTCTGCTGCAGAATTGTTGTATGAGGGAAAGGGTAAATTGAGTATAGGATGTGGTTATTGGCAGGTTACACATAATGTTCCTTCATAAATCATTCTCTTTTTGTTTCGGGGAGAGTTTAAACGTCATTGCCCAACTTTGATTTAGATGGGAGTTGTAGTCCCTTGATTTTATACACCTGATCACGGAAGCATCCATTGATTTAATTGATTGATTTGTGTTTAATGCCATTTTCATCAATTTTTCTGTCATATCACTTCAGCCAGTTGACCTACCCATGTGTTTCCTGGCTTTCTAAAACCAATACTTAACCCTTTTTCTCATACGACAATTCTGCAGCAGACGACTTTGAACATATTTTGTAAAAAAATATAAAATCTCTTTAATTGAATGGATAACCTATGACTAAAAGTGGAAAACATTGTGGCAAAAGGAGAAATTGCGCGTTTTGAGCAATTTCTTCTTTTGTCACAATGTTTTCAAAAAACCGTCTGCTGCAGAGGCGTCAGAAAGCGTCTATATGAGGGAAAGGGTTAACACAACAGGCTTTCAAAGCAACTGGTTGCTTTACCACATAGACAGTTAGCACATTTTGAAAAAAATGAATGATGCTTGTTGACTTGACTTATGTCCTACATCGGAATGAACGTTGTCCGAGCTGTGGTTCGATCTTACAACCTCTTCATTTACAGCCCATGTATATACCATGGCTAGCTCCATTGATTTTCTTGTTTCTTTGAGTTTTGTATTAAAAAGATTGTTTTATTTTTAGACTTTGCCCAACAAAGGAGCACAGATCCCGGGAAGAGTCATGTGACCACACCAGATTATCTGGAGAAACGTTTAAAAATGAGGCGAAAGTCGGGACCAGCTCTCATACAAGGTAAAATACCCTTTCCCGCATATAGACACTTTCAAACACCTCTGCAGCAGATGACTTTTGAAAACTTTGAAAACATTGTGGCAAAGGTTATAGATAACACTTAAATAAAGAGATTTTTGCTGAGATGTTTCAGATAAAATCATGAGCAATTTGACCATTTGCCACAATGTTTTTTAATTCTATTTAATAATTAAATTGGCATTAAAGGAGCTTTTTAACAATTTTGATAAGATGTTTTCAAAGTCGTCTGCTACAGATATGTTGTATGTGGGAAAGGGTAAACAGACCTTGTTTCAGTGCTTCTGTAGTTTTTTTGTGTCGCCATCCTTGGCATGGTGCCACATAGGGATCACTTCTCAATTTTTGGTTCTATTGTCTATCTGTTGATCATGCTTTTCACTTTACACTTGACTACTGGAGATAACTAAAATGTGTTCCTTGAAACACTCTAGTTTACTTCATTTATGATATATTGTATTTAGGAAAGAAATTTCCAGTGGTCTCCATCTTTAAAAATAAAATGGCAAAAGAGAAATAGTTCATTATAAACACTATTTCTCTTTTTGGCACAATGTTTTCCAATTTAAAGAAGTCTGCTGTGTAAGCAAAGGTACTTTGAGTACTTAAAAAATAGTGGGTAAATATTTTTATTTTTTTCTTTAATGAGTAATTTCTCATTTGTTTCCACTTTGCTTGAAAATCACACCTTCATAAACATATAGGTATGTTATATGTATTTAAAGAAAAGGATAAATTAACAATAATGAACAATTAACGCATTAAGCTTTTCCCAAAGCGTTTTCAAAAAGCAACAACTGCAGACACATCAAATATGTTTCGTTCATGGAAAGTGCAAAGCTTACCCTTTTCTTCTCACATACAACAAATCTTAGTAGACAACTGTGAACAAATCTCACCAAAAATCTCTTTGATTAAGTTTAATCTATAATTGAATAAGGATGAAAACATTGTGGAAAAAGGAGATAATATTGCTCATCAATTTTTTTCATGTCTACTGCTACAGCTGCATCAAATTGTATATGTTTTGGAAATTTGGTACAGCTAAATATATTTTCAAAGAGTTTTAAACTGTAATATATTAAAGACTTTCTCTAATCGGTATGACTTCTTCCTTCAGAAATGTTGAAGCCACAGAAAGCAAGAAAGGTTCAGCAAGGCAGACCGAGGGTATGCATATTTTCCTTTAGGTCATGTTCTCATAAAAACGTTTCTTACCTCCCACTTACCTTCTTAACCCTTTCCCACTTGTAGATACATTTCGACGTATCTGCAGCAGATGACTTTTGAAAACAATGTGACAAACAATGTCCACAATGTTTTCAACTTTGTTCAGTAAATTCGTCTCCATTTATAGGGATTTGCTGTGTTTTTGCCTAGAAGTTTTCGAAATCGTCTGCTGCAGATTTGTTGTATGTGGAAAAGGGTTAAACCTTTCCCACATACAGAAAATCAGCATCAGACGTCTTTGAAAATATTGAGTAAAAAAACCCAATGGAAACTATAATTAAAAGAACAATTATTGAAATAAATTAGAAATCATTGTGGCAAAAGAAGATATTGCTCATTATGAGCAATTTGTTCTTATGCCACAATGTTTTGATGTTTATTCCAAATGGTCATATGGCGGTTATAAGTGGAAAAGGGTTAAGTGACCCCAAAATGATGACATATAGCTCATTATTTTTGCAGATTCATGAGGCTAAAACATTTATGCTGTGTGTAGCAGTTTTATTTAGAGTGTAAATTATATAAATTTATTACAGAAATTCAATACATATTTGTGCTGAATTATCATAATTATAATCATAAACTTCCTTCGCATCAATATTGATTAAAAAACTGAAACTTTTGTGAAACATTTGGGAATATTAGATCGAAATCGATCAAAACCCCTTTTAACCCTTTCCCTCACATAGACGCTTTCTGACGCCTCTGCAGCAGACAGCTTTTTGAAAACATAGTGACAAAAGAAGAAATTGCACAAAACGTGCAATTTCTCCTTTTGACACAATGTTTTCCACTTTTTGTCATAGGTTATCCATTCAATTATGGAGATTTTCTATGTTTTGGCGAAATACGTTCAAAGTCGTCTGCTGCAGAATTGTCTTATGAGGGAAAGGGTTAAGGTAAACCTTTCCCACTGATGCAACTGCAGCAGATAACTTTTGAAAACTCTGGTGACAATGCAGGCTGCATTTAAAATAAGATTAGCTATTTCCCATATACTACAACATACTACAAACCTGCAGCAGCTGAGACACTTTATACAGCTTGGCTCAAATATGGACAAGTTAGATGAAAGTGTTATGTCATCAGGTTCTTATTGCATCTGCAAGTGGGAATGGGTTGATGATGAGAAAGTATCTACATGAGGGAAAAGGTTGATACTAATATGTTTCTGTTTCCTTTCAGGCTGAAAGTGGTGGACCAGTCTCTAGACCAGTAAGTTGTTTACAGTTTTCTTTCATATTCATAGAAGAGATTGATGTTGTTAACCTTTTCCCTCTTGTAGACACATTCTGAAGCATTTGCAGCAGACAACTATTAAAAATATTGTGACAAAAGGAGAAATTGCCACAATATTTTCTATATTATTTAATAATTATACATTCATTTACATTTTTCCACATTTTTGCTTAAATAATTTCAAAGATGTCTTTTTCAGATTTGATGTGTGTGGGAAAGGGTTAAAGCCATTGCATTTGCAAGTGAGATGAAGTCTTTTGAAAGCTTAATTGATTTGGTCAACATAATACACAATGAACATCTTTGCACTCTCCAGTTTTAATAACAATGTAGGTAAAGTGGAAATTGCTCATGATGAATAATTTCTCCTTTTCCCACATTTTCAGATGGATTGTCCATCCAGGGGTTATGAGTTGGAACCCCAGCTCTAGCAAATTTCTTTTCGAAGTTTGACAGTGACAGTCAATGCAACAAGTGTCATTTGTCTTCCACCGATGGGCAATAATATTTTCAAAATGTGCGTGCGAGTTAAAAATGTCGTTTTACATAGATGTAAATAGTATTTACTGACTGATTGGTCATTTGACAGTAACAGTTCAAAGTATAGAAGGAATATAATATATCTTTCAACAAACACTGTTTTCAATCATAAATAATTTACTTTAAATTATTTTTTTACTTCACAGATGCAAGCTTTAGAAAGCCTTCTATACAAGGAAACCCAGAAAAACACAATCAATGAAGTGGTAGGATATTTTTATGTATCTTAATATCTCTCTAGAAAAATTCTCAAGAAAATTAGTTACTATTTCAATTTATATTTCATTGTACACTGAAAGGGAATCAAACCCAGAACTACAAATATTAACATCACTTGGTCATGGTGGATAATTCCGGCCATTACCTGGTTCTTGTGGCGCCTCCTTGAAATGCAGGGGACACTTAGGGATCTTATCATCTGTATGTCTGTCTGTAAAACTTTTATCTTTGGTTATAGTTGTCTTACCGCCTCAGTGGTAAGACTGGTACCTTATCATCACAGAAACCCCGGTATAACGGAACAATCGTTGAAAGCGACGTTATCAATCAATACAGTTATCGACTATTTGCAAGGAATAATTCTGCAGCAGACAACTTTGAACATATTTTATCAAAAAAATAAAAAATCTGTATAATTGAATGGGTAACCTATGACTTAAAGTGCAAAACATTGTGGCAAAAGGAGAAATTGCTCGTTTTGAGCAATTTCTTCTTTTGTCACTATGTTTTCAAAATCCGTATGCTGCAGAGGCGTCAGAAAGCATTGATATGAGGGAAAGGGTTAAAAACTCTTGTTTTTGAAAGTCATAATTCAGATGATGACCCCCTTTCCCACATGCAGATACATTTTGATGTATCTACAGCTGATGCCATTTGAAAACATAACGAATATTTATTTTTTTATATTTGTATCAAAATTATAGTTCATATTAATTTTTTTTAGATTTTCATTTTCAGATGTTTTCTAACCCTTTCCCTCATACAGATGCTTTCTGACACCTCTGCAGCAGACAACTTTTGAAAACATTGTGACAAAAGGAGAAATTGCTCAAAACGAGCAATTTCTTCTTTTGCCACAATGTTTTCAACTCGTTTCAGTAATTATACCTCCATTAATAGAGCTTTTCCATGTTTTTTTCTGGATGTTTTCTAAGTCGTCTGCTGCAGATTTGTTGTATGTGGGAAAGGGCTAAGCATATATTGCCAAGGACTGCATTAATTTTCGATCCCATACAAATGTATAGTGCAACACATTCTAAAACGTTATAAGATCTGTTATTGTATGTGTTGCATTTATGTTCACTTTCAGGAGCATACTGGTTACCGTTCTTATATTCCTGGGATATTTAAAGGGGACAAACAGAACCAGGAGAACCAGTACCACAGAAACGAGAAACCAAAGCGCCCTCTATCAGTCCAGCGTAGTCAGAGTTTCCAGTCCTCGGCGGACAAGTGTAAACGGAAATCAATGATCTATCCAAAGGAGCCTCCGGTCAATGACTCCATGTCAATGGATAATCTGTCTCAGTCGGATGGGACCGCAATAAGGACACACAGTTTTCGAATGGCTACGCGTGTTTCCCCAATCCGATTGGCAGCGGAAGATGAAATCGATGGATCAGTAACAACTGATGTGAAAGTGGTGGATATTTTAACTGATCAAACAAACTTAAATGTAATTCCGCCTTCAGTGAAACATAGTATAGAGAGGGAGTTGAACAAACAGATATACTCATACAGTGTGAAAGATGTGTTTTTAGACAGTCAAAGTGGAAACAATTTGGATGGGAGTTATGTGGAGGAAAAGGTATTACGTAAACGTGGACGATATGCAAGCATGCCCGTTCTTAATACCGTTGTAGCAGGTTCTCCAAAGTCAACCAGACTTGCATCCGATGGATCAGCACCATATTCAAACAAGTATGACCCGAATAAGTCTCCGTATGCGCTTTATAAAGAAATGAGTGTTAAACCATACTTTGTGTACAATAAGGGTGCAAGATTGCCTTCAGCAAATGATGTAACTTCGACTGATTTGAGTAGACCAGGTGATTCTAAACATATTCATGCTTTTAATGATGCATTTGCTAATTTAAGAAAATCCCAAGAATCAATAGACAATAAATTTTCGAAGCAATTAACCCTGACGCAGCCCAAACCATTCACTTCTACTTTAAAATCATCAGCAGATCTGCTGTCTTCCCAAGCCAAACTAAACAAATGGGGAGGCACTGACAGGTTCACAAAGGGGTCGTTGTGTGATCTGTCGCATTTAAAAGAAGATCCATGGATACCAGACAAACAAAGATCATACACTGAATCTAACATCAAATCTCCAGTGAAAGTTAAAAAGCAAGTAAACTCGGTGGAAAGTGGTCAGCAAGATAAACACTACTATGATAAGCCAATGAACAAACAGATCAGTCGCTTAAGTATGGATGTTGATGGTTCTAAACATGACAGATCAAGTTCATTTACAAGCGATGACCGGTCATTTTCTCGTGATAACCTAGACTGGTTTGTTTATGCCAACAGAAATTCTCTTCCCGTATCCGGGTTTTCCATGGATGATGTTAACAGAAGCTACAAATACTGTACCCCACCAAGGGATTCCATGGTACCGCCCTCCTCCAACACAAAGGAGGCTGCAGGACCACTGGCTAGAACTGCTCTACATCAGAATGTGGATTGCAGCTATGTGACTCCACCAAGAAACGATGTAGATAGGTCATCTAGCCATCATTATCCACATGATGTGAGTGTTAGTAATGCGGACAGTAGTGTGTCATTATCCGCCACCACCTCTAGCAGTGAAACATGTAGCAGTCCCGACATACTTAAGGATATCGTGTTTGATGATTCTTTTTCTCCGGCGAGTAGTTCTTACCATAGAGATAGATCAGCATTGTCACGTTCTTTCTCATCGCCAGAAACACAAAGATCTTCTAAAACAAAACATCAAGAAGACAGACCAGCCTCAGCGGATATTCTAGAAGATATCAGTCATATGGATGCTAGTGAGAGACTAGTGGCAGAGATGGAAAGTTACATGAAGAGATCCTCATCATCTAGTGGAAGCGGTAGCATCAGCTCATCCAGCAATATTAACAGGTTCCCGACATCAATCCCTGCATTTGAAAGGAAAGAGGCAACTGGAAACAAAAATCGGGATTCCTGCATTTCTACTGGGTCTGCTTCTTCGTATGAAAGTGCTCTGGAAGAGGTATCCGACAATGAGGACGGCATTGTTGATGCAATAAAGCACAAGTTTCACAACATGACACACAAACTTGCTGGTAAGAAAGGCGCTGACCATCATTCATCTAGTCACGAGGCACATCCGCAAACCACAAAATATAAACAGGAAGATCATCCAACTAAACTGCTACCTTCTCTAAGTCATAACTTCAGTCTCCGACTAAGGTCCAGCAGCAAGTCCTCAGAGCCAGATTTACCTACAATTCTTAAAGAAAGCAAGCCAGGAAGTCAAGCTATTGGGGCTAGAATGGCCAATACCGACTTGGACGATTATGCAACATTTTCGTTACCACGATCTCACCTCAATTCCTCGGGAGAAAGTGATGAGCATGTAGATTCACCTAAAACAAGGCATGTCCACATTCAATATGGCAGATATTCTAATTCCAACCTGCTTTCTTCTACAAATTCACCAAGCTTTTCTCAATCGCAATCCAAGTCGCAGTCCACTCTAGCAGTTCCCTTAACTCCACTGAAAAAATTAAGCAACACACAACAGTCAGATTCAGCTTTCTCTATACATAGTTTGGAGATAGACAGTAGCAGTCCTGAAGATTCACTCAGGGGAGATTCTGAGCACGGTCATTCTGACATCGTAACGACAGATAAAACCACTATAAATAAGAGAGAACCTGCAGACACATATGAGAGAAGACTGTCGGCAGTGTTTAACAGTGATGAGGCATTCAGAGATTCAGCTGTATATGATATAGAGGATATAGACTCGCCAATAGTGTCGCCAGCCGAAGGTGAACCTTTCCTTTCACATGCAGTAGACAGTCCAAAACAATCTACACCAGTGGCTGTACCCACTAAAGTTCCGATTAAAAATTATGTCCAACAACTGGAGGAGAAGAACATTATAAAACATCCTCCGGTGATGAAAGTCAAGTCCAAAGAACCAAGCTCCGTAATAAAACAACGAATGGAGAGTTTAGCTGCTAGTTCAGAATACCACAGCAAAAGTTCTAGTATCAGTCGAAGCATGAGTAACGCAACCAGTCGAACTCACAGCCGGTCTTCCAGCCGGGCATGCAGTGAAGAGAAGCATGTCCCTCTCACTTCTGCTGCTCTGAAGGAATATATTGACAATAAATTCCCTATGGATGGAGAGACTGTGGAGGGTATTTCATTTAGAAGTAGGTCCAATTCCAGTGGCAGTTTGAATAACCTCAAGGCGGCTTTGTCGATGGGAAAACTAAACGTAATTAATTCTGATATTGATAATTTGGTTGTAATGAAAGGGTGGGTAAAGGACCTCATTGGGAAATTTCAAGATAAGAAATAATGCTGTTTGGGTGTGCTTCAAGCTGCAGATGCATTTTAACTCTTGTAGCAAATGACTTATGAAAACATTGTGGCAATAGAAGAAATTGCTCATAATGAGCAATGTCTCCCTTTGTCGCAATAATTCCAATAGTCATTTGGTGCAAATAATACATCAAGATGTGTCTGCAGGTAGGAAAGGGTTAATTTGAACTGTATCGATATATCGTTTAAAAAATGTTGTAACTTGTATGAAATTACTTTTCTATTGTTGAGATTTGTTGTGTACATGCATGTCTGTGAGAATGATGGAAAGTTTTTCTATTTCTGATTCCAATTTGTTTATATCATAGGCTTAATTGTCTTGTAGTCAAAGTATATGTATATTGTGGTCTTTCATTGAGGAAAGGGTTCAGCAAGAATAATGACAATACATAATCTTAATACATGTATCAATATGAAAACTATTGTGGCAATGGGCTCAACCATTTACAGGATATGATGAATTTTAGAGTTGTCTGCATTGAGAAAACATCGGTAGCATTGAAAATCAAACATCTGGAAAATTAGAAGGAAAAGTTTGACACAGGGTTGAAAACAATATGTGAAAAGAAGAAATTGCTTGTTTTAAGCAATATTCACTTTTCCCAGAACGTTTCAAAAATCTTCTGCAGTGAACATAGATAAAACGAACCCCAGTGGTTTTTAACCCTTTCATACTCACAACAAATGTTCAGTAGATGTTTTCACTTATCTTGGTGAAAAATGAAAGAATTCTTTTTGAATAGAATTGAAATCAATGTTGTAAAAGGAGAATTGGATCATGAAAATGAATATGTTTTCAATAGTTGTCTACTGCAAATGCATTTGCAAGTGGTTAAGAGTCATACGTCTGAATCAGGGATACATATAATAAATTTGCAGCGGACAACTCTAGACAAAAATAGGGAAAATGTCTATAAGTAAATTGAAAACTTGAATAGAGTTGAAAGAATTGTACTAAAAGCATAAATTGCTCATTATGATAAATTTCTCCTTTTGCCCCAATATTATCAACAGCCACCTGCTACAGAGGTGTCAGAAAGTGTTTGTATGTGAGAAAGGGTTAAATGTATTATGAGATGAGGCTATTTTTATATCATAAAACATATTTTAGAATGCTGTTTATTGTAGTCTTCCAAAAATATACATGCAACTTTTCTCCTGATAATATGATATTTTTCTAGTTGTTTGCTATTGAAACATCTTATGATAGTTCTATGAAATTCAGCTAATTTGAAGGATGAATTTGAGCACTTTTTCTGTAAAGATGTAGCCTTTAGAGGCTCAAATGTTTTCTGTGTTCCGAAACATTGTAAAAAATGTGTTGATGCATTAATTTGCAGCAGTCAACTTTTGAAAACATAGTGGCCAAAGGAAACATTGCTCATGATGAACAATTTCCCCTATTGCCACAATGTTTTCATCTCTATTCAATAATTTTACTATCATATAAGGTATTTGTTTTGATAGTTTTGTCTGGATGTTTTCAAAGTCGTCTGCTGCAGAATTTTCTGATGAGGGAAAGTGGTTAACCCTTTCCCACATACAACAAATCTGCAGCAGACGACTTTGAAAAAATCTAGAACAATTTATTGAGAATCTCTGAAAATGAAGTTTTAATTACTGAAAAGAGTTGAAAACTTTGTGGCAAAAGGAGAAATTGCTCCCGTTTTCAAAAGTTGTCTACTGCAGATGCGTCAGAAAGGGTTAATGTTAATAACATTGTGGTGCTGATATGAAATGTTTATGTTTCACCAACCTGTCTTCTCAACCTTGTCTTACACTCTTATCCTTTTCCTGAGAAATGGCTACTGGACATGAATTTTAACCCTTTTGCTACATACAGACACTTTCTCATGCTTCTGCAGCTCACGGAATTTAAAAACATTGTGACAAAAGCAGAAATTGGTCTTAATGATCAATTTTTACTCTTTTGCAGCAATGTTTTTATCTCTGGCTTGATCGAAATGTTTTCGAAGTCTGCTGTATGTGGCAAAGGGATAAGTGACTTCTGCTTTGAGAATAAGATAAAAATCATGATACCCAGATGAAAATATCATAGGAGAAGGAGAAATTGCCCACAATGAGCAATTTTTCGTTTTTCCTACAATGTTTTCTTAAGTCTGCTGCTAGCCGAGTCATCAAATGTCGTCTGTATCAGGGAATGGGTAAATAGGTGGTGAATTTGCTTGGATCTACGTGTTAGAAAAATTAATTGAAAAATGGACACAGATTTCTATTGTTGCAATTTGATTAAATATTAAAGAGTGTTAAATATAAAGAACAAATTAACCCTTTCCCTCATACGACAATTCTGCCGCAGATGACTGAACATATTTTGTCAAAAAATGGAAAATTTCTGTAATTGAATGGATAACCTATGACTAAAAGTGGAAAACATTGTGGCAAAAGGTGATTTTGCTTGTTTTGAGCAATTTCTTCTTTTGTCACTATGTTTTAAAAAAGCCGTCTGCTGCAGAGGTGTCAGAAAGCGTTTATATGAGGGAAAGGGTTAAACTGTATTTTTTTTTTATCTATTAATTGTGCTATGTTTAAATTGTATATAATGTTGTTAAATCTTTTTTTTCTTCTTCTCACATCGAAATGATTTATTGTATTTCTTACGAATAATTTTGAGAATAAATTATTGTTTTGTATATAAGTAATGCTTCAGTGTTTGTTATCTTCTTTCCAAAGGCTTTGCAAGGTATGGATGAGATTGATTAAACCCTTTTTCACATGTAGAGGCTTTTGGCGCGGCGACTCTGCAGGAGATGATTACTGAAAACATTGTGACAAAAGAAGAAATTGCTCATGATGAGCAATTTCTCTTTTTGCCACAATGTTTCCAACTCTATTATTCACAGATATTTTTTAGAATTTTGCAGTTGCCTGCTACAGATTCGTTGTATGTGGGGAGGGTTTAAGTAATAAAAGGATGAATTAAACATCATTTCCCACAGTATCACTTATATCAGAGTGGCTAGTTTCTCACACAGTTCCACACATAACATTCTTCCAAGACGCATGGCTACATTAGTTCACAAACAATTAAGCCTTTCCTTCATATAGACACTTTCTGACACTAAGGAAGAAATTGCTCATAAGGAGCAATTTCTCATTTGGTCACCATGATTTCAACTCTTTATTTAATTAGTGTACTTTCATTTAATTAAAAAAGGGTGGTTCCAAAAAACGTTCGGGTATGTTTTCAAAGTCGTCTGCTGCAGGTTTGTTGTATGTGGGCAAGGGTTAAGCTTTTTTGTGGAAAACACTACTCGAGATCTTTTTCTCAATAAAATGGAAAGAATATTGGCAGAGCTGGTATCTTTCAGTCATAGGTTATCCATTTTTCCATTTATTGACAAAACATGTTCAATGTCGTCTGCAGATTTGTTCTATGTGAATAGGAACAACAGTCCTGATAATTACTGACTGAGCTATTGCTACTCGAGAAAGAAAAACGATACACAGCTAGAATATTTCATAAGTTCACCATCAAACATTCTTCCCTGACAACTGGCAACCGTTATACTTTGTGAAAGATGCTGATCAAAATGACTTTTGTCAAACATTTGAAAAAGATATTGGCAGAGCTGGGATTTGAACACGTGATTCCTGGATTAAGGACAGACCTATAGCCGCTGGACAAAATATAAGAAAAACGTAAGACAGATAAAATAAACCATCTGTTCGTGTATTTCACAATGGCTAACTGTATTTTGCGGAACGGAACGGAACGGAACGGAACGGAACGAAACGGAACGGAACAAGTGATGGGGCACCAGACAGGGAATATCTGTTTTCATACTTATATATTGTACCTGCGTTTTAATCAACATTTAGTAATATCTGGTTCAGGAGGGACATACTGTTATTAACTGTCCCTTGTATGAGTCGACATAAATAAATAAATAATAAATCAAAGTTGTGTCTTTAATCACGTATGCATGTCTTTACTGTCATACGATAGAAATATATATCATGTGCGGAGTTAAATCTATAACTCTGTGAAAGCTAGTGAGGAATAATCGGCAGATATTCATGAAGAACTGGTCAAACTAAAACCCATAGCAAGTGAACTTTGATTTACCTCCAGACGTCACTATTATGCACAGGTTACAAGAAATGAATAGTTATGTAGGTCGCTGTTCCGTTCCGTTCCGCAAAATACAGTTACCCACACGGGTAACTGTATAATGCGGAACGGAACGGAACAATATATATATATATATATATATAATTCCAACCATTAGGCAAGTGAACTTTGATTTACCGCTAGACGTTCCTACATGTATTTTGCACATCTTTACAAACCAGGGCTCGAAATCTGGTCATCTAGTCCCAGAGGCGAACACTCGTCCGCGTCGCTACAAAACCTAGCTATGTAGCAAGGCAAGGCAATATAAGTTTTCCATTATACATTCACAAATCTGCATATTACCTACCAAAGTGACAGACCCATCTTCTACAAAGTCTCCCTCTATATGAAAATTCTACCTCGAAACCTTTGCAGTTTCAACAACTACTAATCTCTTACATTACCATTGGTTATTTCCGTTGGGCGCAATTGTAACCTATCTGAAAAAGTTCGACCAAATCAGGGGTCGAACTCCAGACTTATTGTTCACATCGATATGTTAGGTATTCTAACCTGTGTACAATCGAACTCCCCACTACAGTTTTCTTTTTGTTACAGTCCGTCTTGCCACATATGTTTGAACCTATTTGTGAAAGATGATCAAAGCTTGTCAAAGTGACTATGTGCAAGCGGTGCTTTAGAAACACCACGTGTAGAGAAAGATACCAATGCATGCGCACCCATGCTCGAAACAATAAAGGTTTAATCTGTGCTCAGAATGAGCTTTCAAACATCTGATTGGTTGATTAACACACATTTGTAGAAGTAAAGATTGTTCTCTAACTTAGCAGTCACGTGACAGTGGGGGGGGGGGGGGGGGGGGGGGGGACTCGAACCCATAGAACGTGAACTTTGATTTACCTCTTGACGTTACTATTATGCACATGTTGCAAGTAATGAATAGTTATGTATCTCATTGTTCCGTTCCGTTCCGCAAAATACAGTTACCCACACAGGTAACTGTATAATGCGGAACGGAACGGAACAATATATATATATATATTCCAACCATTAGGTAAATGGACTTTAATTTACCGCTAAACGTTCCTATTATGCACATCTTTATAAGAAATGAATAGTTTTATAGGTCGTTCCGTTTCAATGAATTCAATGTTTGTTTGGGGTTTTGCGCTGCTTTCAACAATATATTTCAGTTATAATACGGTGTTTCCTGGGTAAGTTCCCAGCACTACTTGTCTATTTATCTTGACACCAGGGAGTCAGTCGTCATGCTAACCCCACAACACTGAGCGCGAAGGAGGGAAAGTCATTACTACTATTTTTAAAGTATTTGGTATGACCCGGTCAGGGATAGAAAATGACACCTCCCGCACCGAGGCGAACGCTCTACCACTACATCATCGATGCGGTCAATATTCTTAATTAAACCTCACTCAATATTAATGAAATTCCGAGTAAGAACTCAAGTGAATATTTTTTTCATCTTTAAACCTATTTTTTTTTTTCGAAGTGTCTGTTAGCTGTATGAATAGTTAGAATGTTTGGTACTTAACACCGCTTTCACGTGTAGTTCAGTAACATTACATCTGCTAGATCATCAACGTGTAACCCATCTGAAAAAAACTCGACCCGACCTGAGCTCGAATTCTGTCCCCTAGTCGATCCCAGAGGCGAACACTCGTCCGTTTGAACCTATTGGTGAAAGATTATCGAAGCTTGTCAACATGACTATGTGCAAGCGGTGCTAAAAGTTGGCTTCTGTAAACAGTATATAACATCAAGATCAGCTAGTGCATACAAACAGTCTGATCAATATCTACTGTTGATACATGTTGATTCGAACCCATAGCAGGGGAACTTTGATTAACCTCTAGACGTCACTTTTATGCACATGTTACAAGTAATGAATAGTTCTGTAGGTCGATGTTCCGTTCCGTTCCGCAAAATACAGTTACCCACATGCTGAATGCGGAACGGAACGGAACGGAACAATATATATATATATATCTTTATATTAATTGTTGAAAGAATAATTACATTATCAGTAGTTCATTCTCAAATGAATATTGTTTTCTTCTCAGAAGAAAACAATATTCATTTGAGAATGAACTACTGATAATGTAATTATTCTTTCAACAATTAATATAAAGAAGTTCTGTTATGGGTTTGTCGGGTGAATGCATTGTGTGGTTACGAACAAAATTACATGGAATAACCCATAGCGAGTTTGCTGTTATTTTCTACTCAACAAAGTTAGACACTAAACAACGGACCCGAACACTCACCATCATTCACAAAACCGATGACAAAACATTTTAATACATAATCCTATTACACCGTCACTAGTATGCACGTTGTTATAACATATATGTTTAATATTTGGATTTGAACTGGTACAGAGTCCATTAATATTGTTCCGTTCCGTTCCGCATTATACAGTTACCTGTGTGGGTAACTGTATTTTGCGGAACGGAACGGAACAATGAAATACATAACTATTCATTACTTGCAACATGTGCATAATAGTAACATCTAGAGGTAAATCAAAGTTCACTTGCTATGGGTTCGATATGGTGCATGTTTGTGCCAAGTTATTTGAAAATATCTCTATGCATGACAAAGTTATGGTCCGGACAAGAAAAGTTCAATTAAAGTCTATTTCTTATCACTGTGACCTTGACCTTGAATCTACAGATTTTTTTGGCATTTGGCACATCGTCTTGATATGGTGCATGTTTGTGCCAAGTTATTTGAAAATATCTCTATGCATGACAAAGTTATGGTCCGGACAAGAAAAGTTCAATTAAAGTCTATTTTTTATCACTGTGACCTTGACCTTGAATATACAGATTTTTTTTTGCATTTGGCACATCGTCTTGATATGGTGCATGTTTGTGCCAAGTTATTTGAAAATATCTCTATGCATGGCAAAGTTATGGTCCGGACAAGGAAAGTTGACGCCCGCCCACCCACCCAACTGCCCAACCGCCCGCCCGCCGACTTCGCCAAACTAATAACCAGATTTTTCCTTCGGAAAAACCTAGCTAAAAATACTCGGAATACATTGCACATTTTGATAATCTAGTCGATTAAATTTTGGAATAAAATTATTAAAAGTCATTTTAAATCCTATTACACCGTCACTAGTATGCACGTTGTTATAACATATGTGTTTAATATTTGGATTTGAACTGGTACAGAGTCCATTAATATTGTTCCGTTCCGTTCCGCATTATACAGTTACCTGTGTGGGTAACTGTATTTTGCGGAACGGAACGGAACAATGAAATACATAACTATTCATTACTTGCAACATGTGCATAATAGTAACATCTAGAGGTAAATCAAAGTTCACTTGCTATGGGTTCGAGTTTCCCCTCCACAAGACAGCCACAATTGCTCTTGATAAGAATGTAAAAACAATGGTAACTTTGTTATTTCTTCTTTATTTTTAATGAAACATCGCGCAGTCTACGCCGCTTACATTGTCCTATCTCCGGTTGTTTACAGGAGTTTGATTGGTGGGGTCTAGTTTTTTCTAACACTCTGACGAACATGTTCTCAAAATCCAGTTTGGGTAATGCTCCGGCTGTCGGCGATATTGATAAATTTTGAGAAAAGGTTCATAGAAGTGTTTGGAGAAACTAAACCACTTATCAAACTCCGTTGAAAAACCTGAGATAGGGCTCTGTAAGCGACGTAGACTGCGCCAAGTTTCATTAAAAATGATGAAGAAATAAAAAAGTTATCTTTGTTTTTTCTTCTAAACCGAAGTAAAATACTTCTGTGCACCGTAGCATTTGTGACGTCAAAGTCACGTGGTATACGCACACTGACAATATTCATTTGATAATGAACTACTTATAATGTAATTATTCTTTCAGCAATTAATATAAAGATATATATATACTGTTCCGTTCCGTTCCGTTCCGCATTATACAGTTACCTGTGTGGGTAACTGTATTTTGCGGAACGGAACGGAACAACGACACAAAACGACACAAAACACAACACACGTATAACGCTTTGGTTAATTGACTCTGCATGCTTTATATTCTTACCTTTTAACAATATTCATTTGATAATGAACTACTTATAATGTGATTATTCTTTCAACAATTAATATATATATATTGTTCCGTTCCGTTCCGCATTATACAGTTACCTGTGTGGGTAACTGTATTTTGCGGAACGGAACGGAACGGAACAACGACCTACATAACTATCCATTATTTGTAACATGTGGATACTAGTGACGTCTAGAGGTAAATCAAAGTTCACTTGCTATGGGTTCGAAACAACATGTATCAACAGTAGATCTTGATCAGACTGGGCGGATGCACTAGCTGATCTTGATCTTATATACTCCTACTGCACGTTGAACTGTCACTGTCACGTGACTGCTAATGCTTCCGTTACACCGAACTAGTTCTCAGAACGTCCGACCCCGTCCTACAAAAATAGTAGAACGGGTTGTGAACTGGCTAGAACGTGTAGATTTAGCAGGAAAATGTATATAAAACGAGCATAGTTAGTTCACAAACAGTTCCCAATACGTCCATCTAGTCCTTATCCCGTCTACAGTCCCGTTATATAAAGTTCAGATCGGGTAAAATTGCCCCATTCTCCTCATGGGGACACCGTTTCCAACCAGTTCAAACTCGTCTTTAGTCAGTTCGAACCCGTTCACAACTAGTTCTACTACGTTCCTTATACGTCGAAATCCGTTCTAACTAGTTCGTAACTCGACCGAGACAGTCGAACTCATTCTGAGAACGTCCTCTTCTCATTCCTGGTCCGTTCAGAACGTAATTGCAATCACGTCCTAACCGGACGGATATAAAAACCCGGTACGTTTCTGCCAGTACTCAATCTCGTTCACCGCTTCAAGCTGTGAAGACGAACTCCACAACAATTGTGACAAACATCGTAACCATCTCTCATCCTTGTGATCATCATGCCTCCAAGGAAGGGTAGAGCCAGACAAACAGGGTGTGCTAAAGCTGCCACTACTAAAAGAATCCAAAGCACCTGTTCAACTGAAGCCCGTTCAGATCACCCCGTAGTTCCTGAGCCCGGAACGGAACAATGAAATACATAACTATTCATTACTTGCAACATGTGCATAATAGTAACGTCTAGAGGTAAATTAAAGTTCACTTGCTATGTGTTCGAGTCACCCCCCCCCCCCCCCCCCCCCCCCCCCCGCTCCCACCACAAAAAAAAAAAAAAAATATTCGCAAAATGCATTCACAAAACACAACACACGTATAACGATTTAGTTAATTAATTCTGCATGCTTTAGATTCTTACCTTTTTACAATATTCATTTGAGAATGAACTGATAATGTAATTATTCTTAAAAGCAATTAATATAAAGATATATATATATTGTTACGTTCCGTTCCGTTCCGTTCCGCATTATACAGTTACCTGTGTGGGTAACTGTATTTTGCGGAACGGAACGGAACAACGACCTACAAAACTATCCATTACTTGTAACATGTGCATAATAGCGACGTCTAGAGGTTAATAAAAGTTCCCCTGCTATGGGTTCGAATCAACATGTATCAACAGTAGATATTGATCAGACTGTTTGTATGCACTAGCTGATCTTGATGTTATATAATGTTCACATAAGCCAACTTTTAGCGTTTCTCATGCGCTGGCTCATACATCCCCGTTGCAACTGGAATATTATTGAAACAGCATAAAACCGAAATAACCAATAAATGAATATTCCTCCTGCACGTTGAACTGTCACTGTCACGTGACTGCTAAGTTAGAGAACACTCTTTACTTCTACAAATGTGTGTTAATCAACCAATCAGATGTTTGAAAGCTCATTCAGAGCACAGATTAAACCTTTATTGTTTCGAGCATGGGTGCGCATGCATTGGTATCTTTCTCTACACGTGGTGTTTCTAAAGCACCGCTTGCACATAGTCACTTTGACAAGCTTTGATCATCTTTCACAAATAGGTTCAAACATATGTGGCAAGACGGACTGTAACAAAAAGAAAACTGTAGTGGGGAGTTCGATTGTACACAGGTTAGAATACCTAGCATATCGATGTGAACAATAAGTCTGGAGTTCGACCCCTGATTTGGTCGAACTTTTTCAGATAGGTTGCAATTGCGCCCAACGGAAATAACCAATGGTAATGTAAGAGATTAGTAGTTGTTGAAACTGCAAAGGTTTCGAGGTAGAATTTCCATAAAGAGGGAGACTTTGTAGAAGAGGGGTCTGTCACTTTGGTAGGTAATATGCAGATATGTGAATGTATAATGAAAAACTTATATTGCCTTGCCTTGCTACATAGCTAGGTTTTGTAGCGACGCGGACGTGTGTTCGCCTCTGGGACTAGATGACCAGATTTCGAGCCCTGGTTTGTAAAGATGTGCAAAATACATGTAGGAACGTCTAGCGGTAAATCAAAGTTCACTTGCCTAATGGTTGGAATTATATATATATATATATTGTTCCGTTCTGTTCCGCATTATACAGTTACCCGTGTGGGTAACTGTATTTTGCGGAACGGAACGGAACAACGACCTACATAACTATTCATTTCTTGTAACCTGTGCATAATAGTGACGTCTGGAGGTAAATCAAAGTTCACTTGCTATGGGTTTTAGTTTGACCAGTTCTTCATGAATATCTGCCGATTATTCCTCACTAGCTTTCACAGAGTTATAGATTTAACTCCGCACATGATAGATATTTCTATCGTATGACAGTAAAGACATGCATACGTGATTAAAGACACAACTTTGATTTATTATTTATTTATTTATGTCGACTCATACAAGGGACAGTTAATAACAGTATGAACCAGATATTACTAAATGTTGATTAAAACGCAGGTACAATATATAAGTATGAAAACAGATATTCCCTGTCTGGTGCCCCATCACTTGTTCCGTTCCGTTTCGTTCCGTTCCGCAAAATACAGTTAGCCTTTCACAATATAAACATAATTAATACTGCAAAGAGTATTGTATGAGTATTATGAGCACAACCTTTGGCACACAGTAAAGCAAAACTGGAATGCTGTACAGGAGCTTGTCAGTGAGAAAAGTCATGTTTTTTTTGTTTTTTTTATGAACAGTGTTAATCCAGATCAGCCTGTGTATCTGCACATTCCGATATAGATCTACCCTAATCACATTTTACTTGCAACAGCTTGTTAGGAGCAGATGAACAGACGATCCGAACCTAAACCATTAACCCTTTCCCACCTATAGACGCATCTGCAGCAGACGACTTTTGAAAACTTTTTTTCATTAATTATACTTCCATGTATAGCAAATTCCCTTGTTCTTGTTTGATTGTTTTCAAAGTCGCCTGCTGCAGATTTGTTGTATGTGGGAAAGGGTTAATAAATGTCAATTTGTATCTTTTCCCACTGACAGGCTCATATATATTTGCAGAGGAATTTTTTAACCATTTACAACTTATCATTTATTAGCTTTTAAAACATCTGAGAAAACAAATGTCAATGTCAAGGTCACAAGATTAAAACACTGATACCATTAGAAAGAAGTATTCCCCATTAATATTCATGCCAAATGAGAAATCGCTACCTCCAATGGATCAAAAGTTGTAATGGCCAATGTTAAAATGTTTGCCAAGGATAGATATACCCCCTTAATCATATAGCCCACATACAACAAATCTGCATTAGATGACTTTGAGAACACAAAAATATGACAAATTGAGTTGAAAACATTGTGGCACAAGAAGAAATAATTCATCAATTTCACCTTTTGCCACAATGTTTTCAAAAATCTTCTGCTTCTTTTAAGGTGGGTAAAGAATTATAGTCTGTATGGTTTCGAGTATAATGTTATTCAAGAGGTTAAAACCTTGTGTGTAGATACATTTGCAGCAGACAACTTTTGAAAACAGTGACAAAAGAAGAAACGCTCATGATGAGCAATTTATCCAGACTGTTTACAACTTTTATCACTAGTTATACGTGTACTTTCTTTTATAGAAATTTTCAATATTTTATTTTTTTTATGTTGTCTGCTGCAGATTTGTTGTATGTGGGAAAGGGTTAACAGTAAAATATCAACCTATAATATCTTTTTTCATCCTAACATTAAAATGTTATACAATTAACCCTTTTTTCCCACGTACAACAAATCTGCAGCAGTCGACAAAACTAAACTTATTGACAAAAACATAAAATTTGCAATAAATGAGTTTTAAATAGAGTTGAAAACATTGTGGCAAAAGGAGAAATTGCTCGTTTTGAGCAATTTCTTCTTTCGCCACAATGCTTTCAAAAGTTGTCTGCTGCAGATGTTTCAAAATTCATCTACAAGTGGGAAAAGGTTAACATGATTATCACTCAAACTTCACATTTTTGGATACACGTCATTTGTGAGTTGTCTTCCAAAGGAAAAACATATATTGCAAATAATACAAACAAATATCGCATAAATTACTCGGAATTTCTAAGCATAAATTAAGTAATGAGAACTTCAAAGCTCCATTTAAAGCAAAGGTAACAAAAATGGCAACAGTGGTTTAACAAACAAAAAATGCAATGCATAAATATGAGGTCAAGGTCGAAAAATAATAGCAGCATACAATACAAAGTAAGACCGTAAGAATATACTTTCCTATGTACAACCCTTTCAAACATCTTGGTAAATGTATGAAAAATCTCTTTAAATGACAATACAATTATTGAATAATTGAAAACATTGCCAAAGGATACTTTTCTCATTATGCCACATTGTGTTCCGCAGATGTGTCAAAATATGTCTGCATGTGAAAAGGGTTAAAACAAAGGACACACAAATGGCAACAAGATGGATTAACCCTTTCCCTCATATAGACGCTTTCTGACGCCTCTGCAGCAGACGGTTTTTTGAAAACATATTGACAAAAGAAGAAATTGCACAAACCGTGCAATTTCTCCTTTTGCCACAATGTTTTCCACTTTAAGTCATAGTTTATCCATTCAATTATGGAGATTTTCTATATTTTGACAAAATACGTTCAAAGTCGTCTGCTGCAGAATTGCCGTATGAGGGAAAGGGTTAAAGGAACAAAATTGAACTCCATTTCAATATCATTCTTTCCCATTCACAGCTGCTTTCTGTAGCAGATGACCTTGGATGACACTGTAACAAAGGGAGCAAGAGCACCGCCGGCATATGCCTGATACTCGTCTGCTAATTATCAAAGCGAGAAATTTACAAGATGAAACATTGAACAATTACTAATAATAAATAATAATTATTATAAATATATTACAGTTTTTCATAACAGGAACCCCAACACAATCCAATTGAAAATATTCTTAAATGCTTAATACAAACAAAATTCAGTTACATTATGTCAACTGTAACTAAAGATATTGAATATATTACCGTTTATCTATTTTCAATAACAGTGACCTTGAACAAATTAGTCCCAAAACACAATCCCATTAAAAATCTTCTTAAATACTTGAGCATTACAAATACAATTTGGTTACATTATGTGGCTGCCCATATGTCAACTAATACAAAAATATTCTGTATAATTAGTTAGTTTGACATTTTCTAAGAAGAGAAGGACAAAATACATGACAGGGTTATGTAAATTGTAAAACTCTTCCTATATTATATTGCACATGTAATAGTGAACAAGTATTTCAAGTTTCAAACAGAAAGCTTTGTAAGTTTGCATATAAATGACCTTGACCCAAAACTGAACCCAAATTCTGACTTAAAAAGGGGCATAAATTTGACACAAAGCAGTCAAAAGTTATGGAACTTGCCCCTCTTGTTGCTACTATGATGTCAGACAACTTAATGTAGTTTCAAAGCTTTACCTTGAATGGTTACTGAGAAAAAAGAGGACTTTAACAAAAGACTTCAGCAAAATTCTGTCTTAAAAAGGGGCATAAGTTTGACAAAATACAATCAAGAGTTTTGGCACTTGTCCCCTTGGTTGCTACTATGATGTCAGACAACTATGTTAAGTTAAAAAGCTTTAACTTGAATGGTTAGTGATGAAACGGAAAGATGGATTTTAAAAAACTAAAACCAGATTTACAACAATGAATCAAGTTTCGACTAGTTATTCATCTTTGAAGTACAATTTTCTAGTACATATTTTCAATGAAATGGTTTACAACCTGATAATATATGAAGTAATTGATTAAACATGTGGAGAAAAAACCAACATAATAATAGTAACTTTATAAAAACTGAGATGAAGTACAAAATATTGTGAGAAAAATCTCATTACAAAAATATCTTATCAATTCACACTTTCTAACAAGTAGTCAATCCGAGATAGCATAGTGACTGTTGGTAACAACAAAGGCAGAACTCTAGATAAGGGGCATTTTTCATGTTCTAAAATCATTATTTGACATTCAAACCCTATGTTGTGGGTACTCAAAAGAATTGTCCCAGTGAGACGGTTCTTTTGAGTACCCATAACATAGGGTTTGGTTGAGTAATAAGAGAAATATTGTGGGGAAAAGACTGTTCACTCCCTCTTATCTAGTCTTCTGACAAGGGCTATCAATACATGGGTTGTGAGTTCAAACCCTGGCTCTGCCATTCATTGTTTTTGTTAATTGACATAAGTCTTCCTTAACCCTTTCCTACATACAACAAATCTGCAGCAGGCGACTTTGAAAACATACCCGAAAAATATTGGAAACATCCTTTAAATGAAAGTACAATTATTGAATAGATTTGAAAATATGGTGACTAAAGGAGAAATTGCCTCGTATTGAGCAATTTCTTCTTTTGTTGACATGTTTTCAAAAAAGCTGTCTGCTGCAGAGGCGTTAGAAAGCGTCTATATTAGGGAAAGGGATATGCAGGTTAAAAAAAGGTTCTGCCTATGATATAATTGAAATACTGTTGAAAACAACCTTTACCCTTTCCCACATGCAACAACAGCAGTCAACTTTTGAGAACATCCTAGCATAAATATGGAAAAGTACTGTACAGTAAATGAAAGTATAATAATCAAATAGAGTTGAAAACATTGTGGCAAAAGGAGAAGTTGCTCATCATAAGCAATTTTCCCTTTGGTCACAATATTTTTTAAATTCGTCTGTATGAGGACAAGGGTTAACCCTTTCCCTCATACAACAATTCTGCAGCAGATGACTTTGAATGTATTTTGTCAAAACATAGAAAAACTCCATAATTGAATGGATAACCTATGACAAAAAGTGGAAAACATTGTTACTATGTTTTCAAAAAGCCGTCTGCTGCAGAGGCATCAGAAAGTGTCTATAGAGATTTTTTATAATGGCTACTTGATAATTTCAAAGTCGTCTGCTGCAGATTTGTTGTATGGTGTTTGGAGTTAAAATATCCTATTGTCCAAATGTTAAACATTAGCACAAACGTCCACTTCTTTGATATCGTCCTTTTAGTTCGACTTTAAATTTGTTGAAGAGGCGTTTGTTGGACTGATGTTCTTTGGTTTTATCAGTATGGAAACTGCTTTTGTCTTTAAAACCTCTATGAACAAGAAACGCATTGTTCAAAACTAAAAATTGATAGCCTGTCATATACATTTCACAAATCTGAAAATAGAAAGAAAAAATCATGAAAATCAAAGTACTGGTAGCACTCATCCTTCAGATAGATTAACTTTTACCCACATAAAACAAAATTATGTTGCAGAAGATTTTGAAAACATCGATGCAAATATATGGCAAATCTTAATAAGTGATAGTACAAAATATATATATCTATTGATAGGAGTTCATGAAAACATTATTAGCAATTTCTCTTTGTTGCAATGTTTTCGAAAGTCGTCTACTGCAAAATCCATATTAACACCTTTCCCATACAAAACAAATTTGCAACAAATGACTATGAAAATATTAAGTGACAACTATTGTCTGCAAATATAATGTTCATAATGAATAATTTCTTCTTTTCCAACTTCATTTTCAACTTTATTAGATAAACGTACATCAGCAAAAATATAAAGTTATATTCAGAGATTTCATTTTCTTGCCTACATATTTTCAAAGCCGCTTGTAACAAACAGATTTGTTGTGTAAGGGAAATGATTAACTTGTAAAATGATGAAAATGAGGAATTATTGTCAATATTTTTTTTTTTTTTTAGCCATATACATTGACAAAACTACTTTTCCTGTTTTACTTCTTCTCTTTCCCTCATGCAGACCCATTATTACTTTTAAAAACATAATAGAAAAAGGAGATTGCACAGAACAAGCAATTTCTCCTTTGCCAACAATGTTTTTTACAATTTCCAAAGAATAATCTTTATTCAGACATTTTTCATCATGTTTACCCAGACAAAGTCTACTGCTGTAGATTTGTTCTATGTGGGAAAAGCATATAACTCTTTCCAAAACATGATATCCTTCCAGATTGTAAAATCTGGATAATTGTGGAAAAGGAGATGTGTCGTTAGATGTTTGTATGACAATTTCTGACACCTCTGAAGCAGACGACTTTTTGAAAACATGGCGACAAATGAAGAAATTGCTCAAAACGAGCAATTTCTCCTTTTGTCACCATGTTTTCCACTCTATTCAATTAATGTTCTTTCATTTCAAAAAAAGGGATTTTCTGTACTTTTGCCTAGACCTTTTCAAAGTCGTCTGCTGCAGATTTCAATCATTTGCTGTATGATGGAAAGCGTTAAAAAGAAAAAAGAATAATGCTGACATACCTGACTGACCCTATTAAAACCATACTGTTTAAATCTACTGTCATACAAAGGAAGTTGAGTCTTGTTTGCGATATAAAATGGCTCCCACGGCATCTGCCATTCTACCTCGTACGCCATTTCCAAAAAGCTCATTGATGGGAAATGTAACCATTTTTCGTATTCAGTGTCCTCCTGGCACGTCTTGCATGCTTGTTCATAGAATGGTCGAACAGAGCCGTTGTCTATTGACTTTTTTAAAGCTTCTTTGGTCATACTCTCACCATCTTTAAATTTTGATTCAAAACATGGTAAAACAAAAGCAGTTTTTGAATTTATAAGTGAAGATTTTGAGTTTCTGTATTGCCTCTGTAGGAAATATTGTAACTGGCTGTACAAATCGCTTGAAGGCACAAAGTCGATGTCTAAAACTAGTATGTAAGCAGTCGTTGAGTATTCTATTGCAACATTTCTCACAATATTGCTTGGATATGGCACACCCTTGTTGTCGTAATTCACATCATCTGCGCCAGTTTTGGCGTTTGATCTATCACAATGAAATGTTCCGTCAAACATTTTGTTCACATTTGTTATAGAATAACGAATAGGAAACACAAAATGAAAGCTCACTAAATTTCTTATATTCTCATCACATAGATGAAGGTTTATCACAGATTTTACAGCTGATATAGTCTGGTCTCCATTAGTGAATACAGACACTGAAATTGGACCCTTCCATTGTTTTGCTAGCTGGGGTAAATACTTCAGGTGATTCGGAGTACAATGAATGCAGATAGTGACCCCTGTCTGGCTGTCCACTTGAAATTTCCGGACAGGTTTGACAATATTTGGCACAATAAAATATACACCTGTCCTATCAATAATATGCACTTTTGTCACTTCCTGCAGACATCGCTGAATAAGTTTACTAACGTTCTTGGATAAAGCTTCTCGGCCATGTTGACTCTGAAACACCTGTAGATATGCATCTGGACCGGTCAACCTCAAAACATACAATGTCTGTAAAACTGTGAGAGAAGCAAGCAAACCGATAACGATTTTGAAGAAGTGATGATCGGGCGGGAAATTTTGGAGTTTCTTTTTCTTCATGATAAAGCTATACCTGAAAAGGAAATAAAAAAAGAACTCTGAAGTAATTGACAGCAGTGCTAGTCACTTGAAGATGTTAACCCTTTACCATGTAAGATGCAATTGATGCATCTGCAGCAGACGACTACTTTCCCCACACATACAGACGCTTTTTGAGGCTTCAATAATTATATTTTCATTTATCACATAAAGCCCTCTCTGGGAGTGTTAAAATCCCATTACATAAATATCATTTGACACAACTAGTTTAGTTTAAAGTCTTACACTCAAGTTTTTATTACAACGTGGAAACCAAACTATGAAAATGACAGCAACAGACGACCTTTGAAAACAGTGTGGCATAAACAAGATGACAGGAAAATCTATACACCTGAGAAAATCTTATGTTAGGTTTCAAGATGCCTTCAAAGTTTAACTAGCCAAACACTTTTTCTGGACTCTTCTTTACATTGTTATCCTTCATTGTATATTCTCACTTTAAACGTATTTATTTCCTTTTTGCGAAACCACTGGCATACAATTTGATTTGTTAACAGTGGCCAGAAAAGGGAAAAAGAAGAAGGATAAAGTGATCAAGTGAACGCATGTTTTGCTGGCCATTATTTCAGTATCTAAAACATGATAGACATATTTTGACAACAAGGAAGCAAAGTTTCAGTTGACTTGTGTACGAAGATGAATGAAAATTATATATTAGTTTGTGGATTTAGCATAAAAAACATAGGTCATAACACCATCATGGAAGGTTTGTGCAATATTTTCACAAGTAAATTGACTGACTTGATCATCATGCACAGCTGATTGCAAGGATCATGAAGCAGTTTTCTTTGGTGAAAAATCCTAAGTCTGATTTTGTTTAATTGATTTTTCGAAGTTTTAATCATTGTTTAATCAAAATTTGCCAATATACCTTAGCACTTGTTTTTGGGACAGGATATAGAACAAACACATGGTAGCTATGCTATGGATTTTAGAAGGAAAAGAAACGTTTTCATTTACAGCCCTTGTTGCTTAGCACATGTCCCCCTTATTCATCTCATCTGTGGCCAATTTGGGCCCAGTTGTTTAAGATCAGGAATGATCGCTGAAAAAGTAACACTTTTCAATAACAAAAACTTTTCTAGACGACGAAGTGAACATAGGAGAAAGGCATACCTTAAACTAACTTAGTTTAATTGTAGAAAACGCTTTCTCTGACATCTGTGTGTACCTGAGCTTCTTTATTGCAAAGGGCGGATATTTACACAGGGGAAGTAACTCTTCTAGTAATGCGAAATGTAACGGGTCCTCCGCAACGTATGCAAATGTTATGATATTAGCTGCATATGCTGAATGAGCAGTTTCGCCTTTTATCACAATGTTTTCAATTATATTCAATAAGTATACGTTCATTTACACAGCAGATGTGTTGTATATGTGGAAAAGGGATGATGGTGTAGTTTACATGATGTTTGTGTATTACGACGAATTGTCACTTCCATAGTTGGTTAAGAATCTGTGGTCAAGTGGATATTACGCTGGACTGTCAATCCAGATGTCCGGGCTTCAAATCCTAGTCCGGGATCTGGGTGCTTTTCAGTGTTTCCATCAACTTGAGGTCAATTTCTGGTCTCGCGTGTGCCTAAGGTCCCGGAGCTGTAACAGTAGTGCGATACCAGATACCTTTGACACGTACCAGATACTGAAAAGGAAAAGTTCTTTATACTCAAATAAAAAAATGTAGATATGTATGTATTACTTTTGTTTGATTCAATAAACACATGTTTATGCGTTTCGTTATCTCTTCAGTATAATTTGCAAAATTATTATTAAGTTTTGGTGACGTCATCCGATTAACGTCACATATAAAACTGTAATCAGTCTAGATCGAATACCAATGCTCGCCAAATGGCATTATTGCGAGCGCGAGGGTAAACAACGTCATAAAAGTCAAAATCGAATACCAACGCGATCTGACACACACGAATAAAGATATATTGAAACCTTGCGCCGGGTGCAAGATTCAGCCACTAGCTAGTTTATCCACAGTACGACGCTTTCTGATGCCTCTGCAGCAGACGCATTTTGAAAATATTGTGTCAGAGGGAGACATTACTCGTAATGAGCAATTTTTCCTCAAGTTTGCCACAATGTTTTCAAATTTATTCCATATTTATTATCTATTTTTTTTTAGAGAGTTTCCATATTAAAGTACTAAATGTTTTCAGTTGTCTGATACAGATTTGTATGTACCAGACTGCGGCGTTTTAAATGAGGTTTACGGTATCATCTATAGGCCTATACACACACATCGCATTTATAAGGTTTCCCATTGCCGTTATGAATAACATGGTGTCAGATAAAAATCATTTTTCACAGGACATGCAAAGTCACAAATGTCCACAATATGTTACAAATATGTTTTGACTAAATGTCTTATTAAAGCCTCTTTGATATATGTATGCCTTTTCACAAATACCACATTTTCTAAAGGTTCTCACCGGTATGTTTTATTCTGTGTTTTGTTAAGCTTAAGCATGCTATTTTACTAAAACAGTATCCACAAGGACATTCTTATTTTTACTCAAAATTGGACCATGGTTACTGAGAAGAAATTTGAAGTCCGTACTTAAGTGGCATCAACGATATGTTATGAATCAAATGGAAATTGCAGAGGCTCGGTAGCGACGCGGGCTGTCAATCCAGGGGTTATAAGCTCCAATCGGAACTCGGCCAATAATCTTTCCAAGACTCATTCGTCTTTCAACAATGGCCTAACAGTCTATGAGGAAAATCAGCCAGTTGCTTAAAAAGTATGTTGTGTGGAGTACTGGTGTGAACAATTGTTGAAAACGGGCATTAAACCTAAATAAATAAATAAATTAATCAATCAAATGGCAATAGCTTTTCTCATCTCTTAAACAAAAATCAGATCAGAAAATGTGAATCAATGGAAATGCACGAATCCAATCAGTAAATGTATGCATGGATAAAGGAGAGAGAAGCATATATCATCTGAATATCAAGTAGTGCTCAAGTCTTGTGTGACCTGTCTATAAAGATAGGGGAACACTAAAGGGATCACCTCTAAGTCATTTGACCCTCACGTTTTGCATTATATTTTCATAGCTTTGTTTCAGTTTGTCAGATGTTCACTTCAAAGTTAAAACAGTTATATGCGTTTTGATGAGGATAATGGAACAATACAATAGCATAACTCTAGTTATTTTTTAATATATCTCCGTTTTTCATATTTGTTTGTTTGTCTGTTGTATTACCTATTATACAATTTATACAGTTACACAAGAGTATTCCGTGAAACGTTCTTGTAAAGACTAGTAGGAAGAGCGCCATTTGTCTGTATAATTGAATACGGTAATCTCTTCAAATATACATTTTTAAGTTATCATTAGATATTCGCCTAGTACATAATACAGTAAGTTTGTTCGAAAACCGTCCTCTATAGACACAGCAGTTGAAGATAAGTGTAACGTTTAAATGACGAATAGTATAACAAGGTAAGTAACTCATCTACTTACTCAATACAGTTTTACATAATTAAGTGCGAGTGTTTATTCATTAATTCGAATAACTTAATACTCATCAGTTTTATGCAAATACAAATGTCCCGGCGAAAAAACCCAAAAGGCATTGCGATCAGTGTAGATCTAGATAAGCCGGCGCATTCCCGCAGTCTGATCTGGCAATGCATACTTCTCCAGTTAGTCATTGCAGGTTTCAATAAATGTTTGTAAAGCAGTATTCAGTTCGATCCTTTGCATGCAGACAGGTCCCCCGCCCACACACGCCAAGGTCGGTTTTCCTGCAGCGTCGCTCCAATCTTCAGCTGTGTAGAGTACTGTTGAGAGAAAGCTAGGAAACATATGAGTATGTGAACTGGCCGCCGTGATATGTTGTTGAAAGTTGTTGAAAACGGCATTAAGTCCCAATAAATAAATCAATCAAATCTTCAGATAGAGTTATAATTATAATCACTTTCCAACAAAGGCCTACAACAATTCTGCAGGAGACGATATTTAAAACATTAAGTTAAAATAGAGCAACTATCTATTAAAGAAAGAGCACTTACTGAATAAAGTTGAAAACACTGTGACAAATGGAGGCTGATTATGAGCAGTGAACGGATAAAGAGAACATGTGATTTATACATGTGGATGAAATCTTAACCCCGTCCCACATACACCAATCAGCAACAGACGATTTTGAAAGTTTTAGGCACAATTATGGAAACTCTCTCTATAATTGAAAGTAATTTATTGAAAAGAGTTGAAATCATTGTGAAAAAGGAGAAATTGCTCATCATGAGCAAATTCTCCATTTCACACAATGTTTACAAAAGCCATCTATTGCAGAGGCATTGAAATTCATCTATATGTGGGAAAAGTGATTGATAAAGTCCTTTTGTGGTCATAAATTATGTTCTCAGAGGCTATTAGGATGCCTGTTATTTACTGATGGTGAACTGGAAATATTTTGATAAGTCTGAACTAAAGCGAAGTCTAAATTTGGTCTTTATTTCACGCGCATTGCATAAGGTCGGTTATCCCGTGACGTGTCCCCATACATGAATGGATACGGTACAGTCTTTTTCCTCACGTATGACAGGATTGCCGAACCATGAAATGTTATGTGAAAGTCTAAGGTTAAACAGGGAAAGCAATTAACACGCTGTTTAACACAATTAACGTGACAGTTGACGTGTGGTTTACGTTATGTAAAAGTATCCTTTAACCTGGAATCTAAATTGAGAGACTGTTTCCTATCTAACATAGCGTATGTATACGTGGAGGAGTCCGCTGTTGTCGAGTGTTTAGCGTCGGGGATTTCGAAACCGGGTGTCCCGGGTTCGATCCCTAGTCGCGGCACTACGGTCATGGTGGAGTGCGGGCAAGGCATATTGTCTAGGCTAGTACTGGTTTGTTTACCCAGGGATCATGAATAAGTGAACTGTCGCCGTGATATAACTGAAATATTGTTAAAAGTGGCGTAAAACCCCAAAAAATAAATAAACAAGCATACTGCGACGAAGGTTCTCTCTTGTCTCTTCTCTCACGACACCGCACGAATAATGAAACAAGCTATCGAGTTGAACAACGTCAAATTCACTTGAATATTTCTTCTCCTCGTGTAAAAGTACTGGAAACGGAAGTTGTAATGGCTATGTGAAGTGCTCTCTGGTTGGTCGATATTTGGTCGTGTCCGGATTTTTAGCCAATCAGCGATCAGGTAATAGGAAACCATTTCTTTTTGTGTCGATATATTTAGTTTTGACGTGTCTGTGTTTTAAGCGGAAATGGTACCCCTTACGGCAACTTAAATATTAAGAAAACGAAGAGACGGATCAAAAATCGGGACGATCATTCGATGTAGCAACTGATGGGCTACACAACGCACACCGAGTGGTTTCTAAATTCGAAAAACTGTGGGAGGAGATAGTTTTCGCAGGAAAAGCGGTTTTCGCCCTTTTCCATAGCAACGGTGGTTTCTATGGCGACCATACTACAAAAGGAACAACTAGAGCCTAGACCATTCATCCCTACCAAGTTTGGTCGAAATCCGTTCAATAGGTTTGGCGCTACGCTTGCCACAAACAAACAAACGGTCAGAAACGAAGACCGACCTTAAGGGTCTCTAGAAGAGAGAACCAATAAATAATATACGTGGACTGTGAAGATTGAAACAAGTATCCGTGCTTTACAGTCATGGAGAGACCTACCATCAAACAGCTGGAATAACAACTCCGCCGCGAATTTGCTACAACCGCGTCATTGAAACGTTCTTAGTGCAATGTACCTACATAAATCCACATAAGGGTAACTTTCCATGATCTGAAATCCATACTTAACCATCTAAACGTATTATGTTGTTTCGTAATTAACCTTTCCCATAGACGTATTCTGATGCATTTGCAGCAGACAATTTTTCAAAAGAATGTGGCAAAAGAGAAATTTGTCATAATGATCAATATCCCCTTGCCACATTTCGAGGGCTTGGCGTGAAACGGTTGTAACTACATTTGGTATTTTTTTACCAAGTTTAATCACCTCGCAATTAAGCCTTTATAATCGTTAAAATATTTTTCTTGGTAAACAATGGAAATGTAGGTGCCATTGCTCGTTTTGAGCAATGGCACCTAAATTTGCATTGTTTACAAAGGTGTCAAAATTGCCCCTAAAGCAGGGTTTTCAAATTAGGTTTTTAGTTACAACTGTTTCACGCTAAGCCCTCGATTTGTTTTTAATTCTACGTTAAAATTAGCAATTCATTTATATAGGTTTTTCCTATTTTTGCCTGGATAGATTTAACGTATTCTGCTGCTTATTTGAAGTCTATAAGACAGGGTTTAATTAGTCTTCTTTAGAGGCGAGATGAAACCGAAAATTAGCCAGAGCTATAGGGTCTAAACTCCCAATTTGATCCCATCTAAGGTAAAACGAACAGTGTTCATTCAGATCAACATGCACATCGTCTCAGTCTTAACAGGATCTACAATAGTTGACAGAATCTTATAACAAACCTTTGCATGTCATATGAAACAATTGAGTAGCTTTGCAGTTATGTCCCGTCTACAAAGTTGCAGAAAAGGTCATTTGACCGACGCCTTAACCCTTTCCCTCATATAAACGCTTTCTGAAGCCTCTGCAGCAGACGGCTTTTAGAAAACATAGTGACAAAAGAAGAAATTGCTCAAAACGAGCAATTTCTCCTTTTGCCATAATGTTTTCCACTTTTTGTCAAAGGTTATCCATTCAATTATGGAGATGTTCTATTTTTTTGGACAAAATACGTTCAAAGTCGTCTGCTGCAGAATTGTCGAATGAGGGAAAGGGTTATCCTTCCTTTTCATAACAACTATCCAACGCTTTATCAAGTTTAGCACACGTTTGTGGTTTCCCCTTTACCAATCGTTTTGGTTTCCAGTTCCGCATCTCTTCTTAGTTATAGGCTAGGTAGTGGGACAATTCTGTAACAGAGACCGCAAGACTTTGTAAGTAACAGGGTTGTTTTTTATAATCTTTCTGAGTGTTAGCTTACCATGGACTCATGGAATTCTCTAGGAGGTAGTTATTCTTTATTCATTTAACCCTTTTCCACATATAAACGTATTTTGACGCATCTGCAGCAGACGACTTTTGAAAACAACTTGACAAAATGAGAAATTGCTCAACTTTTTTCAATAATTATTCCTACAATTATAGAGAATTTCCATATTTTTGAGTAGACAGTATCAAAGTCGGCTGCGCTGCAGATATGTCGCATTTGGGAATGGTATTTATGTATACTACGGCAAATCTTTCCTTCGTGTAAGCGCAGTTTAACACATATTTACAACGGACGTCTTTTGAAAACAATATGGCCAAAGAGAAATTGTTTATGAGGAAAATGTTCTCCATTTGCCACAATGTTTTCAACTTTATCCAATGGATATACTATCAGACGACATTGATCACATATTGATAACGCAGTGGAACATTTCTTTAAGCCTTTCCCTCATGTAGACGCCTTTTACGCCTTTGCAATCCACTGTCTATAAGTACTAGGCAGCCAGCCAATGTCTCCAATTAATGCAAGTGTTGTGGGTAAAACGGTGAACCCTCATGATATACCGCATTGTCCGATGTTGCACGTTATCTATAGACTGATAGGGCTTTCCACCACACACGCCTGAGCAGAAATCCAATATAGGCGTCACACATGAGTCGTACAGCTTAGTGAATGATTTAAACCCGAAATCTTTGTATATATGGATTTCCAAACTTGCGCGTCATGCTCCCTTCGCTAGCTTTTCACAGTTACGTTCAAAAGAACCTCTGTCCTGAAATATTATACCTAGGTAGGTGTATCTATCAACTGTTTCTAGAACATTGATGCCTATAGTCAAGCCGAACTCAAATAGTTTCGCTCTATTTTTCCGGAAATGGACACACTTTGATTTATCTGTGTTTTTTAAGACTCGCCACTTTTTACACCATGAGTGTAAAGTATTTAACATTTCTTGTAGTTTTTACGCTGAGTCTGCAAATAAAGCAATGTCATCGGCGTACAGCAGAAGCGATATCCTTCTGTCTCCTATACTAACACCAAGGTCGAGGTCATTAATTTCTTTAACGAGGTCATTAGCGAATATACAGAAAATTGTGGGAGAAATACAGTACCCTTGTTTCAGTCCAGTTTTACAGTCGAACCACTCTGTTAACTTGTTATTGACACGAATACATGCACTAGTCTGTCTTTACATGCTCTTAATTGAGTTAAACATTTTCCCAGCTATCTTGTTTAGTAATACTTTGTAAAGCATCATGTCCCTGTCTATAACATCGAAACACTTACGAAGGTCAATGAAACTAGTAAATATTGAACTGTTATTCTGTTCTTCAGTGAGAATCAGTTATACTATCGAGATAGTAATTGGAGACGATTACCTCATTACTGTTTATAAGATCTGATAGTTTTACAGTCTTACTTACCTTTCTTCTCAAAGACCATCAGAGGCCGGCAAATTGGGAAATATATAGAAAAAAACTATGGAAAATCTCTGTCATTGAAAGTGTATTGAAACTAGAAATATCACTGAATGTGATGAATACCCCCAGCTGGTGCCTGACAATATACATATGTATGAGCAATTCAAGGGGCTATAACTCATTTAAAAATAATATGCACAACTAGGCCTGGTATCAATCATTCTTGTGAAGTTATATTGAATTCTGACCAAGGATTGCTGAGAAATAGTATTTACAAGAAATGTCCACAGACCAACAGACCGACAAACGGACCGACAAACCGACCGACCGACCGTCAAGCGTGACTCCTATATAGCCCCCATATACTATGTATCTGGGGGTATAATAAAGTGGCAAGCGTTGTTACAATGTTTCAAAAGTATTCTGTTTAAGATCCACATAACACAGGAACGCAGATAATATCGCATCTACATTCCTAGTCAAATAGCTGTATAATAGTGGTATCTAGAATATTGAAATTATCTTTTTGATAGAGGGTTGACACATTGTGTAAAAAGGAGTCATTTTGAGAAATTGTTCTATTTTCTAGAAATGTTTTCAAACTGTATCCCTTTAATTTGTGTCGTATTCTAATATAACATGTAAAAGGTTTAAACACTGACAGTTCATTAAACCTATGACACTACGGTCATGGTGGAGTGCCCTTGGGCAAGGCACATTTTATAGCCTAGTACTGGTTTGTTTACGCAGGGATCATTAATAAGTGAACTGTCGCCGTGATATAACTGAAATATTGTTGAAAGCTGCGTAAAACCCCAATAAATAAATAAATTCATATAAACTTACGAAACCTAGCTGTCATGTCAAAGTGTTATTCTGAGTTCATCAGTTTGCTGTGTAGTATACACAGTACATGTAAGATAATGATATTATAAAATGTTGTCAAAAGTGACTGGGCGAAATGTCTACACTGTGATACTATTCAATGAAATCAAAAGTATTTGAGAATATTGACAACAATCTAGTCCACAGTTAAAATTACGTTTTGATTTCATTCATTGGGAGTGGAAAAGCAGCCAGTTGCTTGGGAAGATTGTTGTGTGGAGTACTGGTTCGAGAAAACCAGGAAATGCATGAGTAGGTGAACTGGCCGACGTGATATAACTGAGAAATTGTTAAAAACGGCGTTAAACCCCAATCAATCAATCACTCATTCATTGGGAAGGTGCTTGTATTAATTGGACGACACGGTCAGTCCTCGAATTTACCTAGTTCGTGTCCTGTGTATCGGTGTTGTTTACAAAAGCGTGGGGCGTAGGAATATACATAATGTAATGTTTACTGCGGAAACATTTCTTAAAATAGAATTCATTTTAAAATACGCAGGTTCATTTTCAGTTTGAAAATAAAGTGTCCAAACTATATTCTTCATTCAACTGATTGTACATGTAAAGACTATTAGGTAGATTTTACTTTGAATTTATCGAACTATATTGATAAGCGTATGTATAAAAACGTTCCTATAGAAATATATGTTATAGGGCATATTCCATTAGGATCACAGGGCAACGACAGAGGAGGGAGATTATTACATAATAATCACCTTCCAAAAATGATTAGTTTGTCAATATGATATTTAACGTTATTTTTTAACAATATTGTAGTAATATCACGTCGTTTCTTGTATAAGTTATCAGTACTACTGATCCATTTATCCTGACACTAGCGAGTTATTCGTTATGCTAACCACGCAAACCTGACCGTGAAGGAGGGAAAAACATTACTTTGGAGTGAACCTGCGACCCCCAGCACCTGATGCGAACACTCTACACCACTACACCACCGAGGTTGTCTCCTATTGTAAAATGACCATGTTCATTTCTTTTGAGACAGCTGTAATTATTGATAAAGCTATGCTAGATGGATCCAAAAAAAACAACCATGAAAAATGTGTTCATTTTAAAAGTTTAATACAATTTATTTAAAACAAGGCAATACAAGGATGCCTCCATAATTTGTTTCAAGAAAATGTAGATTTCACAGGATTTTATTTCTGCTTTGATATTATAATTGGATTTAACATATATTTCTCATTGTTAAGCAGAGACCTTCATTTGATTTTGATATGACATGTCTATGTGTCAATTGCATAACGAATAACGGCTAAATCCATTGTAAACCACTACTTAACGGGAACTACCCAGATAGCAGATGCACACAATTAAGGGGAAGAAATTTGTGTCAAATTTTAGTAGATCGGTAAACACCCAAAACTGTTTGTACAGTAATTTAAGTTCAATTCCTATATCATTCAATTTATGGACATAACCAAGTGCCATTTTTAAGTGTTCTCGTTAGACTTTAAGAATCGGTATGTCCATGTCCAAATGTAATCCGTGATCTGAAGTTAGCCCCGTGCTGTCCAGGACTTTCTGTGCTTTGATTAATAATGTTTCACATTTTTGCCGAGAAGTTTGTTGCCGATTTGTTGTATATGGGTATATGGTTAACTTATATCTATAACACTATAGGTTTGGTTAAGTCGCTATTTTACATGTCATTGTTACTGTTGTGTTTAACCCTTTCACCTAGATGACAAATCTGCAGCAGACTTCTTGGACTCTCTCTTACATTAAACATATATACTTGTTGCTCTATAATAGAGAGTGAGTGATTGGGGTTTAACGCAGTTTTCATCTATTTTGCAGTCATACCAAGGCGGCTAGTTCACCTTCTCATGTGTTTCCTCATTTTCTTATCCAGTACCCCGTACACCACTCTTTCAAGCAACTGGCTGACTTTCCACACTCACTGTAAGCCCATTGGTGGGAGACGAAAGACGCTTGTTACAGTCTGTTGTCCAACGTCGAAAAGAATGTTGGCCGATCTAGGGTTTGAACTCACAACCCCTAGATTGACAGCCCGGGAAGAGTGAATAGTGAGGATTCTGATCAGACTGCGCATAGCTGCAATTTGATCCGGTTTGTCCTTGGCCTCTCAGACCTAACACCATTCATGTAATCAGTAAGAGTTATCTTGTTTTTTATAGAAATAGCCAGGACAAAATCATAAATTTACTATTTCTTTTAAATTTTAATCGAAAATGAAGATGCTATCTATTGAATTGTTTAGAACCATTGGGAACGAACGTTACCGAGTTGCAAGAATTTGTGACCAGACCCCTAAATGTCCAAATGAGAACAAGAGCAGATAACAGTCAAATTAGTCAATAATTAGTACGGCTTAAACCGTGGTACATTGTCTCCCCTGTTTATGGCATGACGAGCATTGTGCCATATGTTTGCCAACAAACGGAATTGTTAAGTTGGTTAAGTATGTGTTTATGAGAGAGAAGCAAATCGGCATTAACCCTTTCCCACACACAGACGCTTCCTGACGACTCTGCAGCAGACTACTTTTGAAAACATTGCGATCAAAGGTGAAATTGCTCATAATGAGCAATTTCTCCTTTGGTCACAATGTTTTCAACTTTATTTAACAATTAAGCTATCTTTTATGGAGATTTTTCAGCTTTGTGTCACTATGTTTTCAAAGTCGTCTGCTGCAGATTTATTGTATGTGGGAAAGGGTTGAAGTGAAAGACCCGAATGTCGGTTTTCGTATGTTGTTGCTAAATTAATTTTAGATCTGTTTTAAAACTTTCCGACATACAACCAATTTACAGCAGACGACTTTGAAAACGTCTGGGCAAAAGCACGGAAAATTTCTTTAATAGATGAAAATAATAATTTAAAAGAGGTAAAAACATAGAGAAATTGCTCTTTTTGTGAAATATCTTTATTTGTCACCATGTTTTTGAAAAGCCGTCTGCTGGAGGGCGTCAGAAAGCGTCTATATGGGCGAAAGGGTTAAATGGTTTATTTACATCGTGAACCTGTTAACAGTCTCCTTATTCTGTTATATAAACACAATTATATAAGCAACATTTATGAGTTGATCGAGGGGCGTCATGAAGTCAGTAGAAAAATAAGAGTAACCTTTTCCCAAATACAGACGCTTTCTTTCACAGCAGCAGACCTTTGAAAACATTGTGGAACGGAGAGAAATTGCTCATTATGAGTAATTTTTGGGATAGGGGCGTTTCGCGCCTATCCCATACTCATGCTGATTTCGAAAAGTCGGATTAAAGCTGCAACCACAGTCCACATGTGTATACCTACACCAAAATCGAGTTTTGATTGGTTATAATCTGCCTTTTCAACGATTTCATTGGTTCGACCGAATCACGAAAAACCATCCGCTTGCATTTATTAATCATCGGATACAAAATAGTTCAAACGAGTGAAACACACTCTGAACTATGATTGACCTTAATGTCAGTGGTGTAAGGTAACGTCGACCGTGCTGTGACCCCATTAGTTTACAACAGTCGACTTACATAGAGAAATGTGCAAATCACTGTAAATAAAATTATTGAAAGGAGTTGAAACCATTGTGGCAAAACTAGAAATTGCCTACGATAAGCAATTTCTCCTTTTGTCACAATGTTTCCGATTGTCGTCTGCTGCACATGCGTCTGTAAGCGGGAAATGGTTACATCCTCCCCATGGAAGCGGAACCCTTTCCGTCATAATATAACAGTTCGAATATTGAAATATTGTTGAAAATGGAGCTATTGCTGACAATGAACAATTTCTCCTTTTCACACAATGCTTTCAAACACGTTTCAAATTAATTCTTTTCATATTTAAACGTTTTACTGTGGACATTCGTTTACTCTATCTCCTTTCCGGACACATTTTGAATAACATGCTAGAGATTAATGATAACGAGCAATATCGCCTTACATCAAAAGGAAAAATATATAGTTTATACATAGCTTTGTGGAAAAAGAGGAAATGGGTCACGAATAACCATTCTGCAGCCGTCTGCTGCACATGCGTCAAAAAGCGACTTTAAACGGGAAAGGATTGAACCGTTTCCGTTATAGCAACTTAGTTACATACGAATGTTGAAAGTATATTTGCCTACGGAGCAACTGCTGACAATGAGCAATTCCTCCTTTCCAAACAATGCTTTGAAACATGAATCAATTTTTTTCTATAACCTAGATAACGAAAATATTTGTCTACAGTTATTATTTTAACCTTTGCCCCTTTAAGACACATTTGACTAACCTTAACAGATAAATGATAATCAGCAAGTTTGTCTTTTTCCACAATGTTTTAATTACTATTCAAAATAATACTTTCAGGCTTAGTTAAATGTTGTTTGCTGTATATTTAGTCTACGTGGTCAAGGGTAAGGACTTGTTATTACATAATCCGCCAAAGAGAGAGGTCCTACTATGTATACATGCCATGAAAGAATGGTACTAACGGTCTCACCGCTACTGGAGAATCGTTGGTAAAACAGGTCGCGTGTTGTGTTGAATATTCTCACGTGTCGCTGTATGTCGACCCAACTAGGACATAGGAATTAAATCTACAAATTAGAGATAAGATTTCAACACTGATTGATTGTGGTTTAACGCCGTTTTTAACATTTTCTACGTTATATCACGGCGGCCAGTTCATCTACAAATATGTTTCCTGGTTTTCTCACACCAGTACTCCACACAACAATCTTCCCAACCAACTGGGTTCTTTTTCACATAGACTTAGCCCATTTGTGAAAGACAAATGACGCATGTCGCATTGACTTTTGTCAAACGTCGGAAAGAAAGTTGGCCGAAAATGTCAACATACACACGAGTTATAACCGCAAGGTCATTATTTATTTTATAATTGAGGCGCTTCTACCGATGTTGGGACTAAAATTATAATGTATATGCATTTGCGCTAATTGAAGATTCAACGTTCGTCAACGTGTAATCTAGTCCTAGACGTATCTGTTGACAAATAAACTAGAAGTATAGTCTAAATAGGTTTTTGTAAATTAACCTTGTACGGTCCCATTTCGGAGATACAATTAATTTGCAAATACTTTACAAATACCATAATCTAAGCTTTCCTAAGCACAGACGTGTTTTGACGCATCGAACCAGTCTTCTGTAATCAATACTTTATAAGTTGTCTGTAAAGCTTGGAGGTATAATCCGGTGTCCGGCCGGCTGTCTGCCTGAATGTGCATTCGTCCGTCCGTCATGGATTGCATGTTTTGGTCAAAACGTTGTTTCTGTATGGCAGATTTATTTGAAAGTGGTCACACTTATACCGTGTGATCAGGAGAACGGCAAAATACTAGGTACATAACTCTGGTCTGCTTATCTTAGTTATCTTCATTTTTCCTTATTTAGTTCAGCGATTGTCTCAATTAATTTCCATTGTATCCATTTCCAAACTTGGTTTGTAGGTAACTTATGACCTACACATTTGCAGTGCACCATTACCATAACTTTAGCATGCTGCGTTTGGAGTGTGTATATTTTTGTCTTTTCATGTTCTCACTTATTATATGACTTTCGCATGAAAAACACATGCCCTTGTTTCGTTAATGAGTGTTTCCCAAGCGTTGTACTTTGTCCAGAGCGACTGACTGTCTGTCTGTCTTTGTGTTCATCCATCCGTCCGTCTGTCCGTTACGGTTTGCATTAACAGGTCAAAACTTTGTTTCTGTTTCGCGGATCCATTTCAAAGTCGTCACACGTATACATTGGGATTAAGAGATTGATACAATATTTTGAACACAAATTTGATCTGTTTTTTTTAGGTGTAAAACTCATTTTTCATTTCTTCGGTTATTGTCTCAATAGATGTCCAATGTATCAATTTAAGACTTGTTGTATAGGAAACTCAGAGCTACAGATGTGCAGTGCAAAAGAAACATAACTCTAGCACGCTTTCGATTGTCTTTCATTTATCAGCATGATTACAATATACATTGTGAATCTTTAGTGATTTCTGAACTGGAAATATTTTAATTAAGGGTCGCTGCTCTGTTTTTTTGTCAATCTTTTTATTTTGTTTATACAAGAAAAGGGTGAAACTTTGATAAATTAGGTATTTGTATTGTATAGGCAGGCAATATGTGTGCTTCGCACATTTTTGGTTTGGTTTGTTTAAAGGTCATTGTTTCAACAATGTTTGTCTATATTATCTATGCCATATATGTTCAACTTACATATGCCCCTATACCACCAGCGCTTTCAGCGCTTTGATTAATTTTGTCTCAATGCTTTCAACATTATTCAATAATTGTTCTTTCATGTATAAAGAGTTTCCATATGTTTGACCATTTTCTATTTCCAGTCGTCTGCTGTAGATTTGTTGTATGTGGACAAGGGTTAAATAGATCGTAATCTCATCCCACACGTTATTTCACTTACTTCTAAAACTGCATCTCGAGGGCTTGGTGTGAAACGGTTGTAACTAAAATCGGTATTTTTTTTACCAAGGTTAATCACCTCGCCATAAAGTCTTTATAAGCGTTAAATAATTTTTCTTGGTAAACAATGGAAATTTAGGTGCCATTGCTCGTTCTGAGCAATGGCACCTAAATTTGTATTGTTTACAAAGGGGTCAAAATTGCCCCTA